>OLMO02000257.1:16765670-16809079 GCA_900291935.2 Cassiopea xamachana | reverse complement strand
ATGATGATGATAATGATGATAATGGCTAGTCATGGTGACCTCCTTGTGGTCGTAGGCGGGACACAGAGAGACAGCTGCCAAATGTAGTAAAAGGAATGTTCTCCTTCACTGGATCCCACAAAGTTCTCAACTGTGTGTTGCCAGATTTCCTCTCTGTGATTGATCCACTCGAAAGTACGATTGCGGGTCCATATTTAGATGATAGGGTTGCTTTAGATAACTCTCTCCTCCACATGAGTAAGAATAACTTGCACCAGTAGGATCCATGTGCCTGCGGAAATGATTAGCCATTATTTGTTTATACCTAGGCATTGGTACACATTAGGCCAGTGATTTTGTCAACGTTGTTGCTGGAGCGGAAGCCTAAGGCAATATTCCAGTGGCTCAAGGAGCCTCTGTTCACGTAGCTGCACAGGCGAATAAAAAGTTGTTTTCATCATAGCATTTGTGTAACTTCTGGCGGAACCCCTGAAATGCACTGGCGGAACCCCTAAACTGCACTGACGGAACCCCTAAACCGCACTGGCGGAACCAAGGTTGAAAACCACTGCATTACAACATTATGTTACGTTCAGTATTCCATCGGTTATCCATCTTGGAATGGCGTTTCTTTGTCTATTCCCATTAACTGGTGCAAGGATTTATAGCGATACACATATTGTCAACTTTCCATGGGTGCGGATCAAACTTCTCTAAATTTTGAATTTCGACGAACTACGAGGGCCAGTTTGGAATTCTGCTTCTCAACTCTTCTTGTGACACTCCTGTCACCAATTTTTTTTCTTTCATTCTCTGAAGGTCGGTTTGGGAGAACTCCTTGAATCTAAACATTGTTGGGGAGATGAGATTGATTTGTTCAAAAACGGTTTGTGCTCAACGTTTTACATCGTAAACGCATGCGCACAAGCGGCTTTTTTGGTAGGTGACGTAATGCTACTTACGATGGCTTTTAAAAAAGTCAAACGGAATGGCCGGAAACCAGCAGTGCAAAATCTAGTTTATGCTTGCAACATAAACATTATGGTTATGTTATGTTTATGTTTAGTTTATGAAGCAACATCGTGCGTGAAGAAACAAAAATCGTTCTGCGCGTGCGTTTACGATGTAAGAATTGTTCAATATGATTGGTCGAACAACAGATCACAAGCTTTGTTTAAAACAATGGACCATCGCTCTCGTCTCCCCAACAAAGAAGTAACTTTCACAAGACTCCCTTTTTGCAGGGTAAAATCCACATTTGGATGGCAATTTTTCTTTGTTTCCAAGCAGACGTCATTTTTGCTCGGAATGCTTGGCTTTGCACCACAATACAAAGTATAAAGTGATGTCATAGCCAATCAACAGGAATGGTGGTGGTAGTTCATAATGGCCTCGATTTCATTCTCAGTTGTTTTTGCTCAATTCTTTCAAGATCACGTTCAAGATGAAATTCATCGGCTCAAAGTCCAACCGACATGCTTTTTCTCATATAGAGCTGTTGTCGACTGTGACTTGTTTTACGGTCAAAAGTAGTTGCTGTTCTTTTATCTTTTCCTCAAGCTCTTCTTGACTAATACGATATCTGTCAATCACTCTTTCAAGCGACTCATTTTTCATAACTTCTTTCATAATTTTTTCATTTGTTTCAAGCTGTTTGTTTTTGAGAATCAGCTCACTTTTAAGGACTGCCATTGCTGTTTGGGCTTTTTCTAGCTAGATTGTAAGCAATGATTCTTTCTCCTCATATATTTCGCATTCATCCAACAGACTGGCACTCTGAGTTACTTGCGATTCATGATCTATAAGCTGACTCTTAAAAGATAGACAATTGCTTTTCCAAACCATTATTGTGCTTTCGGGATTGACAAATATCGTTATTGAATGCTTCTTGCAAACTGTTAGAAATGGCAGCACTGACAATGTCTTTTGCCTGGTTTTGAAGGTCTCTTTCTTTTAGCTCTTCCTTCAGTTGAGCATTGATCTTCATTAGCACAGCTGCCGCTTCCTGCATTTCTTTGATTTGAACTGCATTGCGTGTGCTTTCTCAGGTGTTGTTTCCCTTCATTTTCCTTATTGTCTTTGTGTTTTTGACTTTCATCTCATTGAGCTTCTCTCCTTTCCATTCCAATTCATGTTCCAGCAGTTGCTTCCTCTCAGATAGTTTGTGGGCATGCATAGCCAGTAAGGATGAATGATCTTCTAACATCTTCGATTTATTCCTGGACGCCTGCAGATCCTCTTCTCTCTTTTCAATCGTTGCTCTCAGATTCTGAATTGTTTTCTTCATATTGAGTAGCTCAGATTGCAATCTGACATTTTCAAGCTTTAATTCCCGTTTCTCTTCTTTTGGTCCTTGCATTTCATTAATTTGAAATCCAGAATCCTCTCCAGACACATTGTCATTTATGGATGAGATTGAATAAGTTAATATTGATTGACTGCTGAAGCTTTGATTTTTCTTTTGATTGTAAACTTATAAACTTTTGGATTTACGAGATACTGTCCTCCTTAGTGCAAGTAGGGCGAGTTCTTTTTGCTTTTGAGCCTCGAGGCATGCTTTGACAGGGTTCATACTGAACCTGGGAAACCTGGAAACCCTGGATAATAGGCCATTTTGACGAAAAGTCAGGGAAAACCTGGAATAGTCAGGGAACTTTCTGTAATATTTATTCAACTCAAGGAAAAGTCAGGGGAAACAAATTGTTTAGTACGCATGCCACATTCATACACTCTTGCATGGCTGTGTGCAGAGTGGTTGTTCCATTTGTTGTCAGTATATGTGAACGTAATCACTTTGCATGGTGCTATAGCAAGTATTTGTACGTTACCTTTCTATTAGGCTTCATTTTCCTAGCCTATTGTTATGAATATGTGAAATTGGGATCAAGGAAAAGTAGGTGGTTTTGACTATCAGTCAGTGAAAAGTCAGGGAATAGTCAGGGGATTTTAAATCACGTATTGGGTATAAACCCTGCTCTGAATATCTGTTGGAGGAAAAAGAGAATATATTGTTAATCGAAAGCACATTTATATTATACATCAAGCATCAATAGTCTACTTGATGTAGTTAAATGAAGGGACCATGTTTATCAGCTTTGTTCTTTAGTTACTGAGAAGGAAATGACTGTTGAAGACCCATACCTGCTCCTTCGCATCATCTTTCAGATTTCTCTCCGTTTGCTTGATAGTAGCATTTTCCTCCTTGAGTGCAGCTACTCTTCCGCGAAGTAGTGCGATACGATCTCGTCGAACAGTGCGTTCGATTTGATAACTTATGTTCTTAGTCACAAATTGCGAATGTATCCCTTTCGTAACTTGAAAAGAGACGAATGAGAAGTTGCTTAGAATGATCTAATTTATGGAGTTTGATTTTGACGTCAAACAAATAGTGTCTGAAGTACATATTTCATTGTGACATCATATAGACATTATTTTCAGTGTGTTTTTCCCTTGTGACGCCAGATAAGATGTGTTTGATTGTGAGGTGAAATGAGCAGTGTGTGACGTATGGGTTGTAACCAATAGCTCAATGAAAATAAATGTTTACGTACGATAGAATTGGATGCCTTGATGAGGTTTCGTTACAAAGATACAGTTAAAACCCGCATATAAGTTTTGAAAACCTATAGTTTTGAAATGAGCCTGCTCGTGTTCTTGTGTAATGAGGTAGTTCCAGTAATCATGGTTCTTGTTCTTAACACAAGGTTCAATTCAAATGCTATAAAATGGATAGTTGAGCATTTAGCATTCAAGTACTATGGCAATATACTTTACCACCCAAGGAAGCTTTGTAGATCCAAACATATCTATGAAGATTCTCATCTCAGTTATGGATGCAATGTATTTGGAGGATCAATGAAAGTGGTTAATTGGCAAAAAACTGAGGTTATTTCCCAGTGAACAAAAGATGAGCCCTCTATAAGAGCGTAGTTGGAATGTCAAGCTGAGAAGGTTCTAATTACATTATGTCATAATATACAATTTCAGGCTGTTTTTTATTTAAGAAAGTTTCTTATGTGGGGGTTTTTTCTGTAGATGCAAAATTCTGTCAAATGCCTGGGAACACTTGCAATATTTGTGTTGCTGATTGAGTAGTATCCTTTCTCCTCTCCATCACAGCGCCGATTGATGGAGAGCTATCGATCGGTATTTCGTTGATTGATAGAAGGAATACTCTCCGGGAACCCTTGTGAGGCCACATAATACCTATGGGAACTCTGTTAGGCAGACTGACGATCTGTACCTCTATGATGTTGACTGACCCAGCCATCAGTTTTGCTCGTACTATGCCTCTCAACCACTTCGATATTGGTTGTAGTACATCAATGTGTCACATTCGGAACTTTTTTCTATCCCATTTTGTAATTCTCGCGGTTTATCCTTTGTTCTCAACTCTGTACACCAACATTTCCAATCCTTTCGAACAATTAAGCCATTTTGGGGAGAGCTGTAAGACTGCTTGTCATGATGCAGTTTCCATTGTGTAGGACCTGACATCATTGATATCAGAACGTACACAGAGACCTGATCGCGCAAGGGACAATACTAATATGCTTGGTCTTTCTTGTACGTCTTAGTCAGGCATGTATTCCAATCTAGTGCAGATTTTCATCCTGATTACTCTTGAATACTGCTAATTTAAGAGCAGTGGCTTGGTAGAAATATTCTCAAATTTGTTAATTCTGAGACTGAGTTTATTCTTAGATTATCGTTGAAATATAACTATTCATCTTACAGTTGTGTATTCAAGTTAATGTTTTTTATAAAAGCGAATCAAATGGGCGAAAAATCTTGATAAAACTTTAGCGTTGCATTGGTTTAAACTTATTTTCTGAATTTCAACAATTTTGATTTCTGATATTCTTTTGAAAAATTATGTAGCATCCTCAAGAGAGAGCAGACCCATATTGAATATACTTATATCATTTATGTTAAAGTTGCATCTCCTCCGTTGTAAATTCTGTTACCAAGGTTGGGTAAATAGTTATCTTATTTTTGTACTCAAGTTGCAATATATTTTTCTAAAATAGGTTTTCCAGTCATCAGAGTACTTTAATTTTGACAATTTTCCTCTGGTTCCAACCATTATGTGCCCGCGAGTAGACACTTTGTATTAGAGAATGTCGATTGCGTCGGATGGTTTGGACAGCTATCCTCACTAAAGCTTCTAAATCCTGTGCCCCTGAACTCGTCCCAGCTCACAACATGCTTTTTCAGCTTTCCTTCTGTTTTCGTATATTTCCTTCTTGGAAATTTTGCTCACTTTTTCCCTATTCCCAATACGGAAATTAGAGCCTGTTATTTATCACCCTATTGCAATTACTTCTTTCATCTCTACGACTATCAGAGAGCGTTATCAAAGCTCTGAATGTTATGACAAGATTATAATCAAAATATACTGTTCAAGTGAGCTACCAGAATTCTTGAGATTGTTGTTTTCTTGCATCCAGAGCTTGCATAGCCTATCACCCTTTTGATTGCCTACTTACAAGAGGGATAGATAAGAGATCGCCCTTTCCCCTTTCCAAGTGAGCAACAGTTCACCATTCTACTGTTTTAGAGTAGATTTTCATAGTTGGAGTTTTTTCGTAGTTTATGCAAGAATTAGCGTCAGCCTAAAGCACGAGTTTATCTTACGAAAGCATAGGTCCTTCTCTAATCAAAAGTGTACTGGGGCTCCCTTTAAACCTTTTTGTCTTCATACTTTTGGTGTTCCAATCTTCTCTAATGAAGGATTCATACGGTCAGAAATAGTCATGACATGTTGCTTTTGTCACAATTTTTGTCTCAGTGTTACCGGCGATTTGAGTATTCCGACGGTTATTTCAACCCCTGTACGATCCTGCAGTACATTTTCTACGTGCCTGCTTTTAATGAGTCCATTAAGAAAGAAAGCAAGTTTTTTGTGGCTTGCAAGCAATAATTATTGTTGTTAAAAGAAGAGAATGCATGATGCTGGATAGTAACTTTTTATATATTTCTTATTAGAATCCTGAAAAAAGTGTTGCATTTTAAGCAGATACCAAGACTTTACGGATACAGTACGGCTTATAGACCATAACACGTTCTGAAAGCCAAGCCTGCCTAAGATACATGCCATAATGACTGTTCTTGTTTTGACAAAGTGAAACTCCTTCCAGTAAACAGACCAATACCAGTGACGTAACCGACGATGATTGTATTAAGACTACTCCCTAAGGGCCTCCAGGCCTTTAGACGCTAAAAGGGGGCAACTCCGAGATTTTCAAGAGATAGGGCTTTTTGTCTTTTTTGGAGTGAAAATAAGTTGGAGCCCCGAGTACCTCTGTGACGCTACTGCCAATCACTTCACATTTTAATCGTTTGAAACTGCACAAAAGCAATCTGTCGTTGTAGAAAGTGGTTGTAACTTGTCTTTAACCTATGTATTGGTGGCTGCTAAGAGCGATGTATCGATAAGTTGCAAAATGTGTCAAAAAATGGTAGGATATATTGATGAAGTTTGGTGACATCACTTTTTACTTGTTATGAATCTTATCATATATGAATAATGGAATCATGTTGGAAAACATAGCTACTAGTATCTTCCCCGTTATTCGTTGTTTTTATATCTATTCTTCATTTTTGTTCATTTGGGTGACAGTTAACTTATATTTTACGGACTGAGCAAAGGTTGCCCCACAAAACCTTTTTCATTCTTCTTTTCCACCTCTGAAACACAGCATTGGCTCTTCTCCGTGCATTCCTTCATCTAAAGTCGGAAAGACATTGGGACAAGGGGGGCCAATTGAAGCAAGAGGACACCGAGGAATAGAGCGAGCTGAAAGAATTGAAGGCTTTCAAGGATGCTTTTTGGGACATTTTTGTTCCATTCCTCAGCAGAGGATAAATTTCTCGCAGCCATATAAATAGTTCTCTTTTCCAATCAGATATTGCTTATTGAGTTAGTTTATTTGATCTTTAGTGTATGATATTAACGTTTGGGAAGCAAGGTATTGAATTTCAACAAAGGCACTCGCTTCTCCTGCCCCCCCAGACAAAAGCTGGAAAGACGCTTACTCCCTTTTTCTGCCCCCTTTCCGGCGTTCCTGTGGCTGATTACATCGATGTAGTGAAATGGGGTATGGCCACAAAAGGGTGTACCACCTCAACGCCCCCATATCGATGGTGGCTGATCCCCCATCCTTTAGGTTATTTTTGATTTGGGTAAAGTTTTATGAACTTTATGCCACATTGCAAAAGTATTCAAAATTGCAAAACAAGAGCTTGCAGGTATTCATGTTGAAAACTATATAGAATAGTGGTTTCCATCTCTATAATATCAATTTTGTATTCATTCAAATCATATTGAAAAACAATTCGTTGGTTCTTTTACATCTGTTTTGCACGTTGGTGAGATTATTGTGATGCACACTCACATTTTGTACAACTTAGCAAAGAACAAAGAAGAACGAGTGTGCTTTGCTTTCGTTTCATCTAGTAGAAGTACGTACAAAAATATATTTAATGCCTCCCATTTATCTCCCTTTTTTCGATTGTAACCTTCCATTTTCCCTCTTTTTTAATGAATATATATGAAACTCGCTTTTTCTATGAGCATTTACTTTGAATGTATGTTCTTGCTTATTGGTAGTGTGCCAGTATATGAATTCCTTCAATACATTGGTAGTGTGCCAGTATATGAAATTAAAAAGCAGAAGCAGAACACCAAAAACAACTGCTTTAATAGAACAAAGATAAAAATTGTAAAACAGTTATTAAAACATTGAATAGTTCAAATGATTTACAAATAATTTCATTACTATATACAGTTCATCATTTTCCTCAACTGCATCAAAGTCAGTAGAACCCATTGTTCCTTTTACTTAAAAAACAAATTGAAGATATGCTTGAATTTCATTCCATTACAACTGTCATGTCATTTACAATGAACAGCGTATAAACCTTCGTAACCCACGACGTTTCGGTTTTTTCGTCGACAGCTGCTCAATAGTATTGTCTTTTAACACTAATTCCTCCTTGAAGATCATCAACTGTTCATCCAGCTGTTTAATTGTCTCCTCTCTTGAGTCCAGCTCCGACTGCAGTTGTACTGCTTTTGCCTCCAGTTCTCTATTTTGCTCTTCAAGTTTGCAGCATTTTTCCATAAGCCACTTCAGTTTCGATGTTAGTTCATGCGAATTACGAATTTTGTCATCTTGCTCAGTGAGCAATACTTCATGAGCTTTTGAATCTTCACACTTTATTTCCTTCGCCTTTGTGTAGGATTGGTCTTTCACATCAATCAACTCACTTTTCGTATTCAACAACTCAACGTCCAACATACATGCATTTTCTAAAATACAGCTGTACCTATCATCTCCTTCCCGTATTCTCATCTCCATTTCTTGGATCTCTTCCTGGTACGTCTCTCCTTCGTTCTCACAAGTGGTGACCATTGGATTGAGGATGGCGTCGCATGTGACCTGCTTTGAGGTTGAAAGTAGTTGCTTTTCATGTACCTTTTCCTTAGTTTCAGATTGGCCAATACGATATATAGCAATCTCTCGTTCAAGCGACTCATTTTTTTTCACTTCTTTCATAAGCTTTTCTTGTGTTTGATCAGTTAACTCCGTAACTCCGTCTGTGCTCCTGATTTCCATGCTTTCAATCTGTTTATCTTTGAGAACTAGCTCATTTTCTAAGATTCCCATTGCCTTTTTGAATTCGCCTAGCTGAAGTGTAAGCTTCGATACTTTCGCCTCGTACATATTGCATTTTTCTGTTGACTCCTGCAGCAGGTTGACACTCATAGCCATTTCTGATTCCTGTTCTATAACCTGACTCTTCAAAAGAACTAATTCTTCTTCCATGCTCTTACTCTTCTGTAGGCATTGACCCAGATCTTCATTGAAGCTTTCATGTAGACTGTTACAAATAACAGCACTCACAATGTCTTTTGCTTCATTTTGAAGATCCCTTCGATGTAGCTCTTCCTTCAATTGAGCATTCTTTTTCTCTAAAGCAGCTGCTGCTTCTTCCATTTCTTTCATCTGAACTGCACTGCGTCTCTTTTCTAAGGTGTGTTTTTCTTCCATTTCCCTCATCGTTTTAGAATTTTTCATTTTCATCTCATTGAGCATCTTTTCTCTAAATTCTAACTCATCTTCTAGCAGTTCCTTTCTTTCCGTCAATTCATGCGCATGCAAAGCCAGTAATGATGAATGATCTTCATACATCTTTGATTTGTGCCTGGACTCCTGGAGATCATCTTCCTTCTTTTCAATCTTCGCTTTTTGATTCGCAATTGTTTGTGCCATAACATGTAGTTCAGATTGTAATTTGGCGTTCTCCAGCTTTAAATCCCGATTCTCTGCTTTTAATCCTTGTATTTCCGCAATTTGCAGTCCAGAGTCCTGACCAGAAACATCATCTTTGATGGATGAAAGTGTGCATGATACCGTTCTCCTTAGTGCAAGTAAGGCCAGTTCCCTTTGCTTTTCGGCCTCAAGGCATGCTCTAATTATCTGTTCGAAGAAGAAGGTGTCATTTTATTAAAAGGAATATTTATGTTATCAAAGAAGTACCAATAGCCTACTTGAAGTGTGGGATAGAAAGGACCATGTTTGTCAGCTTTTTTCCAGTAATCTCCGTTGAAGATTCCTACCTTCTCCTTCGCGTCTTCTAGATTCCTTTCCTTTTTCTTTATAGTAGCGTCTTGCTCTGTCAATGAAGCAACCTTTTCTCGTGTCATTGCTACCCGATCTCGGCAAGTATTAGGTTCTCTTTGAAAACTCATGTTTTTAATCACTATCTGTAGAATTAACCTTCTCTCCACTTAGAAAAAAGTGAATGAGAATTTCTTTTCAATCAACTGATTTATAGTGTTCAATTATGACGTCAGATATACAACGTCTGTAGTATGTATCTGATTGTGACATCAGTTAAACATTTTCTGAAGTATGTGCTTGATTGTGACGTAAAATAAACTGAAAAGAATTTTTCCAACCCCTCCGCTCTTATTACAACCACTTCCCCGCTTAGTAGTTTTTGAGCAACAATTTTTCAGTACATGTTCGAAACATATTTTGAGCAAATCTTTTTGTCTGTTAGCTATATTTTGTGCTGCTTACATTCTCACGACCATGGACGTCTGATTTATGAACATTGAGTGCTTCATAGCAGTATCATCTCAGATTTCAAAGCATTTCTTCTATCCACGGCTTATTCTGACCACCCCTGCTTATTAGATTCTTCTTATGTTTTCAACCCCCCTCCACTTATTCTACCCCTCGGTAATTAGGCGACACATAGCCATTAGTAATAGTTGAACCTACCACATGATTTTTTGGTTGGGACTTGCAAGTTAGCTTCAGTTTTCAGTTGAGGAATACCCATTTTGCGCCTTGTGAAGTACGATTTCGGTCAATGGTGGGTCGGCCAATGGTTACAATAGTACAAGTTTCTTTATTTATAGGTAAGTGGTTTATAAGAAAGTGGTTCTTGACTGCTCAAAAAGTTAAGAAAATACAAAACTGGATTTTTGAGACCTAAGAAAGTCCTTAAGTGTAAGTACAGCGACACCGGAGCGAATTTTGTTAGTGAAGGGGGCTGGGGACCAGAGGCAAGCTCTTATTCAGTGTATCAGTGAGGTTCAAGGGAGGAGCCCCTCAGAATTTTGTACAAATGCGCCTTTAGATTGTAAGAAACCCTCTTTTTAGTGTTGAAGTACATCTTTTCTTAGATAGCATGAGCTATTTTATGTATGACATCATACACCAGCAAAAAAGTGGGGGCTGCAGCCCCCAGCCACCCTGGCTCCAGCGTGCCTCGTTTAGTACAAGTTCTTGTAGCCTCGTTTAGTACAAGTTCTATAGGTATCTGTTTATGCAATGCCATGTAAGTTATTCTGGCTACCCTCTAGCAGTTTAACTTCTTTTTTCCACTGTGCATGCGCAAAACATAGGAACTCAAAAATTTTTGCTCAGAAAGTCTTAAGAAAGTTTTGTTACTGGAATCATGAAAAGTTAAGAAAGTTTCAGTAATGGGCAAAAAGCCGTTTCTTATACATTAAAAAACGTGTATCCCGTGTGTTATGATATGAATTGTATTAAAGTAGTATCATGCCTACATTGAGTTTATAAAACCGATAATTAAAAGCGTACCTAGACGATGATGATGATGAGTGTTGTATGGTGATTGAGTTGGCGCCCATTTGTTAGATTCAACCGCTAGGATTCTTTTCCGCTTATTAAATATTGAGCAAGCGAATTTTAAACTTGGATATTGAGTATGATTAATCCAAGTTTCAAAGGGAAGCTACTGGCGCTTTGAGTGTCACTTTCAAGTTTCTCAGAACATTGAAATATTTTTCTGAAAGCAGATACAGTAAAACCCACAGATAAGAACCTACAATTTTGAAGGGAACCTGCTCGTGTTCTTATGTGATGACGTAGTTCCAGTAATCAGGGTGCTAATTCTTACCAGAGGACCCATTCATTAACGCTAGAAAGAAGGATAGTTGACCATATAGCTACGGCAGTATATACTTAACTATTCAAAGCTTTGTAGATCAAAACATATGTATAAAACGGCCGATCTCACATAAGTGAGATGGGTGGGTTCATAACCCCACTTCTGGATCCTCCAACAATAGTACATGGGGTTAATTAGCAAATAGGTTAATTATTTCCCAGTGGACAAAAATCGAGCCATATATAAGAACCTAGTTGGAATTTTAGTCTGAAAAGGTTCTAACTTTGTGAAGTCAAAATATACAATTTTAGGCTGTAGGTTCTGATTCAATGAAGGTTCTTATGAGCGGGTTTTTACTGTAGCCTCGCTGTGGTGCTAGTACGGCCTAATTGGTTTTTGAAACTAAAACAGTATTTGCTTGCTGTGGTTTGATAGTCCCTTTTTGTTTGCTTTCTTCAGGGCGATAGATTTGGTGGTGCTTTGGATGCAGCTGCAAAGCAGTTCTCAGAAGCATTTGATGCAGATAAAACGGCGATGGAATTTGTGAATGAGATGAGAAAGAAAGGACAGTTGATAATGGGTATTGGACACAGGGTGAAATCGGTAGGATTATTTTTAAGCCTTCAAGCTTTTCTTTCTTTTCAGTATGAGATGATTCAAAATGTCCTTAACAGAAAATGAATGCGATTTTTGGTCCCCACTTCTCCATGCAGTGGCTTGCTTCATCTACATTAACACCTCGTTCCTTTTACGTAGTGTTCATGCGAGAGGTCTTCCGTACATGAGACAAATTCACCGGTCTTCATTCCCACGTTTTGAAATATATGTAATGAATATACTGATAGTGAATAATTAAGGTACGAAAAGATTTATTCAGAAAGCAATGGAGTGCAATTAATATTTATTATAAGGGTTATTTGATACGTTTTTGCACTCATTATATGATAAAATAGAAGTATAACGCTGGAATATGTGTTTTAGGGTCACTTAGGTGAGGTAACCTGGTGTCCCTCATCCCCAAAATATTTCATAGCAGCTTTCCACAAAAGTGTTTTATCCTCCGTGCCCGTTTTTGTGTTTTTCAATGATTTCTATCTATTGTCACATGGAATGCAAGTTTTTGCATGCATTCCAGTAACCCTATGGTTGCATTTGCATTACTGGTAAGCCATGCTGAAGAGTTATATTATAAAAGAGCTAACGGAAAGGTGTCAGAAACCAGAGGAAAAGATCCTTGTAAACAATGGCACTGAATTTTCAGTTAAGACTGGTGGGGAGGAACTACAGAGGAGGCCTACGAAGAAAACCGGAGCAGTACCGTGTTTTTCGAAGAATAGATGTGTTTCCAAAAGACAGTACTGCACAGGTTTTCCATGCCAAAGCTTAATAGTTATGGTACGAAAAAGTGGCAACATTTGTAGACATACTTAAAAGCTTTTTTTCGTCCGACACTCGTCAAAGTATGAAAACATCAGATAGTGACCGACAGGTTTACCGAAATATCCGACGTTTCATGCTCTGACGAGTTTCAGAAGGAAAAAGCTTTAAAGTATGTCTACAAATGCTGCCACTTTTTCGTGCTCTGGTTATTTAAATAGTTATGGTGTTAGCATCATCCGCTGCTCTCTGAATGGCCACCAGAGACCAGCAATTCATCGCTATTCATGGCTTCTAACTGTAGAATGTAGTGAACAGATTCGACTACAATATTAGTTAACATTCAGTTTATTTCTTTCTGCTTAGATCAACAATCCTGACACTCGTGTCGAAATAATGAAAGATTTCATCAAGCAAAATTTTCCAAAAACGCCATTATTCAATTTCGCACTTGAAGTAGAAAAAATTACAACTGCCAAAGTAAGTATGATATGTGTTTTCATTTGTTTGTGAGCTGTTTATCTTTCTTTCTAGGGGTTGAATTTTGTCTTATCATTTCCTCTGGTAGCCTATAGGTTGTCTAAGAAGTGTTGTGGCTGAAAGTTTTGATTTTATGTATTTGCTCCATCAAGCATGGCTGATTTTCTCATTTGCAAGCACATTTAATATATCCTTGCAGATGTTGAAAGAATACGCAGTTTTTAATATTGACATTCTGAGAATATAAAATCAAAGTATGTATCTCTGTTTGAAGATACACTATTTTTAGACTTTCATTGTTTTCCTTATGTTTAATCAATATCTGATAATTTTTTATTTAGAAACCAAATTTGATTTTAAATGTGGATGGTTGTATTGGTGTTGCTTTTGTTGATTTACTTCGACACTGTGGCAATTTCTCAAGGTAAGTGCTGATTGATAGCTGTTTCAAATTATAGCAAGAAGCTAGCATTGACAACAAGTTTGCAAATATTAGTGACGCTTTTTAGTTTATGAAATTTCATCTCTTAAAGCTGATAACGGCTTTTTTACCTATGCACCATGCTATGCGACGTCTCAATGTCATTCTAATATCATTCTCAAGCTGATTTCGATTGGTATGCCTTCAACATTAGCTGCTTTCCAATGAATCGTCATGGCTAGTTCTTTAATGTAAACAGTGCTTTAGTAATCACAATTTCTCTGTTCTGCTCAGGGAGGAAGCTGATGAGTATATATCAATCGGTGCATTGAATGGTTTATTTGTGCTCGGTAGATCAATTGGATTTATAGGTAGATTTCTCTTTCTTTTCTTTTAGGCTTATTTTTGTTATCTTCTTGTTATGCCATGTCATTTGACGTTGGCGACCATGCATTTGAGTTTCTCTCTGTCCTGAGTTAGATGGAAGAACTCCCCTTTAAGTAAGCATCGCACCGCAGCCACCAGTTCATCTAAGTACATCTTCATCTCTCCCCCTGCAGATCAGGGTTTCCCAAACTTTTTCAGGCTGCCGCCCCCTTTGTTTCATAATAGACTCATAGCACCCCCTACTCCATTAAAGCATGCGAGCCTTTCCAAAGTGACAACAACATTATGCCAGGCTCGTAGACAGCTTGAAGTGGATTGTGAAAAGGAGGCACAGATATAGAAGTCCAGTAGAAAGCTCGAATATTTTATCTGTGCCAATCGATCAAAAATTTTTGCCAAAACTGTCCTTTTCATAGGCAATCCACTGAGACAATTGGGGTATGGCGGCTTCCCCCAGAAAAAGTTTTAAAGTGAAGGTCGCTAAAACGTCGGAAAACGACCTGCTGCAGAATAGAATATAGTTGTCTTTATCATTGATCTTCATGCTTAGAAGGAGAAACTGATTCCTAAACCTGGTTTCATTGAATTTTGAAGATTTAGAGATCAAAACGAAAAGCTGTACTCCTATCCTAGAAGCAAAAAAATCTCATCTAATGCTCATAGTACACCTAGAAGAGCTTTCCCCCAGATATCTAGCATTAGTTACATGGAATGCACTCACGGTGTACTTTGCCATCACCTAACAGGATCGTTATCTACATAATATCTTCGCAGTCCGTAGGAGAGTTCAAGATTTGAAGCGATAGCATCTTACTTTCTGACTAAGTTGCAAACTAGAATATCTATAATATTGATACAAGGTTTTAGTGTGCCTCACAACAAAGTCAGGATCTTTGAACGCCACACATCTGTGTTGTGGTGTTCTTAGATGTTAGATTAGGTAGAAGTCAATTGAGAAACTATCAAACATCACAGTATAGAGCACTTTTGTATACAACTTCGATGAATTCTTGGGTGAATCCCCACTCCCAGTGTCTATAGGTCTGACTCCACACAATATATGTATTTAGAGAACAATGACATAACATACAAGCTCGGCCTCACAGGCTTCTAAACATTCTATTTGATATTCAAAATTACACAAATAATCACAAGAATTTGTACTTTCAGCCCTGTAATGTGGGCGTGTCAGTTGGTCCAAGTGGCTTCACGGATTAGTGGAGGACAACTGACCTGGTACACCTCCAGTTATTCTACCTCCATGTTAGCAGCTATCGCTGCTACACTGTCGCCCACAACAGCACATTCTTGCGCTACCGCCCCCAACCTTTCCATTTTTGCATTACTGCCCCCCCCCGATATCGAAACACCACCCCAAGGGGGCGTTACCGCCCACTTTGGGATAAGCTGTTCTAGATCTTGAACCATCAAGTTTTCCTTCCAAGACCTTTTTCTCCAAGCTATTTTCCTTTACTATATTTCCAAAAATTTCATTTGTCTCTGAGTGATAGTTGTTACAATCTATCGTATGTTAGAATCTGTCGTTCTTCTTTAACTGTTTGTCTAGATGGCACTAATTGCAATTACGTTGAGGCCATTGTTTAGAAGTGCTATCTGACCGTATTCACGCACTATCAACTTCAGTTGGTAATGCATCGAGTTTATCTGTTCATATTATAACAGAACAAGCCCGATGAATTTAGTAATGGATGTACCTCGCCCTCCTGGCTCGGGAAAATGCGTTTTCAGCAATTATCAATGCACTTGGAAGCCGTAGAACAGTATTGCTATCTGGGGCAAAAGTATTCTGATATGAAACGAATCTTGTATCATGAGAACCTAACGTTAAGCTCGTTCTAACATCTTAAAAAGAAGTTGCACATTTATCTTTCTGCACTGTCGAAGCGACCATATTACATGTTGTATATGTTAGGTATATAATTTTTATAAATAATAGTACTACATCATGCCACATGAAAGTTACGTCACCTTTCCCATGATTCTTCAATGCGTGTTCGCTGCCCACCAGAACCGCTATTTTGGTAGGCAAATAAGACGCATTGACCAATCATGATAAAGGTGACATAATGGTGTGACATATGACGTATGTACAGTCTTATTGCTTCTTGTGTATACTTTATGAGCTCTTATAGCATAGATTAGGCATCCTTGCTGCATGAATTTAGGCATGCTCGCTGCATTAATTAGGTTTTCAACGTTTACTGTATGAAAGGACCATTACAATAATTATTTAAATTCTTACCATAGGCCACTTTTTGGATCAGCGTCGCCTCAAACAAGGCTTATACCGACACCCATGGGATGATATTACATACATGCTGCCAGATCATTTACAGCAAAGACCAGCGCCATTTGAGTAACAATGTTAGTTCTTTCATAGCTTAAGCTGTAATGTACACATCGCTTGGTCTTACTAGCTTTCAAATAGAACATTAGAAGAACAAAGTATTTACTGTTTGGTAGCCGCATCTTAGTTATTGGATACACGTGTTTTTATAAGAAACATGTCCTTAAGAAACATGAGGCTGAAATTAGGCAAAAATTAAGAAACATTTAAGAAAAATAGGCAGGCTGAGTTTCAAGTAGTAACGTAAAGAAAATGTTTTTGTAATAAGATATTTGATCAAATTAGAAAGAAAGTAGAAACAACATCCATTGCATGCCTTAGAAAATGTGACCTTCCTATTTCTCGCGTCGCAATTGCCTCATCTAGGTTGCCATTATCATCATAGGAAGTATTAGCAATTCCAGAACTATTTAAAGCTTGATTTGATGAAGCATCCAAACTGAAGTCAGAAAGATCCACGCTGAAGTCAGAAAGCTTGTTTCTTGAAAAAAACGTGTATTAAATGTCTTGTGTTTGTTGTTATGGGGGATCTACTTTCCTCTACTTGAAGACATGACGATCAAGTGGGCCTGGTGTTTGATAATTGCTTTAAGGCATTCATGCAAAAGCACCTGCATTCAGATGAATTTTTAAAAGTCCTCATTGCTTTGTAAACTTGGCATACTGATTGTTCTGTCCAATACTTTGGAGTGAAATTGTTGGGTATGTTTGAGAAATTAGAAGAAAGCGAAACGAAAGCCATAGTAAAATGTAGTAAGAACTTACGTTAGGAATTTTAGGTCATTATTTAGCCAATAAGGCTTGTATTTGATAACATATAATCTGATAAGCAAATAGTATAGTCCATCCTTTATGATAATGAAATTGTACCTCTAGCTTAGTTTTGAATTCATATATGAAATATTTCCTTCTTCTGCATAATTCTGACTTTTTCTATATTATCTTCAGAAAGTTGTAAGCATGATAGTGTAGATTGTTACCGCTAAATGCTGCAGAGAAAATACCGGGGAGTACTTACAGTGGCATGCTGAAGAACAATTGGTTGGGGGTGTAGCAACAAATGTTTATCAACAGGTTGTAGATCTCCAAGAATTACGGACAAGCCATGAACTACGCCAGTCAGGTTTTAATGACAAGCCAAAAAGACTACCGATGGCTTCTGCAGAAAGTGCAAGCACCTTCTATCCCCACACCCTGCAAAGAACTACCCCCTCACCCACCAAACAGTGGCCTCCACACCCACTATTTTGACGTACCCATGGGTTGGCAAAGAACACCTTTCACTATCAGTGTTTGAAGTCAGGGTTGCAGCTAAAGAATATTGTTTTATGGGTGCACAACCGTAATATGCGGACAAATAGGACTTTCCTTGAGTTTTGTGAGCAATACCACGTTGACGAGCGCAATTGATGTGCAGCGAATTTGCCGACGAGCTAAATATTGGGAGGTGTGGCACCACCCTGAGGCTACGCCCCTGTTTGGAGTATCATATGTTGATATGCAAAGACTATGTACAGGGTGTACAATCAGGAAAAATCAGGGAAACATTTGAGGGGTTTTAAAGAAAGTCAGAGAGAATCAGGGAAAATCAGGGAACTTTCTATAGCCTAAGAAAATCTGTTTTCCTGACAAAATCAGGGAATTTTGATTTCTCTTGAATATGTGTGTAAGTAACCTCGACTAATGACAGCAGATAATGCATGGTAGTATTGATAATTTAGTTGAATAGTAGGGCGTTAAAGGACGAAACTGACCGTGCTTACAATAGTTTTATTTTAACATGCTTAGAAAAATTTTCCACGACTAAATATCAAACAGGGTTCATAAATACATAATCTTTTTGATACTTAGTCAAGGAGAAATATAGCATTTTAGAATAAATCATGGAAAACTTGTATATATATATATATATATATATATATATATATATATATATATATATATATATATATATATATATATATATATATATATATATATATATATATATATATATATATATATATATATATATATATATATATATATATATATATATATATATATATATATATATATATACATATATATATATATATACATATATATATACATATATATATATATATATACATATTTATATCTATATATATATATATATATATATACACACCCTATCAGTCTGGGAAAATTGTGCAAATTATACACTAAATCAGGGAACTTGTTACCACGGAAGCTGTATGAACATTGTATTTAGCAGTTCATTTTCTGTCAAAAGTGTGATGCATCTCACTTGTATCTTCCGGACTTTTTATTTAGTTAAAAAGTACAAGTATTCCTTAACTTTTATCATTAAATTCAATATTATTAGTGAATTCACGGACACCCTCTATTTATAGCACAGTGTTGGCACAATCTTTTGATTGGAGGCTGAATACGACAAAGTTAGTCAACTTTTTCTTGGTCAAATTACAAGTTGAAGATATAACTTAGAAAAGGACAAACTTTCGGTATAACTTAAAATTTTAGTTACTTCTTTGACAATGAAAAAATTAAGTCTTTTCCCTTACCTACAGAATGAAAATGCTATTTTCACCTGACTATTGGAAGCTTCCCTTACTTTCCCTGACATCCCCTGACCTAAATGAGAAGGACCCTTTCCCCTGATTTTCCTGGACCATGTTAACTCTATTAAAGCCAGATGTGGCTATTACGACTGGAAGAGTGATAGCATAGTATCTTCTCAAACAAAGATTGGTGCTTTTCAATGAACTCAAACATGTAAATCACTTCTAGAACATATGGATTGATTTTGCTTGCACACCTGCAATCAGGTCCACATGGAGTTTGATTTGTAACTTGATTGGCCTTAACTTGGTTTCTGCTTATGTATACCCTTTGTTTTTCCGTATGCTTTAAGTTTAGTTCTAAATAATGAATTAGATTGTGAAGCGCTAATAAAGATATGGATATTGTTCCATAATGATGATCCATGATATTTCATTGAACGAAGACCATACATGGTTGTGTTTCTATGTTTCTTATATAGATCATCTCCTTCTACCTGCCGAGTTTCATAGCCATGTATGTTAGAGTTGTATATAAAATAATCTTGAAAGCATGATGGAGTTAGATTATTCGTAGCTTTGTAGACCAAAGACAGAATATTTAATATGAGATGGTCATCTGGCTGTAGCAGATCAGACAGTTTAAATATGGGGTTGGAGTGAGTATGAAAACGTTCAAAGTTGGTACATTTTACTACTTTTTCTCGAGACGAAACGATGCTAGTTTGTAAGATTCGCATGTAAGACCCCACACCAACAAACCGTTGCTAAAAAGGGAAGAGCAAAGAGAATGGCACATGGCCACTAAAATTTCTTTTGAGAGCTGGTGTCTAATTTTGAAGAAAATTCCAGCTGTTTTAGATAGCCTTTTGTGAAGTTCTTGAATATGATATTAATATGAAAGATGTTCATCCAGTAGTACACCTAAAAATTTACCATACTTGACTCTTCTCCTTTTTCAGGGTTTATAGGGACTTTCTGAAAAAAATTCCCCTGACTTTTGCTTCAAAAGCACAAATTTTCCCTGACCTATTTCTCTAAAACCTATTGTGTTTCCCTGACCTCTTCTGAAAAAGCAAATTTTTCTCCTGACCTGATTGGATTCATAAGGATGCAAGTAAAAAATAGCGAGATATTTATTTTCAATTTAGTAATATGTAGATATTTTAGAAACTTTATACAAAAAAATATGAAGATGCTGTAGGCCAATGAATAATGATATACTATTTAATAAACCAGATGAAGTTTTTGAACAGCATTTCACACGAGTTGGTAAACCCATATCAGTAATTCGATGCCCCATCAAGCACATTGTTTGCGGTTAACGTGATAATTATATTTGTAATTTGATCCAAAGATTAAACAAATGACAGATTTTTGTCACTTCGACTTTTTCAAGTGATCACTCTGTGTAGTGTAGGCTGTTATTGCTCGCTTCTGCGATCATTACATGCATGTTAATGTTCTTTTTTCAAAAATGTCTTAGAAATTGAAACCAACATATTTAAAAGTCAGTTGGTTAGATTCTGATCTCTTCAAGTCATAGCTCTGTTCAGCTTCTAGAGATACTGAAGCGAGATGCAAACTTTGCAAAGTTGACATATCCCTTAGCAACATGGGCGTTGTGGCAATTAAAAGTCATATGAACAACAAAACTCATGAGAAGCTGGAGTCAGAGCAGCAAAGAATTAAGACCTTCTTCAGCAAAAAATCTGAAGGTGCTTTAAAACCAAGCGATAAGCAAGGTGATGAATATGCTGTCGATAGTGAAGTCTCCAGAGTGTCTTCTACTGAAACTCAATCCACAATTCCACACAGCCTCCAAGATGATGGCAAACTCACAGCCGAAATTCGATGGGCCCTCAAGCACGTTTTTTGCGGCTACAAGGATAATTCAGTAAAAGACTCAATAAACAATTTCAAAGTTATGTTTCCAGATAGCAAAATTGCTTCAAAGATGGAATTAGGTAAAGACAAACTAAAATATGTTGTCAATTAAGGAATTGCACCCTTCTTTGCTGAAGAGATGAAGAAGCAAGTCGATGAATCAGAATGGCTTGCTGTTCCTTATGATGAAAGCCTGAACAAGGTTATTCAGGAATCTGAAATGGACTTAGTACTCAGATTCTGGGACACTTATAGCAACAAAGTTTAAGTGCGTTACTGGGATTCGATGTTTCTTGGGCATGCAACTGCTACCGATTTACTGAAAAATATAAATGACGCGTTATCTGGTTTTGATTTATCCAAACAAATCCAATTGTTGATCGAGGCCCAGCGTGAACTGGAAAGTTCCTTCAGATATGAGAAAAGAAAGAGGAAGCTGGATTGAATCATTTAGTTAACATTGGTAGTTGCAATCTGCACGTAGTTCATGGAGCATTGAAATCTGCAACAGAGGCAACAATGTGGAATCGTAAAGCCACTATGAAAGGATCGTTTGAGATGTTCAAGGATTCTCCTGCTCGCCGCGAAGACTTCATCTCAATCACTGGTTCCACAATATTTCCTTTACAGTTTTGCCCTACCAGGTTTGAGTATTTTTCATCTACTGTCTACACGTTAATTTCATCATATATCCATAAGCTTGGCTTCCAGAATCTCTTGCTTACTAGGTGGACGTTCACTCCAAAGCCATTGGTGTATAATTATGCAGGTCATTCCTTCTGTTTTGATTTAAGCTCGAATTCATTTTTTGTTAATTTGGCTTCGTCCTCCTGAAAATGGGGGTACCTAAATTTTTTGTAATCATGATTGGCTAGGGAAGGAATTGTTTATTTTCTGGGGATTGCTCTTTAACAGGCCCAAATATTCAACGTAAGGATGCCAAAAAATGTTTAACAGAAGCACTTCAGTGTAGCTTCTGAGTCATTTGAACATAGATAACCAAATGCTTATTAAAGTTGATTATCTTTAAGGGGATCGCTTCCCCACTATAAATCGTGGTATGTCTCTTAGCTTTGTTTCCATCATAAGATAGGTTGAAGACCAGCAAGTGGCATCAAGATTAAAAGAAATTTGGCCCAATATAAAGAAGATTGTCGGTTACTGGGAGAAACTACCTGCTTCAAAGAGGCCATCTTCAAAGAGCTATTTGGCGGCTAAGAAGGGAGTATAAGATGAATTGCTTGTTGCAAAACTTTCTCTTTCTTCAGCTACATCGCAAGCTTGTTGCAGCCGTATCTCAACAAGTATCAAACAGATGACCCAATGTTGCCATTTCTTGGGAAAGATCTGGAGAGACTGCACAGGCCACTTTTGCAATTGGTAATCAAGCCTGATGTCCTCGACAAATGTGAATCTCCTGCTGCGCTGTTACAAATTGATTTCTCAGATAAAAGTACCTACCTAAAGTTAAAAGATATCCATTTTGGATTTTCAACGGAGGGGGAGCTTAAAAATTTACAACGGCAAGATAAGGTATCTTCAACTGATGTCAAAGATTTTGAAAAAGAAGCTGCTGTTATGGTCATTTCTATTGTAGAAAAGCTGTCAGAAAAAAGCCCTTTCAATTATTGTTTGGTCAGAACTGCAGATGCCTTTGATCAGGTTTTGATGGTTTCTTCCACATCACTTCATCTTCGAAGTAAAATGAAAAGTTGCTAACCCACCTTGTTTCTTTAAAGATTATTTCTTCCACTCTTGCCGAGATAGCAATGCCTCAATATTTAGAGCTCCTAACTACTTTGAATGAAGATCATTTTGAAAATGCTAAAGCTTTTGACCACCAAGATAGTCGATGAGATGAGTTCTTTTCCAAAAATCCACTCTGAAGATCCCAAATGAATTAAAATCGATTCTCAAGCTAGTTCTAGTCATCAGTCATGGACAAGCAAGTGAAGAGAGGGGATTCAATACCAACAAGAGCGTCTCTAAAGTCAACTTAAGTGAGAAATCAATGGTGTCAAGGAAAATGATCGTAGATCATATGCAGAAAAACAGTTTACTTCCGTCAACTATTGAGCTAACTAACAAGCTTATCAAGTCTGTGAAATGTGCTCGTCAACGCCATCATTTTGATCTTGAAGAACAGAGGAAGAAGGCAAAGTCAGATTTACGCAATCAGCAACTTGAGATATTGAATGCTGAAATGCAAGACTTGACGCAGAGGAAGCAGCTTTTAGTATATGCATGCGAAAATTTAGATAATGAATTTATCCAAGTAATTAGAGAAGCGGATGAGAAGAATGACATGAAACTAGTCATTAAAGGAAATGCCTTGAAAAGAAAGAGTGAAGAAAAACAGAGTCAAGTCAGTGCTTTGGAAGATTCACTTGAAATTCTTAAAGAGAAACGAAAAAAGATTATGTAAAATGTGATTAACACTCTTCCTTTTGTTCAAATTGATACAGTCACACAATTTTCATTTTTGGAGCTTTTTTATTTGATTTTTCTACTTGCTTCTTAAATCCTAAGTTTCATGAAAACGATAGAACTTTCTAACCTATAACTTATTATCACATTTTCTTACCTAGTTATTAAAGTGTTGTACATATTTCTTTGATGGTGAAAAATGAAAGATTTCCCTGACCTGCAGAATGAAAAAGTTATTTTGTCCCGGACCACTGCAAGCTTCCCTGACTTTCCCTGACCAAAGCAAAAAAGACCCTTTTCCCCCTGACTTTCCCTGACCGTATAAACCCTGTTTTTACCAAATTTTATGCAAATATCATCACGTACTAGTTTGTTAGGAGAGTGAAAGATAACAAAGTTAGTTTTATTTACATTAAGAGATAGTTTATTACAATCAAGCCACTTTTTCACCTTAAGCAGTTCCTTGCTGATTTTTGTCAGCCTTTCTATATTATCAGGTTCAAAGTAGGAATTAGTATCATCCACAAAGAGAAAAATGAAAGAGATTTAGTGGTATTAGGTATGTCATTTATATAGACCAAGAATAATAGAGGACCAAGAACTGATCCTTGGGGAACACCAGACAAGACTTTCTTAAGAGAAGAGTTATTTCCAATAATTGAAACAAATTGTTCTCGATTTGAGAGATATGTGGCAAACCATTGACAAACTATACCTCTTACACCATAATACTCCATCTTCTTTAAAAGAATACAATGATTAACTGCATTGAAAGCTTTTTATAAATCGACAAATATACCACAGCCAAAACTATTGCCATCAAGAGTTGATTTGATTTTCTCAGTCAAGCTTACAAGAGCATATTCAGTAGAGTGGTTTGTTCTAAAATTGAATTGCATACTGTAGAGGATTTTGTACTTTTCAAAAAATTTAAAGTCTTTCATGCATTGCTTTCTCAAAAACTTTACTGAAGATTGAGAGTATGGATATTGGTTTATAATTTGAAACTAAAGAAGAGGCATCCTTTTTAGAAATTGGAATAATTTGTGTAATTTTAAGTTAATTAGGGAAAATACCAGATTCAAATGATTGATTGATAAGAGCGGATAGTGAAACTGAGATATGAGGATTTAACATTTTATGTAATATTATGGGAATACTATTAGGGTCAGGGGCTTAGCTGTCTTTCAAAGAAGAAACAATGGTGGAGACCTCAGTCGGTGTTGTTGACGATAGAAAGAATGAGTTTGGCAAAGGTTTTCCTAAGTAGTCAATAGGTGATTTTGGAGCGAATATAATTTTTTTAGTTATCTCAATAGCCACACTAGTAAAATAGCTATTGAAACTCCATTCCATTTTGTGATTTACATGGAATTGTCATTTCTGTTGTTGGAAAACAAGGCTGCTTGCCACACAATACACAGTACACTATTTTTCCCCCACTAACTTCATAGATCTTATTCCACTGTGTTACAGGAATCAAAAATGTAACAGCACTGCAAGGCCAAATACTAATGCATAGGAAGCCTGCTTCAGAACATAAATATTCAGAAGTGGGTTGTAATTCAAGGTTTTTGCAGTAGCATGGAAAATCCAGGGTTTTCAGGGTCTTCCTGGCTTTGTTTGCCATCCCCTGGTTAAGCAGCTACAAATATGATGACTTTCAATGTGAGAAGAGTTGTTGTTAATGTTGAAACAGAAGAATAAAGGAAGTAGCCAAAATGTTCTATGCACTTTTAATTGAGTCAGATTACTTTTCACAATAAAAACAACTTTGTCCAACAAATGCATAGTACAAATGTGTGCGTGTGTATATATATATGTATATATTTCAGTCATAAGTGTAAAACCAATGTGTCTCTTTTAACCAAAAGTTCTGCATTCAAAATATTGTCTCATTCACCCAATAAAAAAATAGTGCAGCAGAAAGGAATATTGATGTGTTTACGTAAATTCTTCAAGCCAGAAATAAGCAATGTTTATGTTTCATCTATTATCTTGATATGTGCTCTAGACATGTTTGTCTTTGCCAGTGTTGTATAACCCTCCAAGAACAGTACCTGCAACCATCCCAACAACTGCTCCAGATGAAACTGATGCCCCCATTCCAAGGGCCCCGGCAATACCAGCAACTGTGCCTAAGTATGTTCCCCGGTCAACTCGAACCTGGTTCCTATTCTTACGCAAGCGATAAGCACGATCATAAAATCCATCACTATCAATATTGCCACCACGTTCTCTCATGTACATCATGGCGGCCCCTGCTGGAACACCAAGAGCAGCACCAACTTTGCCATACTTTATTGCAGTTGACTGCAAGGCTGCAAATGTTCTAGGCCCTCTGATCAGCTGAGCAACTGGCGCAATAAAACACATACCAAGAAATGCAAATGCCTGAACATCCTTGAGCATAACATGGTAGTATAATTCAGCTTTGCTGTGGCTGATAACTTGCATATCTTCATCACTTAATTGTTCACCTAGCATATTTCTACAATACTGGAATCCCTTCATGTTTGATTTGATTTTTGATCAACCTAACAAAGAATATACATTAAGATCTTGAGACATCAGTTGGAAAGTGTAGCTTTAATATGAAGTTGTGGATGATAGCCACAACAAGCAACATTGCAGATAAGTTAGAAAGAATAGCCAGGCAATCTACAAATGAATCAGGCTATTCTTTTCCAATTCATCAGCAATGTTGCTCAATGTGACTATCATCCTCAAATTTACATTCAGATCTCATATTAAAAATGTGGCAATTGCACAAGTTGTCTTGCTGGATGCAAAAACTGATCTATAGCTAATTGTGATGTTAAATTTGGTACAACAATCAACATGACAAAACAGTGAAAGAGGTATGAAGCTCTCATATGCAAAAAAGGCAATCTAACAAGCTTTTGTACTGGAAGCAAAAACTATACTAGACATAGTGAAATGATTTTATTTTTTTAAGTGCTTCAAAATGTTCAATTATGCTCCAAAATCATGCCCTCATGGGTCTTTTTTCATTTGCAGAAATTTTCCATCAAATTCGGGGTTCTATTGCTAATGGAAGTAGACAAACTTCAGCCCTGAAACAACAACAGCTTATGGCCTTGGGATGTAAGGTGGACTATCGCAATCTGAATTAATGGCCAACCATGCTGTAATCTTGGTTTCCACTCTGGAAGGCCCTGAAATTGATGATAAGTCATGCATTGACCCAGAATGGTGTGAGGAATATATCAATGAAAAGCTTAATAAAGACTAAATTTCCTTTTACATCACAACTTAAGACAAGTCCTTTGCAAACATTTTTGTCATGGTCACATTTTCAATGGCTGTTGTGCAAAACTTTCAAAAAAACAGTTTTTTTCAATCTTCATAACTTTTTCAATCTTACTAATTCTGCACTGCACCTGTAATATAACAGGTCTAATTTTCCTAAGGGCAATGGAGCTCTCATTTTAGGTGGGAGCCAGACTGCAAAGTATTATCTGTGTGTGGGGAATGAGTTTCTCTTCCACTGTACTTGCAGAGGAACTTTGCAATAAATATCATATTTGACTGAAAGTTTGGTCAAAAATAGCTGCTGATTTCTGTTCTGTGATTTTGTAGACAACTGTGGCTCAATGTGCAGGATTCATAGAAAGACCTATGCAGCAAATGCATGGATTATTCTCAATTCAGAAAAAATGCACGGATAGGTTATAAGGAACAAATTGTTGCATGGGGAATGCATTCAGGGAGAAAAGGGTCTGAAGACCAATTCTTATTGCTAGCTCTTATAATGTCAGGGTAGGGAATAGGGGGTGGGGGCAATGCCCCCAAAAAATGTTCAGCATCACGCATTTTCATCTTGGGAAAATCCCTTTGTGATAAAGAGAGGGGACTACAAAAAGGGCACTTTTGTTCATTTTCTGAAAAGGGCTTGGGTCTAGACCCCCAGGTTCCCCCAGTTGCACACCTGAACCCCCAGTCTCCCTAGTTTCCAAGTATATGCACCTACAAAATAGCATATTGTAGATGTAAATGAATGCAGCATAAGAATTTGGGTATGGAATGCTAATATTCAACTAGTTCATGAAAGCTCATGATATCTGATAAAAACTAAAAATTATCTATAAATGCTGACTCAACTTGAAACAACCAAAGTTCATCAACAAATGCCCCCCTCCCCCTAAAAATATGATATCTCCAGAGCATGTACGATGGGCGTGATGTATCGCATTAAAACAACTTGGTACTCTTATCAAGATGTAAAATAATTTGTTCAAATCTAAGTTTCAGTTGCTTAGCATGGTTAGAGGTTTCCTACTGGCCTAGCTGCGAAGTAAACGATATGCCTACAATTTCATGGAGTCTATTTACACAAGAATTTCAACTCCTAGAATTCAACGTCGATGTCAAGACAAAGCAACATCACTTGCAATAACAGCAAAGGTAAATCCATACAGTAGTAATCTGGGTGCCATAATCTGACCTAATGCCGAACTACAATTGTAGTAATTTGCATAATTTTAGTGCTACAGCCAGTTGTGCAGCCTAGCAATTCACCGCTTTTCCAATGTCCTACCTATTTGGTTAGAACAAGCTCAATTCAGCTTGGTTATTTACCTTACTTTTGCATAACAACTATTATTCACATCTTACTAATATTGTTTTTCTACTAACAGATGGCTAAAATACCTATCGTATCTTGTAGGCCTTTGTCCTACATAATAACGCTAACTTCGAGTGAGAAATATAAAACTTCCAATAAAGCTAACTTATCACGAATGGAAATAACTACATACTAAAAGTAAAATGAAATGAACGTTGCAAATACACACCTGCTAAGTATACAACAAGCTGAATAAAACGTGCAACTTCCAACGTCCACTTCAAACTGTACTGTTTATTCAAACTTGTCATGCACTTCAATAAGCCTGCAGGGGCTGAGTTAATGTTTTTTGTTTACTGAGCTTAACAATCACATGGCAGTATTGAACAGAGTGCATAAAAGCACCCAATCTTTTGGTTGAAACTACCATGGACGCCTTGGTGGGGGGGGGGCAGAGAGGAGTAAGTGCCCCAACTGCCCTTCATTTGAGGAGCAGGGGGAGCAAAATTACCCTTTATGAAATGCAATAGAATCTTTTTGGACATTGATATGATACAACGGAGTTCAACTAAGCTATATAAACATGGAAAATATCATTGAAAGAAAAAGATCTATTTGCACAATTGTCTCAAGTATAGGCCCTGCTAAAGGGCGGAACGAAAGTGTCCCAAAGAGGTGCCCATGCTAGGCGGTATTCCAAAGGGCGGTTCCCATGCACCCTCCTCAGTTTAAGGAAACATAATAATCCTGCTTTGTTGATGTTTTATCACACATCTAACCAGGAACGTTTCCAGCCACCAAAGGCTTCAGGGGGCCATGGCTCTTGGGACAGGAAAAAAGATTGGGAGTCCGGGGGCTAAGCCCTAGAAAAATTTTTCAGACCACGCCCTTTAAACTCGGGGGCAATGACCTTTATTGGCATAAGGATAGTCCTTTATGGACGAAAATATTTGTAAATAACAGGTGGATGGTTGAAGAGAGTAGAAATGACTGGAAGAAAATGTGCAAGGCAATTAACAGAGTATTGGAAAGGGGCTCGGCAGGTAAATCTATTCCAAGTTTAAATATAAATAGTAATATGGTGACTTTTTTCCTCGATTTTACCTCTGTTTCCCCCAGTTCCTTGGGGCTTGGAGGGTGCCTCCGAGAGGACGTTAATTCTGGCACGAGCAGTTAGGACCAGATGCCCTTTCTGACTTCTTCAATGGCCTGCGTTGGGCCTCGAATCTAGGACCATGTTGGTCTGAGTCGAGTGCATTATCGCTAGGCCACGGCTGCTCAGTAATATGGCGACTGAGGATGGCAAACCAGCTAAAGCTTTGATTGTGCATTTGGTTTCTGTCAGCACATAGCTTCCAGGAAACATTCCATCTAACAAGGCGACAATCCATTGAAGTACATCAAATCAGAAGATTCAACGACCTTTGTCCTAAAACCAGCTACTAGATTTCAAGTTCTAAATTGCTTAAAGCAACACAAAAATGGCAAAGCATATGGACCTGATGAAATACCCACAAACTTGGCAAAGAATGCGGCCAATTTCCTGTCACACCCACTAACTCTCATTTACAATTTATCAATGAAAAATAATATTTTTCCCGATTATTGGAGAATAACCCGGGTAGCTCCAATATTTAAGTCTGGAAAAAGATGTGACAGCAACAACTATAGGCTAATTTCAGTGCTTTTAATTTTCTCAGAGTATTTGAAAGGATTATACAAGGCCAATTACACAAGTTTCTTAAAGCAAATTTCATTTTACAAATAACCAGTAAGCCTTCTAGACATTGAATTCCACGATTACATCCTTAGTAAATAGTACTGAACATTGGTGTCATAGTACTGATAACCAGAAGCTTAATATTACCATGTTTCTAGATTTGAAAAAGCATTTGATACCCTAGATCACAAAACATTGATAGATAAATTGATGAAATATGGCATCGAAAGAAAAGGAATTGAATGATTTACATCGTACCTAAATGGTAGGGAGCAATTTTGCATTGTAAATGATCAAAGATCAAGGATTGAAAAAGTACTTTGTGGTATTCCTCAAGGATCATGCCTAGACCCCTTTTTCTTCATTATATACCTTAACGACTTTGAGAGTTGCTTAGAATTCTCTAAGGCAAACATGTATGCTGACGATAAACATACAACAATTGCATCTAATGATATAACAGAGCTCATAAGCATCACAAAGAAGGAGCTGTTAAATGTCAGTGATTGGTTTAGGGTAAGTAAACTAAGTGCGAACCCAAAAAAACAGAATTATAATTGTTGGTCACCAACGTAGAATAAATGAAATCAACGACCTCCCTCCACTCAAACTTAATGATAGCGAAATGAAGCATGTAGGGAAAGTCAAATCCATAGGTCACATTGTTGACGGAGAGCTAAAATGGAAGAATTGATTTAAATCATTGACAGGAAAGCTAGCAAGAGGTTCATTATCTTTAAAAAAACTCAAAAGAATGGTCTTCCCCAAATCTAAGCTATGTGATGTTTATCGTGTTCTGAGAGTCACCTACGATGCGGAAACGTAGTATTTGGAAGTCTATCATAAGACTGCAAACTTTAAGATATATACTACCAACACTACAATGTTTGCAAAATAGGGCTCTATCAATTATCGAATGTGCAAGAACTAAGGACCTATGACCTAAAAAAGTGGCTAAATGTTGAGGACCTATTCGCTTTGATCGACCAGTTTTAGTCTATAAGATTCTTAATAAGCTATGCCCTGAAAGCCAATGGAATATGTTCCAACTTAGATCATTTTTATCAAATTACAATACTAGAGATTTACAGACTTGCATATTCTAAAGGCAAAACTTGAATTCTCAAAGAAATGATTTCAATATGCTCGTATATTGAATATCATTCCAGGGCCTGGAATGATATTCAAAAAAATATAAGAACACTTTACTACAGCACGAAAAAGCCTCAACATTCTTTTGACATACTGAAAGCTTTTTTCGTCCGACAATCATCAGACTATGAAAACGTCGGATAGTGACCTAAAGGTAACCCTAAATATATAGCCAGATGCAGTTAAATGTGATAGGATGCATCTAATTGGCCCCAAAAGTGGCCAATTAGGACATATTGACATTGTTTACTTCAAGAGTCCTAATGAAAAAACTGCTGGTAAGAAATCCAGAAGCCTTTTCAGAAGCATTTACAAATGCTGGTAAGAAAGTATTTACAGGAAGCCCAGGTTTACTAGGCAGGGATAGCATGAGTGGGTGGCTATAGCCCCCTCAAAAATTTTCTAGCCCCCGTCGGCACCTAAATTTCCATGCACCGTCGGCACTTTATAAAATCCTTGACCTTTTCTTAGTCTTTTTAGGCAATACTATAGACATTGCCTGCAAAGATTCTTGGACAACGCTCACTGTTGGCACTTTGACAGCCATAGCTCCCCCAGCAATTATTTTCTGGCGCCATCACTGTTACTGGGCAATACATCCGCTGGAATACCTTTAGCCCAAAGACAAGAAAGCTTAACCTTATTGAAACCTCATTTCACAGGACACTCATGATTTGCTCTAAAACTAAATTGGGCTCAGAGCTCAACAAAATAAAACAACTGCTCATTGAAAACGGATGTCCAACAGATGTGCTACTTTCTTGTATTACTCAAAAACTAGACAACTTTGGAGCAAAATGTTTAGTCCAGAGATGTGCCCAGTGTACCTAAAATTAACGTGGATTGGTAATGTTTCATCAAAGTTTGTATTTATGCAAATATATATATATATATATATATATATATATATATATATATATATATATATATATATATATATATATATATATATATATATATATATATATATATATATATATATATATATATATATATATATATATATATATATATATATATATATATACATATTCATATATATATACATATATATATATATGCATGTATTTATATTTATATTCAAAATAAAACACTTTATGGTAAGTACATAATCATTAAGATATTAGTCTTAGAAGTTGAAGGGAAGTTTAGTGTTGACAACGAAGCACAAATGCTTTTAGGAATCGACAAATTTTTTAAACTGCAGCCACCCGACAAACTCTGCAAACATATTAGACCCATTCTGGGGCTCATCATCTGTGCAAAAACATCCAAAAACGAGGAGACCTATTATAGTATATCGTTATCAGTATGCCTCTACTACAATAGGTTTGGCTGGATGTGTTTATCGGACTTGGATAGTGGGTAGAAAAGCATGGCGTATTAACTTAGTGCACTCTCTCAGTATACATATAATTTTCAAGCACATCGATTACTCTACTGGGAAATACACTACAATCTCCTTTTTCACCTCCCCAGTACCCTTTCTCTATTTTGCATCCTTCTAATTTGCCTATATAAGCTTGTTATTTTCTATAAAACACGTAGGCATGGAGTGGCATGAGGTGGCAACTGCCACCTCTGGGCAACACAATGCCAGCTTTTGCCGCCCCTGGGCATTGTTTTCCAATCGTTCACTGTTGCTTTACATTTGTAGATAAGGAAAGATCTACTTATATCTTTATTGAGCTCAACCTTGGTCTTTGTGAAATACTAGAAATTTCAATTTACTTCCTTTAAACACGTTATCCATTTGATTGTCTTAAATTATGGTATGAAAACAGCTATCAGATGTGTTGTACCACATGTTAGCTCCAGGACAATTTTGCCTCTCCTGAAACACGAGTCTGAATATGGGCTTGTTTTTGATGTTTTTGTGCTAATAACCGATAGCTATCTACTGAATTGCTATGAAGAGGTCTACCAAAACAATAAAATGGATGGAAAATGGATGGATGGGTAAAAGCCTTTGAAAAACTCTGCTTTAAATATTGTCTATTTGACATCACAATCAAATACATACTTCAGAAACAGTTTATCTGACGTTATATTCAAACACTATAAATCAGATCATCTGAAGGAAGTTCTCATTCGCTTTTTTTCAAGCAGAAAGAAGGTTAATTCTACAGTTATTGATTAAAAACATGAGTTTTCAAAAGGAGCGTAATACACGACGATATCAAGTTGCTATACTACACAAAAGAGTTGCTGCACTGAAGGAGCAAAATGCTTTAATGAAGGACAAGGAGAAAAATCTTGAAGACGCGAAGGAGAGGGTATGAATCTACACCAGTGATTTCATTCTCAGTGACTGGAACCAAAGCTACTGATAGGTTTGGTTCTTACTATCAATCAATTCAAGTAGGATAATGATAATTGTTTGGTAGCATAGATGTGCTTGTTAATAACAGTGGATCTTCTTCTTCTAACAGATATTCAGAGCATGCCTGGAGGCTGAAAAGCAAAGAGAACTCGCTCTTCTCGCGCTAAGGAGAACAGTGTCAAACAAATCGACAAATCAAGAAGTCCGAGTTGGAAAGATATCACAAAGTATCAGCAGTGCTTCAAGCTTAACGCTATCAATGTTCTCCATCAGAGAAGATGTTTCTTTGCACGACTCTGGACTGGCAATAAATGAAAAGCAAGGAATAAAGGAGGAGAATGGTGAGTTAAAGTTGGACATCGCTAAATTGCAATCTGAACTGCACGCTATGGCACAAACAATTGAGAATCAAAAAGCTATTATTGAAACGAAGGAAGAGGATCTGCAAACTATGTCGCAACCTGTCGAGGATCAGCAAGCAACAATTGAAGAGCAGCTCAGTCACAGTAAAGTGAAAAACATTGAGAGGATGAGGAAAGTCGAGGAAGAGTACACCGAAGACATGAGACGAAATGCAGTTGAGATGAGAGACATGAAGGAAGCAGCAGCTGCATTCGAGAAGATGAATGATCAATTGAAAGTAGAGTTAAAAGAAAGGGAACTTCAGATCCAAGCAAAAGACATTGCAAGTACTATTATTTGCGAGAGCTTACAGGAAAGCTTCAATGAAGATCTGAGTCAATGCCTTAAGAACAAGGAGAATGTGGAAGATGAGTTGGCTCTCTCGAGGGCTCTGGTCATAAGTCAGGAATCAAAACTGACTGAGAGTGCCAATCTGTTAAAGGAATCAAAGGCACAGTGCGAAATGTACTTGGAAAAGGTATGGAAGCTTACACTTCAACGAGATGAGACCAGAAAAACGCTGGAATCCTAGAAAATGAGTTGATTCTAAAAGACGAACAGATTAAAACTATGGAACTGAAGAACACAGAAGAAATTACAAGAGAAGTAATGAAAAACGAGTCACGTGAGAAGGAAATAGCCAGATATCGTATCAGCCAAGGAGAACTTGAGGAAAAGGTGAAAGAACAGCGATTACTTTTGACCTCAAAACAACTCACAGTCAATAACAGCTCTATATTGGAAAAGGCATCTCTGTTAGATCTTGAGCTGTTGGATTCAAAATGTGAACAAATGGACCTGAAAGACGAATGCTACACGGATGGGCAGGAATTATCAAACATCCATGAAGGATTGCTCAATGACCAAAATGAGAATAGTCAAACATTAAAGGATCTCAAATCGAAAATGAAGAGCTCTGTGGAAGAATGTGTCAATCTTAAAGCGATGAATGAAGAATTGGAAGCAACAGTAGAAAGACTACAGTTGGAGTTGGATGCACGAGATGCGAGAATGAAAGAGCTGGATGAACAGCTGACTATCTTTGATGAAGAATTAGTGTCAAAAGACATTACTATTGGAAAACTGATGATGAAAAGAGCGAAACGACGTGGATTAAGAGGGTTTATATGTTGTTGGTCGTACATGAACTGATAGTTTTTGTACACATGTATGTGTTAAAATTGCACTGCATACATGCAAACAATGCAAGAGCGATACCATGGGGAGCAAAAGACTATGTTTATCCCATGGCCTGTACTTGATGTGTTGTAACTGAATGACTGAATAGATTTTAGCTGTAAATGAATGACAGACAAATACATTTTGAATTTGCTTATAAGTAAGAGAGACATGGGAATGAGTTTGAAGTAGTTAAAGATAATTGAAAAACTGTATAAGTAATAGGAATAGAAGTGAAAATGCAAAATCTATTATATAAATCTATTTTATAATGTGTATCGTTTGTTCTACTTAAGCAATTGCTTTTTCTTGTGTTGCTTCTGTTTTTCAATTTTGAATATACTGAATGGACATATTGTGATATTGAAAGAGGCAAGGTAGAAGTAATTACGAAATATATTCCACATATATTGAAAAACTGGATATTTTCGCATATTGTTATTTATAAAGGGTGAAGATCGGGTGATTCGAATCTAAAAATAGAAGAGAAACTATAATGGTGCGAACACTGAAAACAGATGTTAAAAACCAATGAACCCAAATTCTAAGTAACGAACGAGGAGTGGCCTTAGTTATAAGTAACAATTTGCTCAATAGCAGTGCACTTAGAGCTAGTTCATACGATGAGCCGTAGATGAGCTGAACCTATGCATTTAGCAATTTGAGTAGTTAGTTCATCTTCGGTTCAGCGTATGAAACCATAGAAAAGCATCGGCTCGAGCCACAGTCGCGCTGTTCATTGGTTCAACACTGGCTCATCCCCTTCGGTCGCGCCATTGTTGAACCAATGCTATAATAGGTTCGGGTCATCTATGGCTCATCGTATGAACTAGCTCTTACTTTCCTACCACATATTGTCCAAAATTATAAAGAACATAGAATGTGTTTTAAAGATGCTTTTTAAATGAATATGTAGAAGGTACACTTCTTAACTCGTCCGGAAGATCGTTCCACATTTTTGCTCCCATATATCGAAATGACTTCAAGCCATATTGCAAGCTATTTGTATGAGTGAGGCAAACATCTCCTTGATAAACATCCCTTGTGTCATATCCGTGAATGTTTGAAGTACAGGAAAAGAAATTATGAATGCACACAGAATTCACTTTGTTGATTGATTCAAATACTAAAATAAGCATTTTCAATTGAAATATGTCCTGCAGTCTCAGGAGTTTGAGTGCTTTAAATAGTGAAAGTGTATGAGATCTGGGATGTTCATGTGAAATTGCTCTTAGAGCTTTTATCTGCAGTTTAAATGGTGGTTCAATGTATGAAGCATATTTTTAGCCCCATGCAATAATGCCATATTATAAAGAAAATATAAATAACGGATTTTAAGCATTGATCAAGGTGTTGGTTGGAAGTAAGTCTTCAATTTTGAAGAAAATGCCACAGGTTCTTGCCAGTTTCTTAGACAATTCAGATAGATGGAATTTCGAATTTAGATTTTCAGCAAAGAGTCCTAAAATTTTTATGTGATTTGATCTATTAATATGCTCTCTGCCGATTTTAATAGCGATATTAGATGGGGTGGACATGAAAGAAGAATGAAACGTGATATAATTAGTTTTGGTTATAACTTTATTTTATAATCTTTTGATTTTATATCCTTATTCTATGCTGTATTTTCTATAGCAGAATTCGGATGCCTGTAAGCGCAACAAAATAATAGATTTTGTCATTTTTTATTTCCATCTCAACACAAATAGTTTCAAAGCTGTCGCAATTAGAGTTTAGGTCATTCCTTATACTTGATAATAGAGAAGTTTTAATATACAAACCCACGTCACCGTTTTGACTAAGTGATTTTGTAGTAAAGAAGTTGTAGCCATCTATATTAATGTTAGTAAGAATTGGATTATTTTTTCCGTGCCACATCTCAGATACCCCCATGACGTCAAATGACTTTTTTGTTGCCTGAAGAAGAGAAATTAGTTCGTCATGGTGACAAGAAAGGCTTCTTACATTAGTATAGATAATAGACAAATCTTGGGCTTTTGTCGTCAAACAAGCAAGCTCTGGTACTATACAGCTTTGGGATTGAAAGCTTTGAGGCACTTGCTCATCAATGTCGAAGTCTTCCTGGTTAGATAAATTATTTAGCGCTGAAAATGTCTCAAAGGTTGGAAGTAAATTGGTATATGAGGGTAGTGCAGAATCATGTAGATTAGACACTATTGGTTAAACTCTAGCGTAAGCTATAAAAAGGATGAAAAACAACTACAAATAACATAGAGAAATTAGGAAAAACGCAACTGACCACAGCCACGGATTTCATTATAAACCAGTAGTTATTATACCTCTTCTATCTATCTATCTATAAGCGAGAAATACTCGGATTAAAGTTGCTAAATAAATATCATGGGAAAGATATATTAAGGGTCGTAAAACTTCGCGAAAAGACGTAACTTGATAGCAAGTTTATAGTCTAATGGGAATACGAAATAGTATCACTAGAACAGTAGAAAGAGTACTGCTCAAAATTGAATAATAAACATCGAGCCATCAGTATAAAATGCAGAAAATACTAAAGAAAATACTAAAGAATTACTAAAGTATTTGATAAAAATACTAAAGAAAATATTTTAAAATATGGCCACACTACATATTGTTTTAAATCTAAACCTACATAGACAATAGTTCCCAAGAAAATGCAAATGCAATCAACGCAAAACAGGAAAAGAAATGATTTCAATCTGAGTATAATAGCCTTTTCATCATGCCTACCATTATTACACCAACAAGGTTGGCAGTTATAATAGCAAAAAGCAAACGAACAAAAGGCAAATTTCAAAAGGCAAATGTCAAACGAACAAAAGGCAAATTTCAAAAGGCAAATGTCAAACGAACAAAAGGCAAATTTCAAAAAGGCAAATTGCAAAAGGCAAAAGACAAAATTCTATGCATCGATGTTTCTATGAGAAATGAAAGCACCTCAAACCAATCATGTATCGCTGCAATGGGTGGCCGGTGGGTCGCTGACAGGTTCAGAAGTTTAATTGAGTTCATTCACTACAAAGAATAGAGTTAATTTTAGCTTTAGAACTTTGTTGGTGTTCTTAAACCGAAATTTTTTTATTTCTTTTTATGGTGTGTTATTGCTAAGTTTAATGTTTGATCATGTTCTCAAAACCCTTCTAGATTCACTTTACTTTTTTAAATATTGTATGTATATTTTATATTTTATAATTTATGTTATAGAGGGCCCCTTGAAAACATGCACTACCAGTGCCGTAATCACGGGGGGGGCAAGGGGGGCTGGAGACCCCCAATAATTTCTTGTTAAAATAAATTTTTCAGCTCCTCCGCCCCAACCATGGTGAGGCCTCCTCCGATAGTGACTTCTAAGCCCCCCAAAATGAAAATCGTGGTTACGGCCCTGACTACTGAAGGGCCACCCTCTTTATAGTATTTGAATTGAAATGAAATTAAAATGGAGTTTTTTTCCATTTTGAAATTCTCTAAAGAGGAGAACTCATCGCCGGTGGGTCTTCGGTGAGTGAAAAGTATATGGAAGACAAATTACTAATTTTTCATCATTTGGGTGGTGTTTCACCCCCATACCCCCTGGAGGTCCGCCCCTGACAGAGACAGATAATTTTTCCTCCTTTACTGTGAGCAGTGTGAACCCACAAAAACGGATATCTGTATCTGGACTTTTGCACAGAAACGGAACAATGTGAACGGTTGACAGATAACTACAGAAGCGGACAAGTTCATATGAGGAGCAGTGTGAATCCAGCCCAAGGTGCTGTTTGAGCTTGGTTTCCATATAAATTTCATGTGCCGGCGACCCACCGGCGATATTGCTACTGAAGCATGTTTCCATATACTTTTCACTCACCGGTGACCCACCGGCGATGAGCTCTCTTCCATAGATAATTTCAAAATTAAACTGAAATGAAAGTCATTTTAGTAGTATTGAAGCCAATAAAACTTCTGAAACTGCTGGCGACCCACCGTCGACCGACCGTAATAATGCTTTCATAGAAATTTCTCGAGGTCGCCGGCACCGCAGTGGAAGTTGAACAAGTTTACACTTTTCTTCGATGTCTGCGGTAGGTCGCCGGTGGGTCGCCGGTGGGTCGCCGGTGGGTCGCCGGTGGGTCGCCGGTGGGTCGCCGGTAGGTCGCCGGTGGGTCGCCGGCAGTTGAAATGAAGTGTTTCTATTCCATTTCATTTTATTTTTACATTTTTTTGGAGGGTTTCCTTTCAGCATAGCTGGTTTCCAAGAGGCGCTCTTTTAAAAAGAAAAAAATATATACAAGCTAAAATATAACCCTATAATATTACGAAAAAGCATAAAAGCAGTGCAAAAGTTTACAGAGAAAAATAAATGTTGCTATGCGAGCATGGCTTCTAGTTTCACTTTAAATGTTGGAAAGATTTGAGCTGTTCTACAGTCATTAAGCAATGAGTTCCAAATCGTAGCCCCCTATATGCGAAGCTGTTTTGACCAAATTTCGTTTTCATTCTTGGGGGCCTTAGATTTAATTTGGAATTACGCAGTATTCTGTTCGTAAATGAAGATATGCTATTGAAAAGCCTTGACAAATGGGGAAGCGCTTGGCCATTAATTGCTTTATAAATCATACTCGCAGACTCTTGGCGAATCGATTCAGCTATACTAGGCAATCATAATTGTCTCAGGAGCGGTTTAGCAGCTGCATCGTACGTACTATCCGTTATAGTTCGTATGGCTTTGTTTTGTAACTTTTCTAGAGTACAGCAGGTATTGATTCCGCATATTCCCCAAACAGAGCAGCAAAATCTAAAGTGAGGTTCTACAAGCCCCTGATATAGCATTGTTAGTGTTTCCATTAAATGATTCAAAGTCAGCGGTGTATCGGCGGCACTAGAATGTTATATGGAAGCCAGGTTTTACAAGGGCGCAGTCAACATATTTCCTACAACAAATCCCCCTACTTACAGCTTTAGGTCGGCATTACTGGCTTGGTATGAGTGGCAAGCTCCTATTGGACGGGGAAGTGGATATGAGAAACGGAGCTCTTTAGAATTTTTACAAATACGGTTTGTTTGAATCTAATATGATGGTTGCAAACCCACCCAAATTTCAGGCTATGTTTTAGGGCTTGGGTAATAACTGCAAACTTTGCATGGATAAAGATGAGATGGTAATTAGAACCTTCAATAAAGTGAAACTACTGGGCGTTATCATCGATTCTAAGCTGCCGTTTGATGAACATGTAATGTCTCTCTGTCTAAAAGCAAACAAAAACGTAAGCTTCCACCCCAGACCCCCGCTCCGGTGTGCCTGAGGAACAACTTTACAAGGAAGTTGTGGGAAGGGGTACATTTCTTCTGGTAGTATTTCCTATAACTACGATGAAATCATCTAGGTTACTTTCCACAATATATTTCATTTTCATTTTCATGTAGTTTATGGAGGGTGGCCCTTCAGCATAGTGTTGGTTTCCAAGAGACCCTCCATTTACTTTACATCAACTTTGCAGTTTGGTACTTAAAAACTAAGTTCTATCTCCAAGCAGACCAGTTCCAAATCACTCATGGGCATATCCTTTCTCTCATTAGATTTTATAGAATCTCTAATATTAACCGAGATCCCAACACCCCTAGAATTCCTTTCCTGCTGACCTTGTTCATAAGCCGAAATTGCTGTAAACTGTTCTGGATAGCTAGCATTCAGTTTGGTTTCGTTTAGCACTAAAATATCAATATCAATTTCTCATAGCAATAACTAAATTTCATCAAAGTGACGCCTATATACTATTGTTGCAGAGGTGACTATAACGTATTTTATTTGGATAATTTTAATTCTCGCTACATCATCTACGCTTCTACCTGATCAACAGGCTCTAACTTTAAATCATGTAATAATAATTCTCTATGTACCATGTTTCTGTGCCGATAGGCCCCCGCTCGTATAAGCAATCATTCTCCATGTTCCATGTTTCTGTGCCAATAGGTCCCCGCTCGTATAAGCAATCATTCTCTATGTACCATGTTTCTGTGCCGATAGGCCCCCGCTCTTATAAGCCTTCCGCAGGTAAACCCACCTTTTCCCTAACACATGCTTTACTCCGCACATAAGCTTCTTCGCAGATACTCTTAGGTGCCTAATAGATGTCCCTCCCGCTAATTAGTTGTTCAAAAATGTTCCACCCAGGACATTCTTATTTCAACGCACCGCCTATTAATCTTTGGAAGTATTATCTCAACCAAAGCAGAGTTCAGAGAAGATTCTTTGGGCTGCAAGTAAAAAATATCGTAAGAAAGTACGCTTATCGCATGTCTTGTATGGTTCAGCGTTGTTTCGATCTATGGCCTTGGCAATATTCCTTTGATGCAAATTTGTGATAAAAAAACATAGCCTTTTCTATAACAGTTTTGATGATTTTCCAACCACCTCCAATTTATTCCCACCCCCGCTAATTAGGTTTTGGGGATTTTTCCAGCCCCTCCAACTGTTCCAGCCCCCCGATCTATTAGGCACCCAAGAGTAAGCCCTGCAGGATTACTTCTGAGATAGAAAAAAGAGTAGACAAATAAATGGTATTGTACCTTTCTTATCGTGCTTCTAACGTTATTTTAGTACAGTTTTGCTTTACAGAGTATATTGTTATATTTAAGCTCCATATTATTGCAGAGGTGACTACAACGTATTTTATCTGGATAATTTTAATCATCGCTACATCATGTAAAACAATTCGTAGCTTTACAGTTAAGTCAAATCAATATGGAACATCAAAATAACAATGAAAAACAACAACGCACATTAATAACAATTAAGGGTAAACTTTTTTATACATATAAATGTTCCAGTTGGAAATGTTCAAATCCACAACGGCAAACAACTTCAGGTCACTGGCTTCCACACGATAAGTTACAAACTCTACTCAAATCTACGGTGAACGGCAACTATAAACTCACGGCGACTTACACGACTACTTTGCACGGCAACTGCAACACGACTGACTCAACAAACAGGTACAGATACTGATATCACATAAACAACAAACTCACAATAGAAATGATCTTAAACACAGAGATGATGACAAAAGCGATGATGATAGAACGACATGAACAGTGGCTGACTACAAAGAACAGGAATTAACAGAAATGGATGACACACTACACAGCATCCTGTAATTAAGAAACAAAATACAAAACTAGTGCTCTAACAATCATCTACGCTTCAACCTGGTCAACAGGATCTAACTTTAAATCATGTAATAACAATTCTCTATGTACGATATTTCTGCGCCTATAGGCCCACGATCGTATACGCCCCCCGCAGATTAGCCCACCTATTCCCTAACAAATGCGGTTACAAGCCCCCTCACAGATAAGCACTATAGGAGTATTTATGAGATAGAAAAAAGAGTAGACACACGACTAGTATGGTACCTTCTTTATCGCACATATAGGTACAAGGTATCTTAATGCCCCCATCTGGACTTTGAGACTGAAAATAATGGCAGTGAGAGTATTGGAAGTGGAAGTAATGACCCTAGGTAGTGAATTGACAATTTTGGATCTTTTTGTCTCTGAAATGTTTTTACACATCGTATAAGCCTCCTCCCCCGGAAATAAGCCCCCTCCACGCAGTTAAGCCCACCAAAGAAGCCATACGAGTTCAGTTATGTCCTGGGCTTATAGACGGTGAAATAAGGTATCTGACAAGGAATATATCTTACAATGAGGTTCATTGGTCTATTCAACTGGGTGTACGTAATTATAAAATCAGTTCGATAAAATGCTTTACAGAGGTCATTCACGTATTACGTCACACAAGGGTGGTGGGTGGGTCTTTTTATTTTTGTGACAAAGTGTGGCAAAAGGTGAGTGGGTTCATTTTAGAATGCAATGTCATACTTTAAAACAACATGATATTCAGTACATTTGGCTGCAAAATAGCAAGTCTGCCCTTTTTTAGAATAAATTTTACTCTATTGCAATGCTGTTTTCTTGCCTTTTTTTACTAATTTTGGTTTCGTTCAGTTTCATTATTGTTTCTTATTTTGTTATTTATCCGCCATGTTACTTCAACCTCCTTTGCAGGAAGAAAGATTTTAGAAGTCATAATGGCGGTTTCTAGAAAACGCATGGTTGTTCATACATGAATTTTTTTCCTTATTTGGGACCCAATAGGCTCAATGCCTAAGAATAATCTAGCAATCCTAGTTTAATGCCATTTTGGCCCGTTTCTCTTTGTCATTTTCACCATTTTCAATAAAAAAAGACACAATACATACAAAATTACGAAAGCAGAAAAAGTTCTTATTGAAATTCATAATGTGACGTCACACATTGGGGATGGGTGGGAAGTTTTAAACTTGTGAAAAAGTGTGACAGGGGATCGGTGGTTGTCTAAAAATGCCAACATTAGTGTGACGTAATACATGAATGGCCCCGAAGACATGACAACATAGGTCCTTTTAAATCAGCTTTATACTTATCAGAACTATAACAGCGAGAAATGCAAAAGTACCAATCTGGTTTTCATTTGAGGGTGATGAAGATACGGCATTCTTCTTTCCTTTCAGTTTAGCTATTTCTGGGATGTACTCATTCCAAAATGCCACCATTTTTGGGTCGTAATTCTCTTTCACGGTAATATTTTGCTTTATTTCAAAATATCTACGCTTCACAACGTCAATGGGTTCCACGCTCTCCCCTGGATTTCCATTCTTGGCGAAATCAGTCCACATTTTCATCATCTTCGAACTTATCGCTCTATCCTCTTTGGTGAAATTAA
>OLMO02000257.1:16716360-16763914 GCA_900291935.2 Cassiopea xamachana | reverse complement strand
GTCAACAGGATCTAACTTTAAATCATGTAATAACAATTCTCTATGTACGATATTTCTGCGCCTATAGGCCCACGATCGTATACGCCTTCCACAGATTAGCCCACCTATTCCCTAACAAATGCGGTTACAAGCCCCCTCACAGATAAGCACTATAGGAGTATTTATGAGATAGAAAAAAGAGTAGACACACGACTAGTATAGTACCTTCTTTATCGCACATATAGGTACAAGGTATCTTAATGCCCCCATCTGGACTTTGAGACTGAAAGTAATGGCAGTGAGAGTATTGGCAGTGGAAGTAGTGACCCTAGGTAGTGAATTAACAATTTTGGATCTTTTTGTCTCTGAAATGTTTTTACATATCGTATAAGCCTCCTCCCCCGGAAATAAGCCCCCTCCACGCAGTTAGGCCCACCAAAGAAGCTATACGAGTTCAGTTATGTCCTGGGCTTATAGACGGTGAAATAAGGTATCTGACAAGGAATATATCTTACAATGAGGTTCATTGGTCTATTTAACTGGGTGTACGTAATTATAAAATCAGTTCGATAAAATGCTTTACAGAGGTCATTCACATATTACGTCACACAAGGGTGGTGGGTGGGTCTTTTTATTTTTGTGATAAAGTGTGACAAAAGGTGAGTGGGTTCTTTTTGGAATGCGATGTCATACTTTAAAACAACATGATATTCAGTACATTTGGCTGCAAAATAGCAAGTCTGCCCTTTTTTTAGAATAAATTTGACTCTATTGCAATGCTGTTTTCTTGCCTTTTTTTACTAATTTTGGTTTCGTTCAGTTTCATTATTGTTTCTTATTTTGTTATTTATCCGCCATGTTACTTCAACCTCCTTTGCAGGAAGAAAGATTTTAGAAGTCATAATGGCGGTTTCTAGAAAATGCATGGTTGTTCATACATGAATTTTTTTCCTTATTTGGGACCCAATAGGCTCCATGCCTAAGAATAATCTAGCAATCCTAGTTTAATGCCATTTTCGCCCGTTTCTCTTTGTCATTTTCACCATTTTCAATAAAAAAAGACATAATACATACATAATTACGAAAGCAGAAAAAGTTCTTATTGAAATTCATAATGTGACGTCACACACTGGAGTTGGGTGGGAAGTTTTGAACTTGTGAAAAAGTGTGACAGGGGATCGGTGGTTGTCTAAAAATGCCAACATTAGTGTGACGTAATACGTGAATGGCCCCGATGACATGACAACATAGGTCCTTTTAAATCAGCTTTATACTTATCAGAACCATAACAGCGAGAAATGCAAAAGTACCAATCTGGTTTTCATTTGAGGGTGATGAAGATACGGCATTCTTCTTTCCTTTCAGTTTAGCTATTTCTGGGATGTACTCATTCCAAAATGCCACCATTTTTGGGTTGTAATTCTCTTTCACGGTAATATTTCGCTTTATTTCAAAATATCTACGCTTCACAACGTCAATGGGTTCCACGCCCTCCCCTGGATTTCCATTCTTGGCGAAATCAGTCCACATTTTCATCATCTTCGAACTTATCGCTCTATCCTCTTTGGTGAAATTAANAATGAAAGGAATGTATAGTTCAAGGAATTCAGAAATGGTATCCCAAATACAAAATTCAGGTCCATTGCATGAGCCACACCCAATTTAGGACGTGTAAGATGTTTCGGCAGGTATCCAAAATGGTACAAATAAGTATTCTTATTCTTTTTGCTCCACTCCATCGCTAATTTTACTATCCCCTCCTTGAACATATAGTCATCCAAGAAGGTTTTATAACCCTTTTGAAAATCCATCGAGTCTGGCCTCTTAAACGACTGGTAGTAAAACGAGGCTAGCTTCGTTTCTAGTTCATTATCATATCCGTAACTGTTAACAAGCATGCGTCTTATTTCTTTTTCGTATACAGCCTTGTTCCATTGTGCCACATTTGGCACGAACATCGATCCCTCGTCAGTATTAAACCCAATCATCAGATCTACATTTGACACTGGTAACTTCCCCTCTTTTAGCTGTTCAATTGGCAATCCACTGAGTACATGTCTATCCACGTTGGGAGTATAGATGTTGAAGTCCATCGTATGGACCTTCTGCAACTTTAAAATCTCCTGGTATGGCTTTTTCTTAATGCAATCTGTTGCTGTTTTCAAATCCTTGCATCCCATTCCAGACGCAAAACTCTCAGCATTTGATGTGTTGGTGTTTCGATAGACAGCCCAATAGTTAAAAGCAGACCCACTTTGAGCAATCGCTTTTGAGAACAGGCCCTTTGTCAGGGGGGACAACGTCAACAAAGATACGGACCCTGCAACTGCACTTTCACCAAATATTGTAACTTTTGTTCCATCTCCTCCAAAGTCGTCAATGTGTTCCTTTACCCACTTTAGTGCTAAGATCTGGTCCAGTAGGCCGTAATTGCCTTTGGTACTTGTACCAGGAATGTTGAAGAATCCCAGAATTCCAAGTCGATAGTTTATGGTGACTATGACAACATTGTACATTCCAGCCAGCATCTCTCCGTCGTACACAGAGCCAGAGCCCAAAGCATACCCCCCACCATGGATCCATACCTGTATAGAAAAGTGAACGTGTGTAAATAGAGGTTTCATGAATAGAGGCTGAGTCACGAAAAAGGCCAAACCTACCTCAACTGCAAGATCTTTAAGTGGAACCTTTCGTATTATATAGAAGCAAAAACAGTGCTAAGTTTTGAGGGGATTGTATAAACTCAGCATGTAGATGCGATATACTTTACATGTATCATAATTATTTTATAATCAAAACATCTCACTAAGCACTTACTATACAACGTTTAAAGAAAAACAGACCCTTCATGAATTTCTGAAAAAAATAAGATAAGCAAGCATAGCATTCTTTAAGCCTTGGCCAAACCAATGAAAAATTTCTCTTAAAAATTCCAAACATTGCTGGACCTTTGATGAACATTGTTGGACATTGTTGGATATGGAGGTGGCCATACCAACACAACATATTGAAAAGTGCAATATCAACAAANACTGAAACTTTCCTTGGCGCTTGCAAAAAACGACGAGATCAACTTGTTTAGGTCTAATATTATATGTTTTAATTTAATTAGTTGGAAGTGAAAGGTCAATCGAAAATCAACTTTGGCTAAAGGGCTACCCTCTATAATATCATTACTTGAAATAATTGGAAGCTCAGGTGATAACGTAGAAAATAGTGAAACAAAAGATATGCGCGGCAAAATCAGAAAAAAGGACGGGGAATGAAAGGGGGCTATTTGATAACCGTTCAATGGTTTTCATGTAATGATTGGTTTACGCGCTTTACATATCGCACCCGTAACTTTCCTCGACCCAAGAAATTGAATTTAAAGCGTGAAGGGTTCTTACCATTGCGCTTGCGCGAATGTGATTTTGTTGGATAGAGTGGCTTAACCATTCCAACATCATCCAACAATATCCAACGTCACCCCAGAATGCCTAACATGGGTGGCAAAATCAGCGCAGCATTTACACCCAACATTGTTGGCATTTGTTGGGGAAAAATGTTGGGCTGGCTTGGCAAGGGCTTTAGATTCACAACCTTGGAATCATGGCCTTTCTAGGATCTGAATACAACACTCATACTCCATACTCTGGAGTACATGTATTGTCACAAGAAAGTGGCTCGTAAGACAGTAGTACTCAGCTACTCAAAAAGCTAAGAAAGTTCTTCAGAACTTTTGTTTGAGACTTGTAAAAGTTTTTTACTGCTTTTGTATTTAAACGACTTATCTGTGTACCAAAAGCCATTTGTGTAATGTTAGCTACCCTCTAACAGCTCAAATTCTGTTATTTACTAAGATTTATCATCATTCCAAGTGTACATGTAGCTTTTTCACTTTCCATTAACGTGCATGCGCAAAACATTGGAGTTCAAAGATTTTTGGTAAGAAAGTCTTAACACGGTTTTGATACTGGAATCGTGAGAAAGCTAAGAAAGCTTTAGTACTGGACCAAAAAGAATATTCTTGTAAAAAAAACGTGTAATCCAGACTGTTGGAACTTACTTACGATACTTACCTTAAACCAATATCTGTCTTACAAAAGAAAGTTGTACGAGCTATTGCTTTCAAAAATCTTTCTGTACCTTCTACTCCTATTTTTCTCACTGTTTGAATCCTTAAGCTGAAGGATCTTTTTCAACTGAAGCTACTGACTGCAAATAAGTATTTCTAATCTTGTTTTCTTGAATATTTCGCAAGTTCATCAAGATGATACCAGGTAAGCACGTAAAAACGACCTTCTTTGACATGAAAAAATACTTTGCAATATGGATTGAAATCCTTAAGATAGGCAGGTGCAAGGTCTTGGAACAGCATTCCACATGTTATAATGCAAGCTTCAATAGTACTGAGTTTCAGACATCAACTTAAGCTCCATTTCCTTACCACCAAATACTAGTTTTAGAGCTTCAATTAATCAGCCAACCATTAGCAGTCACATGTGAAATATAAAACAGTTGAATTGCAAATGTGTTTACTAATTTAACTAAGTAATCAATCTAGCTCCAAACTTTTGTCTGTAATCTATGGGGTGCTCTCTCCTCGATTACTTTATCTATTGAGCTCCTCCTTATAAGAAATTCCCTGCGTACAAATTCTTTTAAATTGTATTTTGTGTTCTAATTGGATTCTGTGCTTTCGTTGTATGTTGTAAGTAATTTTAGAGGAATTTTTGAATAAAAATGAACTGAATTGAACTGTAGCAGATAGACGATAAACAAAGCATGTCTTTCACAGACAAGGACAGCAGTTAGGTGGGAAAGTGTGACCAAGAAAAACCGATTATGCCGAGCAGAACTAATAAAGGATAGGTTGGTCAAACATCCTAACGCACATTCCTTCACACAGAAGGGGGAAAGAAGGCCCAACACCCCCAACAGCACACCCTCGTGTTACTATATTAGTCTATACTATAAAGCATAGTGTACATTATAATTACAATAATGATGAGTGGTACTACAACAATAAATAGTAATCATTACTTTATCATAAAGATTTCAAGTTGTTTGGGGCTATGAGCATATTAGGAAAATATGTCCCTGAAAACTCAGAGAATTGGGAGACCAAAAGAACATCAGTTGATTCTTTCTAAATTGTATTACCGGGCTTGGAAATATTAAGCTTACTCAAAGTGTAAGTAGTTTAAATATAATTGCAAAAAATGCACGGGTTTTGTGGAACCTTTAAACACTCGACGGCCCGACTACTTCCACCAACCCCAACCTCATTGCACTGAATGAATGTCTGGGTAGAATTGACAAGCACTTCAGGCTATGTTTTGTGTTGAAACATTTTCTTTGCCTTGCGGACTTACGAGTGCAGCTGTATCATGCTTGCGGAATTATGGGACATATTTTGTAATGAAATGAAAGCTGGAATTGTGAAGGAGACCAGGGGATTGGGAAAAGTGAGGGAACACGAGGGAACCAAGAAAATGGTTTAAGATTAATATATTCAAAAAAATCAAGTTACTCCAATTGTAATGAATTTTTATTGTAACATATGTTATGGCTGCGGTTAGAAGTAGGCTTTCACTATAGTCATGGGGCGCGGACGTAGAATTTTGGTTTAAATTTGAATCCGTATTTCCGGGAAATACGGATTCAAATTTAAACCAAAATTCTACGTCCGCGCCCCAAACTAGATTTAGCTATCCACCTCTTGTTGTTTACTGTATACGACATGTAATGGTGAGGTACATGATCAAAACTATTTAGTTAAAAATTGTATATATTACACTCCACTCCATAGCTTTTATACTACTTGAACATATTATGAACTATCACAAGCGTATGAGGAACAGAGCGTCCAAACATATTTTTTATAAAAATGCCGGTAAATATTGATATTAGTGTGTTGAAGGAGAATAAAATCTCATCATATGGAGCACTCTATGTTGCTACAATTTTTAAGTAAACAGCTTTCATCATGTATTCAAACTCCTTTCTTGCCGCGGCAACAAAGCTATCTTCACAATGGTGAGATAGTGTAACAGAAATAAGATACTTACCATCACGGGGACTTTTCTGGTTGTTGAACTCCTCGGTCGATAGATGTTCAGGTACAAACAGTCCTCAATTCCAACTGGCTTCTGTGTGAACATATCAAATTGTGGGCAATAATGGATTTTGAAATGTGCATTGCGTACACCAGACCATGGTCCTGAAGGCTGAGGAGCAGCAAATCTGAGATCTCCAATTGGTGGTTTTGCAAATGGTATGCCCCAAAAAGCATCAACCAAACTTCCAGTGTTGTTTAAAGTTATTCCTGTAAAGTTAGTATGTGGCATTAATTACCGCATAAAGCTCTACTAAGCCCTGGGGGGCTTGTTAATGTTTTTGCAATCCTAGAGGGGAACTTAATAGAGATGGAGGTTATTAAAGAGGGGGCTCTTTAGAGAGGGGGCTTAACAGTACCAGTAGGGACATATTTTATAGAAACGTTTCTTTGTGTTTTTTCTTCAGTCTTTCAATGGAAAACTCTCGCTAGCAACTTCAAAAGTTTGCTACCATTGCAAACTTATTCACCCCTTACATAACGCCTCTAGGGGGGAGGTAGGGTGCCTTGATTTGTTACTCTATTGTTTTCACCTATATGGAAAGCTATATTACGGAGCGTTTGGACTGGGAGAAGGGGGTCTCAAAAGCGGTAAATTTAGAGCTATGTAACGGATGAATGTGCTTACAGTTCTTTATTTTTGAACATCTTTCTATCAAATTCTAGTACTAAAAGTTCCCTAAGAGTTCTTTAATTTCACTGCACATATAGTACTATAAAAGTGGTACAGACGCAAGGAAACATCCAAATTCTGACTTTAATTTTTTGGCTAAAACTCAAGACCAAAACACAAACAAGGTAAGGAAGAAGGTTTATAAATGTATCTATGAGTTTTGGCTGTAAATGGATGGGACGGGCTTTCTAATTCTTGATTATTTGCAGTTATAAAAATTTTCCAAATTAGAAAGTTCCTTGGGCTTTTTCCGTTAGACTTCTTAGAAAGTGGTTCCTCATGAAAAGTGTCCAGTCAATCACAATGCCCTCATCTTAATCAGAACCATCAAAGTCAATTTATGATCCTGGGACAACTTATAAACCTTCGTCTCTAGGATTGCTTCGAAATGCATCAGCGTTCTATATATTTCTAATGTCACAACTACACCCTTAGTTGATCCAACAATAAAAACACCAAAGGAATGGTGAGTGCAATACTCTTTTTCTCCGCATCAGAAAACAACAACTGTACATCACTTCTCCACGGAAATCCTTACAAATACAGTTTATGCTTTAGCGCAGACAAATGATCAGACTAGATCGCACAAGTAGTTCCTTACACGAGCCATATTTTATACACATGATCACATCTGGCAATATTCTCCATGCCTCAAGAACCCGCTCAATTACTTGCTTTCTTGAGAGGGGACAAGCGCGTAGCCGTGCCTGTGGTTCGGGGGTGGAAGAATTGTCTTTGAGGAGTCACAATCAAATGGATTGTGGGTCAAAGCCCAATATTTAGCTCAACCAAACTTTCTGCAGATCTTTTCTTAGCTACAAAGATACAGCAACAATAAAAAAATGTCAAAAAATTCCCAGGGGTGGCAAAAGCTGGCATCCTGTTGCCTAGGGCTGGCATTTGCCACCCCATGGCTACGGGCGTGAGAGAGGAGTGCGGAGCGAAAAGTCGTCAGTTCACAAGCAAGTTGCATGGATGCCGGAGCAATTGCAGAGTGGGGGGGGAGCAGAAATTTGAAGAAGGGTACTTGTTCTGATTATGACGTCATAATGACATTTTATGACGTCATAATCAGAACAAGTACCCTTCTTTTCAGAATTTTAATCTACTAGCTACTTTTCACAAACATATCATTCCAACACTCAGTGTCAGGTGATGAATTCCTGAGGATATAAGTAGGTCCAGGCTGAGAGAAGAACGAATGTCAGAAGAAAATGTGGAAAAAATTATATCAGTAGACAGCATAAGAAGGGTACTTTTGTCCCCTTGCGCCTGCTCTTCGAGGGCAGGAGCAGCGCTGGCCCCTTCACCTTCGTGTCCATAAAATTATAAGAACAAAATCTACTATATACATCACATTCGTGTCTCGGCGTCTTTGAGTCCCAACCGGTTTCAACACACTGTTTACACTGTACCGGTGTATTGTCCGTAGGAAAGTCTTTATGACAAAGTGAGTGTATTGTTAAATAGCAAGAATTGTCATAGTGCATTGGTAAAGAACAAGTTTGTATATCACATGTCCCTACAGTCTTTCTCCTCTTGTTTATACTTCCGGGAAGTAGAAAAAGCTACTACCAGGCTATCCAGTAACGAAGATAAATTTGGACTGCAGTTCATATAGTTGATTTGAAGCAAGCATTCTATACGACATTCAACAATTTTAATCTGATCTTTAGGGCAAATTTTGGGCAACAACCTCCTTCTCTCACATTGGCCAAACCATGCCAAACGAAGACTAAGTTTTACCTTGCTATGGATCCGCAACAGAAATGGTTACGTTTAGGCTTGGAGGCTGATCCGTGGCACATTCTGCTACAGATCAGGGTTATACTCTATGGTTATAACCAAATCCTACTAAATTCCACATCAGATAGCACCATTCGATCAGCCCAATCATTACCCAATTAATCATTAATTAACCTTACCTTTCCGCCCTTTTTGCAAATTAGAGTGTCCCTGAATCAAGGGTGCATTCCATGTGCAACTCACGCCGGAGGTAAGCCAGTAGCCCCTTTGGTGTTATTTTTATTGGAATGCAACTTGGCCCTGAATGATGTGCCCTCTTCCCCGAATTTTTGAATACTTCCTACGTCCTGTTCTGAGCTCTGGCAAGGACTGATTGAGGATCGTCCATATAATGTTCACATGTAGAACTCGTGACTCTGGTTTCAACAACTCCTAAAGTGTTCGAAGTAGTTTGTCATAAGCTAGGCTACAAGGTTAGAAATATAGTAATGGTACCTGAAACAGTGCCAACACTATTTATAGTGATGTTAATGCCAACAGCGAGATGACTAGAAATGAACAAGACAACTACAGGGGTCGCGGCACGAGGATTTGAGTGAGGGGGCCAGAAATTTGATAAAATTTGAAATCTGCCCCACTATGCTTGGATGACAGATAAAATTGTGCGTCCCAAAGAGCTTTTGATACCCCCAAAAGCAGCCATTTATACCTCAAATTATGAACAAAAATTTATAAATACATACTAACGAAGAACAGTAAAATACACATGCGCAAATTTCATCTTAGCAAAAAGTGGGGGGGCCAAGGCCCCCCCGGCCCCCCCGTCGCCGCGACCGCTGAACTATTAAGCTCAAGAGCAAGAGCTTCGCAGCCATGATTGCGAGTAGAAGAATGACTACTGCTCATGCCGATCATCACGTGTTCAAGGATCCCTGTGGTGCAATCACGTGGCTCGTAACATTAGAAGTTCATTGACTGGCTACTGGCAAGACCTGCGCAGTGGTGACTTCTACACATTTTGACAAGGGGGGCTCTGGGCACAACCACGCCCATCGTATGGGTGTGGTCCAGCTAGAACCTCACCCATGTGTTCAAAGATGGAGACATGATAATTTAGTTTAATACTGATATAGTATAATCCACAATAAGAGATGCGTCAATAACCATATAGCTGTGCACAATTGATCATAACATTGTGGAAGCAAGGCCAATAAACTCTGAAAAGCTAAGCCAATGTAAGAATTCTAGGGGGGCTGAGCCCCCAAAATGAGCAGAAATTTTAACAAGGGGGCTCCACCCCCTGAGCCCCCTCTAGAAGTCACCCCTAGACCTGAGGTGCGTTTAGAGAAGAAACACTAGGCCTACCGTATATCCACGAGTAATCCCCCACGGGCTTATTTGCAAAAATAAATTTTGAGTGGGGGCTTACTCGAGAGGACGGCTTATTCGGGGGGAGGGGCTCGCTTCAAATTTTTGCATTTCCCTCAAAGGCTGACTTAAAAAACGACACCATTTTCTCCAAGTAAAAAATTGCAAAAAGTCTATTCTGCAAACGAAATTTAGTTATCAATAACGATTTCTTCATTATCATCACGAAAGTCGCGTTTCATTTTGCTTTTTTTCCAGTAAGAGGGCTTATTCGAGGATTTAAGGTATATGAAAATTATTATTGGGCATATCAATATGAGCATGTAGGAAGTTATCAAGTAACATGTGAGCACATGCATTTAAGACATACTACAATCATATTTTATCCATATTTAACACAGATAAAATACGATTGTCCCAGCTATAAAGAACTCTGATTTACTTGAACTGTTGATGAATGCTTCCAAAAATTACTCAAATAAACAAAGGGTTTAAGAGATTATCAAGCTTGAATCCTGCACTGTCCTAATCGTTCTTTGAGTTCAGCGATATTGACCTTCTATCTTTTGCTACAATGCATCAAGTTATGTGTTGCATATAGATAGAGGCAGGTGCTTGGGTGGTGGTGAGGTCTCATGCCCAAGAAATAGGGGGCATCAGCTCGTATGTGACAAGCCGTTAGACAAAAATTGAGCGAAATTTCTATACCAGATGTTTCTTGAGAAAAATATCTCGAGAAAAACTTTGCAAGTCAATCTCCAATCAGAGAAGTGCCTCTGAGAAATTTCTTCGAAGAATTGAATCACTTTCATCATGGAGTTATCCTCCGAGGTCCTTTTTAATTTTATTCACTTTTTATAGAGGAAGAAAACTTAAAAGGAACAGATGCTTTCTAAATCAAATGTCGAAGGGTGTTGTGCTGCCATTTTAGAACAAAACTGTTTTAGACTATTGAAATAGTATAATACTATACAATACTCGGTACATGTTCTCTGACGTGCCTTTTCTGAATGAATACACAAGCTTACAATAAATGTACAAATGTAATTTAGGAGCATTGAAACCCATCTTGAGGTATTTGAATGTATGTCCAAATTTATGTTGCCAGAAGTTGTAGAGTTATTGGATTTGATATCAGTGATTATGCCTGCCTCATTTTCATCTGTTGATTGATCTAAATTAGGAGGATCAGTAAATGATAATAGCTAATTTGTGGAGTAACCAAATAGAGTCAATTTCATCTTCAAAAAGTAACATTGCTTATATTTTCTTGGTATGTGTATGCTTTTTGAAAATGAAGTTGAATCTCCTTTGCTTCTCCATACATTACATTTATAAATATGTAAATGAATGTAGTTTAAAAATAAGTGTTGTCGGGCTTGCAAGATTATTGAAATTAGGTTTTGTGACTGCTACCTCAGTTTTTGCGGCTTTTGCGGTTTCCATAAAATGTTGTAGCTGCATGGCAAGTTGCTGGCTTTCTACATGTAAACTAACAGCATAAAGCCTTTTAAAGAAACAAACTTCAAAGCATAAAAATGATTGGTAATCACAGGCAGGTCTGCAGTCGTTCCTTCGGAATGAGTATTTGGATCGTTTAGAAATCGATGTTTGTATATTTAAAGAGAGAATTAGCGTTAGGAGGGAGAAGTGATTCTAGAAATGTCAAATATTAGTCAAGATGTATTGTTGTAACGCTAGACAACGATAGCAAGGCTCCAGATAACAATGGTAAGGCGCTCTAGTGCCACTGCGCAACACACGCAAATCATTTACAACAGAGATCATATTTCTAGTGGAATCCCGCGAGGTATTTCATACTGCTAATTTGTAATGTAAAAAACGGAGCTATACATGGAAAATTAGGACAGATAAAGTAGCTTGTGATAGTACTTGTATCTGTTGTTAGGACGTCTCACATTTAGTTATTTGGCATTTAGACTCACAGTGCTTGTAGAAGACTGTAGATTTATACGTTGTATCGCATTGGTTTATTAGGTATTTAGACTCTCAAGGCTTGCGAAAGGTTGAGAAGGCCGTCACATATTAGTTGTTCGTGAGATACGTCGTGAGCTCGACTGGAATTGAGCCAACAGAATCATTATAGTTGCCAGGAACTGTTAGCATATGTGTATATCGGTAGTTTCTATTCATTGAATTGTAAGACGCACGAATATGTCCAAAAGTGTTATATATAAGTCGTTAAGAATAAGTTAGATTAGATATAAATAATGCAAACGTAGTAATTTCGTAAAGCTAGGCACACCATAGGAAACCCCGTAATAATGACTGTGCATGATACTGCATTCCACTCTATTGTTTTAGGGATTAAGGATTATCTACCCCTGTGTCATACACGATTAGACTAGGCATTCTAGAATAAACTAGCATTACCCTTCTATTCCTTCTATTGTATTTTATGCTGAGTAACGATTACTCTATGTCAGCAAAAATGCTGATGCATCCTAACTCATTATTTCTACATTATGTAAGTGCACCCTTCGTGGTAAATTAGAGAGGTTTGAAGAGAACTAGGATTACGACAGAAGAGGAGAACTAGAACTATGTGAAACATGAGTTAGAGTTCGTTGGTTCAATGGCAGGGACGCGAGTCACCTAGCTGAGCCATTTGTACACTGAAGTTGGAATGAAGATAAAAGTTAATAGCTATTAAAATGTCTACTCTCTCCACTACGATTCTAAAGACCGCTCGTGCATCAAGAAATCCTGACCAAATATAAAGTTGCCTCCGAAGGAGTGCATTCAAGAATTCTAAGACGATTATGAGGATGATGTTTCAAGCGTCGTTATTTCATCTCTCTTCATCTTTCTCTCGGTCTCTATATCTTTCTTTTTTCTAAATTTCACAGTATATCAGCTATTCGTTGTTGAAAATATGTAAACAAACATGGTTTTTGCAATCCTATAAACAAATTCAACGTAGTAAAAAGCGTTCTTGTGCTTTTGCCAGCTCCTTCCATATATGCACAATTTACATAATTTGCAAGGAAAAATTTCTTAGGCTATGAAAACAAATAAATTACAGCCAGGAAAGAGAATCGACTAAAACCAAAAACACGCTATTTAGGATTGTTGGCCCAATGTAGGTAAATTTTTTCTTCATTGATGTATGTCCCCCCATTTATGTTCCAGTTCAGGAATGTCTATTTTAGAATAATTAGTTTGTGATTTTGGTTGCACTAGACCAGTGCTTCTCAGCTATTTTTTGCAAAGCCCCCCATATGGGAAGAGAAAATGCTTCGCACCCCCACTCGCTATAAGAAGACCTAATCTGAAAACATTTATAAGTATACCAATTCCTTAAGGAGGGGTTCGTCCCTATATTTGAGGCTGATCTTGTACCCTGGTTTACTTATCTACAATGAAACTTTTCATCATTTCCTCTTCCCCATCTCCTCAATACCACTTTCAGATTCCATGACCTCACTTACTTTCTTTTTTCACTTCTTATGACCACGCCCTACAAACCACATCCTATTCTGCCACGCCCTTGTGAGACAGTCACAATTTCTGCTGGTGTTGAAAACGAAAGAATTCAATTCAGTTTACCAGATGTAAAGTTAAATATAAAAGGGACTTGAATTGAACAATTACACACACAAGACCAGGAATTCAAGTAAAGATATTAGAGAAGCAAGAGATATTAGAACATTAACGCAAAAACGCTGTTTTTTTAATGTTTTATTCAATTCGATAGACTCATTGAGATGTAACGACGATTTCTCGCTTTACTTCTTTTACAAGCGATAACAGGGACCTCAATGGAGTTACACTCCAACGCCGGGAAAATTAAAGTAATTTCCAAAGCTGGCTCCGCCCCTGAGAAGGGCATCCTACCAACAGTTTTGTGAAAATTAAGAGGGGCACTTGCCCCCTGTACTCTGCAGCTCCTACGTTCAGGGATGTGCCGTGTGGGGGCGTCACGCCCCTAATATTTTCAAATTTGCAAGAAAGTTGGTCAAAAGGCAGCTATGCTGCAAGAGAGTTGGCAACAGTATTTCCTGTGACCTTCTATTTTTTAGTAGCAATAGTTGATCAATTGGCCAAATGGCCCCCCTCACCCCAACAGATGGTGTCTCGGCACATCACTGCCTACGTTTATTGTCAAATGGTTGTACAGTGATTCAAAGAATAGAATCAAGATACCTCACAGGTATCATACTAGGGTATTTGGGTTCTTGACCAGCAGGGAACTGCAGGTCTGGGAGCTAGCACAATAGTAAGCAATAGCATTCCCTATTGAAACTCTATTTCAAAATGGCGGAACGAAGAAACTGGGTCAAAATAGAGGCATCCAGTTGGATAAATATTTTTTATAAGCAAATCTGCTGATTGGTCCATTACAAAATTTGCCTCAGTTCAGCATAGGTTCCAAATCTTTGGGTGGTCAAGAGCTCTGATCACATTTAGGTTCTCCTTACCATATTAGCCAATATCAAGCCTGGAATTTAACAACAAACGCATCTCACAGCTAGATTTAGGCCCAATTTGGCCGGTTTTACTACCCTTCAGAAATAGATGAGATATTTTTAATTTATGAATAGATGAGATAGATGAGATATTCTTAATATTTCTTCAAAAATAGATATTACGATAAATTTAGTAAAAAAATCCCGTAGTATTTGCTAAATGTTTTCCGATCGCAAGCTGTGAACCTTAAAAGCTCGATTGTTATAGCTCCCCCTACAAATGGTATCTTAGAGAGAACATGCGCCCTAGATTACAAGCTAATCTTTGAAATAACTGTCAATTTTTTCAAAAAAATAGAAATTTAACAGATGTAGTTCAATACTACCTTTGCATTCGCCATTTATCGATAGGACAAGCAGAGATGGTTGGCTTTGTCATCTGCGCAAGATATAAACATTTGCTCCCTCTGGAAATGTGAATTGAAGACTTCTGGGCATGCTTGCAAAATATTTTCAATTATTCGAAACTATGTGTTATGAGAACTTTTGCAAAGAAAGAACACTAATTACCGCCAAAACAGGCTTCTCAAGCGAATTCTCGCAACATTATTGGCTGGAATCGCTCGACGGTGATTCCTTTGTTAGCCAATCAAGATTTGACGCCTTTGAGAATCTGACGCCATATTAGACCTCTATTAGTCAGCTAGTAAAGTTTCCAATCGCTTTTTTAAGTTAGGAGAAGGTATATTTTAGAAGTTAGTCGTTGAAAACATGGGTTTTCAAAGAGAACGTACTACACCCCGATATCGTGTTGCGATACTGCGAGAAAGAGTTGCTTCACTGAAAGAGGAAAATGCTAATATGAAGCAAAACGAGAAAAGTCTAGAAGACGCGAAAGAGCAGGTACGAATCTTCAACGGTCATTTCATCCTCAGCGATTGAAAAACATTAGCTGCTGATAAACGTGGTCCTTTCTATCAAACACTTCAAGTAGGCCATTGATGACGACATGCTTCTAGCAATCATCATCTGGCTTTGAGGTTATTTTTTGGAACATACTTGGCTAAAAATCTAACCTCAAAGCCAGATGATGATTACTTGAAGTTTTTCGTCTCTGTTATTGGTAAAATAACTTTGATTACAATGGACACAAAATACACTCAGCGTATAAAAGTATGGAAACGATGGCCTTCAACAAAGTAAACACGTGCTCTCAAATAGCTTAATCTTTTTGTAGCTTTTGATGCCATATTGGTGCCAAATTCTTTTAGCAAACCGAAGTGATACTTGCTCTGAAGGAAAAACAGTTTGAAGCTACAAATTTTACCTTACCTGTAGTTGAAAATCTCATTTATCCATAAAATTTGTACACAACTCATCCTTCTCAATTCAGTAAAATTTCTTAGACGGCCACATTTTTCTTGTTCCTCCATAGAACTCGTAATTCAAAGTATTTTGAAATCTATAAATTTTGCAAATATTTTGCATTATTTACCTTCAAGTTTCAAGAGAGGAAAGCCTAGTAAAACGGAAATGTTTCATTGCTATTCTTGAATTACAAAAGAATAGCTGGAAAAGTAGAAGCGTTTATTTACATATGAATTCGTTTTGGTAACGTCAGCTATCACCTCAATGGAGAAACAATTGCAAGCTTTTCCAGCACTATTATACGCCATTTTTGAAAGTGCATTTTTAGGCCCTTCGTTTCCATACCTTTGTACCCTGAGTGTATGTTTCAGTTGCCATCGATCGGCTAAGGAATTCGAAAGCATCAGATCCAGATAAAGTTACCATAAATCTGGTAATAGATACTGCGAAATTCATTGGCTACTCCATCAAGTACATTTCCAATTTCTCAATAACGAATGGGGTTTTCCTGATGCATGGAAAACAGCAAGTTTTACCCCGATTCAAAAGTCAGGATGTAAGTCAGACCTAAATAATTGTAGGTCCATTTCAGTAGTTTCAGTATTTGCAAGGACTTTAGAACGAGTGGCACATAACCAATTATCGGTGTCTCCTAAGGTCAACAATATCCCAGAAAGGGTCCAAAACGTTTGCATGTAATGTCTAATGGTTATGTTAATGGATTTGTCGCAATAACTATAATGGCAGGGTTCATACTGAACCTGTAAAACCTGGAAAATAGGCCATTTTTACGAAAAGTCAGGGAAATTCTGGAATAGTTAGGAAAATTTGTATAATTCTCATCCATGTCAGGGAAAAGTCAGGACTTACAGATTGTTTAGCCCATATATTATTTTTATCATCTCTCTGCATAGTTACTCGCAAAGTGGTTGTTCTGCTTGTTGTCAGTAAATGTCAGCTGTATCATTTTGCATAACACTATAGCAGTTCCTGCACATTACCTATCTATTAGGCTTTATTCTCCTTACCTAATTTTGTAAATATGTTAAATTGGGGTCCGGGAAAAAGCGGTTAATTTTGACTATCTGTCAGGGAAAAGTCAGGGAATAATCAGGGAATTTTGATTGACATGTTAGGTATGAATCCTGAACAGCCTTCTTAAAGAACTTAACTTCATTCTTCATTGGTTACAGAACTTAACTACACTTATTTGTGCCACCCTGAACAATTATTGCTAGCAATATATAATTCCTTCACCTCAGCTCATCTCAATGACGTTTCAGTTATTAATTAATACTAAATGGGAAAAGCAAAGCGAACAATGGAAACAACTTCAGAGCAACAGCGAACTGGAGCGTCCATATTATTTCTCAGGTATCTGTTCGCTTCGCTTCGGCGTCCTTTTGGTTTTGTCTAAAATCGATATGTCATCTTCAACGGTTATATCTTAAAATTCAATGATTATGTCTTTAAAATTAGTTTGTCACCTTGAACTCTCGAAATGTCGCATTAGATATAAAGAAATGAACTCTTAGTTATGTTTTTCGTCTTGGCTCTTCTATTGAAATAGGCTGTTCATATGACTGCACAAAATCCCCCGAAATCTAACATGTTTTTTCTCTCCGAAAATATTTTGTTAATAACAAATTGCAAGCTTGTGCTAACAACTTTATTTCGTGATGCTTCGTTTCAGCATTAATTTAGGTTTTATTTCATGCGTCTTTTGCAATGGCATCTTGCAAGACTTTGCGTATAATAACGCTTTTATCATGCCAGGTCGAAGTTCCTTCTCATTGCGGCCATGACTCAAAGTTTACCTATAATCCTCGAAATGCGACGGGTTTATGAATTTCTTTCGAATGGGCTAGTGATTGTAATGCACTACTGTTCAAAAAGTGCTTTAGAAAACATGCAATTGACCCTATCTTATTAAATAAAGCCTGGTTTCCATATAACTCTCTAGTGCCGGCAACCCACCGACGACCTAGCGCAATCATGTTTCCATATAAATTTCTCGAGGTAGCCGGCACCGTAACGGAAAAAAGTTAAGTTTCAACTTTTTTTGGATGTCTGCGGTGGGTCACCGGTGGATCGCCGTCAGTTGCAATGTAGTGTTTCCATTAAAGAATTCAATGTTGTCGGTGGGTTGCAGAGACTAGAAAGTTATATGGAAACCAGGCTTAAGACAACAGGCTATATCCATGCAACTGTCAAAAGACAGTGGGTATGCTTCGTAGTTTTTCAGTTGCACCAAATTATTCGAAAGATATTAACCGTAAGATTTTTCTAGGCCAGAAGCATGAAAAAGTAGTTTTCAAAAGTCATAATGTATCTTACGAGAAGCGTTCAAAGATTGTGTTTTGCAGAAATAGTGGTAACAGGAGGTACGACCACATAGCACATTCGAATCCTATTTTCATGTGACTACTTTATCGTAAAAATTTTGTGACGCACGCCCAGAGCGGAGGTCTAGCCGTTCAGGTGCTTTTTTCCTTTCCTCCCATAGTTATCCATAGCATCATTTTATTAGAAGTTTGCTCTGAATGAACTGAAGCTATTACGAAAAAATTTAAGTCGAATAAGAATTCGACATTTTAGGACCTCTTGAAATTTTTCAAAACTTTGGGTTACATTAATTGCTTGTGAAAATGAGAGATTCAGGAATCTTATTTCAGAAACATAAATTTAAACCTCTCCTTGACCTTTCAGATAAAATTAAGCCATATTTAGTCAAGTGTAAGTCACGAAACCTCACCCGCAAAAAGTGCACCTTTGGCGCATATGACAGAAAATTTCCGTTTGTAGATAGAACTATCGTAAGGACTAGTAAAACTGTTATACACTAGAATTAGCTATAGCTGTTATGGGGTAGTACCAGGAACTTTCCGATGGGGGCTGATTTTACTGAGGGTGTGGTGAAATAAAATGCGGTAGCTAGGTAACAAGAACTACTGAGAGAACTTCGACGAAAGAGCTTTTCGCGTTCCAATAAGTTACTGGTAATCTCAGAGGGCAGTATACTACAAAGCTTGGATCACATTATCTGCATTTTAAAATCAAGGATTCACAAATTTTGTTTCAGATATAGTTGTTTAAACATCTCCTGGAGCTTTCAGATAAAAATTTAGCTTGATTTGGTAAAGATCAAGTAGCAAAATCTCACCCGCAAAAGTATACCTTTGGCCTATATAGTGGAAAAATGCTGTTTGCTATACACACTTTACAATATACAGTGCACTCAAGGAAATTCATATTTGACTTGCCAGACTAGAATTAGCTGTTGCTGTTACTGAGGGTGGTAGAAAATATGATTTATCGTTGTCCTGTCCTAACGTAAGTGCTTACCAATGCAAAAACAGTAGTATTTTGTTTGAGTGCCTTTGAGCTGCACTTCTTTTTGCGACACAAAAACAATCCGCTACGTAGAACTTAAACACATGCAGGTGAAATCGAACGTCAATCATTACCTATCGAATTATTTCATTCGGTCACAAATTATGGCTTCACGTTTTTTTTACAAGAGAACTATCATTTTGTCTGAGCCTCAATATTCTCAACTTTTCCAAACATTGAGCCTGAGATTGATCTTAAATTTTTCTTAACTTCTACTGACATAAACTGGGTAAAATGGTGTATACTTTCTTTATCAATAATGTATACTTGAATTTGAATTCCATCTTTAACATTTTGAGTGCAATAATGATGAAATATCAACTTTTGGCCAATAAAAACACTTAATTTTGGAAATCGTGATTTTCTTTAGATTTTCTTGAGATTTTGACCATTTGAGCCTCATTTTCTTATAAACTTTTTCTTATAAAAAATGTGTATTGCTCCATTGTGACAACAAGGATTTTCAAACTTCGATAACTTTTCTTCTGCTGGATTGCCTAGTAAAAACTATCTTGAATTTAGTGTAGCTTTCGCTGTGTGCAAAAAGTTCTTCAAATCAAGAACTGTAAAAAATCTACTAAGGACCTAATCATATGCGCTCTGTAAACCAGGCTAGCCGACTTTGCCGAGATTTCGGCTTTGCAATGAAATGCAGTTAAAAGTAACTAACAAACAAACAGTAAATGTGCTAGCCCAACCGGGGCTTCGCTTTCTTCAGCCTAGATCACAGCTAATCGGGCTGTGGTTTTCTTTTGTTAGCTCCAGCCCGGCTTGCCGGGGTAGATTTCATGTTGTTTTCATTCATTTTCCCATCATTTTCGAATTCTTGAGACGTCACATTGAAATGATAAAACATTCAAGTGATAGCGAGCTGATCCTTGCCCAATAATGCAGGCTGGCCTGGTAAACCGAGCTCATGAGTGTTTACAATGTCAATTACCAATCAATGTGCGCCAAAGACAATAGAAAATCAAGAGAAAATATTTCTTCATCACGGTCCAAATCAAAGACCGAATCGCAGGCTTTGTGCTGTGGAGAAACACAACGCTCACAAAAAACTGGTGTTGCAAATGCCATATTGCTTTTCCAGGGAGATTTTTACATTTTCAGGTAGTAGATAGATATTTCTACAATTCTACTATGGGCATTTTTAAAACGTTTCCGTAAACATAAGATATCATCTGCTTTAGTTGATACAATTTGTCAATTGTCTTCAGACGAAGCCGTTCTTTCATATAGCTGCTGAAATGGCCTTTCCTATCCACGTTTCACTTATTCTTTCGATTCTGGGTACATAGTACTAATCTATTTCTATTCAAAGCTTACTTTGGCCTTTCTCTACTAGTCAATTTGAACCCTAGACAGTCATTTGTAAAAAGCGCGGCGAATGTAAGATCCTTCGCTCCCACAATCTTTTTAACCACCGTAAATGCTTTCTGTATTCTTCCAGCCAATTTGAAAATAGCCTTAGCAACATTGAAGATAACATCTATAGGCCAACAACAGTTTTTTATGTACAAAAACACACTGGGAAATGCTTTTGAATAGAAATAGATTAGTACTATGTACTCAGAATCGAAAGATTAAGTGAAACGTGGATAGGAAAGGCCATTTCAGCAGCTCTATGAAAGAACGGCTTCGTCTGAAGACGTTTGACAAATTGTATCAACTAAAGCAGATGATATCTTATGTTTACGGAAACGTTTTAAAAATGCCCATAGTAGAATTGTAGAAATATCTATCTACTACCTGAAAATGTAAAAACCTCCCTGGAAAAGCAATATGGCATTTGCAACACCAGTTTTTTGTGAGCGTTGTGTTTCTCCACAGCACAAAGCCTGCGATTCGGTCTTTGATTTGGACCGTGATGAAGAATTATTTTCTCTTGATTTTCTGTCTTTTGCGTGCTTTGATTGGTAGTCGACAATGTAAACAAATGAGCTGATAGGATGAAAACATTTTTCGCCCTTGCTGAGCTCATGTGATTAGGGCCTAATGGTTGGTAGGCCAGAGAAGTTCACAAAAGTTTTTGTTGGTCATGTGACTTTGACAGTTTTAGAGCCTCGTATGCGAGTTCATAATTATGCTTTTATCGGCAGTTAATTTGCAAAGTTTTATATTTTAGAAAGCATAAGCTGAAAGTTGATGTGCTTCTTAAACTCCTTAACATTTTTTATATTGCTTAGATATGCACTAGTTGAAGATAAGGGAAATTGTAGTTTATGCATATCACAACTTTTCATGAACACACAAAAACAAATTTGAAGCCATCATTCCTTTATCGAAACGTACCAACACTTTTTGAAGGGTAGGGTAAATGCATAATCTAGACCAAGGAACGGTTGCCTAAGATAATGAGATCTCCCAGAAGCCAGTTAATTGTCGTGATAGTTATGAAATTTGCCTATGAAAACTTTGCATTTACGTTAAAGATTCTAACTTCTAAGAACCCCAACAGTCTTCAAAGAGACCTGCTCCACAAAATTTAACAAGAAGCCGAACGGCTTGATCACGGTAGTAACGGAATGAATAATGATGTAGAATGCTAAAGGATATTCAGAAGTACAAGAGAAAAAAAAGAAGCTCAAAAACATTAGCATCTCAGTCGGGGGCGGTGCCAGCCATTGCAGACTGGGAGAGGGGGATTTTGGTGCCACACCCTAAAATTATTACGCAATCTGGTTGCCACACCTATTTCAAAATATTGCTAGAGTTCTCTCATCCCCCCCAACATTTTATCATCATATTTGTAAGAATTGGAAAATTGATCTTGGTGAGAGGTGGGGGCATGTTCCCCCTCAGACCCCCGTGACATCTCAGTTGATAGTATCTCAGCATCTTGATTGAGTCAAAATTGAAAATACTTTTCTATGCGTAGATTATAGCAATGTATATGCTGTTAATTAACATATAACCATATCCACAGACCTATAAAATATTCAAAACGAAAGCGCACAACAATGGGTGGCCAAAAGAAGCGGGGAGTCCAACAAATTTCCAAAATTAGTTATCGGGGGCTCAAAATAAACAGGGGAATATAAGCATGCGAAAATTTAACGGAAACCGTCTAGGTATGTCTGTTGTTATGAATTGCTAATATAACCCAGAAATTGCAAGGCATGAGGCACGATGATTACCAAAGTTTGAATTTAGATCATCGGAAAAATGGCCCACGCACATTTGAACATATAACCCTTGTAGATTTCTTTTCTTTTAACTTTAAATTTCAATTTTTGTAAATATTGTAGAGAGTAGGCTTAAATTAGCTGTAGCTTATTTTTCCTTTTTTGTATATTATTCTACGTTAATTCAGGTGATGGTGCTGATTATTATTATGACGTAACTCCAAAAACTGCTAAAAGTTAGTAAACGGGGGGTGTCAAAATAAGAAGCGGGGTTTTCAACATAGCCAAAATTGATTAACATCCCCCCGTTTATTATGAGTTTTAGAGTATAAGTTTTCATTTTACAAAAGCTGTTATATACGCACGCGCGTGCAGTTAATGCTCAATCAGATATGCAATTGAGCATGCGCATATGCGGATTAGAATATCAGCTTTCAGACCTATGTTCTTTGGACTTACATGCAGTCAAAGCTGAACTTAGCTGAAGATCCATACGAGAACTGCTCTTAGGGCATGTTTCTATGACGTGAGGCAGCTCTGTTTATATGACGGGCTACCCCGCCCAAATGGGCTGGTTTTTGTTCTTCTTTTATATGGAAATATTGTATCTCTTTTCCTGGGCCAGCCTCTTGCATACTAATCGATAATTAAGTGTCGTGATGATAGTAACGCGATTTTTTATTATGTGGCAGCGCAGATGGAGAAATCGAAGCCTGGTTAGCCGGGCTAGCCCACTTACTCTTTTATATGGGGAAATTTATCCCACTTGAGACGGATCTCACCTAACGTTCAACATATCTCACCTTGCCGGACTGGCTCCATTCCCATATAAAAGCATATTGGATTTTGAAAGGATTCTATTGTGTAGACAGAGCCCACTTAGGTGAGGTAGCCCGACAAGCTGGGTTGCCTCGCTTCATATAAACAGGCCCTTACATTCATTACAGGTATAAGCTAATTGACATTATTAGCCATTGCTAATCTAGCCACACCCACAATCCACAATAAGCGGGAAGTCCGAGTATAGTTAACTATTTAACAGTAAAGTGCAGTCTGAACAAAATTAACTTCTATGTAACAGGTTGAGTAAGAATACAATAGACTACTCAAGCTCTTGTTTCCTCGATCCCTGATCGCATAGTTTAGTTACAGTCAAAAATACTCAACATGTAAATGGAAACTATTTTTCAAGATGTTGTAACAGGCAGCTTCTTTTGTAAACACCCATCATTGAGTTAGCTACAAAACTAAGGCTTTTGCTTTTGCCGCTTGGTTGTCACCATCTTACCTCACCATATCATGGCTGCTACTTTCCTGTGAAAAAATAGACAGCGCGTTATATTCTTCTCATGACTATGGTTCACACTATCTCAGAATTGATTTGATATCAAAAGTAATCTGATACATACCACTTTCACAGCGGAGTGATTTCACTCCGTAAAAGCGATTCGGAGCGTATCGGATTCACCCGGTGCAGTTTGATTGCAATGACCTTCTGATATAGAAGGTAATCCGATATATGACGAATCAGGTATAGTATGAATAAGGCCTAGAACAATAATTTTCAAAGCTTTAAATGGTTTGGCTTGACAACACTTGCGTAACCTTCTCACGAAAAATTTACAGGGTGCCATCTATGATCTTCTCAATACCGTGACATATTTTAAGGTTACCTATCTAGAAAACATGAGCGAGGTAGCATAGTGGTTAGAGCGCATGCCTCCCATGCAGAAGGTCTACGGCTCGAGCCCGACTCGATGCCCTGACTGAACGCTCGCTCACTGTTCACCCAGCAGCAAATCGGTACCCAGTGGTAACACTGGGGAGATGATGGCGGCGACGAAAGAAACTGTCCTCTCTAAGAGGCACTCCCCTACGTACGAAAGTATACGGGACTACCTTTATGTAGGAAACATGGGCTGCCAGAAAGCATCCTATTGAGAAACAGAATCATGGAACAGCCTAATTGCTCAAAATCTATGTGCAGACATTGCTAATGAGAACAGGGCCTTTGTGTTATTGGATCGTTCTTTAGGGCATGTGCTTTACACAATGGCGTATGCGCAGTGACTGCGATAAAAGCACCTTATTTCGCTTATTTTTATACGAAGAATTCCATGCTACAGATTAATGACCAACTAAGTTTGATAAAGATATTAAGCAGCACAAAATAAATGACAATTGCTTCAAAATATAAGCGAGAAAGACATCCGCGACTTGACGAGGCACCTTCATTTGTCAAAAACCTACAGATTTTCAAGCTCAGAAGTCTTCTACTTTTACAAAACCAATCACGCCAAATTTTATACCAGGTTGTATTCGAAAGACGGAGGAATCAACCTTCAGCTGAAATAAGCATGTGCTCCAAATGAAATGGAAATAAAGGCATTGGCAACAAGCGCAGAATTGAAAGTTGGAGACAGAACAAAAGAAAAACAATAGAGAAATTTTGGATAGGTTGTTTCCTATCGCTGACTCACAAGAATATAGTCTATTGGATTTCTAACAATGTCTCCTGGGCTCTTCCATGTATACAGTTTCCTAGGTGGCTGTTGAAATTGGTTACAGAATTATGCAATATGACATATGAAAGCGGATGCATACCAACTGAACTGAAACAATCAATTTTTCATCTAATGCCAAAGAAGCCAAAGGCTCAAAACTGTTCAGAGTATAGGACAATTTGTTTGATGAGTCATGTGACTAAATTACTGTTAAAAATCATACAGAAGAGAATTGTAAGGAGAATTGAAGAAGAACTAAGTCATCTGCAGAGTGGTTTTAGATCAGGAATGGGAACAAGGGATGGAATATTTAACTTCAGAGTGTTATGTGAGCAAGCATTAGAGGTTAACCAAGATGTATATATTTGCTTTATAGACTATACAAAGGCATTTGACAAAGTTAAACACCATATGATGGTTGAATGTCTTACAGAGTTGGGAATACCTAACAAAGAATTACAAATTATAACAGAACTGTATTGGGAACAACGAGCAGTGATACGAACAAGAAAAGTATAACAGCAGAGTTTGAAATAAAGAAAGGGGTCAGACAAGGATGTGTGCTCTCACCAATGCTTTTTAATCTATATACAAAGAAAATTTTTAGAGAAGTAGAGAATATGACTGGAATAACAATAGGAGGAGTAAATATAAGCAATTTTAGATATGCCGATGATACTGTTTTGTTCACTTTTTCTAGTCAAGACCTGCAAAGTTTAGTGGACAAAGTCAATGAGACCGGAAAACCTTATGGCATGGAAATGAATGTAATCAAAACAAAAGCGATGGCAATTAGTAAGCAAATACAAGCACCAAAAGTTAACATCATGATACAAGGAAGGTCTATTGAACAAGTGTCTGAAATGGTTTATTTGGGTTCCTTATTAACAGATAATGGAAAATGCGAAAAGGAAATCCGCAGAAGAATTGTAATGGCAATGACAGCTTTTACAAAGTTAAAGACAGTTTTAACATCCAGAAACATCAAACTTCGCTCAAGGATAAAACTGATAAAATGCTATGTATGGTCAATATTACTATATGGATGTGAAACCTGGACTCTCAACAAAACATCAATCAAGAAAATTGAAGCTTTTGAAATGTGGACGTTAAAGAGATTGCTAAAGATAGCTTGGACTGATTATAAAACCATTGAAGAAGTGTTGCAATTAGCTGGTACAGAAAGATCATTAACAAGAATTGTAAAAGAAAGAAAATTAAAATACTTTGGGCATGTAGTGAGAGAACAGAGCTGGCAGAGATTATTCATGGAAGGAAAAATGAACGGAAAGAGAGGAAGAGGCAGGCCCAGAAGAAAGTGGACAGATGATATTAAAGAATGGACAGAAAAGAATTATTATCGGTTTGTGAGAAAGACCTTAGATAGAAAGAATTGGTACTCCTTGATATTCGACCTGCTCCGAGGAGAGGAAACTGTTGATTGATTGTTTCCTATCCAAGTTGAACAAAGTCGAAAGTCCTGTAGAATATGGACTCTGTTTCTAGGTTTTATAGCATCAAAATATGAGGGAGCAGCGAAAGAAATTAAGAAAATAGGAACATTGCCTATCCTTGTATACAATGTTCCGCATTGCTTTGCGGAGCAGCTGCCACGTGGTGAGTGAACGAATAGGCTGATGGTCCCAGCATATCTCCATAAGCACTGAAATTTAAGAATAATTTAATAATAATGCAATGATTCGTTGAAACTTAATATTTTGAGCATTGGAGTTAATGCAATACTGCTTCTGGATTATCTTTTATGCTGTCGATACAAAAGCTATCTTTCTGTCCCGCTTATAGTACAGGGTAAAACAACACTTGCCATTTGCTAAAGTAGAAGGAAGTTTGCATCTTCAGTCTGAAGTAACAGCTTTTTATATGGTTTACCAATGACATGGCTTCTTGAAAGTTTTTATTGTGCATGAACGCTTCCTGTAATGCAGTTTTACGATCAGCAAGAACTTATATAAAAGTTCGAATGAATTGAGATTAAATGGGTTGAAAAGGGATCCTTAATTTGTACTTGAAACAGCAGACTTTGACAATGTTTGATAGTCACGACTAGTGTTATGACATCATCATCGAGACTTGAAGTCCAGATAACTTAATCTAAGAACATTTTAGGCCTATATTCAAAAGTTGTATAAAAAAATTTTGTTACTTTCTAGGCGTTTCTCCCTTAAGATTTTTAACGTGGAGCCGATAATGAGCCTCTGTTCCAAATTTCACACTTTTGTCCCAGTTTGCGCAATAGTTGAGCAAACAATCTGAACATAAATGTGCCTTTTAATAGCAACACATCTTCTTCTTCCAACAGATATTCAGAACTTGCCAAGAGGACGAAAAGCAAGGAAAACTCGCCCTACTCGCGCTAAGGAGAACAGTCTCATACAAATCGAAAAGTCTAGAAAGCCAAATTCTCAAGACATTACAAAGTATCATCAGTGCATCAAGTTTAACGTTCTCAGTGTTCTCCATCAGAGACGATGTTTCAGTAAAGGATTTTGAGCTTGGGATAAATGAACTGCAACGATTACAAAAAGAAAATCTGGAGCTAGAACTGGACAACACCATATTGCAATCTGAATTACTCACTATGCCGCATACAATTGAGGATAAGAAATCAACGATTGAAAAGAGAAAGAAGAGGGTCTCTAAAAGCCCAGGAATAAATCGAAGTTGTTTGAAGATCATTCATCCTCATTAGCTTTACAGGTACAAGAATTGTCTGAAAGGAAGCAACTGCTGGAATATTTATTGGCATAAAGAGAATAGCAGCTCAATGACATGAAAGTGAAAAACACTGATAGGATGAGGAAAATCGAGGAAAAGTACACCAAATTAGACTAAATGCAGTTGAGACAAAAGATATGAAGGAAGTAGCAGCTGCATTCCAGAGGGTGAATGCTCAATTGAAGGGAGATCTAAAAGAAAGGGACCTTCACAACCAGGCAAAGGACATCCTGAGTGCTGCTGTTTATATCAGTTTAAAGGAAATATTCAATGAAGATTTGGGTGAATGTCTAAGAACAACAAGAGCTCGGAAGAGGAACTGACTCTTTTTAAGACTCAGGTTGTAGATTAGGAATTGCAACTAACTGAGTGTGCTGGAGGACTCAAGGGTGACATGCGAAATGTATGAGGAGAAAGTATGAGAGATTACACTTCAGTAAGATGCATTCAGGAAGAGACGGAAAATCCTAGAAGATGAGCTGGCTCTCAAGGAGAAGCTGATTGAAAGTATGGAAAAGAGGAACACAGAAGAAATTACGAAAGAAGTAATGAAAAGTGAGGCGCTCGGAAAAGAAATTGCTAGATATCGAATCAACCAAGCAGAACTTCAGAAAAAGGTACGACAACAGCAACTAACTTTGGCCTTAAAGCAGGTCACACTCAATACCAACTCTATATTATAAAAAACATGTCTGTTGGACCTTAAGCTGTTGGATTGAAAACGTGAACGACTTGATCTGATAGACTGATGCTACGCTGAGGGGCAGGAATTATCAACAGTCAACGAGAAATTGCTCGATGAACAAAAAATTGAAATGCATAATTCGAAAGACTTCACCTCGAAACTGAAATATCTTGTGGAATAATGTGTCAAACTTGAAGAGATAAGTAAAGAGTTGGAGGTAAAAGCAGAATGACTACAGTAGAAGCTGCATGCTCAAGAAGAGAAAATAAAACAAGCTAGATGAACAAATAAATACTTTCAATGATGAATTACTGTCGAAAGAGATTACTATTGAGAAGCTGTTGACGCAAAAAGCTAAACGATGTGGATTAAGAAATCTTATGTGATGTTGATCTTAGAGCAGCAGTGGCCTAGCGGAGATGCACTCGACTAAGACCAACATGGTCCTGGGTTCGAGGCCCACCGCATGCCATTGGTGATGTCAGGAAGGGCATCCGGTCCTAGATGCTTGTGCCAGAACTAAACTCCTCTCAGAGGCACCCTCCAAGCCCCAAGGAACTGGGGGAGACGGAGGTAAAATCGAGTATAATCGAGTATGTGATGTTGATCTTTAACAAAATGATACTTGTAACTGAATAAAATTTATGCCAATTTTCAATTTGCTATTAAGTAGAGTAAACAATAGACTATACTGACGTTTAATTAGTTAAAGATAATTGACGAATTGTATAATATAATGAGAATAGAAGTGAAACTGTGGAATATTTTAGATTATTGATTCTAGTGCTCTTACAATTTTTATTCCTACAAATCTTGTAATTTACAATTTATTTTATTTAACCTTGGAATTTCTTGCGCTGATTCGACTTGTCAGTTTTGGATCACATCATATACTAACTGAATGTATTTTGATATGGAAGGAATAAGCTAGCTGGATTGGCAGGGGGCAGTGCAGGCATGGGGAAGCAGTGGAGCAGGGTAACATCAGTTTTCTCTTATTGACACCTATGGTCTACAACTTGATGTAAAAGTAGTCAAATTCACATTTGCGTTCTTAGTAAACAAAACAGAATGGGGCAAACATCTAGGTCCTGATGAAACTTGTTGCTTTGTATTATTCTTAAATCGTGCTTAAATTTCAGCGACATTGAGCCTTGATATTCTGATAGATTGTATTTTCATGAAAAGTATGTAACGATATTTTCTACAATATGTAGCAGCTAGATTTTTCGAAGGAGAGGCCGAGAATGCTGAACTTCTGATAAAATCTATATTTTTAGCAGCAGTGGCGTGGTTCTGAAAACCACAAAAAGCTCTTACTGTAAAAATCTCCGATAAGTCTTCCTCTCTAGTAATCTAATAATGTAGTGCCTGTCATACATTTTGGAAATCTTTAGAGAGGACCCCAGAAACATTTTTGCTGCCCACGCCTTTCAGACTGCTGGAAAATTTGGGAAACGCCCTCTCACCTTCGTCATCTATTACGAACCTTTTAAAAAAAGAACTACAAAGTGAAAATACAGAGTATACTTGAAAGTCATTTGCGATTGTTTTAAATCTAAGATGGCCGCTACAAGAATATGGAAGACAACACGAAGGCTAGGCCTACCAAATCAAAAATATTGAGTTCAGCCAGAACAGTGCACTCAGTGACGTCAAGTAATTGCAAGTGTAGTGTTTAGCCTTCCAACTGAAAGCTCGTTTTCCCAACAATGTGTGTTCACCTACAAAGGTGCAATTATCAATTCGACGAATGTCAAGTGTAGTGTTTGGCTTTCCAGTTTAAGGTTAGCCGGCCCAGCATTGCGAGTTCACATAAAAAAGCACACTTATCAAGTTAAGATATCCAGATTGTAGTGTTTGGCTTTCCAGGTAAAGTTAGCTAGCCCATCATTGTAATTTCACCTAGAACAATAACCTCATCGAGTCAGCAAAAATTCCAAGTGCAGTAAGTGATTTTCCAACTGCAATCGCATTTTCCAAACATTGGAGGGGCAGGACACCCCCACGCCCCCCACTATTTATGTGCTTGCCTGCGCTGCCACTGCCAGTCCAGCTAGCTTATTCCTTCAATGTCAAAATACAGCCATGCATTATTTGTTATTATTCAATATTGACAAATAGAAGCAACACAAGAAATTTAAATGGTTTAATAAAATAAGATAGGAATAAAGATTGTAAGAACATGAAAATCAATAATTTAAAATATATTGAGCTTTACTTCTATCCTCAATATGTTGCGGCCAAGACTTTACTTACCTCTTCAAGTTTGACACATATTTCCACAGAGTATTTCAGCTTCGAATTGAAGTCATTTTAATTATGCATTTCATTATTAGCATTCGTTCACGTTTTCAATCCAACAGGTTAAGCCTGGTTTCCATATAACTTTCTAGCGCCGGCGACCCACCGGCGACGTTGCTACTGAAGTATGTTTCCATATATTTTTCACTCACCGGCGCACAACCGGCACTGAGCCCTCCTCCGCAGAGAATTTTAAAATAGAACTGAAATGAAAGTCATTTTTAGTAGTATTGAAGCCAATAAAACTTCTGAAACTGCTGGCGACCCACCGGCAACCTACCACAGTCATGTTTCCATATGCATTTCTCGAGTTCGCCGGCATCGCAACAGAAAAAATGTTGAACAAGTTTCAACTTTTCTTGGATGTCTGCGGTGGGTCGACAGTGGGTCGACAGTGGGTCGACAGTGGGTCGACAGTGGGTCGACAGTGGGTCGACAGTGGGTCGACAGTGGGTCGACAGTGGGTCGACAGTGGGTCGACAGTGGGTCGACAGTGGGTCGACAGTGGGTCGACAGTGGGTCGACGGTGGGTCGCCGGTGGGTCGCCGGCATTTGAAATGAAGTGTGCCCATTAAAGAATTCAAAGTCGCCGGTGAGTCGTTGCCTGGTTTTCAACTTATATGAAAACCAGGCTTTAAGGTCCAACAGACATGCTTTTTCTAAAATAGAGCTGGTATCGAGTGTGACCTGTTCTTAGGTCAAAATTCGCTGCTGTTGTCGTACTTTGCCCTCACGTTCTGCTTATCTGATTCGATATCTAGCAATTTCTTGTTCAAGCGCCTCATTTCTTATTGTCTCTTTCTCTTCTGTGTTCCTCATTTTCATAGTTTTGATCAGTTTCTCTTTAAGAGCCAGTTCATTTTCTAGGATTTCCAGTCTTTTCCTGACTTCATCTCGCAGGACTGTAAGCTTTTATACTTTCTCCTCATACATTTCGCATGTCACCCTTGAGTCCTCAAGCAGACTGGCACTCTCAGTAAGTTGCAATTCCTGATCTACAACCTGAGTCTCCAAGAGAACCAATACTCACAACGTCTTTTGCCTGGATCTCAAGTTCCCTGTCAATTAGCTCTTCCTTCAATTGGGCATTCATCTTCTCCAAAACAGCTGCTACTTCCTTCATGTCCTTCATCTCTACTGCATCGTGTCTCATCTCTACCTTGTACATTTCCTGAATTTTCCTCATGCCAATAAATATTCCAGCAGTTGCCTCCTTTCAGACAATTCTTGTACCTGTAAAGCTAATGAGGGTGAGTGATCTTCAAACAACTTCGATTTATTCCTGGGCTTTTAGAGACCCGCTTCTTTCTCTTTTCAATCGTTGATTTCTTATCCTCAATTGTATGCGGCATAGTGAGTAATTCAGATTGCAATATGGCGTTGTCCAGTTCTAGCTCCAGATTTTCCTTTTTAATCGTTACAGTTCATTTATCCCAAGTTCAAAATCCTTTACTGAAACATCGTCTCTGATGGAGAACACTGAGAACGTTAAACTTGATGCACTGATGATGCTTTGTAATGTCTTGCGAATTTGAACTTCTAGACTTTTCGATTTGTATGAGACTGTTTTCCTTAGCGCGAGTAGGGCGAGTTCTCTTCGTTTTTCAACCTCGAGCCATGCTTTGAATACATGCTTGCAGAAGATATATTGTTACTAAAAGAAACATTTATGATACAAGTGAAGCAAGGCTCCTTGAAGTGTTTGACAGAAAGGACTATGTTTGTCAGTAGCTTTTGCTTTTCAGTCACTGAGAATGAAATGACTATTGAAGATTCGTACCTGCTCCTTCGCGTATTCAAGATTTTTCTCCTTGTCCTTCATTAAAGCATTTTGCTTCTTCAGTGCAGCAACTCTTTTGCGTAGTATAGTAACTTGATATCGTCGTGTATTACGCTCCTTTTGAAAACTCATGTTTTTAATCAATAACTATAAAATTAATCTTCTCTCTGTTTGAAAAAAAAGCGAATGAGAACTTCCTTGGGATGATCTGATTTATAGTGTTTGAATATGACGTCAGAAAAACAGTGTCTTAAGTACGTATTTGATTGTGATGTCAGATATATATTGTCTGAAGAATATGTTTGATTGTGACGTGAAAAAGACAGTAGCTAAAGTATGTATTTGACAGTGAGGCCAGTTAGACAGTATCTAATGCAGAGTTTTTCACAGATTTTAAGCTATCAATCTATCTTCCATCCATTTTATTACTTTTGGTGGACATCTTGATAACAATTCAACAGATAGACGTCCATTATCAGTGCAATAAGATGGAAAAGGAAGAAGCCTATACAGGCAAATTAGAAAAAAATAACATGGGGTTCTGGACTCCTGCCCTTTTCAGCAAAAGAGCGAAAGTGCCCTTTTTGCAGTGCCCTCTTTATTTCAAAAAGGGTGTTTTCCTTAGATTCAAAAGGCGTTGTTCCAAAAATTTTTTCGGGGCTTCGCAGTCCGCCCCCTTTCCCCTATGTTTCCGTGAAAAGAGATTTTACAATGGGACAATTGGGCTTCAGAAGTAACCATAACAGTAAATGCCCCACGCAATGTCCTCGGTTTATGAACCTGCAAACCAATATTCAATGGCCGTATATTTTTTAAAAGTTTTAGTTTGCCCTTTTTTGTGGATTTGACCCCTGCCCTTGAAAATTCGTAGTTGCGAGCCTGGGTTACTGTAGGAATGAAAAAGGTCCAAATGTGTACAGTCATTAGATTTGACTCAATAGCTCTTACCCTTAAACTCCCAAACGTTTTCCATTCTAATTACGCTTTTGAATTTGAACTATGGAAGCTATGCCATTAGTATTATTACCCAGTTCGGTTTTGTTTATTTCTGAGCTGCTTATATAGATCTTCTCATTGTTAATTTTTTGCAGAGATGATGAACCCTAGAATGGGTCTAACATGTTTGCAGAGTTTTCCGAATGACTGTGGTTTGATTTGATTTGATTTGGTTTGATTTTGATTTTGATTTTGAAATAATTTAAATTCATAACATGAATAACAACATCAAAAACAACAACAACAACTTCATTTCAGTATTCTAAGGAAAATAGTGCAACTAGCTTAGTGTTCTGTATCTTGCTATTAGGGATATCTTTTAAATCAATTGTAGAGTTGAAATTGAAGCGTCGTAAAGGAGGAGAAGGTATTGAAGTATCGATAGTTATTGAAGCAAAGTCAGCTATTACAATAGGTGTCATGAGTTCTTAAGGTGAAGTTCCCTAAGTAAGTAAACTAATGGGGAGGGAACATCCCTATGAAGATATATTAATAAAAGGAATATTGATAAAAATGAAAAGAAAATGCCATAAATTATGATTGTTTGACAATTATTAATCTATTTACCCTAACTTATTGCATAGCATCTATTAATTATGCCTTCAAATTTTTTAAGAGTCCACTATACAATTGTGAGGCTTTACTTTACTTGTTTTCCTACAAAATATAATCTAAGAGGCCTATTTAAAAGGCTTTACAGGGCCTACCGGAAACCTCCCGAGTCCCTGTGGGCCACCACACCTCTGTACAGCGTAGTTTTTGGTTAGATGCAGTGACGACACTTTGGGGGGCTCACTACTCCTGAAATCTTCTTGGCCCCCCTTTTCTGGACAGCGATGAGCTCTCCTCCTTAGAGAATTTCGAAATGAAAAAATTCATTTTCAATTCAGTTCTATTCAAGCATTATAAAGGGGGTGGCCCTTCAGCAGTGCTGGTTTTCAAGGGGTCCTCTATAACATAAATTAAAAACTAAAAAATATGCACACACTATTTAAATTACAACATTTTCTGCACTAAACAATTTACCTAACCAGGAAGATTTCGACATTGATGAGCACTTGCCTCAAAGCTTTCAACCACCATGACTGTATAGTATAAGAGCTTGCTTGTTTGACTACAAAAGCCCAAGATTTCTCTATTATCTATACTAATGTAAGAAGTCCTTCTGGTCGCCATGAAGAGCTAATTTCTCTTCTACAGGCAACAAAAAAGTCAAAAATAAAAATATTAAATAAACTTAAGTTAGAACTAAAACTGATTATATCATTTTTCATTCCTCTTTCATGTCCACCCCATCTGATATCGTTGTTAAAATCAGCAGAGAGCATATTAATAGATCAAATCACATAAAAATTCTAGGACTCCTTCTTGATGAAAATCTAAATTCAAAATTCCATCTTTTTGAATTGTCTAAGAAGCTGGCACGAACCTGTGGCATTCTCTTCAAAATTAAAAACTTACGTCCAACCAACATCTTGATCAATGAGTACAATACGTTATTTATATCTTCTTTATAATTTGGCATTATTGTGTGGGGCCAAACATATGTTTCATACATTTAACCACCATTTAAACTGCAGAAAAGAGCTCTAAGAGCAATTTCACAAAACATCCTAGATCTCATACACTTTCACTATTTAAAGCACTCAAACTCCTGAGACTGCAGGACATATTTCAATTCAAAATGCTTATTTTTGTAATTGAATCAATCAACAAAATGACTTCTGTGTGTATTCATAATTTCTTTTCCTGTACTTCAAACATTCATGGATATCAAACAAGGCATTTTTGTTGAGGAGATGTTTTCCTCACTCATGCAAATAGCTTGCCATATGGTTTTGAAGTCAATTCGATATATGGGAGCAAAAATGTGGAACGATCTTCCAGAAGAGTTAAGAAGTTCACCTTCTACATATTCATTTAAAAAGCATCTTAAAAACACATTCTGGAAAATATGTTGTAGGAAAATAAGTGTATTGTTATTGAGCAAATTGTTACTTATAACTAAAGCCACTCTTTGTTCGTTACTTAGAATTTGGCTTCATTGGTTTTTAGCATCTGTTTCAGTGTTCGCACCATAATAGTTTCTTTCCTATTTTTAGATTCGAATCACCCGATCTCCACCCTTTGTAAATGACAATATGTGAAAATATCCAGTTTTTCAATATATGTGGAACATATTTCGTAATTACTTCTACCCTGCTTCGGTCAATATCACAATATGTCCATTCAGTATATTCAAAATTGAAAAACAGACGCAACACAAGAAAATCAATTGCTTAAATAGAACAAACGATACACATTATAAAATAGATTTATATAATAGATTTTGCATTTTCACTTCTATTCCTAGTACTTATACAGTTTTTCAATTATCTTTAACTACTTCAAACACATTCACATGCCTCTCTTACCTATAAGCAAATTCAAAGTGTCTTTAGCTTTCATTCAGTTACAACTAACAGGCCATGGGATAAACATAGTCTTTGCTCTCCATGGTATCGTTCTTGTATTGTTTGTATGTAGTGCAATTCTAACCCTGTATAAAAAACTATCATTTCATTTACGACCAACAACATATGAACCTTCTTAATCCACGTCGTTTTGCTCTTTTCATCATCAGTTTTCCAATAGTAATGTCTTTTGACACGAATTCTTCATCAAAGATCGTCAGCTGTTCATTCAGCTCTTTCATTCTCGCATCTCGTGCATCCAACTCCAACTGTAGTCTTTCTACTGTTGCTTCCAATTCTTCATTCATCACTTTAAGCTTGACACATTCTTCCACAGAGCTCTTCAATTTCGATTTGAGATCCTTTAAAGTTTGAATGTTCTCATTTTGCTCATTGAGCAATTCTTCATGCCTCAGTGTAGCATTCGTTTTTCAGGTCCATTTGTTCACATTTTGAATCCAACAGCCAGGGGCGTAGCTATGAAAGTTTGTTGGGGGGCATAACATGTAGGTTTGTCGGCAAAAGGGCGAGCCCCAGGGTGTGGTCGCTGTAAGGGCGTGGTTTGGCTCGTAATTTACAGTCGTGCCCCTTTTTGGCAAATCTCTCAAAACGCTCCACACTTAAAACCACAAACGAATATAAACCGAACGACTATAACAAAAAAACTGCTAAAGCGAACAGAAGAACTATTAAATTTCAATTAAGTTACTCCTTCGCAACACGTTTTAACTTCAGTGTTGCCCAAACTGAAGCAAGCTCTTGCGGTCTAATTTTATCTGTAATATCTTTCTCGCAGGCCATTAAGATTAAGTTCTGCAGTCTTTCGTCCAGCATTTTGGATCGATTTATTGTTTTTACCAGCTTCAATTTGGTAAAACTTCTTTCGTTCTTTGCAACCGTAACAGGTGCTGTAAGCGCAGGGCGGTATGCACTGGCCCTTAATGGAAATGCTGCTTTATTTCCATTGGAAAATTGTCCATTATACGACATTAATGTAAATCCTTCATTTTTTGCCTCCACAAAAGATCGTAAGACAGCCACTTCACTTATTAGAGTCTCAGGATGTGGTCGCATTTCCTCTGGGAAAAAACGTGCCAGTGCTACAAAATTTTCAAGTTTAAGTTTATCCTTATTAAGCCCTAGGCATTCTATTATAGGCTGAACTGTTTTACAACAGTTCAGATAAACCTCTGACAAGAAGGAAATCTGGGTATCCAAGACTGCCTTGAATTCCCTTCGATAAAATGTATGCATATCAAATGCTGCTGACGATCCTGGGTTTTCATCAATTCTCAGCGGAGGTTGCTTGTGACGGTGATGGCGTTGAAAATCACTTATAGGGTCTAGGCCTTTTCTATTGGCGAATGCAATAGCTGCATCTATTACAGCATTGACATCTTCTGATTTGCTGTTGATACTTTTCAATGTCTCCAATGTTGCATCAATTATGGTCATTGCGTCGTTTGTATTTAATTCTTCTGACTGTAGCACTTCTGTTAATCTCTGTTTTGTTCATAATATTTTTTCCAAACATAAGTGCAATAATGAAGTCACAACGATTAATCTTGGTAAGTAGTCCAGCTGCCAATGTTTTCGTTTTCGCATCGTTAGAAGGCTCTCCTAACTGCTCGAGGCTCATAGCGATTGCATCAATGCTGTGCCACATTGATCTGATTGATTCTGCGCGTGCAGTCCATCTTTTTTTGGATAAGTTTCTTAGCTGCAAAGTATTATCCAACTTTAAATTCTTTATAAATTCATCAAGAGAGGCTGAACGCTTTGTGCTGCTTGTGAAAAAGACATATATCTCTTCCAAAACATCAAACAAATCTTTCTTGATAGGACTTGCATTGCAGCTGTGTTCTACTGCGGTGTTGGTTCTATGTGCCAAACAAGGAATATATGGCACAGTTCTATTAAGCTTATCCTGGAGCTTCCTCTGAACACCGTTAAACTTTCCAGACATGGCAGCAGCATAGTCATAGCTTTGAAAGCACATACCATCTGTGCTTACCTGAAGATTAGTAAGAGTGTGAATAATCTCAGTTGCTCCTCCTTCTCCTCTTTTATCTTTTGCTTCTCCAAGAGAAATAAGTCATTCAGTTGGCTGGCCTGACGAACTGACATATCTACAGGCAAGGGCAAGCCTATCCTTGTGAGAAACGTCTAGGGTGGTATCTGGCATTATTGCATACATGCCAGCTTCTTTTATCTCACTGATAATTTGACGTTGCACTTCTTTTCCAATGATATCCATAAACTCATTTTGAGATTGGGCACTTAAGTAGGTGACGTGGTATGGACGCAAATGCTTATCTTGCAGCCATTGCTTCATTTCCATGCAATTCCTTGAAAACAAAAGCACAATCTGTCTAAAATTATCATCTTCATCACTGCCATGTCCACGGAAAGAAAGTCCCTGTCGGCCAAGAACCTTTGTGGCATCAAAAAGAATTTCAACAACTTTCCTATGTCTTTCGCGAGATTCCTCTTCTTGTATGAGAGCTTTTCGTCGATCTTTGTCGATCATAACATCCACATGTCCTGTTACACTCGAAAAGCTTGCAAATGCATCCAATGAACTCTGGTGGCTTTTTGATGAAAAATATAAAGCTAACTTTCCTCTTTTCTTCGTCCCAACGCTCTTAAATTTAGGCCAGGAGCGAGCTCCGCTTTTTACCAAACACTCTCTGATTTTTCATGTCCTGGGCCATCGGAAAAAATGAGCAAACAAAGCAAAATGCTGCATCCTTCGTTTTGCTGTACTCCAAGTGAGGGTATTGTTTGAACCATTCAGGATTAAAACGCATTGTCTGTTACCAGATTCCAAAATAGCTTCATTAGTTGGATATCTGTTTAGAAGTGGTTGATCTGGTGCAACGAGAATCAAATATTTTTTTTGATTTTCAGATAACTTTGGTGGTCTTTCACCTGGATCACGAGAAGTAATGTCATGTCGACTTCATCCATAAGGATTTCTGACTTTGCACTTTCAATTTTCCCCAAAACATTTGACGCTGTTTTCAAAACTTTTTTGGCAGCTTCTTTGACTTTACATGTAGCAGATACTATCTTCCACAGACTTCTTTCTTGGTCTGGACATGAAGCCATTTCAACTTTTTGCAAGATTGCATTACTTTGTGACAGTTGCTTTAACATGTATTCAAAATGTCCCACACATGTAAAACCAGTCTTCGTCATCACCACCATCATCGTCGTCGTTACTATCATTCTCATTATCATCGAAATCACCATGCTCATCGCGTAAGACAACTAGATCAATATGATCATCAGCCATTTCCACAGACTGTTCTTAAGGAGCTTTTTCCACAATATGGTTCTTAGCTTTGCAATGTTCAGCCTTTTCTTGTGTAAGATCTTGATCTTCGTTTTCAGCATGTTTAAAATTTGATGATGCTGTTGTCTTACTGGCAGAGTCGATCTACCAAAAGACAACATTTCAATTTTCAAAACTAATCTCGAGAGCTTTCAATGGCTAAATATTTAACAATTTAATTGGTCCATCTTAGTTTTTACATTAAAGTTATTATTGTACCAACTTAAAAGAGTTTCATATTACAAAATAATGATGAGCAAAAACGAGCCTAAATAAAGTGGAAAAATGCAAAATGTACCCAATTTTGCATCAATATGTGTTAATAATTTTTGATATACAAACGAAGCTTTTGCAATATTATCTCTACAAACCTATCTCCGATTCCGCGTTTGTTTCCAGTACAAACCTATCCCCGATTCTAAGTCTGTATAGGATTTTGGTACTTTGAAAGTTTTAAATGGGTTTTAAAAGTTTTAAACACTTATGAAGAAAAGCAAGAAGCGATAAATATATAAGAAGGATTGAAGAAGATACACAGAGCAATTTAGGTGCCTAATTGCTCGCACCCCTAACTAATTCCCTTTTTCAAAATACTCTTAATTCCTTCTCTTGTTAAAACAGTTGCTTCTAAAGATCTGTATAAGTATTTGTCTTGATATTTTATTTCAATAACAATGAATTTCTTGGACTGACTTTCATGGGAAAACTCTATCTTTTGAATTCTCCATTTGTGGGAGTTTTGCGTTCTTGTAACCATGTTGTTGCAATCCTGCGTATACTCATGGCCCCTATCATTTATTCTCGCCCCCCATTAGATTTTGAAATAAAAACCCCTCCTCCTATTCGGAACTCCCCAGCAATTAGGCACCAAAGAGCAGCACATAAATGTAATATTTACTTTCATTCTCCTTGTCTGCACAAAATTTGAACTGCATTAACTGATTCATACCCAACATGCTTATTTCTTGCTAGAGGATTTCCATATTTCTTCTTATTATGCTTTTGTCGATAATCATCGTCAAATTCCTCTTTACAAACAAGACATCTAACTCTATTCCTTTTTCGTTTGCATTTTTTCGTTTCATCCATCTTTCCCTAACCGGTATACATCCTATCAATCTCTATGGCCTTTGAAACTGTTTTAGAGGGTAGAAATTAACAACCGCGCAGGACAACGTGGTTTTCTTCCTTTGTCTTAATCGAGCACTTGCACCTTTTTAAGACAATAGTGCTACTGGTGTTAGTGGCAAGCCATTAAGTTAATGTAAACAATCGCATATGTGTCTCTTTCGCTATAAAGCAGTTAATTTCCTTAGCTTTAGGATGTTTATTTCCTTTATAATCAATATGCTATAATCGTTTACATGTTTTTTCAAAAATACGCCGAAAAAGGCAAAACAAAACAGTCACAAAATCTCATCGCTTGCCGACAAAACTTTCGTTGTGCCGACAGACATAAGATTGGGGGTACAGTCCCCCCTGTACCCCCTTATAGCGACGCCCCTGCCAACAGCTCAAGATCTAACAGAGATGCCTTTTCCAATATGGAGCTGTTATTGACTGTGAGTTGTTTTGAGGTCAAAAGTAATCGCTGTTCTTTCACCTTTTCCTCAAGTTCTCCTTGACTGATATGATATCTGGCTATTTCCTTCTCAAGTGACTCGTTTTCATTACTTCTCTTGTAATTTCTTCTGTGTTCTTCAGTTCCATAGTTTTAATCTGTTCGTCTTTGAGAGTAAACTCATTTTCTAGGATTCCAGCATTTTTTTGGTTTCATCTCGTTGAAGTGTAAGCTTCCATACCTTTTCCAAGTACATTTCGCGCTGCGCCTTTGATTCCTTTAACAGATTGGCACTCTCAGTCAGTTTTGATTCCTGATTTATGACCTGAGTCCTCGAGAGAGCCAATTCATCTTCCAAATTCTCCTTGTTCTTTAGGCATTGACTCAGATCTTCATTGAAGGTTTCCTGTAAGCTCTCGCAAATAATAGTACTTGCAATGTCTTTTGCTTGGATCTGAAGTTCCCTTTCTTTTAACTCTACTTCAATTGAGCATTCATCCTCTCGAATGCAGCTGCTGCTTTCTTCATGTCTCTCATCTCAACTGCATTTCGTCTCATGTCTACGGTGTACTCTTCCTCGACTTTCCTCATCCTCTCAATGTTTTTCACTTTACTGTGACTGAGCTGCTCTTCAATTGTTGCATTCTCATCCTCAACCGTTTGCGACATAGTTTGCAGATCCTCTTCCTTCTTTTTAATAATAGCTTTTTGATTCTCAATTGTTTGTACCATAGCGTGTAGTTCAGATGAAAATTTAGCGATGTCCAACTTTAACTCACCATTCTCCTCCTTTATTCCTTGCTTTTCATTTATTGCCAGTCCAGAGTCGTGCAAAGAAACATCTTCTCTGATGGAGAACATTGATAGCGTTAAGCTTGAAGCACTGCTGATACTTTGTGATATCTTTCCAACTCGGACTTCTTGACTTATCGATTGGCTTTACACTGTTCTCCTTAGCTCGAGTAGAGTGAGTTCTCTTTGTTTTGCAGCCTTGAGGCTTGCTCTGAACAACTGTTAGAAGAAGAAGATGCACTGTAATTAACAAGCACATCTATGCTACCAACCAATTATTATTTTCCTACTTGAATTGATTAATAGAAAGAACCATATTTATCAGTAGCTTTGGTTTCAGTAGTCACTGAGAATGAAATGACTATTGTAGATTCATACCCTCTCCTTCGCGTCTTCAAGATTTTTCTCCTTTTCCTTCATTAAAGCATTTTGCTCCTTCAGTGCAGCAACTCTTTTCCGTAGTATAGCAACTTGATATCGTCGTGTATTACGCTCCTTTTGAAAACTCATGTTTTTAATCAGTAACTGTAGAATTAAACTTCTCTCTGTTTGAAAAAAAGCGAATGAGAACTTCCTTGGGATGATCTGATTTATAGTGTTTGAACATGACGTCGGATAAACTGTGTCTGAAGTATGTATTTGATTGTGATGTAAGATATATATTGTCTGAAGTCTTTGTTTGATTTTGACGTAAAATAGATAGTGCCTAAAGTATGTATTTGATAGTGACGTCAAACAGACAATATCTAAAGCAGAGTTTTTCAAAGGCTTTTACCCATCCATCCATTTTCCATTCATTTTATTGTTTTGGTAGACCTCTTCATAGCAATTCAATAGACAGCCATCGGTTATTAGCACAACAACATCGAAAACAAGCCCATATCCAGGCTCGTGTTTCAGGAGAGGCAAAATTGTCCTGGAGCTAACATGTGGTACAACACATCTGATAGCTGTTTTCATACCATATTTTAAGACAATCAAATTGATAATGTGTGTAAAGGAAAAAATTTGAAATTTCTAGTAATTAACAAAGACCAAGGTAGAGCCCACTAAAAATATCAGTAGATCTTTCCTTATCTACAAAGGTAAAGCAACAATAAACGATTGGACAAAATGCCCATGGGAAGCAAAAAGCTGGCATTATGTTGCCCAGAGGTAGCATTTGCCACCTCATTCCACCCCATGGATACGTGTTTGATCGAAGAAAGGCATATATATAGGCAAATTAGATTAAAGTATAATAGAGAAAGGGTACTGAGGAAGTGAAAAAGGAAATTGTAGTGTATTTCTCTGTAGAGTAATCGATGTGTTTGGAAATCATATCTATACTGAGAGAGCACGCTAAGTTAATACGCCATGTCTTTCTACCCACTATCCAAGTCCAATAAGCACATGCAGGCAAACCTATTGTAGTATATAGTCGTCAGTATGTAACAACATACTGATAACGAAATGCTATAATGGGTCTCCTCATTTTTGAATGTTTTTGCACAGATGATGAGCCCCAGAATGGGTCTAATGTGTTTGTATAGTTTGTCGAATGGCTGTGGTTGAAAATAAAGTGCATTTGTCAAAAGTAATATTGTGGATTCCTAATAGCATTTGTGCTTTCTTGTCAACACTACACTTCCCTTCAACTTCTAAGATGGAAATATGGAAAGTTTTTATCAAGTCATAATAAAACACTTTATGGTAAGTGCGTAATTTAGAAGATGTGATACACAGAGGTGATCTTTAGGGGGGCCTAGGGGGCGGAGCCCTCTTGTTAAAATTACTCTTCATTTTGGGAGGACTCAGCCCTCCTAAAAATTCTTGCATTGGCCTTGCTTTTCAATGTGTAATGACCTTGCTTCTGCAGTGTTTTGTATTGCTATGATTAATTACTCACTGCTATATGGCAATTGAGACATTTCTAATTGTTTATTATACTTTATTAGTACTAAACCAGTAGCCATAAAGACCCACAACATCTTCCATGCATGCGCACTAAGATAATGACATAATAGACACTGATCGAGTGTAGAAACTGATTGAATGTAGGCACTGAGTGAGTGTAGACACTGACCATGAGGTTATAAAGACACTTATTGAGTGGTAATATAGTATATAACCACCGTGACAGCGTTAATTATAGACTCTATGATAATGGTTATTATAAACACGAAGATAACGTTTTATATAACCACTCAATCAGTGATTAGAGTAACTATAAATAATGATTAGATAGGAAGAAAATCACTGATCAAATATAGTTACTGATCAAATGTTGGTTATATAAATGGTAAAATCATTCTTCATAAGTCATACTTGTAATAAATGGATTATAATCAGGAAAGGCACATAAAGAACTTTATATTGACCATAATTGGAGGAACAGTCATTTGGAACTTTTTGCAAGACTATACAAAGAAATCACTGATCAGGCCAATACTTAGGCACTGTGGATTAGCTACTGCAAGTGATGGATCAGCTGTTACTGCTGGAACATCAGCAATACACTTCAAAAGTATAATGGCCATGCTCCTTGCAGTTGAAGTCGTTGAATCTAGTGGCCTATGCTTGGTATGACTATTGGTATAGTCATAACAACCAATAGGCATTTCATAAGTATAGTCTCATCTAAGAAATCCTTCACTGTGTTTGCATGAGAGGAAGCCAATTTCTGAAGCTCACGTTTCTGTGTAGACTTTGTTGCTGAAATTCCACTTTTGTTCAGTCGATAGGCCGCTGTCACTTATGCCTCTGCCAACGACCTGATTGGACAAAATCTTCTAAAACCAGCTGGCCTTCTGCGATTGGTCAAACATCAGCATGTTTATTATTGTCACACATTTTGTCTCATTTTGTAGCTCTCTATTCTGAGATTGATCGTCTGGTGACATGGCAGATAGAAGAGCTGGGAATAATGTCTTTGCACCAGCTTCATCGCAATCGTCTTTCATAGATTTCGGATCAAGTGGTGAGATATTGTTAGGGCCATACTTTGACCATAGATGATTTCGGACACGTGTAACTTCTTCTTGGAGATTAACACTCTTGGATATTTTCTGTCTGCCCTTCCTCTCATTGCCTTTTTTGGTATCGGAGTGGCCCCATGGCAATACATCAATTTCAGCTGGCTCGTTGTTCAAGCAAGTTGAACCTGAGTCATTATTTTCAAAAGGATCAGCTACCAAACCCTGAAACTGTGCGAACTTAAATTCTCATCTTCCTTGCATGATGACATTTCTCTGCTGGTTTGGGGAATGTTTTTAGTGCTCAGAGTTAAATTTCTTTATCTATAAAGCTTGGTATTTCTACAAATAGCATTCAGAAGTAAAGAAGCTTTCAGTACCGAAAAGCAAAACCCAGAGTACTACTCTAGTATCTCTAATAGCAGAAAATTAAATTACCCTTTAACAAAACAATTTACCAGCATAAGCCACCTTCTCTTGACACTCCTTTTCTATTGAAAAGCTGCCGACATGCATATCCCTTCTAATAGCACCCTCTTTTTATTGAAAACAAACCGACATTATCATCCCCTTTCTATTAAAAATTGGCCGATATGAATACCCCCTTTTATTGCCTCCGCTCCTTCTATTAGAGACGCTTCAGAATGTCATTTTGGTTGAAATAGACATAATGGAAACCATACTACTTTAATTCATAGGAGCTATTACTTCTACTAGAAACTATATTTACTTAGCGTTTTTAACAAGCCCTATCCTGTTTACAAAAATAAGTATAGTTATTTGAGCTTCTTCAAATTAAATTTAAAAAACTTTTAGTACCAAAATCACAGACACAGTAAGAAAATGTCAGTAATGGAACTCTCTCCAGTTTCTTGTAAACAAATACGTATATAAAGAAATGAATGCTCAGTTAAATAAAGTGGCATGCTACCAAAGTAGCAAGAGATTACCTTTTCAAATGATGGTAAATGCCTGTAGTTGTTTGGAAGTCTCTTAGTAAAAAACTCCTCTTCTTTAAGCATATTTTTAAACAGTCCGAACAAATACATTGATGCTTTACTATTTTCCACAAGTTAAAAGCTTTGCTAGAAACGTTTCCAGCTCCAAGGCGATTTTTCAAATTAATTAAAGAAGTGGGGCAGGGGGCTGCAACCCCCAATTAATTAATTTACACCCTCCTCTATAATATTTGCAATTAATATGTAATACCTTCAGTTCTTGTCAGCAAAATAAAAAGACGGCTTCTATCTGTTTAATTGCTGTGAAGGCATAAGCGTAGGACGCGTGGGGCAGGGGACTCCAACCCCCAAAGCTGGGCAGAAATCCGTTTCACTCGGGCAAATTTCTGAAAGAACAATAGGAAATTCGGTAGAAAGTTTGCAGAAAGTTCACAGCCCCCTAAATTTGACGTCCTCCTACACCCATTTGTGAATGGGTCCGTGAAATGCAAAACATGGACGGAAAAGGGATTGAAATGTAAAAATCTTTGAGAAAAATTGCTTTAGATATTGTCTATTTGACTTCACTATCAAATGTATACTTTAGATACTGTCTATTTCACATCACAGTCAAACATATACTTCAGACAATATATATTTGACGTCACAATCAAATACGTACTTCAGACACTGTTTATCTGACGTCATATTCAGACACTATAAATCAAATCATCCCAAGGAAGCTCTCATTCGCTTTTTTTCAAACAGAGAGAAGGTTAATTCTACAGTTACTGATTAAAAACATAAGTTTTCAAAAAGAGCGTAACACAAGCCGATATCGTATGGCAATTCTACGTGAAAGAGTTTCTTCATTGAAGGAGGAAAATGCTACTATGAAACCAAAAAACAAAAATCTAGAAGATGTGAAGGAGCTGATGCGATACTTTAACAATCACGTCATTCCCACTAAGAACATTAGCATTTGATAAACATTTTCCTCCTTCAATGAAGCAGCTCTTTCACGTAGTATTGCGCACGATATCGGTGTGTATTACGTTCTCTTTGAAAACTCTTCTTTTCAATCACTAACTGATGTATGTTCATTAAAAGGCATATTTTTGATACCAATCAAGGATCATTTGCCTATTTGAAGTGCTTGATAGAAAGAACCATGTTTGGCAGCTTTTGACTTTCAGTCACTGAGAATGGAATGACTGCTTAAGATTTGCACCTGCTCTTTCGCATCTTCTAAACTTCTCTCTCTTTGCTTCATAGTAGCATTTTCCTCCTTCAATGAAGCAACTCTTTCACGTAGCATTGCGATACGATATTGGCTTGTGCTACGGTCTTTTTGAAAACTCATGTTTTTAGTCAATAACTGGATAATTAACCTTTTCTTAACTTGAAAAAACAGCAAATGAGAACTTTTTTGGAATGACAAGAAAGGGGAAATATGTAAAGCGAGACTCTTTCATCGCTTTCACCCACGGAAAGTTATGACGAGCGATCCCTATGGTTGTTTTACATTTTCATGGTAGTGGATGTAAATTGTTCCATCTGAAAAGTGTCATAGCAGCGAGCTTAAGAAATTATTCGGTCGTTGTTCCCAGATATTGCAGTAATAACATGAAAATTACCAATATTAAATTAAATTTTGGAAGAGAGCTAGTCCTGTCCTCTCGACCTTGCATTCTGACAGCACATTTCAAGGTATGGTCAAAATGATGGTACAGTTGAGCTATCAGTGGTGTATTGCCCGAGATGAATTTAGCAGCCATAGATATAGGAAGCATTAACTTGAAGTTTTGTAGTTGTCAAAATAGTATTTATTTATCATACGGTTATTTGGTGATAATTTTTCCGAATTTCCGTCGATACACTGACCTTCAGAGAGCAATATAATCCCTCTTTTATATCATTGTAGTACAACAGACCGTACTGTTTAGAGTAATAAAATAATACTTTTGATTCTACCGGAAGTATATATTTTGTTGCTTTCTCCTGAACCCATTGTAGCCAATCTTTCGGTCCTTGCCAACAAACATTCCTACCTGAATTCTCAATGAAAGTTTTAAATCGTAAAGTCAACATATCATTCTTCGCTTGCTTGGTGCCCAATGTTGTGGGTGGTATTGCCTGCTCATGATATTTTAGTTTTTTGGAGTGGAACATTTAGGCCTATTTTCCCCACATCTAGCGACGAATTTGAGCACTAATTGTCACAGCGAGTTTGAGCTCCATTAGGCTTACCATGAGTGAACTAATCAACAATGTCATAAAGAAATGAAGATTTCCCGTAGAAAAACCAAGGAGATCTTAGGAATGACAACAA
>OLMO02000257.1:16700341-16711291 GCA_900291935.2 Cassiopea xamachana | reverse complement strand
AAGGTTGCAAGGAAAAGTGTGACTGTAAGCGGAGTGTGACTTTAAGCGGAGTTGCCTAAAATATAGGGGCGTCGAAAACGGGAGGCTGGGAGGCATTGTCCCCCCACTACTTTCATAAAGTAGCATGTTTTACAACTTTTAACTGAGCATATCCCCAACTTAAGTGACCAGGCTTTGAAAGTCGTTTTGATGCCATTGAAATACATAGGTAGATAGTAGAAAACAATTGCAATAGCATATTCGTACAGAAATTGTTTCCAGACAATTTTTAATCAGAAAATCCCCACTGGTCAAGATAAATGCAATTATTATTTACAAAAACTTGTGTGCAAGACTGACAGAAAAGAATAAAGCGCTATTGATTGGGAAAATAACAGGAATTGGATAATACTCTTTGCAAAGTGCACCATTAAATAAAGTACACGATACTATGTTTAATTGGAATGATAGGAAGCTACTGGAAGTCAAACAGTTACATGATAGCATTCAGCATTTAGCAGCCAGCTACCAAAAGATAATCAAATGTGTTTGCAAAAATGGGAAAAACAGAAACCAGTTAGTAGGGGGCAAACGTGATTTTAATGGAGGAGGTTAATAAATTCATATTAACTTTTAACTGCATCTGTGAGAAATCCACGCAAAAAAGATAAAAATAAGCAAGACAATTCTTTTCCAACGATGTCCTTAGCAATACTTCAGCAATTTTGTCCTCATATTTGACTGTTAAAGGGGTGCTTTGCTGTTTCGGGAAAGAAAAGTGCTGACTTTAAGCGGAGTGCATTTATAAGGATTTAACCAACATGATATTTTGGAAATAGAATTAGTGTGAATTTACCCAGAGTGTGACTATAGCCGGAGTCTACTGTACTAAGCTGAGTTAACAACACAAACTAAAAGTGTGTTGTAGGAAAGGACATTTGCTAACTTGCTGCTCCTTAGATAATTTTGAGCAGCGGCGGATTTATAAGACGAAGATCCACTAAGTAAATTTTGACGCTGCATGTTAGCTATGAAGTGCTTCCAATATAGATTCCTTTCTTATTCCAAAAATACAACATGGCTCTGATACAAGCTGAATGTTGAAAGGCTATGAAAACTATGAATAACTGAAAGAAAATGTTCTTAAAACCAAACGAGCTGTTTATGAATTGTACCTCTGCGACGGACATTTAATGTCTTACCTCATACGGAAGGAGAAAATTTCTCTAAACTTAAAACGGAAAATATTGGTAATTTTCTTTGCGCTAAGATAAAGCTTTTTATATCAAAATGTAGCGCAAAAATTGGTCTTTAAGCTTCAATATTTACTTTTCTAATATCATGTAAGAGACAAATACAATATTACAGATACTACAGCATACCCTAGTACGATCAAATTGATGTAGTACTGAAGTACAGTGGGTTGTCTAGGAGTCTTTGTTTTCAAAGGGAAAGTACTGGTTCGAAACTTGAAGAAAACGTAGGAATAAGTCAAATGATGGAATTATCAATAGTCAATTAGGCCATTATCATGAGTACTTTTTTTATTTTTGCTCACACGTTTGGCCACGAACGCAAACAAGAAGAAATCTGCTGAGCATTTACCTTGCAACCTAGTAAAAACAATAGACTACGCAAGTGAGTGAAAGCTATACCTATTGTCCAAGCACCATTCCACATGATAGGAAGCAAAAAAAAACGCCTTACGAAAACGTGACAAAGAGCAGCGAAAGAAGACGTACATCTTTTAAGAGTTCCCTCACCCCAAGCCAGATATTTTCTCATGGAATTAGGACGAATTAGTCAATCGATCCTGATGAAAACTTGGGAGACATGTCTTCCCAGCCCCACTAACCAGGGCCTAGTTTCTTTCAAGTTGACCCCACAAACAGTGAAAACCCTACCTTGTCAGAGACATTTCTGAGTTTGCGCAAGAAGTGCTCAAAAACGAACGCATGCGTATATTAAAAATTATCATAGCTGCTGCAATCAGTTTCATGTTTGCTTGCACGTGTTTGAGAGTAGGCTTAGCTTCTACTCACAAGCTTTCACTTGTAGTACTCTGTTGTTCACGAGCACTGCTCAATGACATCTCAAATGAGGTCTAGCATAAACTCTTCAGCAGAAGATCCTTGTGCAATCAAAGTGCTGTTTTTCCCTTTTGGATCATTTTTAGCAAAAGAGGTTGTTGTAGATAGTTCTTTCAATACAGCTTCACTGGGAGTCTTAGCTTCCGCTTTCAAAATCAGTCGATAGCAACAAGATTTACTGAATTAGGATTAAAATTAGGAAACAAGTAAGTGCTTTTGTTGGACTAAAGCACTTTGATGCATATTTTACTATTGAAAAATGCCAAACTTTGAAAAAGCCTTTTCTCCAGCGTCAAGTTGATGCTCCTTGCAGTGTTAGGTATCACCGTCTTCCTTTTTTTGACATATTCCATCTTTCTGTTCAGTTAAGCCATTCATTTGTAGCCAATCACATCAACAAGTTATCATACAAGAAACATCCTACAGGCATCTTAAAGCATTGCAAGACTATTGAAGGATAGTGTTAATAGAAGAGTGAAGCTATGAACAGGCTGTGCTGTAATACACCATAAGAGCTGCAACCAATGCACACTCTTTATAAGAGTATCTAGCTTTTCATTGAGCCTCAGTATTCTTGTTGATTGTAGGTCAAAGATTATTCTTAAATTGTTCTTAAATGTGCTATTTTTTGAAAATTCATATAATAATCATATTTTTACATACAAATGTAAGCCTCACTATGTCGCAGAATGTTCAGTAGCTTACAAAGGGCTACTTATGGTTTACAAAGTAAAAAAGCAGGGAAAAAATGAAAATAATTATAACAAAAAGCAGAAGAAATAGTAAGTGGAACTGATGTTGATAGTGGATATCTTTCTTTGAATGTAGATTAGATGTCGGTCTTCTATAGAAAGTTCTTTAAGCATAGTAATAAAGTCTGTAGAATGTGAAGGACATACCCCTAGCGTGCTTATAGGAAGTTTACTGAATTTAACGCTATTGTAATGATGCTGTAGTGTCCTGTTCCTTTGACTCTTAGAGAGTAATTTAAATATAATTTTTGGCTTAAAACCAAAGGATTGAAGACTATTTAGGTTCAGGGAAAAATTTGGCATTCTACGGCTGAAAATCAAAGGAAATCTAAGTTGATGCATTACTTTATCATAAAGCAAATATAAAAATGGAGCAGAGCAATAAATATTTTATCGATAGTGCAACAGTGAATCAAAAAGCAGTATCATACTGCTTTTGGATTTATGGCTATGGCTCGAAACTAAAAAAGTCCAAGTCTTGATTCTGAGTCCTAATATTCTTATTAAAAAGAATGTATTGCAGTTTTCATTTTGATGCTATTGTACCAATATAAACAAAACTGCCGTTTTATAGCAAATGTTTGGAAGATTTTTGGTAATGCACTCGACTCAGACCAACATGATCCCGGATTCGAGGCCCTCCGCACGGCATTGGTAACGTCAGGAAGGGCATCCAGTCCAAAATGCTCGTAACAGAACTAAAGTCCCCTCAGAGGCACCCTCCAAGCCCCAAGGAATTGGGGAAACGGAGGTAGAATCGAGTACCTGAAGTGCTTGAGTTAATAGGCATCGCGCATGCTTTAAGAGACATGAAGTGCCATCAGTTCTGTTTGGCCTTTTTGATCCACACTCTTTTCGATAGGAACCAGTAAAATGGAGGTTCAGGCTGGATGTTCTTAATCTTTCGCAAATTTTAAGACTGAATTTTTCTTAATTTGTTCTTAAATTAGTAGCGTGTAGGCCATTTGGAAATACATTAAAGACAATATACAATACAACCTTGGATGTTTTTATTGATTGAGAGCCAAATATTACAACCAAGATTATCTCTCTTGCATATCAATGATTTTTCTTGAGAAAACTTGATAAACAATTATGAATAGGCAATGCTACCACAATATATAGTTTCGCTAGGAGCAACTAATTTGCAAAAATTAAAGAGGAGAATCGACAAGGCTGCCAATTCTCCACAGGCTGACAAGGAAAGTACATTTATTTCATGTCCACTTGTTAGTGGAAAATTCTGCATCATTTTCCAAAAATACATTTTACGGCAAGGCTTTAGGCTCAACCTTGTTCTTAATTTGTTATAAATTTTTCACCAAATTTCAGGCTCGTGTTCTTATAAAATGGTTCATGTAGAAAAAGCGTGCAATGTGGCCACGCCTTTCTGCAGGTTTGGCACACTCTCTATTAGACCATTTGGCAATCGTGGTTTAAATTCTCTACGTTCCACGATCAGATTTCTGTCGGTATCACTTATACTTATTGACAATCCAATTGCCTTTTCTCCTCATTGAATATTGTAACTTAAAGTGGTGATAGAACAACTGTTTTAAGGCCGATTTACACGCTCATCTTCAGAGCACATGCAAAGCATGATGGGCTCTTAAATTTCATGTTGTGACAGAATGTGAGTGTGTAAATGGCCTTTCCAAGGCTCTTAAAGTTGCGTCTAGGCAATCGACTTCATCTGTTTCAACTGATTATCACAAACATTTCTGTTACAACATGAACTTTAGGAACCCATCACTCTTTAAATGTGTCCTAAAGATGATCGTGTAAACCGGCCTTCAAACGCAGAATAAATTCATTACTACTCAGTCTAGGTCACTCGATTTCAATTTCGTAGAAAATATTGTAACATTCTTCTCATTTACAGTCCTCGTGATTCAGAAAACTAAAGCCGACAGTTCTGCGGTTACCTATCAAGAAGGAACTGTCGATTTTGATTTGTGAGGCAGGCTGCCGAGAGATTTCATGCGCCCAGAGGCTAAAGAGAAATGCTAGACCCCCTGCAAGAGAAACTATCAGAAACTTTGAGGTTGAGGGAATCAACAGCGGGAAATATTGAAAGTCTAATTTTATGAGACCCTTGGACCTTGAAAAATTCGGGGCTACGAGGCCATCTGACTTTGAGGCCCTGGGGCACTTTGCCACCTCTGATCTCCCCTCTCGGCGGCTCTGTTATGAGATCCTGCAATATGCAGCGGCTGAGAACATCCTTGATTTGATACAGGGACTATTTTAGAGTGGTCTTGGTCACACTTCGTTGTCTTGGAAATCGTGAGAGTGGTCTTAGAAAATTAAAAGTGTTGTCAACTAGCTTGCTTTCGCATACTTCCTAGTTCGCAAAAGTCTTTCTGTCCCGTACTCTGTATATGTTCTATGTAAGGTTCAAGAACAGTACAGCAAATAGTTCAATGTGGCAAACGAAAGGCACATAAACTTTTCGATTGCTTGAAGGGTGTGGTACCCCAAAACGCTCAAGCAGGGTATGATCAAGCATTATCAAAGCATAGTGTGGTCTTTTTCTAAATTTCCTTAAAATAGGCCCTGACTGATATCCCAAATCGAATGGAGGATGGGGGCTTTCATTTGCCCGTAAAAATTGGGAATGGTCGTGTCCAGCAACATAAGCGAGGGCTCTGGTGTTCTGGTTAAGTTTGATAGCCACACCTAATTGTAGAGGAAGTGTATTATTAGAGAGGAGGGATAGAGAGGGGCTTAGGGCCGAGCCCCAGGAAGTTATTTTGAAACTACGCCCTATACTTCTATGAATGTGATAAAGACTCTGTTTATCGTTACAATTCTACCAGAAAAGATATGGCGAATCACCCTACTTCGTAACAATGGAATGTAAAGGTGTCGAAGAAATTGAAAAGTTGGTGGATGTGCCGGCAGAAGTTTTGGCTCCAGGGGTGTGACTTCCCCTACACCCCCTTCTGTGCGGGCTTCAAAACATTTATAAGAATCTTATTAATATTCCTGAAGATGTTTTGTACTTTTAGTAAGCGTTGAGTTGAGTTTTGTGAGTTGGACCTCGATAAATTAGTGGTGTTATTGTAGGATAACTCTCCCGGCGAGAATTATTATATAAGTAGGGGTAAGACCCTATTCTTTAATCGAGAGGTTGTACCCCAAACTGAGGAAACGTGGTGTCTTCATATCAACGGGACGCAAGAGCACTCAATTGTTTAGCTAACGCAGATTACACGCAAGAGAACAATTGTTTAGATGGCTGAAACAAAAGGCTATTGCGGGAACTCCCGAGGTTCTGAGACCTGTAAGTTGGTGAGGAAGGCCGCTATTGAACCGATCTCGAAGTAAGCAAAAAAGTTGCCAATATTTTGCCAAAAAGCTGTTTCTACGTGGTAGTAATTAGCTAGTGCAAGAGTACGACAGCAGGGGCTTGATTTGGTTAATTTCCCCTGGCTGTGGCGTTTAAGTGTGTCGTACACCAGAGAGAATTTCTTGGTAAGTTTAACAGTTCATTTCGAAAAGTACTCTCAGCACAAGTTTAGTTCTTATCTTCAAAATGCCCTGCTTAAATCTACGAAGCATTTACTATTTGTCAAACTTTCAGAAGAGATGCTAACTAAGACCACCTCTATATTTTTATGGTTGTCATTTTCACTGATAGGCTTTCTTGAGCTACATTGTCCTTCAAGAAAATCGAAGACTGTGAAATCAGGTTGCCGTGATAGGCAACCATGCCTGTTACTTTAGGCCACTGTCAGCTCAGTGAAATCATCGAATTTATGAAATAATATTTGAATTCTCTCGTTAGTAAACACTTTATAATATGATCTTTTATGCTTTGTCTAGATATACTCTGTAGCTCTATTGTATTAGCATAATTACCCAAACCTTGTACTTTAAATCGAAAAGGTTGCTGAGGTAAATATCCTTGGTATTGTGCTACGCTGTTGGACAATTTTGGAGAAACTCGTCGACACATGGGCATAAGAATTGTTTTTGAACTTTAGATGTTAACTAGTATTGGGTAATATGCATAGTACGACTTTTCAGGTCAATGCAATTAAGGAGCTATTTCTTTGGAAGAAGTCTTTAAAGCTTTTTAGATCATAACCATTGTTATCAACTAGACAACTGATATGTTTCATTGGCATCGGCCCGATTGGCATTCAATTGTNTACCTGTGGTATGGGAATTATGTAGCATTTTCCCCAGGTATGGAAGTAGCTTAGCATCAGTTCTATCTGCTGTCCAACTTGCATGTATTCTGGAATGGAGTAACAGAATTGATACCATTGTAGTAAATTTGATAGTTTCATCTATTGTCCACCCTTATCTAATCTTTAGCTGCTCTTAATTCAACCTCTAAATGGAAGTGTAGAATAGTGATGCCAGTTCAAAACCAATCCTCTATTGATCTAGCATAGGATCACCTAAAGAGCAATTTGTTGGCAGAATGTGGACTAGGGAGGATTTCCAATTTACATAGTTGGCCAAATTAGCACTATCATAAGTAAAGTGTTACCATGTCTTACTCTTTGTGAGGGTAGATCTTTAGGATTTTGCTAATTGGAAAATATGCATAGCTATGTTTCAAAATGTTGGCTTTCAGGATGTTAAATTTTGCTCTTTTCTGTTGTAATCACTCAATGAGCATGATGCATCATTTCCCCTTGTGAAAGTTTTCCTTCATGCCACATTTATGATTTTTCTACTTTTACTTCTGCTAAAAACCACTTAAATTGAGAATAAAATCATTAGATAGCTGCTACTAGATCATTGCTCTTGTTTTTTTGTGAATTGATTTTGCAAGTTGCATAGTAATAAATGGAAGAATTAAAATATCGTTGTTTGATTAGGCTTTGCAGTACTCATAGGAATTGTGCACTGGGTGAAAGATGACCCTTGCATTTTGGTGTTGCATGTGGAAACTTTATTTGCTATGTTGCAAATCCTTACCCAAGTTTTGAGCTTTTCATGTTGAAAATATATTGTCATAAGTTGTGCCATTAAAATGGCTGAATGCCTCCCTGGATACCAAATGTTGTTATATCTAAGAACTCCAGAAGGCTGAATCACAATATGGATGTGATGTTCCTATTTCAAATAGATCAATTGTATTTTCTTTGACATTGAACATATGTATGCTGCTCTTGCTTGGTAAACAATTTCAAGAATTTTTAAATGAGAATCATCAGCATGCATGTCAGCATTTTAGGAGTGAAAATTCAATCACCCTTTCTCATCCAGCTATTTTAAATGTAAACATGTTGAGAAGAACTAATGAGTGCAACTATGCTGACCTTACATGAATAGCTCTGGAGTTATCAAAAAGTATTTATCTTTGATGTTTTATACTTTGAGCCTAGGGAATTACCATAAAATGTGAAACAGACCAGGGTTGGAAGGGGTTTAATATTTTTCTATAAATTTATGTAGCCAAATACAAGAAATAAGGGTATTTTTATTGGCCCTTCACATAGAATACCCAAATCTACTCTCCTTACTGTGTGAAATGATTTGTTCACCCAAAATTTTCCCTAGAAGTTTGTGTAACCTTGTTGAATCACTCCCACCCAGAGACATAGGAAGTATTCAAAAAGGAGGGCACATACATTCAGGGACACCCTCACTTGCAAAAAAGGGCACTACACAAGCTGAAGAAGGGGACTTACATACAAATTGTGAAAAAGTTGGGGCATATGCCCCCTGTGCTCCCAGTTCCTATGCCCCTGCTCACACCCCCTCTAGTCCATACTTTATGGCCACTCCCTTAGTTGGGACAGATAATAGTGTTGCTGGTGTAACAGATATAAGTTATGGCAAGGGTAACTCCGTAGGGCCCCAAGCTTTTGATGTCTTGAAGGGGCCCCCAGAGGCTTTTAATAGACAAGTTTTGTTTGATATTTAGAGTGAAAATTGAGATGGGGGCCCTAATAGTACTGACTTCCTAATGGCCCAGAGTGTTTCTTTTACTCTCAAGTGCCAAAATAAATGGGGGTTCCTAATAAACAGGGGGGTCAGGAAAATTTCCAAAATTTAATAGCTGGGGGTCAGAGTAAATAGGGGGTTGGAATTTGAGAAAAAGTGTAAGATGATTATACAGTGTTGGAAGAAAAAAAACAGGTTGTCATAAAGCATAAAACTAAAATATATACAAAAGCATTCTATTTTGCCATGAAAATTGGGTGTAAATAGTACTAACAAAGAAAAGAAATAAAATGTGGAGTTTTTATAAAAAGGTCAATTTCCTTAAATTTGATAAATGGGGGACCCTAATAAGGTCTAGGGGGTTGGAAAGATTAAAAATTTAATAAGAATGGAGAGGGGACATTTATTTGGCACCTGAGAGTATACCACTGGTGAGCCTCTGTAACTTAGAGGTGGAAACACTGTCTCAGCCCTTAGTTGCATTAGAGCCTGGAAACAAAGCAAAGTCCCAAAGATATACTCTTGACATATGTTATTTTGACTGCTTGCTACTTTGAACAATCACTGACTGAAATGACTTTTCATTTCCATTGCTTTGATGTATGCATTTTAGCTACCCATTATTTCAGAGATTTGCTCTTGCAGACAAATTTTGATTTGCCACAGGAGTTTGGGATGGCAAATTTTGAAATTTATTAGCAACTTTACCTCAAAGTTGAATAAGAGAGCCCCCCTTAATATATAGAATCTGTCAACTTCAAATTGATTATTTTCTTGTTGGAATCTTGTGCATTTTACATTTTAGATGAAATACATTTGAAATGGAAGGTCTTGACCCCCAAAGAAGAGAACTGTTGGAAGCAAGGATATCTGGAAAGGTAAATTAATTCACATTTGGAAATACTTTTAATTGTCTGTAATTCAAAGGATGACAACAAACAGAATCACATTTTGCTTTATACCCTTTCATTTACAACTTACACACATTGGAAAATATGTGATGTCAGTTTTGGAATTGTAACTTATCCATTATTACTATAGACAGATTAGTTTGTAGTGCATAGGAATGTACATTAGGTATGTAAAGGGGTAGTCAGATAAAGAAAATTAGATCAATTGTACTAAGTAAATATTGTGAAAACTCACTTGTAGGCTGCACCCCAACTTTATAGCATCCATAATGAGAAAAAAACATGTTTTGAGATTTTTCGAATCAATCAAGCTCTGCAATGTTTGAACTGATTTTTAAAGTCTATTGTAAAGCAGACCAGTGTGTATACAAAAAGTATACAGGAATTCCTGATAGTGATCTTGTTGGTAAATTTAGATTCATTGATTTTGTTGGTAAATGAATGCATGTTTTGTCATAATATATTCAAACGAATGTTGAAAATACCTTTTCTTGCATCAATCCACTCCATAAAATGAGGAGCTGTTGCTAAAAAAATTGCTTCTGTTGAACCTCTGTCTGTAAGTTCAAAGTTGTACTAATTTCTGTCTGTAAATTGCTGCTTTACAACCCCTCCCAGATAAAGAAGTCATGTGATGCCACTGTCCTACACATTTTCCATAAAAATTGAATTGTTGTCCTCCAGCATGATTTACATTTCCTTCAAAGAATAACTGCTTTTACTTCAAGACTTTTAGCTGAGCTGTATATGAATTATAGGGAGGTATGTTAATGTTAATTGAAACTGAAAGTGGGAAGTTACACAGTGGTAGATGCCAAATAGTGTCAAGTATTGACATATGAATGGGTATATGTGATAATTGTCATTTGTGTTTCAGTTTTTGATATTGATAGCTAGCAGACCATATTTGAACAAGGACTTGAGTTTTTCCTGAGGAATAATGCACTCTACAGATAGGCTGCATACTTAATTTTCAAGATTAAAATTAGAAAAAAATGTGAAACTTGCACTTGCATTTTTATAATGAAACAATTAAGTCACATTTATTGGACCACAGCCCAAAATGCTGATATCAGAGCTGAAAAATTGTTGTATAGCACAATGTAAACTTGCCTTTATTTTTAGTTTTTTTCAGACCAAATAACAGCATCAAGCAGTCAAATGACTGGAAGTTCAAGTGGAGACACAAATGATGTGAGTGTTGAACATATCAACTATTATCATTTTCATTACATTTGATTTTAGTTAATTAATAATTTTTGATATCATGGTGGCTTTTTCCTGCATCTTGGTTGAATTTCAGAGAAG
>OLMO02000257.1:16674089-16685960 GCA_900291935.2 Cassiopea xamachana | reverse complement strand
GATTTGAGTGCCCAGTGAAGGACTGCAGAAGATCTAGCTATCATAATTAGCTAACAACCTCTAAATGCTTATGACTACAGGCTTTGCGGATGTGCTGTTTTTGTTGCAATTTCTGGATTTGCCAAATTATTTCAATGTCAATGTTTTTTCATCTGCTTTATCCTACATTTTACTCAAAAGCTGCATGTCTTCTTGTTCTGACCAGAAATTTGAAGCTCCTTAATATTGCAAGGTTGTCATTTACCCCATTTAATGGGACTTGGAAGTGGCTAAGCTTTTTGCATCATAGCTCCCTGCCAAAACTAAGGTTTAACATTTAGAAACTTAAATATAGTTTGTAGCAGTTGCTAATTGGTTGACATTGAGTTCAAGATCAGACAGGCCTTTCTATTTTGGAGAATTTTCTAAATTCTTTTTTGCTTCAGGAATCATTCTTTTGTTTATAATGAAACTGCAATATCTAGGCTCATAGTCAATACTTCTACTTCTTGGTTTCTTTGAAATTTAAGTTTTTTAGAAAAAAGAGCAGTTTCGTGTTGAAGTTTGTTCATTTGATGGCAAACAAATGAAACTTATTTCTAGTTCAGAACCAGTGCTTCCACTTTGAAAAATAAAATTTCCTTCCAACTTTGACATTATTTCCTTAAATTTCCTTCCCAAAATTTCGAAATTTCCTTCCAATTTCCTTCCACCGTGAGGCCAATTAAGTTATCCTAAAATTAGTTAAAATTGCCCTAAAATGACGCGTAAACAGCTCTCAGTGTTTCGTGCATATCGTAACATAGTTTTAAATGATAATTTATGTAAATTATGCTATGCTGCTGTTTAATTATTTTGATTTGAGCTTGACGCAGACACAAGAAGAAATTAAATATGTTTGAATGTTGATGAACAAAACAAAAAAGCTGATTTTATTGCATTTTTTCAACAAAACAATTAAGCGAGATATTAAAAATATAAGAACATACAATAAATAACAGAAGAAATCAGAGCAATAATAATTGTTTTTAATGTCAATGTAATTGTTTCAAGGCGATCTACAAATCTTGCAAGTAAGCTTTTTTTAGTTCTCGGGCCTCCTCATCTGTTGCATTTGCCTTCATTCTGGAAGCTAGTTTTTGCAATTCGAGCGGGCAGTTGTTGACAAAAACAACTCAAAACTATATTTTTCTCGTTTTTGTAGCGAATTTTCGAATTTCCTTAATATTCCTTATATTTTACTCGAATTTCCTTCTTTTTCCTTCTAAATTCGATTTCCTCCTGACTTCCTTCTGACGGTTGAAATTTCCTTAAAAAGGAAATTTTCCAAGTGGAAGCACTGTTCAGAACACTCTTGAATAAGATTTTGGAATCTCTAAAGCCAAAATAAGCTGTTTAATGTAATGTACTGAAAGATGGACTAGAAAACATACTTTCGATGATGTTCAGATAGTCTAGATTTTCCTATAATCTCGAAATTTGAAGCTTATGTTGGAAGTCACCAAACTATGGGTTGTGTTCTGCATTCAGCTTGCAAGAGTGTTTTATCTGTCCTGCCAAAGGTCCTTGAATTTGTTTTATTTTATGAAAATCTGATGCTCTATAATGCTAATGCTGAGTGATCTGATCAGACGTATAAATTTTAAGTTATCTGGTTCGCCATAAAATATACTTTGTAACCCGTGCTTTAGGCAAAAAGAATTTTAATGTATTGAAGCTTTCCTGTTTAGAGTAGCGCATCGAGGTGTTTAGATGCTTTTGAAATAAATTTACTTAATGTAGCAGCTGGTTCATTCTCCCATTTTGTGCTTAAAGAACTCGCTTGGTACACTTCCAACGTTTTATCTGATCGGTAGTAATCTTGAATGTTTCATGCGAATGTTTTGAAGAAACTCTAAAGCCCATACGAAGCGAGAGGGTATTAGTTACTTGTGGAAAATTTGAATGCCCCCGCTTCTTATTTTGAGCCCCCATTGTGTATTGATTTTTAGCATTGGTGGAATTTCTTCAAATTTGCCGAGGTCATTTTTCCGAACACGCGACTGCATTGAACTGCATTGAAACTCAGTTAATCATTCTGTCTTATGTTTTGCCGTTTTAGGTGATGTTAACACTGCATAAAAGTAGACATGTCTAGAAGCTGTTTCCTATATGTTTGCAAGTTTACCCCCTCGCTTATTTTGGTCCCCCAGATAATTAGTTTTGGAAATTTGTTGAACCCCCGCTTATTGTGACCCCCGTTTATTGAGGGTTTTAGAGTACAGAATTTTGCATCGTAGCAGTGTTAAGACAATGCCGTAATCGACGTAGATTGGAGTTAGGACAACTCCTAAGGACCCCCCACACTTTTTAAGCTAAGGGGCCCCTCAGAGATTTTGAAGAGATAAGCTTCTTTGTATTATTTAAGGTGACAATAAGATAGGCTCCAATCCAGCTGAATCCCTCATGGCCCCGAGTGTCTCTTTTACACCTCTGTTAAGTTTAGAAATCAACGAAAAATTTGTGATGTTTTACCTCATACCGTAATGCCTCAGATAAAAGCCTTGGGCCTATATTTAGTTTTTCAGCTTTTTAGGGGACTTCTATTCGAGGGGGCCTTTATTTTCTATTTTATAGTTTGTCTCTTCCGTAGCTTTCGAAGAAAGATAATGTTTAATGAAATATCGACAAACTTGGTTGAAAATTGTGAGACAGACTTAGTTTTCGCAAAAATTTGAGTTGCTTTCACATTTCTTTCTTTCTTCACATTCCTTTCTCATTCAATGTTAAGCAAATATCTTGGAATTGTTTCCCTACCATTCAATAGTGATCTATAGGGGATTAGAGAGCCCAGTTACTTTATACTAAGCTGAAGTTAAGGAGTTTTTAGTTCTACCTGTAGTTTCTTGGTCGTCTCAGAATACTTTATCCAAGGTTGAAGTTCATCCTCAATTCCATCTTCATCAATAACATTAGAATCAGGCGCAGTTAATAATAGGGAGCATCTAATAGAGGGGGCTGTTATTTAAAGAAATCGATAGAAAAGGGGGTGTATGTACGAGGTGACTTTTGATAGACGAAGGCCTTTATGCGATTCATTACGGCATGTGAACTATGGCACTCGCCAGCTACACTGATTTGGTAATCTTAGCCAGTGGTGTTTTGATAATATTGAGAGAAGAAATACTTAAAGAGTATATTTTCCATTAATCCGATGACTTGAGATTCAATCCGAGATTCTAGCAAACCAGTCGCCTTAAGTCGTATCGGCTGCATGCATTTTCTTAAGCCTGGTCTCCATACGATTGCTGAGTGTCGCTGGAGTGCAGAATCGCGGAGAATCGTTTGTGATCGCTAGGTTTCCATCTTCTGCCATTGTACAATCGCTAGGTATTGTCTTTCTCTTGTCACTTCAACTGTATCATGGGGTATTTGGATTGCTGTAGATCGTTCATGATCGTTGGCGTGTTTCCATTAATTTTTCATGATCGTTCACAATCGCTGGAATAGAGCTCACATCTATTCCAGCAATCCTCAGCGATCGGATCTTTCACGATCACTGAGGATCGCTGGACAATGTAAGTGCTCTTTCCACATGACCACTGACGATCGCTACAAAAGTTCAGAGATCCTCAACGATCCTAAAGAAACCAGGCTTTAGTGTTTTTTTAAAAGAAATGATAGTTTCTAATGGGAGAAAAACTTATATATATAATGCAAGGTATATTTTTGTAATTTAGAAAGTGATCATCATCATCTATTTAATTGTTACAGAAAACTCCAGAGAAGACAGCTAGCACAAGAGGGAGAAAGCGAAAAGGGGCTGCAACACCAGATGATGGTATGCTCTAGCTGTTCTTTGCTTATCACGTCTCTCTCACAGGGCTACCAATTTTGCAAAAATTTGGCACTTGTGCCTATTGGCACACAGAAATAGAAATTTAGTAACAGTCGTCATTAGCAGAGTTTTCGTAATTTTGCAAAATTTCCTTGTTAAATATTTGTCATTTTCCTGTTTCTACAATTTTCCATTGTTCCTATGAATAGTCCATGTGTACTTTCACAGTCCGTCGAGTAGGGTTGCTGGAATGAGTTTTGGGGAATATACAAAATTTTTCGTAAAAGCACCAATTTGGTCAAAAGTTAGGCTTTAATAAAAATTTTGCATTTTATGTATCAGTTACATTGAAGTCAATATTGAAATCTGTTGTCAGCCGTATTGTTGCCAAGCTCATTTTCAGAAGGGTCTTCATGTGAATAGATGCTCCTTAATCAGGGGGCGGATGCAGCCTAAAATCTGACTGAGTTCCAAATGCTTCGGGGTCTGGGGCCAATTGGAGGGGATATAAGTTTTCTAAGGCTATGTTCTGTAAACTACCCTTCTACCATTACTAAGAGTTTTTCCTTTTATATTTAATAATATTTATACATGTTACATAGGTTCATATAAACATATGTATTCCAACCTGACCTGTTAAGCAGAAATAAGTGAACCATTAGAACTCGCAACAAAAAGTTTACATGCTTAACGTACATAGTAATCACAAATAAAAAGGATAAAGCTCTACTTGATGGCCATACCTACCTGAAAATATACTTTTGTTGTTATTATCATCGTTCATTTTTGTAATGCTTACTTGTCAGTTTTCATCTAAAGTGTTTATTTCTTATTTTCTCTCAGATTTTTTTCTCTGAATAAATTTTATTTTCCCAATCTTGAGGCTCCTTAAAATATCATCTACCTATCTTATTCCTCTTCGGCCGCAATCTCAGAATCAAGATATCTTCACCTCGTCTTCAATTTATTCACCTACAAGTACTCAGCCTTGAAATCTCTTGACAATTCAACAGCGCACTCAAAACCCCAGTTTATCTTTGAAATACCCATACATTCTTGTAACTGTGAATCCTGTGTCCGAGACCGCTATTGTAAACTACATACTAAGATGTTCAAACAAAGATGCTAGCAGACAATCGTTGACCAATCAATGACGGCTATTTTGTACACATTTGTTTGATTCATTAGTTTTATTATTATTACTACTATTTCATCGTTTGTTCGTTTTTTCAACTTATGTTGTAACTATCCAAGTAGTCACCTGTAGACTACCTTTGTTAGCGAGTTCTACATTTGTATTGTAATTTGTTATTGAAGTTTCCATTATTATTACTCTTATAGCTAAAGAGCTAATTAACGCCAACAAAGTAGAAAAAAGAAAAATTATTATATAGATTCTTTAAGAGAAAGAATCTATAAAAACCCTACTCCATTGATAAAATTTTGCACAATCTGCAGATGCAAGTACTTCCTTTCCTTGATTCTATTTTCTGCTTGAAGTTAATTAGTGTGCCCGAGTCCTTAATCTTCTCCGGTAATGAGACACATAAATGGTGACCTATGTACCGAATATTATCAATTCCTTATTTTGCTGTCTTGACATTCGGCAATTGCAAATGATTTTTACTTCTCAAATTATATTAGACATCTCACAAAGTAAATGTTTTTCATAAATGTTGGATTTAGATTATTTCTTTTTCTGAGAATTTCAATCATTAGCAACTGCAGATTGTGCAGATGAATGGTCACATATTTTCTGATAGTTTTCAAGTCCAAGTTGCACCATTGTATCTTACTCGGTTCCATCCAAATTCCAACTCAATCATTTCCGATGCATAAGAGCTTTATTTCCACTGCATAACATTTCATTTCCAAGTTCTATGAGTTCCTCAGGTTGGAAAACGTGCACTCATTGCTACGCTCTCAGAAAATTTCTCTAGCGTTGCCTGCCTTCCCTCTACGGGGGCATTCTATTCCTGCTGCTTTATTAAAGCCCCCCACCCTACGATGCGATGCTCTTTACCTTCTCGCACACCTTATCGAAAGTGGTGTGCATTCTTTTATCATTAATTCGGCATTCTTTTTATTGTTATCTACTCTCAGCAAATTTTTATCATTTCTGTTCTTCTTTCAGTTTCCTTAAAATCTGGTAGAAGTTCAAATCAAGATGGACGTCAGATTACAAAATACTTTGGATCGAGAGTACTAAATTTTATTCGAATGATTTTAGTTATAACAGCTTGAATATTTCTCCAGTCTTGTCATGATATCTATCAAGCAAAAACAGGAATATTTGAATACTTAAAACAGATTGTTCTTATGATTGCAAATGTCTCTTTGTATTCAATGTGATTAGGAATAAGTAAGAAATACAACCTGTTGGAATCAGAGCGATGGAATGCAGAGTGATATGTAATAGCTGCATTATGAAACAGAACTAAACCATTATCTTCCATCGGTTTTTGTCTCACAGGACATTATTGAGGATGGACGATAGCTGTATCATTCTCTTGTGCATGGTGCGCCCAGGGCTTTCTCAACCATATTGTAAATGCATGAATTACCCCCGTGGGGGGCTTATTTATTTTTTGGCTTTTTGCATGTAGGCTTATTCTGGGGGGGGGGGTTTAAAATGTTTACTGGTAGTTGATCATATTCCAGTTGAAATTTTCTACTGATAAGCTGTTGTCCTATGCTACACATACAAGCAATTGGATGTTTTTTAAGGACAGGCAAATTTTCGTTAATTAATGACTGGTTTGTCTTACCTAGCACTATAAAGTACTAGCAGACCCTCAAATAGGTCCATTCACATGCTTGGTTGGGGTTATTTAAGGGGGAAGTGGGTGCTTATTCGAGAGGGGGCCGATTCGAGGATTTACGGTATATTCATTTACATTAGTGCAGAGTTAACATTCAATTTCTTCAGAATCATGAAGTAGTCTCTATTTACATTTTGTAACCTTACCGTGCTTTTCAATAGGATCTTGCCAAGAGCAGCAGCCAGTCTGGGTCATTATCAGCATCCAAAAATTCTACCTCAAGAGATTTGTTTCAGCTGGAGTCAAATTCAGCATATCGTACAAATAAACTTGTTCAGGTATGTACACTTTTGTTACATTATTCTTTAAAATGTGGTATTTTAATCCTCTATAGTGCCAGGCATTCCCTGTATTTACTTTTTCAGCAGCCCTCAAATTTTGGATATTTGACAGCTAGTGCTCTTAAGTGCCTACCATCCCTCCGCTAGGTAATTTTTGAAAATTTTTTCAACCCCCCTCCGCTTATTAGTTTTTGCACAAAAATTTTCAAAACGTGTCCTAAATAGAGGTCTTGAGCAAATCTTCTTGCCTGTTAGCAGTGTTTTTGTGCTGCTTACATTCTCACGACCATAGACGCTCAATTTATGAACATAGAGGAGTGCTTCATAGCAGTATTATCTTAGATTTCACAGCATTTTTTATACCCCCCGCATATTCTGACCCCCGCTTATTAATTTCTTCTAGTGCTACCAACCCCCCTGCTTATTTCGACCCCCGGCAATTAGGCACTTCAGAGTAGCTCGTTATTGACTTCAATTTTTGTGCATGCATGTAAATAACCAAAAACTTATTGTTCTTTCTGATGTGGAGCTGTTTCTATTGAAGGTAACTCATAATGTTTAAACATCAGCTATTTGTACCTAGGTAGTCTTATCCTCTTTTAGAATTAATTGCTCCATCACTATTTGATAGTTCAATATTTTTATTGTTGTTACTTCACTGAGAGATTATCGAATTTTATCATTCATTTTAGACGGATTTAAAGGCAAATGATATTCGCGTAAGACACTTGCTCTCTTATTTGAATTGGCTCAAATTTCCAGTTTTATTTTCTGTTTGCAATGTGATTGTGTCAAATACTCTAGATATTATAGCACGATTTATTCAAAATGCATTCTTGAAGGACTTGATGCTTTCATGCATGTTCTACTGTTGTCGAGGAAATTGTGGAGAGTACTTGCTTTCTTTGACTGAGAGGTTTTAATTCAGTTATGATATTCGTTGCTTTGTCTGCTTATGGAAATTTACATGCTTTAATTCTAGCCGCTTATCAATGAACGTTCTCAGTACAATGCCATAGACCAGAGGTGGGCAACCTACGGCCCTCCTAGTAATAGTTTGCGGCCCGCCAATAACTTTTCAGAATTGGCGCGAGTTTTTGTAGGAATTTCGATTCTTGGATTTGCTTTCTCACTGCAAAGATTGTGCGTAGATGACCAACCTGTTAGGGAAAATGTTACTTTTACATCCTGAGTGGAGTTCAGGTAGCCTAAATATGCCGTAGACTGTCTTTTTCTTGGTGTACTAGCGTGAGACTTGTTTGTAATGTTAGCTTCTATTCAAAAAGGAAAACTTGACCTAGTCTTTTCCTTTTCGTTCTAAATCTTCAAAATACGATGAAATCAGGTTGAAGGATCAGCCTCCTCAGCATGAATATCAATGATGAAACCAATACATGCTATACTGCAAATGGGCTTTTTCCGACGTTCTAGAGGGTGTTACCTCTAAAACTTTTTCTGGAGCACAATGGCTATGGAAAGAATGTTTCCTATATGAAATTTAAGCAATCACCAAAGATCTGTGACATGTAATGGGCTTCGAGCTCTGAACTGTATTTATACATCTACATTTATCGTTCAGTTGTCAAAAGGCCTGCATTTTCAAGAAAAATCAGACATAGATCAGGGATTTTTCATAGGTAGAAACCAGTGGTCATTCTATGTGCGGCCCTTTGAAACTTAGTATCTGTGATTGTGGCCCTTGCTCTGAAAAGTTTGCCCACCCCTGTCATAGACTGTTTGGGATAGTTTACAACCATCATTTCTCCACTGTTCATTTGGAAGCTATGCCATTGCTGCAAATTTGAATTAACTTGCTACCACTATTGGTAGGATTTATAGCTATTGTGAAATTTGGAAAATCAGATTTCATGAGTTCTAAGTGCTGGCTCTGTCATAAGGAATACACAATGACTATTGGCATCCATTGTGAGGTTTTAGTGGCAATAGATGACTGATGTTACATTCATATTGCACTCAACTGTAAGGATAGGAATCATTATTCCCGTTTGTCTATTAGAGCTTAAAGAAGCCCATCTCAATAGGAGGGAATAGGAACACCGTAATTTCTGGAACTAATTCAAGCCGTTAGTACAGAGGTTTCTAAACTTTTTTGCCTGAGGGCTGCATCAGCTATTAAACAGCAGATGGAAGGGGCAGAGTAGACTTTTTTTTATAATAAAAAAAGTTTGTAAGAAAATGAGACTCAAATGGCCAAAATCTTAAGAAAATCTTAAGAGACTTACGAAGCTCAATTTTTATATTTATGTGTTTTATTGGCCTAAAATCGATATTTCGTCATTATTACAACGATGGAATTCAAATTGGAGTATACAAGATTAAAAAAGAAGGGGTAGTCCATTTTTGCCAGCTTATTTCAATTAGCAGTTGAGAAAATATAAGAAAATTTCAGGCTCAATTTCGGGAAACGTTAAGAAGAATTGAGACTCATGTAAAAAGATGGTTTTCTTATAAAAAAGAAACGTTTACATTCGAAATCCAAGTAAGAGAGAAGTAAAACAGGGATGTTACCTTTAATCATTCATTTTCTATTTAACATAACCTTCCACGCAGGCAGTTCATTTAGGCAGGACACGAGTAAATTTCCCTTCTTTTTCCGAAAACAAAAGTCTCAGTGAGGTGAGTGGCCAAGCGTCCCAGTCATTTCCATTAGCTTAACTGAAGTTAAGCATGGCTGTGTACGGTCAAAAACTGGATGGGCGACCTCCAGATGAACGACCAAAACAGCTCACTCCGCCGTCCTTCGGAAGGGACGGTAAACTACGGGTCACATGCCTGGATGCGGAATGCATTGTAGGCCTAAATTAGCTGAAAAAGCTAGGTAAAACAGCCTAATCAAAATAAAGTAAACAACGACAGCAAAATATTCTTCGTGAGCCAGATCAAAAGGTCTGGAAGCCCGCATCCGTCCCGCGGGCCCTTGTTTGGAGACCCCTGCGGTAATATAATAGGTATGGCGCTTTATAGTTGATTTAATTTGCTCCTAGGCACTAGAAACGAAGGTCTCTAATGGCATAGAATCTAAGAAAAAGGATGGCACAATTGACGATCTTAAAAGGGTATGTTTAGGAAGTTAATAAATTAATTTTTTATTTAAAATTAAATAAGTTTTTTTTATGAGATTTATGAATGACCATTTTTAGCATACACATTTCTAAAATGACTCAGTGTGCAAACGATCTTATAAATTTTGAATATTATAAATTATGTATTCTCTACTGACAAGGTTGTTGTGGTGTGGATTAGTCTCAAAGTTTTTCTTATTGTATTCGAGCAGTTAAGCTAGTTTTTGAGCACTTTCATTTCGTTTTTCGTTTTTCCTTTTTCGTTTTTCGTTTTTCGTTTGCTTAAAAGTGGAATTTCTTATTGTTATTGCGTCCGGACGCCCATTAAGCTTTTTTAGACTTTATTCGCAAAAATTTGCTTTTGACAGAAATATCCGATACATTTCTGTTTGTTTCTCTTTCCTATTAGAGCTATGTACGTCTGCTAGATTGTTATATTTAGTTTCTCATTCTGGGTGCAAATGAAGAGATAGGTTAAAAGCATAGTTTTTCAATAAGTTTCAGGAAGGTCATCTGCCATGAATTTCTAGAACTGTAAAAATATGGAAACTGCAACACATTAGAACCTTATCACAGATACTATGCATTCATTTTGCATATATTATGCATTTATTTTTGCATATATTATGCATTTATTTTTGCAAATATTATGCATTTATTTTTGCATATATTATGCATTTATTTTACATACATTATGCACATTTTAGTGAAAAATATTATTGTTCTAACGTTCCTGTTTTTTCATATGATTTGCTTGTAGGAAATCTCACAGTTAGAGCAACAGAGAAATACACACGCTGTAAGTTGTACAATTTTTTAAAATCAATTTCTCTGAAATCCCAAGTTTTATTTTGAATTTCATGTTTTTTGTTTGTTTTCAATGATAAAGTGAGGAAATTTATTTGCAATTTTTGAACTGATTGTTACTCTTTTGCAGGCGATTCAAGTCAAATTGAAAGAGAGGCTCGATAAGGTATGTTCATATCTTGAAACATTACACATGAAGTACTTTAAGATTTTGTGGTGGACAATTGTAGGAAGCAATGCAGTCAGATCACACTTGAGCCACTTCAAGTTCCATATTGTAAAAGTCCAAGATTTTAGCTCCTTAGCGTTTTTCAAAATTGATAAATGAAGCTTTGATAATTGACAATGATAATTAATGATGATAATGGCAATTGCTGAATGATATTTGAAAATGAAAATGATAATTGAAAATGGTAATGGACAGGCTGGCCCAAAGTTTGGACCAATATGCCCACGTGTTGTCTCAATCATGGTTTCCAATAGGTTTGAAAGCTTCCTCACAGTAGATGATGACTGAAACCCCCCAGGATGATTCCTGATAGAGACATAATATACTTATGTATGTAATCCAAATATACTGAAAGAGACCTAGAAGTAGCTATAAAAACTTAAATTAGTTTTGCATGCTTGTGAATTTGACTAGCATCTTTAAAGAATAAACCAGGTTTAAGTGTACAAATTTCATTTACAGAGTATCCAAATTATTAAAGATTTTCTAATTCAAGAGGTAAACAAGATTTTTATATTTATACTTACTGCTTTTTGATAGGTATTCATTCTTTTACATTGGTGTAAGGTTCATGCTACTCCGTAGACTCCGTAAAGACTCTTTAAATTTGATTTACGAAAAGACTCTGTAAATTTGATTTGCGAAAGCCCCATAAATTCATGCATTTTAAGAAAAACTCCTTGTTTCTAATGAACAAAGTTCAAGCTCTAGCATTAGAAAGAAGACTTGCTGGAAATGAATTGCTTTTTGTCAAGAAAACATGCAAAAAATGCTCTAGAAATTGTTTTTGGCCCTTAAAATTTCATCTTCTCCCACAGCACAAACATTGATTGTATTATATTTTATTTACTAT
>OLMO02000257.1:16637525-16661343 GCA_900291935.2 Cassiopea xamachana | reverse complement strand
AACCTTTTAGGGAAAGGTGGTTTTAGCGAAGTTTATAAGGTACATATTTGTCATAGTAGATTTCTAGTGAGAGCAGATGATTAAATGGTGAAATATAGTGTCTGTTGTTTTGTTTTCCTTATAGTCATCCAACAGCTGTTGTTAAGCATATTGTGATTGGATTGGGCTTTGCTAGTAATATGAGTACAGAAAGTAACATTTCAGCATGTACTACCGTTAACAGCGTGTGTCATAAGTAACTTAAAGAAAATACGAGNGCTAATATCCTAGCCCGTAATAAAATATATAAGACTTTTTAGATAATAAAAAGAAAATTATGCAGTTTTATAATGTGTTGCAGTAGTCGTGCAAGAAAAATTCCGTTTGTTTTTGTACTTCGAATTTTCTTGAGTATACTGTTTTAGTTCATTTCTTCCATTTTCTGTTATCAGGGGTTTGATTTGAAGGAATTACGTTATGTAGCATGTAAAATTCATCAATTAAATAAAGACTGGAAAGACGAAAAGAAAGCTAATTATATCAAGTAAGATATTGATTTAGTTGCCTATTTTTATACTAGCTTTTTTATTTTCCCTCGTGCAATTCCGGAAAGCAGGCGTTCCTAATGGAAATGTGCTCTGAATTCTAATATGCTACTCATATGTGTGGTTTACGTATGGAGAGAGTTTATCATGATAGCTAATTAGCATACCGTAAAATCCCGAATATAAGCCCTGGGCTTAAAGAGATTCATAAGCACTTTTTGGTGGTCTTGAGTAAATACAGAGATCTATATATGTTCTGTCCATGGCCTTTCATTATCCTAAATATACACACAGAATCCAGAATGTAAGCTCTGGGCTTGGATTCGGGAGGGCTTCTATTTGGAAGGATATTTGGGTTAGTTTTCAGGGGGTTACATTCAGAGAGGGGCTTATGTTTGGGATGTTACGTTATTCAGCGAGTAGTAGATAGACTCATACGGGCTTTCGTGTGAAGAGATTACCAGATGTGTGGCATTTTGGCTCGCGGTGAAATGCTATGGAATGCTTTTTCCTCAGAATGCCTTTATAGAGTTACTAGACAATAAAAACGTCCCTCATTTCATTTTTTAAATGCCTAAACTTTGATATAAAACAACTGTATTTACGTCTGCGTTCAAAAAAGCACGCGTGTTTAGGTGGTCTGTGCCATTGGATGCAATTGTTTTCCTTCCCCTGGAAAGCGTGTTCATTCGTTAAGTTCAAGACTTTTCAATTGCGTTAATTTTTTTCTTAGGCACTTAACCTCCGACGACCTCATTTCTCCCTACCCAACTGAGTTTGAACAAAATTTGCTTTCATAATAGTTTCAAATGTTATTTTTCAATTTGTTTTCATTTTCTTTGAATGCCCATTTTGTTATGCTTTGCCAGCTGAGTTAGTTGAGTGAACATATTATCAGAAAAGATATCATCTTGCTCAATACTTCAGGTTGATTGTTGACTTTCATAAGTTTCATTTAAACAAATCTATACCTCAATGGTATTATTTTATGTGGAAGGAGGGTTTCTCAATCTTCGAAACTGGGTATGGTAGTTATGACAAGGCGATTCACCATCATAAATTAGGGTTTAAAGTTTGGTCCAAGTGGCGTTTTCTAAAGCAGGAACTCTCAGGCAACCTGTCTTTGAGTTCCTAAGTTCGAATCCCCCACCGGGCCAAGTTTTAAAATTCTAACTTGTGGTAGCCCATTTGTGAGTATGTATTTAAAGGGAATTTGTATCAATTCCACCTAGGAGTCATTTCCAGCTTCTTCTTAGCCTTGCTATATGCATTCATGTAGGCCTATTAGTCAATTATATATATATATATATATATATATATATATATATATATATATATATATATATATATATATATATATATATATATATATATATATATATATATATATATACACACATACATATGTAGCTTATGTATAGAATCTATTGTCTTTATATTTTAGTACCTCGCAGGGTATATTCCATGCTTATCTTATTTATCTACTCTTGCCACTTTCTCTCTCAGAGCCAGCTTGACTATCATGTAGTTTAAATATTTATGCGTTCCACTGTAAGAAAAGTAGTTTCTGATGAAGTGATGAGCAAAACTTTTAATAGTGTATGTTTTTTCTGAGATATGTGTGCATTTGTATTCCAGGCATGCTGTGCGTGAATATGACATTCACAAGTCACTGGATCACCCTGTACGTGTTTTTTGGAATAATTGTCTGCTAAATCCACTGTTGTATCTCATATGTTGTTTGTTACTTGAAATCCAATTACGACGCAATTGCATGAATCTGAAAGCACAGTGGCCACATGATATCATTCTGGTGGTCATTATATGATCTTAAATTAAGCAAGATACCTTTTCCTCTTGTGAGACTGCAAAACCGTAAATGGATAACATGACTGCATTGTTAAGGTCATCCATAAAAGACTCACACATTTCTGTCAGTGTTTAACTCTCCCCCTCCCCCTATCCATGTGTGTCTGCTTTTTGCTTACAGAACCCCCCGCTGTCCGTGCGGACACAGATACGATCTGTTTTGCAATTCTGTATTCAGTGAACCTGCACACACAAGTGACGTTAATACCACTGTAGTACTTAGAATCAAAGGATGATTGAAGAACTGCTCAAGATATGACGAAATAGAAATTATTTGTAAATGAAACTTAGAATGTATTCATTTCTTTTTGTTCAACCATCGACAAAAGAATGTGATAATAAAATGACTTGTAAATGCCCTCCCCTCAAGCAAAGAACTGCTCTGAAAAGGATGTCAACATGCAGCTAATCACATCACCCCCTGTCCGGTTTTGCCCGTATTGCTTCTAGCCCCTGTCCTTTTATAAAGCTCAGACGTCCATTATGGATGACCCCCTTAGAAGTTGACGTGTTGACGAGATTTGGATTGAAGAGCATATTACATGCAGGACCAAGACTGAATTTGATGCTTCTTTTGAAATAGATTAAGTATGAAATAGATGAAATAGATTGTATATGTGGGTTAAGTTAGCACGGTACTCACATCTAACGGTGGAATAATGACAATATTGTTTGTCATCGCTTTGTATCTTTAAACAAAATGGCAGCACTAGTTGTGGAGATTTTTCCACATCATCCATTGTGCTTGGTGTAAAGGCCCGTTTCCACTTAAACGAATGCACCGATTCGGCCGTGGTGGCCCGAGATTGGTGTATGCTTAGCAGATGATTATCGACCGATTGAAAAGTTCAAACCATTTGAACTTCACAATTAGCAGATTCGGCCGACAGTAACCGAGGGGAATCCACATCTGAACCTCCTACTCATGCACCAACGTCAGGCCGCCTCAATGCATTCCTTTAAGTGGAAACCGGCCTTAATACGCTATTTTACCTTAGTCAATGCTGCATAAGTCGTTAAACAACCAAATATACTATCTATATTAACAGTAGATATTTCTCAATACAATAAAACATGGAAAAATACATTGATTTGTAATTATGTTTTGCGTTACTTTTTAGGCATACATTTCATAATAATTAATGTTTATTTTTATTTTCTATATTTCGCAGCGAATCGTCCGTTTGTTTGATGTTTTTGAAATCGATTCAAATTCGTAAGTCAGATTTTTTTGCCACTTTAGAAAAGGTCATCTTATTAATGCTTTGCAGAATTCATGTATCTGTTTTTATCATGAAAGGGAAAATGGCGTATTTACTAGAAGAAACAAGATTTGGCGATTTTATAAATATCATGCCACAATGTCATGCTTTTATTATTTCCATTGAAACTCGATTTCAATGATATGGAAGAAGAGTTGATTTGAAAACATTGGTTATTTCCTATATTGCCTGCAGAACCATCCCCTCTTTGGATTATATGTATATTATATTTATTTTTCGGAAACAACAAAGCGAAAGATTTACCGCTTATTCGAAGTTATTATTATGGATGTTTGCAATATTAAGCTTTTTACGGAATCTTCTATGTGAAGACTTCTCAGATCTTCTTTGTTCATTACATATTGTGAATGCCTATTTAAATAATCTGAATTAAATATTCTTCTTCTAGTTTTGTTACTGTGCTTGAATACTGTAATGGCAATGATCTGGATTTTCTTCTAAAACAACAAAAGATGATTCCAGAAAAAGAAGTAAGCTGTCTATTAAATACCCCCATGTTCATTAGTTTCAGCTATACTTAGCATCAACCTGTAGCTTCTCTTTAGTGTCCTTAGCTCTACTAGTCGTAGCCCAATGCTACTGAAAGTGTTTTAGGCCCCAAAGATAATCGAATCGATAATCGATACTCGGCAAGTATTTGTGATCAGGGCCTCCTAGAAAATTCAGAGACTTTAGAGCAAAACGCAATTACGAGGCCCCCTGCTAGCAAAGTGAGCAGAAATGGAATATCTAGCTATCTACCCTGCAGATATAGTACTGTTGTTCCTTTATTAGGCCCTATGACCTCTAAGGCCCTGGGGCACTTTGCCTCCTCTGCTCCCCCCTCGTGTTCATGATTAGCTGATGATAATAGTCCAGAAAGATCACTGAGTTTATGTTAGATTGAAGTCAACCATACGTTATTGATGTATGCTAGGAGAGACCGAGGTAGCATAGAAAAGCAAAAATAAGTATGAAATTTTCTCAGTTAGGTTCTGAGACTCATTAATTAGGTTCTGATACATCATGATATAGTATAAAATGTATTGCAATCACTATTTCTTTTACTGAAGGAAACGCCGTCACCTTCTTTCATATTTCTTCGTTCAAAGATCCATTTTCAATCGAATTTATTGTTTTATTTATTTTACAGGCAAGAACTGTTGTCATGCAGGTATGTACGACCAGATTATGATTGCTTTTTTGGGTGATTTTTGTTAAGCATCCATACAGATCAAAATAAGTCAGTGTCAGGGTTCTACGGGTCTCGGAAAGTTTTGGAAGGTTATGGAAATTTATAATGCAATTTTGCAGGACCTGGAAAGTTTTGGAAAAAGAGAGGTTTTTCAAAATTGCTATGGAGAAGTTTTGGATTGTTGTTTGGGGAAATTTTAAAATACCCCTGAAATGGGTATAACTTAGCGTCGTATTAATCACCGTTTATGTTATGTTTGTTCATTTTACTATTTATAATATAAAGCATAATTCTTCAAAAAAATCATACGATAAAGCATTAGAACTAATGTTTTTCTATTTTAATGGGGCTTCAAAATGCAAATGAAAATGTGTTTCATGGTTTTGGAAATTTGGTAGTTTGGCTTTAGAAAAATTTGGGGAAATATCGTTGAACGAGTTTCTACAAACCCTGGAATGTTAATTTGGGTTGCCATCTGCAAAACTAAAATTCTTTCTTTATTTTTCTGATTAGTATTTCTTCTTAGGACGCAGTTTCCACGCCCCTTTAAAATCCTTTAAAATCCTTATAGAAGGAAAAGTTTCTCAGAAATCCCTAATTACTATAAAATTATATCAAAATCATTATATAAAATCTCCTTAACAACTATAGCCTCTTTTAGCAGTTGGGATATTCCATGCCAAATTTAACCATTCAAAAAATGTCAATCTCACAAAAATGCCTGAATATTTTCGAAACTGCTGATGCAAATAAATATACAATTATATAGAAAAATTTTTCAGTTTGATCAATTTTTTTAGGTTGGTGCTAAGTCAAAGTTTTGACCTTTGCGGCCACCCACGACCTCCTATGTTGTTGTAGTATCTCTAATTTTGGTCATATGAGAATGAAATTTGTGTCCAATAAAATTTTTGAACCTGTAGAAATCAAATAGTTCATTTAACAACATGTAAAATCCAAATATAGTAAACCTTATCCCAGAGTATCACCTTAGATATTGCAATTTTTTATTACACTTGGCATGGAATTTTGTAATGGAATACTTAGTGTATAAAATTTCACCCCAGTTGATCGCAAGAAACTTCTTATAGGGAAAATGTGGTCGTTTTTGTTTCGTAATTTTTGCTTTGAGAAATAGCTTGATAGGGCCAATCTAGTGTGTTTTTTTCTGGTAAGGAATGGGCTATAACACGAAAGCCTCCTTAAATCTCCTTAATTATTATGGAGCTTTGTTGTACTCGTGCTAAATTCTCCTTTAAAATTGCTAAAAACATCTCCTTTTTCTCCTGTAAATCCTCCTAGTTAAATAACATGTGATAACCTAGGGGCACAGCTCTTAATGATATTTTCATGTTTGTTTGTTTTTTCTGTAGTAAAAGAATTAGTTCTTTTTACCACAGGTTGTTAACGCTTTGAAATATTTGAATCTACGGAAACCTCCAGTCATACATTATGACTTAAAGCCAGGTATGTGAGTTCATATGATTACTGCATGTATTATTTCATTTGGTAGATATAAGCTGAAGTGTTTCATAATCTGCCATTAGTGATCAAGCAAGTTGACAGGAAAATGAATCTGTGTTTAAACCAGTGCTTCTCAATTATTTTATGCATGGTCCCCCATTGGAAAGAGAAAACATTTCGCGCCCCGCACTCGCTATAAGTAAGGCTATTGAATATAAAAATTTTATATGGATGTCTATTCCCTGGGATCATATGCGCCCCCCACTATTTGAGAAACTCTGGTTTAAACCTTGAGTATTCTGGTCAGATCTTATGTATAGTATTTGTTCATTTCAATCTGATAATGTTAGTACAATTTACGGGAAAAAGCATATTTTTGACTCTTTCATGGTTTAGTTATTTGGAAATGATACTGCTATGGAGATTTTACCTGCAAACTTATTCTAATTAAAAAAGTTTTGCCAGTGCTCAGAGCAAGTATTAATTTAGGGTTAAGAAGATTGTTTTCAATAAATTTGATACATGGTGGAAAGGTAATCTTTGTTTGAATAAGAAAACACCGCAGTTTGGTTAAAATTGAGGGAAATTATTGGAATTAAACGGCGTTCAGTGATAAGGAACATAAATGTAAATAATATACGCACGCATGCAAGCGTGCAACACGCGTGTCACATAAAGCGTTTGCCAGAAAAGTCCTACATTTATAATTGCATATTCAGGTAAACAGCTGTATCACACACCATTTGTTTCTTGAACTATTTAGATCAAGACTTTCGTGACCAATCCTCGAGTTTCTTGTTTTGCAGGGAATATTCTGTTAGGAACCGGTGAATCTAATTGGGAAGTAAAAATTACAGACTTTGGTTTGAGTAAAATCATGCCTGAAGATTCAATGGAAAGCTGTATTGATTTGACGTCACAGGGAGCTGGAACCTATTGGTATTTGCCACCTGAATGTTTTGTTATTGGCAAATCACCTCCAAAAATATCATCTAAGGTACGCCCTGTTTTCAATAGACCCTCTAGTTGAATTCAGTGAATCTACTACATAGATCTATAGGCAGTGACAAAGTGAATTGTTGCTAGATAATTAATCTCTGCAATAAGTACTCTCTCTTGCTTTCAAGTTGTGTTCCTTATTTTGACGGATCAAGTTAGAGATGTGAAGAATATCCTATCTTTAATGACGCTTAGTTAGCACCTAGTGTTTTGAACTTGAATAGATACAAAGTTTTTGGTTTTTAGTTGTTCAACTTGCCTTCAAAAACGGAGCAATTTTCAATACTTGACTTCTATGGTGCAGCTAGAAAGTATGACATTGCATTCCAGTTAGTTTCCTACCACCCACTCGGCTCCAAAAGCACCCTACAGCTTTTACTTGGCATAGTGTTTAGGCAGATTTTCTTGGAAAAATGTACTCTCTCTATTTCCTTCTTGCTTTGAAAGTGCTCGATTGTTCAATTGTTTTTCAATTGAAAATTCATGATTATCAGATTATTTGTATTTCTTTAAGGTCGACGTTTGGTCTATAGGAATTATTTTTTATCAATGCCTTTATGGTAAAAAGGTATGTATTTGTGCCTCGTCATTCCCTGGTTTGCTGCTGTGCTTTTCTTAAGGGTTGTCGTAATTTCTCGTCATAATTTGTTGAGGCATTTTAGGAAAATTATACTTAATTGCATTCCCGCAGTTGTTACACCCAAGAGCTGTTTAAATTAAAAGGAACTATGAAGAAGAAATATTACTGTGGTTATAGCTAGCGTTTGTAGCGTTCCAACTACTTTTAGCAATGATTGTCTTGCTACTTAGTGTACCATTGATTTATCATAGCAAGAATTAAGTTTAGATTTGATTTACGTGTTTTTTCTTGTTTGACAGCCGTTTGGACATAACTTATCACAAGCATCAATATTAGAGCAGAACACAATTATTAAAGCAACCACTATAGAGTTTCCTTCCAAGCCTGTTGTTAGCAATGAGGGAAAGGTATGTTTTTGTATAATTTGAGATTTTTGCTCGTCGTGGATCCTTTAGTGCAACCTTGATGACTAATGTTTTGGTGTGGGTGCTTAGGTAGGGGGGAGGGGACAATAACTTATTATGTACAGCAAATTTGCTAGTTTAAGGACCACTCATTTTTCCATTTCGATGATATGTAATATTTCAGAATTTTGTTTAGTATTGCCTGTCTTCTTTCTGTTTATCAACTGTTGATTTGCAAGTTTTCGGATGAGCGTTGATTCCCCAACATCTATAGCTGTACATATTCTCATTAATTCCTCAGCTTTCGTCTGTTTCTTTAGTTACGTTTTTTCAGTTATTATTATGAGTTCTATTCATAGCACTTTTCATTTTGATTTCAAATGTTTGTGGAAGGTGACCCTTCAAAAAATGCTGGTTTTCAAGGGACCCTAAAAGCCTAATTGCAACATAATGTTAACTTAATTAATATAAGATGAATGGACACGAATGAGAAGTGAAAAAAGTGTGTTTTTAGAATATGAACAGTAAGTTATAACCATCATTCATGTGAAACTTCTGTTTTGAGTGAAAGGATTCCATGAATTTGAGTCATTCTCACATTGCCTGTTTTGTATTCCTGATTTATTTGCAAACCAAGAAGTACTGCAAAAGTATCATATCTACATGTTCTTGGGACCAAAATAGACACACCTTCCCCGCTTGTTTATTATTTGAAACAAACCACCCCAGCACATCCTTGGTCAAGACCCTCTTTGATTGTTTTAGAGTCTTCATATTCATATTCAAGTTTTATACACAAAACCCTTCAGCATAATTACAGAATCTTTGCGGAGTCTGTAATTCAATCAAGTGTTTAGTAACGTGAGAAATTTTGTTTCTCATTTTGTTCACCGTTAAAATGACTTGTGAACCCATCCATAGCCCTTTGTAGCAGCAAGAATTTTTTCCCTTTATTCCAACAGTCCCCTCTGTTCGGGACTTAGAGTATGTACCACGTCATCATAAACTTCAGAACCCTTGAGCAACTTAATTAGATCAGTGGTTTTCAGCCATTTTGCTGGGGTCAACCCCTACGAAAAATTCTAGTGGCAGGAGGACGCCCTGCTCATATATCTGCACAGGAGAATGAGAAAGTACTGTCGATCATAGCAGTTGTGTTTCTTCTTGCGGAACCCCTGGGCTGTGCTGGAGGAGCCCTAGAGTTCCCCAGAACCCCTGTTGAAAACCACGGAACTAGATTTTAATGTGCATATGCCATAAGCTTTAGGCCTGACATTTGTATGGTTTTTTCGTAGAATTTCATTCGCAAATGCCTAACGTACCGCAAAGAGGATAGGCTTGACGTACTTCAGTTAGCCGAAGATTTATATCTCCTGCCGAAGAAGTCGAATTCATCAGCATCGTCAAATTCTACACCAAATGATTCCAGACTTTTTAACAGTCTTAGTCCATCTTCAAATGTTGATCTTAATGCTGTTAGTTCGTCTAACTAATTCCAAAGTAGCAATAGGCATCAGGCCCTGCTAATTCGAAGTCCCTGTCCCCTGTTTTTGCCATGAAGTGGCACGATGAAGCTGACAGGTGGTTCACAATCGTATGGTCGTTCAATACTTTTGCAGTCTTTTATCTCCAAGCAATAGAACAACATAGAAACTACCATGTTTGTGCGTCATCTTCACTATATTTTATGTGCAAAACATGGTAGCCTAGCCCTTCTCAAAAGCGTACATTATATGTTCTGTTAGAATCCTGCATGATTTGGGGAAAGCCAATACGACGTTGCTTTTATGCCCGGGGTTCTTACCTTCGAATATCTTTTTCTGCAGAATGTATTTGCAAAAGAATTGAATGGCTGTATCTTGTTAGCCTAAAGACATATTGAAATGCTAACTCAGTGTTTGTGTTTTGTTCCGTGAAAATGTGCTTTCAGCAACCTTGCTTTAATCGTATTCAACATGGTCTGTAACTTTGAAGAGCACCGTTTCATGTCGTGTTTAAGTTTCCTACTTGCTTGGCCTTGGTCCAGGATCCTACAGCAGGAATTTTTTGTTTTAATTAAAAGGTTACTGGTATTCGGATAAACTATAGCCTTTCCTACGGTGTGGGTATATGGACTGTCGCAAAAAATGCCACCATTGGCTTTAAGAACACCGATTTGGTTGTGTATTTCAGTGCAGTCCTAGGTGACGACTTGAGACTTTTCGCCGCTGGAATATCGGTCTATATGTCTTAAACTTGAACTACACGTCTTGTTCTGGACACGAACATAGAAACTTAGATTCTTAATGGAGATTAAGGATATGGTAAAACGTTTTGTTTTAGAAGCATAGCTACTGATGAATCTCAAAGCTTGAATAGCAAATACTCTGTATTGTAAAAAAGATGCTTATTTTATCTTTTCATCAATGAATGAAGCTCCGCGATAGGACTGGTGAGGGGATAACCCTATTATTGGAATTAGTGTTGTTGTCATAGCTCTAATTATTTTATACGTCATTAATGAAGTGCATATGCTATGTTTTTGAGCAGGCGTTTCTGAAGTGAAGTTGTAAATTGACTGACCGTTCAGGCGTCATTCGCCATAGTAGGCCACAGAGAGAGGGAGTTAAATTGGTCATCGGTTAGCAGGGTATGATGTGTGGGTTTGATCACCATGCCTACGTGAACGTAATAATATAGTTATATCCTCGATTGATATGACTTATTTGGTAATATCAAAGCCACTTCCTACTTGTATAATAATGAACAAAGCAGTATGTTGCAGGTTGATTTCGATTTCTCGTTTTCTGTGATCGTCTTTCTCAGAATTTTTCCTCTCCCTCGCTCCAAATGCGTAGCCCTGTGTACTTTTATCGTTTAAGAAATCGGGCGGTTTGGCTCAGAGTACGCGTATTTTATTTTAGAAGTTGGTTTTTTGGCCCATTTCTGAAACTCTCTTAACTTTTTCACGATTCCAGTATCAAAATATTTTGAGACTTTCTTACCATATTTTTTAAGTTATTATGTTTTGTGCATGCACATTAGAGGAATGTGAAAAGTTCCATGTACCCCTTTATATGATGATAAATCCTATTCAATAACAGAAGTTTAAGTCGAAGTTTGAAAAACAGTCGGTGCAAAGATTAATTACATCACAATGTGTAAATACTTGTAATGAAATCTTATTCAGCACGAATGGGCGGGAGATTGGCTAAGTAGAAACTGGGACATACCCTGGTATGCCCTTTGAAAATGGTTTTACATTACCCAGTAATGTAGTTTTCATGTGATTAGGTTTGCTCAAATAACCCTATATTGTTGTTCCAAAACTAAGGCCGGGAAAAACTTGCCTTATTTTCATGCAGACTCGCGTTCATAGTTTCGAACAATATGCTAAAACATCTGTACAAATAAATGGGGCTTTTTGTAAAAGCTGCCTAGAAGTTGAAACTAGTGACCGTCCCGCAGAGGGCCAGGTCTTGCATCGACAGTGAATTTTTAAACCTGAGACCTTACTATGTGATTTTAAATAGCATAATCAAAGCTCTTATCAACGTTGTTCGGAGATTAGGGCTGCAAAAAACTGCCTGTTTGTTTCCGCTCGTTTGAGAAAATCACTAATTTATCGAAATTTCTTCTATTGCTCTAAAAGTCAAAAGAAAACATGGAGATAGAGAGGGGAAAATTTCACTTTCGCTCGGGCCAGCCATCGCAGACTGAGTTGATTTTGGTTGCCACACCCTAAAATTATGACGCTACTTGATTACCGCACCCATTTCGAAATCTTGCTGTAGGTCCCTCACCCCAACACTAACATTTTCTCGCCGAATCAAACTTTTCCCAAAGGTATATTTGCGAGGTGGTCATATCCCCACTTTTGGGCCATAAAATTACCCTTTAGATGGCATAGCTACAAAATTTATCTTTGTTCCCCACAAAATCTGAAGTTTTTAGATATGAAACCTCGAGTTAGCCCCCAAATATTTGGTTCACATACGATGCTGATATAACCATGGGAAGAGGCCTATTATGTCGTAGTTACCAAGTGTCAGAAAATAAAATGCTAGAGAATAAAGGAATGCTGTGCAGCGACACTGAGGAACTATGAAGGAGCTTACTCTGGCGTACACGAAAGAGCGTCCACCGTAAATACAAGTCAAGGCGGAAAAGAGGAAGATATTGGTGCGTTTCCAGTCGGCCGACGCTCTGGGGAAGGCCAGCAACCTTTACTGTCTGTTTGATTGTTCAGCTCTATGCATCCTAGAATGCTGGATATTTTTCAAAGTTTTGTAGTTGCTGGCGCTCGGCTGGAGACAAACTTGCAATGCTGGAGTCCCTAACCAAGTGATACGTTAGCTGCCTGATCAATGGTCTGAATAAGCCCCCATTTTCAATATTCACCATCCAATCTTGAGCATAGAAATCAAATAAGCCCGCGAACACTCAACACAGATTTACCCAAGACGGGTTTCTGTAGACAAAATTATAGATACGAGTGATGCAGTTGAACTTTGATTCACAACCAATTAAAATTAAGAAATGGTAATTTCATTTCTTAAATAGTGCTATCATTTCTAGAATCTATTTTGGTAATAATGTATCTTTATCTGATTTCATAAACTTTCATAAACAACAATCAAATTTATAGAAAAGTTAAAGCATTCAACTGATGATCTGCTCGAAAATGCAGGACATAACAAATTAAGAATCTAACACAACGATGCAATCAGACTTAAAAGCCACGTGTAAGTACCTTCGTAATACTTTCATACTAGGGGTGGAGGGGCGCGACACACCCCAATATTTATGTTCTATTCGGTAAATTCTGCTTTGGCGCAATTTCTGAACGACACAGTTCTTCATCTAACTTCAAATAATTGATAGCATAGAGGCTAACAAGCTTGGAAACTGACAGTCAAAGCTTAAAGCGAGACGAATTTGAGCTTGACATTTCTTCGCTAAAATATCCAAGATAACGTCAAAATATTTACTGTTTCTTACAGTCTCAGAGTAATGCTATAACACTGAAGCCATACGGTTTATATACCAAAAGCATACTTCTAGGATAGGACAATAAAGAAAGCAAGAAATGAGTATGTCTTCATTGTCAATGCATCTAAAGATCGTGGATCCCAGCACCTTTCACATTTCTACAATCCCCCCCCTCCCCCAATTATCATATCTTAAATCCGTCCCTGATGGATGCACAAGTATGTCTTTCATAGTTCCTTGTTTGGTCAACAAAAATGCTTACTGGAAGCATAAAGGTTTGCAAGGTGGGGCTAGCATCTGGGAAAGAGACAACTTTCTGGGGTCTGGTAAAATGCGGATATCTAGGGGGGCTAACTTTCTATCAAACTTGTGTAGTGGATGCATCGTATAGCAATGTACATTTGTTCGATGCTATACTTGTGTAGTATAGTATCGAAGAGATGTAAAAGAAAAGAGCTTAAGAACAAATAAACATGTGCGTTAATGCTCTCTGGAAAAGAAAGCGAAAGGTCACTACTAAAATCAATGAAGGTCATAGGACCAAAGTCAGAAATCAATGTGTACTGTTGGGAGTCATCAAGTCAGCAATTCATAATCGAACGCTAATTTTGCTAAGCTAGAAAAGCTGGGCTATTAATCTAGGAATTCTCTCTGAAAAAAATTTCAGTAACTAGTAAAAGTCAGTAAATTGTTATGACATTTTCTTGGCTTCTTGTGTCTTTAATTGGCCCGTAATTTTCATCAGATCAAAGAAACAGTTGCGATTCAAAGCTTCAGATGCAGCGAGCAAACCACCAAACATGGCGCCTGAGAAGCCACATGTAAACAAATCTTGGCCTGTGAGAAGGAGACCTGGAACTGGAGTTTTGGCTCTTAAAAGGGCTGCGGCTTCCGGACTAAAACGGCCCTTATCGTGATCAAGGCCATATATCTCTCCACGTGGCGAACCGATGTAGTAATTATTCGTCACAGGTGAACCAACTTCGAAATAAACACGATGGTCTGCAATCTGTGGGAATAGCTTTATGGTCTGCTTCCACATTCTTTCACCAATCCTGTTCTTAATATCTTCATAATCATCCCCTCGTTTGCCAACCCGTGCACCGTCCCATTCTGAGAACCACTCGTAATTGGCAAGGGTTACAATTGCGCATGTTGTCTTGCCAGGAAATCGATCTTCCCAAGTCGGGTCTTTGGTGGATGGAAAAGAAATGAACAGCAAGGGGATATCTGTCGTTCCGGCTTCGGAAGCAGAAAGATTTACGTAATCCTCAAAAATTGTGTCGAAATCATTGCTTGTGTATACCCAAAAGTTCTGTGCTTTCACTCCAAGCTCTTCCTTTGTTGCATCTAGTCCCACAAACACCGTCATAGCCCCTGGACCATGGGTCACATACGACAGGGATCTCTGTATTTCCGGTTGCTTCTGCAAGTCGGCTGGAAGCAAGCGCTCATATGTATTGTACAACCCGGCATCGGAAATTACAAGAGGAGCCTTGATGTCGAAGTACGCGCCACCTTTATGAACCCTTACTCCTAAAGGACATAGAATACATGTTAAGTGACTAATACAAAAGGAAAGGAAGAAGGGTTGTAAAGTAGATTGATAAATAAAATCTAAGACAAGATTTGGGCTGTGGTGAGAAGAAGAAATTTAAGGATATCTTAAGGCGTCTTCATGGACAAAAAAGTGATTTGTAAGGAGCAACTTTTATGCATTTTCTTCATAAAAGCAAATCGTGTCATAAATAAAATTTGGCCGTTGAAAATCCTCTTCCCCCAAGGATTGATTATAAATAAGGAGTTTTCTATAAAATTCACGAATTTAAGGAGTTTTTAAGCGCCCTTAAAAACGTAACTCAAATCTAAAAACTTTTTATGGAGCTCAAAGTCTGTAAGGGCCTCTGTCACTTCTTCAACCTCTTTACTTATATCGCATGTTGGCTGCTAAGCGCATTTTTCTTAAAGACTTCTTTCCTTCAAAAAGCAGAAATGTGCAGAATAAGCATTAAATGGAAAGAAAGCAATAACGTTTCTTCATTTCCTTTCCATCTTCAATCTGGAACTTGAACGTTCTACATATATACACGTGTTTTCTTTACAAGAAAACCGTCACTTTGCTTGAGCCTCTATTGTCCTAACGTTTCCCGAAATTGAGCCTGAGATTCTTTTAAACTTATCTTAACTTTTGTTGATATAAAATGGTTAAAATAGGCTACACTTTCTATTTTTATGTTGAATATGAATTATATCATTATTACATTCAAAATGTTAAATTCTGATTGTACTAATGATGTGAAATAAATTTTTGGCCAACAAAAGCACTTAATTTTGAAAATTTAGCCTTGTGATTTTCTTACGATTTTCTTAAGATTTGAGCCTCATTTTCTGATAAACTTTTTTCGTATAAAAAACCGTGCAGTGCATAGTTGTAATGGAGTTATGGGAACTTGCGTATGCTTGCGTGTACTTGCATGTGTGCACGTGTGTGCGTGCATATGAGATTGAATGTAAATACAGCTACGTACCAATTGCTCTTCCCAGTTCATTCGTTAAAATGTTTGTCACAGGGGCACGGACCAACACGCTTCCTCCAGAACGTCTAATAACTGGGATAATATGGAATGCAATTTCACTTGCCCCTCCTTTTGGGTAATAAGCACCGTTAATGAAATGATTCAGGAGGGTGCTCTGCATGATAAATGGTGCATCCTTTGGACAGGTTCCTGATTGAAATAAACAAACAGAAGTCAAAGACTTGTATAGCAACATTGAATGCTTTGTGATACAACAAGGATTGGAGTCATGTGGTCCGTATAAGAAAGCAATAGTTTAATTTAAGGACTGTTCTATTAGAATTAAGAACTAACAACTTACAGCGGGGTGCAGAAACACCTTTCAACAGGGTGTCTTTCAAATCTGTAAGATAGATTTCCTTCACATTCCCTGACAAATATCTGCTTTTCCCTGACATATTTAATTGTACGTGAGATGCAATAGAAGAATTATAGGAACTGAGTACCTCAGTGTTACCACCAGGGATGGATTTAAGAGATAATTGTTGGGGATAGTTCTAGGTAGTTCTAGCGATACGAACAGTGGCTGCCTAGTTAATTCTAGCAGAGGTGACTAACAGCATGTCATGCAACTGAACAAAAGATGGAAGTACCTCAGCTGTGGGTAAAAGCTAGGTTCCCACTAAATTTCTGACAAACTGTTAATGTTACAAGCTATAAATTAATGGCATTGTTCATGCAGATGGGAGAAGGTTTTGAGCAAACGAGCGGCGTGAGCAGAAAATTCTTTTGAGTTCATGCTCTGTATAATGTGGGAAAATACCATTTTGGAAAGTAGGACAAATATGCTGATCATTGATCTGGTACTCCTTTGAACTTCCTACCATATATATTTCACATAATAGATAATGGCACAAGGGTGAAAACTGATGATAAAAGCATAAAGTATATTACAACATCCTTAGATGTCAGTGAAAAGGGTCAGATTTCCCTGCTGACAATTCTCTGAAATATGTATGAAGTAATGGATTTCCCTGAAATGGCAGACACCCTGTTCAATCAAACCTGATGAAGCTGAAAAAAGAGGAGGGTAGTAATAGGAGAGTAGTAGAACACCTCTCAACCAAACTAGTCTAGTGTATAGAAAGTTGACAATGGGGCACACTCAATCCTTGGCTACAATACATCTTGAGAAATCTGCCATTCTTAACTAACCTCCCCCTAGAGGGTATAAGAGATATACAACTCCATTTCAGTATTTCTGCACACCATGGATGTGCAGATGGGGGGAGGTGGCAGGCATTGTGCCCCCTAATATTTTAAAAGTCACAAGAAAGTTGGTCAAAAGTCAGCCATGCTGCAAGAGAGTTGCCTCAGTATTTTTTGACTTTTTCTCTTTTAGCAACAGTAGTTGGTCAAAGGGTCAAAACGCCCTGCCCCATCTCTGATTAAGCCTTGCATATATGCATGGTTCATTGGATGAATATTCACTCACTTTTCACACAGCAGCAATCTGATGCCTGGAAGCAACACTGGGTGATAAAGGTGGCAGGGAACGGAACTGGCTACCATACCTCACATTCTGGATGGCCCACAATAAGCCTCCTTTCCAACAGGCAATGTATGAAATGTATTGAGTGCATAGCTCCTAATCACAATATCTATTAATTTCTACATTTACTACTTGCAAAAAATAAATGTAGAAATGGTAAAATGATGGATTTCACACAAAAACCTTAATAAAAACAACATTATGGGGCATGAACATAATGAGTGCTGATAAGAAAGGTACAATATTTGCCTAACCCAAGCAAAGATTTCCTAGAAGGATGCCGCTGAAAGACAGGGTGTATGATAAAATTATATGGGCCATACCATAATCACCAAAGTTATATGCTAAAACTGCTTTTAAATCATCATCCTTCAGCAGTTCATCAATAACCTCCTTCACAGATTTTCCAGAATACTTGAAAAAGTCAGTAAAAATATTAACCAATCCAGTTCTAATAGCAAACTTGGCTAGCCATAATGGTAAGGTCTTCATTAAAACAAATCCTGCCATACTCTTTCTGGCTTTCTACAAAAAAATTATTCATAAAACCTGATAAGAAAGCTGTATAGGAAAACTGATAAAGAAACTTCAATGACAATTTATGATACAAAAGGGACATTAAAGGTAATTGTGAATACTTTCAATGATTCAAACCTTTAAGAGCTTGTGTTAGAAAAGATGCATCTAGGCACAATGGAAGCAAAGGGAAAGATGTCAACACCTTTTTCTGCTTGCATATATCTCTGGAGTTTTCACCTGAAACCCCCCGTAAACTATAAATTAGATGTTGTGTTTGCATTTGGGAACTACTTGATCTTGACTCAAACCAGGTGTCTTTTGCAAGAATGTAAGCACCTTCATCATACAATACTTGCAAACAGCAAGAAGCGAGGGCTTGTTAACAGCCAATACATACAGATTTTCATAAGTCCAATCCAAATAGCCATAAATTGGAAAAGTAGTACTACATGCATTCTGCAATACGTTATTGCACAACACAACTTTCCCAACTTTGACAATCCTCTTATTTTTTGTAACTCATCAGTTCAGTAAAGGCCAGTGTTTCATCGCAAAACAGGCCTTCCCAATACAAACAAGTAAAACCTTAATGACGTTTAATCGATGCCGTAAATGGAAACAAAATGATATGTTGTACTCAAGCCTTGCTACATAAACAATTAACTTACTATCCTCATATATAATACACTGTTTATACCTTTAGGAGTGCAAACAAGTCAGTAATTCCCTTCTCCTCTTTTGGAAAGATTTCAATAAGCTTTTTCTTGAAGTTTTCTGGCCCTGTGCCAGCAATTGGCACTATTCTAGGGGAATGATCCACATCTCCAATTACAACAGTATCAAATATTTCATCAAGTGGAACCCAGTCAAGTTGTCCATCAGTCAATTGGTCAATAAACACTCTGTTCATTGATGTTCCAGCAATGTTACCAATGTAGTGGATGCCCACATCAAATTCAAACCCTGCAACAAAACACCATAACATTAGGAACTAGCACAATTATAACCAATTCATAAACTACAATAATTAATAATAAATTGAAATAGCTCACTAGATGGATTTACTTAAATATCAATCTAGCAAGCTATTTAAAACTCTTCTCCAAATCCATTTTGTAAGCAAAAAACAAGCTCTAGGATCAAGGACATAGGAAGCACTATGACGTGGGGGTGCATGTTTTGGGTTGGCACTACCAAATGCAATATATGTGCCATTTAACTACATGTTGAGATATTTTAGTAACTCTTATTCTACCTGATAAAAGCAAACCTTCTAAATTTGAAGTTATGAGCCAGCATGCTCAATACCCAATAGAATACTGAATAGAAAAAACAGCAGTGTCCTGATTAAAGGTAGAAAGTTAGGGGTGTTGCATCCAACACCTCACTACCCTCTCTTAAATCTACCCAATTTTGCTTATTTTTTTAAATAGTTTCAAACAGTAATTGGAATACTGCAGACACTAGCTACCACTGGTGTAGAGTTTCTTCTTCATAACTCCTTTCAATTACATAGCTCTTGGACGCAGTGAATAGCCCCTCCCCCCAAAACAATATTGTTTCTTGAAGATCAGAGATTACTGTAGCACAGTTTGAATAATTTGCAAATGATAGGTCAGAAACTACACAGTAATTCAACATTGTAGAGGGGGGAGTGGGCAGAAGAGGAGGGAAAGTTGCTGAAATTTGGCAAAGTGTTCCAACTATTTTGGCAAGCACTGATGTTTCATGTCTAAAAGCAGTATGTCCAAAAGCAGCACCATTCTTACAAGTGCAATGGCCTACTATTTCAGAAGCAAAAAAATCTGCTATGATCATTAGATATATTCTACACATTCTATTGAAAAGAAAGTGTACAAGTACCCTTTGTAAAGGAAGTTTCCTTTATCTGGAAATAATCAACATAGTCAAATCTGAAAGAGAAGCGAAGGAGTTGGTGAAAAATAAGTGCCTTTGTAAATGAAAAGTAAGTGCTCTGATATGTAGTACCTTTTTCAATAAATGTATGACAGCAGCCCCCTGCCTGATCATGCTGTTCTAGTACCAAAACTTTCTTTCCAGACTTTGCCATAAGAGCAGCAGTTGTCAATCCACCAATCCCACTTCCAATTACAATTGCATCTAATTCAGTGGGGATCTTCTTTGATGAGAAACCCTTTGTATAATAAAACTGTCATTATAAAGGGAGTACATACAAAATATGCAAATGCTACCAAACAGCAGATAGACTAAGACACTTGATCAGTAAGCTAAAATGAAAAAAAGCTGAATGGAATTTTGTTGTACCACATATGATTAAGAGAGTGGTACTGAGTCCTTCTAGTTCCACATTAGCCAAACCCTTATTTTGTTGGCAAAAAGGAAGATTGATGAACACAAATCACATGGGTCAGGTGTGTATATGGACCTCTGCCAATTCACCACACCCTTGGGCTTTGATCAAACCCACGCTAAGAACAGATGGATCAGGCATACTGAAGCGAGGGGGGCTGCACCCCACCCCCACTTTTTTGCTAGTATATTCCACTCATACAATAGACAGCCTTTCCCATCAAAACTGGAAGAGGCTCCCCCTGACTACCTCTTCCATGGCCAATTACAGCTTACCACTTGTCCTCAGCCCCTTACTCAAAAATATGCTCCAGTCCCTGTGGATTACAGGATTTGTGATTATCTGTAAAAAGCTTACATGATAGATAATATGTTGAAAATAGGCTAAAAGGACAGTTCTATCAAGATATAATACCACCACTGAAGAAAAATTATAGAAATTGGGGCAATTAGACAGTTATTCATAACTGTCTAATTAGCAATGATATCCATAGCAGCATTGTCTAATTAGCAATGATATCCATAGCAGGCATACATTTTTTGCAAGATTTATTTTTCCAAAGTTACAGTAGAATCCAGGGGTGCAATCAAAACTTTGTAATAATTATGAACAACAGGTAAAATGCACACAACACAATTATGGATAAAATTTCAAAAATAATTCATCTATAGCTAGACACATGATAGTGGAGACAGTTTCTGGCACCAACTCCATGCAAGAAACCTACAACTATTGGCAGTTGGGTTAAAACAATTTGACTATGTGTTATAGAATTTGCAAAAAGAAAAACAGTGAAGAGGTGGTGCCTGGGAACAAACACAAGGGAGTCAAATACTATCAAAGTGCCAACAGTAAGTGAAGTAATACACTTTTAATGGACAATACCCTTCAGATGGGATAAAATATTTAAGAGCCAAGTAAGATTTTGGTATAATCCTTGGCAACTGTATTGCTTTTAGATAAAAGGCCATTTAGGTAGTTAAGCCTATCATTCTCTCAATGGCATCACCTTTTCTAGAATTTTGCAACAGTATGGTCTCAAGGTATTCAAAAAACATATTGAAGAGCAGGTTATGAAAGTGCTGATAGTGCATAGGAATCTTCAAACATTTAGGTGCCAAGTGGAAAGTCAGTTGAATTGGGTGGGCTCCAGTCCTCCCAAGTGAGGCTATCCCTGAAAAGTGTGAACTACGAATTTGGTATTCATTTTGGAAATATTCAGTTATGCATACAGTTCCAGTCTAAATCTTGTTAACTATGCTGAAATCAACATAAAATTTACAAGAAATGCTCATCATCATGAAAAATATCCAAGCAGATCAGAATCACAAGTTACAATCTTTTCCAAGCGAAAATCATACAAAGTAGAGAAAGAAAGTCAATGTACTCTTTTTTGTACAAAGTGAGCTAGTACAGTTCGTTAGTTTTTCTTGAGCATAGTAGTAGAGTTTCATAATTTTTTGTCTAGTACTTCTTCCTTCTAAACCCGCTTGTATTTATTTTTCGATAAAGCGATATTTTCTTCATTATTTTTTGTGATTGCTGAGGTAGCTTCCAATTCCCCCTCAAGAAGTTAACTCCCCCCTAGAGGGAACTTCCACAGGTCTACAATGAGGGACTTCCGAGTCTCTGCTAGATTTCTTGAGCTAAACGTGAAGACAATACAAGAATAAACAGCTCCAGAAAACAACTAGCATACTGTTCAATGATTTTGATGCCTCTAAGATAATACTTACATCTTTTAACACGGCTTCGCGTTTATCTTTTTCCATCACAAGAGGTTGGGGATCACGGATGAATTCAAGTGAAAAAGGGTTCTTTGAAGCCAAAGGAGCGCCCCACATTCTTTTCAATTGCCATAGTAGCAGTATGGTAAGCAAGATGAATGGCAGCAGTTGCAAGCTGAGCTTCCCAATTAGCCCAGTTATTGCAAAAAGTAACTTTTCTGCAAGAACCATCTTTGTCCTCTACAAACAGTGACCGCAGCTCAAATTAGGTTGCAGCCATAGGTTGCAGCTCATTGCAGTCATCGAGCCTCGCTTACAAGAACTCCTGAAAGGAACAATTACGTCATCGATCATGCAACTGTCGTCTTCATTATCGTACTATTCGTAATTCTTCAGATTTTTCCCATCCAGACGGTCCCTATTAAGTTCTGTTTATTAATTTTAGTAAGTTGAAGTGTCAAAGGCCTATGTCAATTATGTCAGGACGTAGTTTTTCGTTTTGTATTTTCGAAAACATACCATACCAAGATTTTAGCTTTTATTTTATAGATAGACGGCCCCTTGCAAACCAGCGAAGCTGAATGGGCCACCGTCTATAATAAAGTGATATGATGATGATGATGATGATGATGATGATGATGATGATGATGATGATGATGATGATGATGATGATGATGATGATGATGATGATGATGATGATGATGATGATGATGCGCTAACAGAGATCTTGCGCGTGCAAGCAAGTTTCGGTCGCGTGCAAGCACCTTCGAGCAAGCAAGGAATACAGATTCTTGCACATTCATGCGTACACAAGAATCTGTATTCCTCCCAATGCGACGCCACTGGGAGACAATAACCACATCCATGCGCGTGCACACTTGCCTTCTCTGCGTGAATCTGCCCTTCAAAATAAAATTTCGCACATGCAGCTGCCATACTTTCCAGTACGGCCAGTCACGAAGCCAACTGTTAAAAGATGGGGGTGGGGTAATCAGACCGGATTGGTGTAGCAGCCACACCTAAATGTAAAAAACTCCTTATTGGAAGTACAAAGAAAAGGGGAATTTGGGGACTAATGGGGGTCTGGAGAATTGCCCCAGAAAAATGTTTACAAATACATTTCCTACAACGTGTAAAACAATTCGTAGCTTTACAGTAACGTCAAATCAATATGGAACATCAAAATAACAATGAAAAACAACAACGCACATTAATAACAATTAAGGGTAAATTTTTTTATACATATAAATGTTCCAGTTCGAAATGTTCAAATCCACAACGGCAAACAACTTCAGGTCACTGGCTTCCACACGATAAGTTACAAACTCTACTCAAATCTACGGTGAACGGCAACTATAAACTCACGGCGACTTACACGACTATTTTGCACGGCAACTGCAACACGACTGACTCAACAAACAGGTACAGATACTGATATCACATAAGCAACAAACTCACAATAGAAATTATCTTAAACACAGAGATGATGACAAAAGCGATGATGATAGAACGACATGAACAGTGGCTGACTACAAAGAACAGGAATTAACAGAAATGAATGACACACTAAACAGCTTCCTGTAATTAAGAAACAAAAGACAAAACTAGTGCTCTAACAAACGCTGGAAAATGCCCATTTGCAAGTTTCCTGAACCGCATATAGGGAGAACCCTTTGGTTGGAAGCTGTAAGGTTGAATTTATCTGAATGTCTGGATAGCAAGCTGTTTTACTGTCAGCGATCATTATTCATTCCAATAAGTAATCTTCTTTAGCTATTTATATGCGGTAGAGGCAGGAGCAAGCATGGCTATTGAATCTTTCAATGTGCTAGACATTTCCTAGTATCTAGGTTTACTATTGGGCCTACCATGGTTGGGCCAAGAAAAAATTTTCAAAATAAAAG
>OLMO02000257.1:16607728-16623925 GCA_900291935.2 Cassiopea xamachana | reverse complement strand
AATCCAATCCCGCAAAGGGAAAATGTATTTAAACAAGGAATCTAAGCATGAAAAGTAGAACAATAAAGTTTCGCCATAAAGTACAGTAGTGAATTTTCCGTAAAAAAAAACAAAGATAAATACTCCTATCCTGAACGAACCACACTACACGCTTTTCTATCAGGAACTGATAAGGAACCTACACCTACATGTAGGTTCCTTTTCTTTATAAGGAATCTACATGTAGACGCCCGAAATATTTAACGAATTTAACGGAAAATAGCTAAGGAACTTTTTCAATTTTAAAACTCTTTATAACTGCAAATAATCAAGAATTAGGAAGCAGGTTTAATTGACTTACAGCCAAAACTCGCATGGATACATTTATAAACTTCTTTCCTTCCTTATTTGTGCTCTTAATCTTAAGTTCCAGCCAAGAATTAAAGTAAAATCTGGATTTTGATGTTATCAAGTGTCTGTACCACTTTTATGAGTACGTACTAATTGAATGACCCCCTAAGGATACAATGTTTACTATTCTGCTCACTTTTAGTTTGCTTTATGAAAATGTAAGGCGTCAACAAAGATCTGAATTTACTCCCTTGATTTTTAGGAGAAGATACGCCTCTGGTAGTAAAGACTAATTGATAAATATACAAAGGCTCAAAACCAAATGAAATTACGAACATTGAGGCTCAGTAAAAAGAAAGGTGTTCTTATAAAAAAGAATACTATTTTAAAGGTTCTTTGCGTATAGAAACTGAATTTATTTACATAACTTGAAACACAAATTCTAAGTTTAGTTCTCAAGATAGATATCAACCATAAGCGTAGGAGAGGGGGTTTCAGAGAGGGGTACAGCCCCCTGTAGTTGGACAGAAATCTGCTACATTCGGGCAATTTGCCTGAAAGAAAACTAGGAAATTCGGGAAGCTTTTCTGCTCTCGCCTTGCTCATTCGAGCAGAAATTTTACAGCCCCCCTAAATTCCTAGTCCCCCTACGTTTATGATATCAACGATAAACGGTTTTTTAGAAAGTTTTGTATTAGAGTGTATTTGCATACAATAACTATTAACAGATATCCAATAACCAGTAAATTTGCATAGGAGACATACTGAGTAAAAGTACAATCCTGATGGATGCCAGCAACGCCTTGGTTGACTGTATTCATCATTTAAGACACCATAGTAATTTCCAACCTTAAAACGTGTTAAAATCTTTTAGTAAAGAATAGAGTTATTGCAACCTGAAAATTGAAGCAAAATTATAGACGGAAAATGGCGATCCTACCTTTAGAATTTAGTGCCCTTCTCCCACTAAGTTTTTCATACTGATGATGGCTCATGTAGAGTCGAGTCAAAACGTTTATTCAAACGACAATAGTCTTAGGAATAGTCATTTATCACACTGGAATAGTATCATGAACTAGTCTTGGAATAGTCTTAGGGAATTGTCTCATGTTAATACCTGAATATGTTGAATGGAATATACTAAAATCATGTGGGCTTTATTCGTCGTCGTCATCACTCTAAAAGTTATCCAGAAGCTGCGTTTTCCAAATTCACTACAAATGGCGGTCTGCTAATCAAAGTGGGAAAGAAAATTCTCGAAAACGTTTACAACTGGAAACTTTAGCACCTAAGGAAGACTACACATTTATAGTTGTAAGAAACCAATTTTACAAAAAACTTAGCTCTAGAGACCAGCCTTCAGAGAACATATTCCAAAGCCAAGTCGAGTGCATAATGACTTTTCCTGGTCAAACTAAAGCTATTCTACTGAACGACAGTTAACGAGCATGGAGCACCACAAAATCTATGAAAAATTCAATTAATGGCATGGATGGCCCGTACTACGAAGGTAAAGAAAAATGCAATGTTCTAGAGAGCTGTAATAATTTCTTGCTTTTGTTGTTGAATTTATTTTGAGTAGGCTGTTGTACCTAGCTTATTCAGCTAATTTAGGCCTACTATGCATGCCGCATCCAGGCATGGGACCCGTAGTTTAGCATCCCCTCCGAAGGACGGCGGAGTCAGCTATTTTGGTCGTTCATCTCGAAGGTCGCCCATCCAGTTTCTAACCGTACAGAGCCATGCTTAGTTTCGGTTAAGCTAATGGAACTGGCTGGGCCGCTTGGTCACTAACCCTGCAATACATTCAATTTCATTAGAGATGATGGTGAGGTACTATGTGGTGCTCTAGACCAGGTGTTGGGAAACTATTGCCTATGAGCCAGATACGGCTCTCTTGGTGACTGCATCTGGAACTCTGACTCACTGAAAAACCTTAGCTGATATTTCTTCAAAGTTGACAACATTGCAGACGATACCATTGACATTCTCTGCAAAACCTACTTTAGAATCAATAATACATTCATTTAGCCGTATTTACTGCTAAAACACGTTTCAAAATATGAGGCTTTAATGGCTTTCTCAACTGAAAACAAAGTTACAACATTGGATGGATAATAAAAAGCAATAGAATATTGTCAATAAGCTATCCAGTGACTGCAATGATAATTTCACAATAAAAAGTCGTTGCTATTTCTATAACGACTTCTCCAATGAAACTGACGATTTGAAAAGATGATTTCAAAATTGCTACCTGGTCTCCACTGCTGATATGAAAAAGAATAATCCTGTGCTGATCTGGAAAATGAGATGCAAAACTGCTATAGCACATGAAAATCGAAAATAGAATAACAAGTTATTAGGCTCTAATTGTGTAACAAAATAATCAATGCCCCGGAGATTTATAGAATGTATAGTTCAATGTGATTAAAAGCATTTCAAAAAAAAAGTCCTAAGTCTTTGGAAAGGTCAGAGATGTCATGATAAATGCACAGGTTAAAGGCTTGTTGTTTGTTGCAATAGATATTAAAAGCAATAGCAGTTTGGATAGTTATCATACCAGTGCTAACAAGCAAATACTGTCCATCCGGTGACAAACTCAAATCCATTGCCGTAAAGCTGACGTAATCATCACCAAAAGCATTCATATTTAAGAAAGTGCACTGCAATTCAAATGGAAATTATCCAGCTACAAAAGAAGCTTCTTCAATCCTATGAATCAGTATGGAAAAATTAAAATAAAAGTCACCTATAAATTCATAATTTGTATAGCCAATTGCAAAATCTCCTTTAATCGATAATTCATACAATAACTAAAGCATGATGATGAAAGAACGGAAAGAAAAGAAAGAAAAAAGACAGGAATGAAAACAAAACCCACAAATGACAATAATCAAAACAGCACAGAAGAAAAAATGAAAAGAAAAGAACGAAAAGAAAAGAATGAAAATAAAGCTTGCATAATGTAACAATAAAGATAACTGGAAGAGAGGAAGATGGAGGTTATAAATCAATATATAGAAAGAACAAGGTGGCGATCACTGATTGATTTTCAAGTGTCACCAGATCGCTACAACTCCTAAACTTATAGAATTTTATCATGATAGCTATACTTCATCAGTGATGTGCCTATGGGAGGTGTGGGGGTGTAGCGCCCCCTTCCAACATGTATGAAACTGTAAGAACGCTGGTCTTGCTGCAGGAGACTTAGATTCCCATTTATCGTAGTGTTTTCCGTGACCTATTTCATTTTCTAGTCATAGATGGCTAAATGCTTAAAAACGTTTGATCAACTACAACTAAAAAAATGAAAAACATAGATTTATCCATGCCATAAAATCAGAATGAAATATATAGATTTATATATTATACAGAATCAGAATTGAATGTGCAGATTTCTATATACTGCAAAATCAGAATGAAATAGGTAAATTTCATATTTAAATAGCCATTCTAAAAAGGCAACAATTTAGCTTTATTGTACAACGGGATCCAGTAATTACAGCTAAATGTGCGATGACCAGATGCAAAACTTTTCAAAACTTAATTGCAAATAAAACGGTAAACAAAACATAACAACAACTTTTCCGTATTTTCTCCCATTGGGATTGTGCAAACATCACAACAACATTCAACGTAAACACTTAGAGCTCTGGATGTATTTTTAGAAGACTATTTCACACCTCAGTAATGTTTTCCTTCGTTAGATCATATATCCAAAGTCGGTTATCATTCCTGACAGCTACAATGAGGATGTCTTCATGCTACAAGACAAATATATTCAAGCAAGGTGGATTTTACTGAAATTCTATATTATCCCGATTTTGATTACATTCAAAGCACACATGAAATGCCACATCGTTTTGACAATAAAATTCTGGACACTCATGATAGGCAACAAGAGCTAAACAGTAATACCGGGCAGATTTCACATGTCCTCGTCAAAAGCTGAACACTTTCGCTATGCTCTTTTTGAAAGCTAATACCTATGTGTATTAAGGTAAAGTATTAAGTTACAATTTGATAAATACAATCTTTAAATATTGCAATGGCAAATGTGTTACTCCTGATAACGAATAGTCTATTTCATACTAGGTGACAGCGTCATCTGCAAAAACCTAGAAATGCATTGCCATTAACCCAACATTAGAAACATTCCATGGTCTAGCCAACCATACTGGACCTGAGAACTAAAGGTGGCAAACTCGTTTCCTCTACAGAGACATTTACTTTATTCAAAACTATAATATTTTCTACGCTAACTGAATTTCAACATAAATTCATTGCATCAGACTATCCTTCAGGTTGATATATCAAACATAATTACGGATGAAGAACAACTCGATAACTAAGATACCTTTCTAAAGGATATTGCTTCCACACAACCTGGATGTTGAAGTGTTTTAATTAACTCAAAACCTCCATTATCATCATTCTCCTGCTGCCTTAAAAGAGAAAGATCACCTATAGGTACACAAGAACTGCAAAAATATTGTCACTGATATTAATGGCACAAATGAGAGTATGTTGTAAAAGATCAAGTTTTGTCGATGATTTCACAAAGAAAAGTTACAAAAAAAGAATCAAGATAATCTTCTAAAAATAAAAGTTAGATTTCTTCATTGTAAGATTTTTCCAATTATCTTAATTTCATCTTGATGCAATAAGCCCTCTCTGCCATTGGGATTAAATCGTCCCTACTTCAGGTTTTTTCCATCAAAGACCGGTGAATGGAAACAAAAGAAAAAAGTAAGGTCAAACAAATTCATTTATTCCACAGTAAAACTGATTTGAACGTGCTTCATCTGCGTAATAATGAAACGATCAAACGATTAACGTAAAATTCCATATCTTTTATCCATATTCCTGCTTTCAGGAGAAGCACCATGAAATATGCCTACACAAGATTCTCCAAATTCAAATTTCAACTTCTTGCATCCAAGCAAAATGTAATCGACCATTCGGGTTCATCAGCATCGCTTTGCCTTCCAACTACCAGAAGTGCTATGAGGCTATTGTACATGTAATACTGATGAAAGGGATCAATCAGGAAAAAACGACGACAGAAAAATGACCTCCAACAAACCTATAAACACACACACTTCTGTCATATGATGCTGTGGCAAAATATTTTCCAGATGAAGACCATTTCACCCTGACGACATATCTGTAATGAAATTACAGTATAGCATTCATCTTTCAATAGGCCAGAGAATTTCAAGTTACCTGAGCAGCTAAATGTTCTTAGCAACAGTTAAAGGAAGGAAGAAAGTAAATCTATTAGGTCCTGTTCAAACGCTTTCAACATTTCACTAAACATCAGTAAAAATTTGAATGAAATGCTAAGCAAAGTCCGGCGATGTTGAGATATAGATGCTTATTCGCTTTCACAATTTCACTAAACATTTCAATAAGCATTTGGTCATGAAGTAATGTCATTGGTCATGTGACTTGCATGTGAAATTAGCAGAGAAAAACTACTGTGATTGCACTAACTCACAATGCCTAATGGAGTGCTCAAACGCACATAACATCACTAGACTTGACCACGAACAATGAAAATGTTGAGCTGATACACTGCACATTTTCAAGGGACTTTAATTCTTGCTAAACAAGACTAAACAATGTTAAACTACACAAAACACCACTAAACAAGGTGTTTAAATGATTTCAATATTTACTTAAACAAAATATTTAGCGATGCTTCGTGAAATATTGAGAGCCTTTGAACAGGGCTTTATATATCATACCTGAGTTAAAGGAACTAAATGCTAACTAAGCCTGGAATCAAAATTTCGTGTGTGTATTGCGTGTATCTGTGTGTGTGAGCAAGCGCAAGTGCAAGTGTCTGTCCGCGTGTGTGTGCAAATGCGTGTGCGTGCAAGCATATGCGTGTGTGGAACAAAGCATTCAAACACAACAGATAAAAAGTTAAATAAGTTGTTAAAAATATACTTTGAATGGTTTTGAAATGATGCCAAAGGCCTTTCTGAGCATTTGAGGCTCCAAACACAAACAACTCTATCCATTCCACCAGTGATAAACAGATCTCTGAAATACAAAATTACTGCATCACTAACACACAAGAAGGTCTACTGCTTCATGTTGAAAGTCGCATCTGTGAATCTGAATAGATAAAATTTCTATTCAACTCTACTTGTATATTGAACAATCTTCGACAGCTAGCAAAACTTTGAAACAAAGTGAAACATAAAGCCAACATAATTCCTTTACAAACGCCAAATCTAATGCTAAATACAGCCAACTATAATGCAAAGGGAAGCTAGTACAAGTTCTCAGCCCGAATGAAATGAAAATAGTACAAGAACAATTTAATCTATTATCCTTCGTTATTCAACCTAATGGCTTGCAGTTCCCAATGCTGTTTAACGTCAAACAAAGTTAGCCTACCATAGGGGTGTTGAAGAACTTTTTCCACGTTGTATTTCTGCAGTTGCTCAATGAGTTCATAGAAATGTTACTTGGCACAAAATGCAAGATGTAGATTTCTACACTAAATAACATACTCATACAATATATGTAAACACGCTATAAGCATATTTATCTTTTAAATTACACGCATATTCATCTTTACATAGATATTGGATAAAAAAAAACCTTTTTTACATATAAAATATAACTAAATTTTTATAAAGAGAGTCCAGGAAATTTGTGCTCAAAAAACATGATATCTCAGTAAAGCAGCAAAGAATTTGAGAGCCATGAGAATAGATGCATTGACGTCATATTAAAACGAAGGAAGATAACTATAGTGCATATAATTTACAACATATACTATTTACTAATGACAGCATGCCTGGAATAAAAGACATACATACTTGTCTACTGGGTGAAAGTCTAATGCAAGAACTGCTGCTGAATGATGGTCAAATGATCTAGGAATAGCTTCTGACACTGTTTGTTTTATGTCATTTCCTAATTCAAAGACATATAACTGCTTGCCAGAACATGCTGAAGCTAAAACTGAATTGAGAGAGGGAGTTCTTATTGACAAGAGAAACTTTGGCATACTCAATAGATAGAGATTCAGTAGTCCATTAAACTCAATGTTCAAATTCATACTTTAGATGCATACTGCATGATTCCAATAAGTATTATTTTTCTACTGTGCATAAATCATTCAAAAGCTTACTTCTTACTCCTTATAACCAACCTTGACTTCTTAAAGACAATAAAACAATTAGGGAGGCATAATTTCTAAATTACAAAGACTGACATAAATAAGAATTTAGCATCAAAGAGGATAAGTTCTGGACTACATGGCGTGTATTTCAATATCTTAGAAATTCTGATTTGTGATAGTCACTATCTCCAGTGACATCATAAATTGCAAATAATAGCACTGTTTCCCAAGACCTAGAGATTGACCATTAATTCTGTCACTACTGTTGAATTCATATATTCAATCTTGCTTGCTTGTTCTAAAAAGCTTCATTGACTTCAAACCTTGCCTAGTTTTCCCAACAGTGATGTTGTTGTTATTTTTTGCAGTAGTCTTTACACTGAAATACTATGTACATATTTCCAAACATTCACAAAATGCAATCTAAGGTTTCAGCATTCCAAGCAGGAGGGGATCTAGAGCTGTACTTTGGGGGCAACTGATTAGTTTTATCTTTTTCATGCAAGAAGTTTCTTCACATAATTGTTTGCTATTGGAAATTTTACCATTTGTGAGGCCATACTCCACTGTCCCCTCCCTTTCATTGGATCCACTCCTGATTCCAAGGTAATTCCTATGTAGTATAGAAAAAAGATAAAGATATGTATTTGACACTACAATTGTTCACCATGTAAGGTATCAGAATATGCCATACATACCTCCATCTGATCGAAGTATTGAAGTTATGATATTTGCACCAGAAGAAAAGCCAGACAAGCAGCAGTATTCCTGTAGGAAAAGAGACAAAGAATGTCCCATTGTAACCACAATGCTGTGCCATAGCTTCCTATTGCTTCTGATGCTTGAACTACAACTAGAACAGGCATGCCATAGAAGGGGGCTCAGTCCCCTTCTCAAAATTATGAGGATTCTAGGGGGCTCAGCCTCCCCTTGTCAAGCATTTATTGGACTGGAAAATTGTTGATTATGCACTTGCAAAAGGAGGATGGAAGAAAGGTACATTCCTATCAATAGAAGAAGGATGATACAACTCTATGCTGGCTTTCCCCATCCTTTATTACTTTCACATGTACACCAGTACTAAGCAAATTATTACCAGAATTTCAAAAATGGGTGCGCTCAATATATCTCCTACAACACACCCCCCCCATTCTTACAGTTTTTGGACAATACCATTGACTTAGGATAGTCATAATTCATAATTAAGATGAACAAACAAGAATAAAGCACTACAAACTGAAATAAAACATCAAAAGCTAATTTTCAAATATTCAAATGTTAATCTCTGCAAAAGTTTGTGGACAACCAAGAATGGCATCCATGAAGAATAATGATGCAAGGAACAGCTTACTCTAGTCACTCCTACTCTAACACAAAGCACTAAATTCCAATAATATAACATTTCATTTAAAGCAAAACACTAACAATTCAGTTGAGCCTCTAAAAAGTTGTATTATTTTTGACATCAGGCATTCTTCTGCATTCTTGTATGGATGGAGCAAACTAGGGTTAATTTTAACATAAACCCAACTAAAATGCTACTTGCAAGAAGCAGTAATGAAAACAGACCTCATTGACAAACTGATCATCACCAACTGGGAGCTATAAATTAAATGACATGCATATAAAATGGATAAAAGTTATGGGATGTGCATGTATGTAACCACATCACTTCAACAACTTGATAAGAAAAATGCCTACATAATCAACCTAGACTATTTTTGAAAGCTGGCACATCAAAACATCACAGCTATCTGATCAATATCTGAGAATAAAGTAATGGTACCAATGACTTTTTGCTGATTTAACAAAATTGCAAATTGATGAATTCACAGCTAATGAAATCTAATAGATAAGTAATATGCAGGGCTTTGCTATAGCAATATTCAGAGTGATAAAGTTCACATTTACTGACAACAAACAGTGCAACAACTTTGTGAACAACTATACAAAGATATCATGAAAATAATATATGGAAAAAATAACCCTGAATTTTCCCTGACTTGAAAAAATTATACAAAATTCTCTGGCTATTCCAAGCTTTCACTGATTTTTTCTAAACATAACCTATTTTCCAGGATTTCCAGGTTTTCCAAACTCAGGATGAACAATGATCATAATAATCCAATAAATTTGCACTTCATATACATCACAAATAGAACTAATGCTGGCAATATTGAAATAAAACATTCCCCTCTGGAAAAAGGTGTCTGCTACTTTTCAGGCTGATTTTTCTCAAACCACTAAATTTGACTAGACAATAAAAATTTTTCTTTGCACTAATCTGGTTCAAGAACCCATTTGATAAATGAATATTTACTCATTAGAATCCATAGATACACTCATAATCAACAATAAATCATACCATGTGCTGCCTTTGATTAGATGGTCTTTCAACATCCAATGTGCTATCTAAAAGAAGTGAAAAAGGACTGATCACTCCCCCCTTGATTTCATTTCCACTCTACATCTGAATCTGAGAACAGAAATATGTTGAATAAACAGTAATACAGTTAGTATATGAAATTATAGGCATGCACAATGGTGACACCAGGGATCTGATGGGAGAGTGGAAGGACTAAGGTACTGCTATCAGGGTGTGAGAACTAAATCAACTCTCATAAAAGAGTTCTTCACATTTCAACAGGCAACAAGCATGCCCCAATCAGCGGCTTTAGCCCCCTAGCCCCTCCTAGTCCTAGTCTTAGGTACAAAACAACCATGCATGAACATATAGCTCTGACCAAATCACAGTGGTGAAAATTTAGGTTATGGTTATTCTGATGCACAAAAAGATAATACAAATTAAATAATTACTGATGATGACTCTAGCCAGGGTTGAAATGTTCTATTAGGATTTGTCATTACCATCCTTTCATTGGTGTTATAGTCATGAACTACCAGGATCAGTCATTGCCATTTCTGTCATTGCTGTTTTACAGTCATAAATACTATACTATTTAGGTTGTACATTGAAATCAAATGCAGTCAAAAGTCAAGACATCTATTGCTATTTTCTTTCTTATTATTAATTCTTTTACATAGCTTTAGTTCCTAAAGTCTGAATCAATTAGGTTATTCATATAAAATAATACAGGTAGCCCAACCAGGGGCATGGTTTGACTAAATCGGCCCATGAATTCTAGAAAGCATAAATTGATGGGCACAGATATAGAAAAGGGCTGCAAATTTCTGATAAATCCACAGTTTTATGATATATACATTCTGAAGCTCTACATATTCAGAATTTAAAATTTTCTTCACCTTATTGAGCAAGCCCTTTAGGTATTTGTTAGAAGGGTTCAACTGGCCAGTCTGCCCTTGAGCCCTGTATTTCACTAAAATTCCCATGAGAACATATAAAATATCTGAAATGCATGCTTCTAAAACCAACAGTAAACTTACCAATGAGTGCCATGAGTGCACCTGATGAAATTGAAGAACTGTGTGATTCAGCTCCATAATCAAACGCACTAGAAATGCATTTAGAAAACAAAACAAACAGATTTATCCACATGACCTATGTTTATAACTGTAGCATATGCTACATGTACAAAATCTATATGTAACTCTAAGTAGAGCTAAAGTACTGTGGTTGACTATTACATGGTACCACTGAGAGTAAACAAAAACTGGGAGTACTGGAGAATAGCATTACAAGGGACAGTTGATTTATGAGAATAAATTGGTGGTTTCACAGACTCAGAGCAGCAACTACTTAATGTACTCATCCAGGGGCATATCAGAGTAAGGAATATGATGGTGCTACATGCTTACTCCTACCAGAAGCCTTTGCTAATTCTTTGCCTTGTCAATTTTGGTGTACTAACCATTGCTAATCAATATTTTTGGGGAATTTTTTAGCTCACTCCAAAAGCATGCCACTCATTCACAGCCCAGAATTTTCAAATCATAACTTTGATTGATTCAAAATGTTGATAAATATCACAACTGCAAAAAATTTCTATATCAGATACAATAACATTAGGCATAAAAAAACAATATTTCATACAGCAGGCCCCAAGGGAAGCACAAAAATACAGAAAAAAATTTTATTCTGTTGCGTATATTCAATACTTGAAGCTAAATTCTAGATGATTCTTGACTTACTGGAGTGTTACATGAGGTTCAATTGGGAGTTGACTTGTTTGTGAAACTGTTTAGGTAAAGGTTTCATTCCATATAAATAATTCCCCTCTAGCAAGGAGTTTTTCTATAACTGCTGTAAAAATAAGTTAATTTCTGCTTTGAGTGACCTTATGTCAACAAAACCATATCACTGAGCACTGTTCTCTTTATGAATACAGCAAAACCAACAGCAGAATACCTTTCAGAAGTCAGCTTCCTAAGGGTTTGGGTATAACCTTGCTCTTCTAGAAATTGACAAACAAAATACAATGCTTTCCTTGTTTTTTCCATTGTTGAGTATAGAAAATCATTCAGCTCCTTACCAAAGTAAATGCTAACTTCCCCTAGGGAGAAATTAATTTTTTTATATAGGCAATACAATATGATTGTTTTGTAAGAGGCTAGTCATTTATAACTCAAGAAGCCAGGGCATGTTAGATGTTAAAAACTATTCAACAGTCTTGTACCCCTTCTCTTTCCTGGTACCCAGAATTATCAATGACAGATCTCTAACTGAGGATTTGTTGAATCAGTTATGCATGCCTTATAAAATCAATTGTGGTAAAATTTTTACTCTGTATTCAATATTTTACGAGTGTATTATAACTCATGAGTATATACAAGCCATTATTTAAGCCTCAAGATGATTACGAATTCATTTGTGGTATTTTCCTGGCTGGCAGTACTTTGTCAAGTTGCACGTAAAGTAAAAGTTCTTCTAATGAGTTATCATGTCATGTATGCTATGGTAAATGAATAAGCATATTACCAGAGATATTGTATTTAACTAATTTGGACTATTTTTTAGTTTGAGTTTATTAGCATTTTGGTGAGGAAACAGATCTTACCAATGCATGGATCTTCTGCAAACTGAAACAAATGATAATACTATGTTAAGTCCAGGAGAATATATTGAACTACAGGAAAGCTTGCTGTTTAAGACACTTTTAGAGGAAGTGACAGGAAATACAGGAAGACTTTATCATGCATGCATGGATGATAAAAATCATAGAGATAATAGTAATAAGATAAATACTCTATGATAAAAATAGTCACAAGATAAAAAATAGGATGGCTCAGATTCTGGTAAGTCTAAATGCCATATCTCTCGAATAGATTAGCACTTTGCTACATCGTCCTTTTATCCCCGCTGCTGCTATTTATAGTATGAATATTACTTGAATTGCTTTTGCCTCATCTTTATCGTTATTGCTAGCAAGAGCTGCAGTCAAACAAGGGACATGATGCTTATTATTAATCTCCTTAAGTGGTATGCCTAGGCTTACCTGAGTCTGAAATATATTATTCTTCTTTAACCGGCACAAGTGGAATATGAGTGGAATAAATAACATGTGATTGCGGATGTTTGCATTGCCTCACTTCCACTATGAGATCGCTTACAAATTGCTGACTTGTTTCTATGGAATCCTTCAAGGAGTGTAAACAACTTTACAATGTATTCCACCAGTAAGGTCTCCATTTAATTATTCATCAGAAGTTTTAGCGATTGCAGTAAAGGCATGTCCGTAAGTACACAGATCGATGGTGCTCAATCATTAATGAGTTTTGATTCAATAGTTTCCCTTGATGCAGTGCAGGGACTAGAGAAATCAAGGAGTGATGCTTTTTTGACATCGATGACACGCCAGAAGGCATGGACAGAAGCAAACAAGATCAAGACTGTTTGGGATATCAAGCCGATTGATTTTTCAGTGAAGATATATCAACCGAATCCACTGCCTAGAAACAGCAGAGAAGCTATGATTCAGGATTGGAGTTCTATAAAATCTGAAGGTGAAAGTACTGGTAGACTTGTGAACCCATCGGTGCCTCGATTGCACCTGCCTGCTCTGTTGCTGGAAAAAGATACTGATCCAAGGCCTAAATTTGAAGCTAAGCATAGACCGCCTAGCTCACAGACATCTAGGGTAGTGTTTATACGCGAAGGCAAATTTCAACCTGAGCCATATTTTACTGATAGTGTTGGAATTCATCGAAGGGATCTTTTTAGAAAGGTAATGTATTCCTAATTTTTTGCTTCTCAAATGTGCAAGTTGCAATCAGTAGCAGTTTTATGGGGACCAGGGGGTACAGCCCCGGAAATGTTCGTGGCTCTTTCGCTGGCCCCTAATTTTCTTCGCCCGTTACTCGTTTTCCTGCATTGTTGTTCTTTCATTTCCACACTTTTTTATCTATAAAGGGCAAATATCTATATTCAAAAAGGGCGTTATCCTAGGGTTAAAAGAGCATGATAAGAAAAATTTTTTGCGGCGTCGCCTCCAGACGCCCTTCACTCTGTCCTCCGACCTAGCAGATTTTGCCAGCCAAAAACACCCTTGGTTTCAAAATGTAGGTACCAGAAAATTTTTGCCCGCGTAGGGTATGCTTCGATCATCTTACATCTTTCCAAACTGTAGAACAGTGTTTCACAGCCTTATTTTATTTATGGGCCCCTTTTCCCTTTTCCATCACTAAGTAATGAAGATATCTGCCATGAATACTAACATAGTAAAGTTTGGTCTGAAGTGTAATCATATCATGAAACATCATCTCTCGAGTGTGGATTCCAATTTGCAAATTTTTGTCGGTAGAATCCAAAGATTACCTTATGGACCACTGGAATCCATATGTATTCCGGTTGAGAACCACCAATTCAGAAGAACCGCTCTTTTAGCTTCCCCTCCCAAAATAGAATGTTAGAGGAGTTATAAAGTCTTTTTACCTTTACTCATAATCGTGTACATGGACAACTACAAAAACGATACCGTGCTTGCGGTACTCGTGTGTCCTATAAGAGTAAGTTGGTCAAGATATATGGTGATTTTGGCGTATGTGCTTTTTGGATGATCCCTAGCAACAATATACAAAAGGCTAATGGGATGAATAATAGATAGCAGGGTTGATGGTGATCAGCGAAGATGATCATTTCTAAGTCAAACGTTCTATCCTTAAAATTTATACAATAATTATTTGCAGGATAAATATATTCACATTAAATGGCAACTATTTGCCATCATAAAAAAGAATTTGAAGACAAATAGGGTTGTAAACTTCAGTTAGATCAAAAGAATGCAGCACCGGAAGGACACTAGCAAGAAGGTCACACCTTCATACACGAAAGGGATGGCACACCAATAGGTAGTGTCCGTGTCCTCTATACCATCATTGATTGGACCCTTGGGATTTATTGTTTTATATGAATTGTACCTGAATTTGTGGTAAAGTAGAAACTCCTGACTTTATTATTGGCCTCAAATTCTACAAAGGAGCTGAATCTGATGCAGTTTCTATAACTTCACTTAATCTTTGTCTAGTTCAGAAATTTATAAACCAAACAAAATGCAGAGCAGTTTGGCAAGAGAAAGTTTGCCGCAGAAACTACTTGCTTGTTGCTGGCAATAAAATTATAACATATAACTGTACTTACAATTTTAATCAGAATATGAAAGTGGAATGAAATATGGCTTTATTTAATTAAAATTTTAGATTCAGGTGTAATTCTAATATTCTTTGATTCAAGCAATAGAGTCCAATCTCAAAACTTGTGTCGATGATTTTCAAGGCTTTAACACTTCTACGTTTATAGCATGGAAGAAAGGATATGAATTCAAATTCGCCTTCAGATAGGGATGTATCCAGAGCTGGACTTTGGGGGCATCTGATTCATTTTACTATATTTTCATGCAAAAAGGCTCTTAGCACAATTGTTCGCTATAGGAAAGGTTACCATTTGGGGAGCCATGGCCCCTGGTCCCCGCCACCAATGGATTCTCCCCTTCCTTTATATATGGGTGTTGTAAATGTCCATTGACGTTACAATTGGGAGGAGCATGTTTGAAAGGGGTCATTGTTTGTAAAGGCATTAAATATTTCTCATCAAAAAGGTGGGGCTACGAATAGCCTGCACGAAGAGCTATCATGGCTTCATAGCTACTCGAAGCGCCATCCACAATTTACCAGCTTCCCCCTTTTCTTTAGCCATCAGGTAAGTATCTATCAAAAGTATGACGTCATTGTAGCATAGAAATCTGTCTTAAATCTTGTTTTAGTTCTCGATGCCTCAATTTCTTTCAGCTAGAGGATTTTAGGCAATATCACAAGTTTGGAATTTACGATTTTGAAGCATCATCTGATCGCGATCCTCAGAATCTTAGATTTAGAAGCAAAATGCTGTCCTTGACATTACCAGGTAAGCTTGAAGTACGTATTAGTACAAGCTACCTTTATACTAGCAAAGCTGAGCCTGATCTAAATCGAACCCGATCTACGGTTTGCACCTATTTGTTACATGTTTGTCATATTTCGTCCTTATTGTATGGTTTTGTTCGTCTGGTCTTCTCTCTTCCTATCGGTCTGTGAAAGAGCGTTGAGAATTGCATGCAAAGATAGTGAGAATACTTTTGAATCCCTGGCTATTCATCAACGCAATCTGCAGTTGTTTCTGATAGAAATAATCAAAGCAAAAACAACATCATGATGATGATGATGATGATGATGATGATGATGATGATGATGATGATGATGATGATGATGATGATGATGGTGATGGTGATGGTGATGGTGATGGTGATGGTGATGGTGATGGTGATGGTGAT
>OLMO02000257.1:16590288-16604821 GCA_900291935.2 Cassiopea xamachana | reverse complement strand
CACAGCTACTCTTCTTATCAATCATTTGCTAACAATCACAAATCCAATTTCAAAGTAAAGACGTGATCTTTACATTTAAGCCTGCAGTTTCTTGATTGAAAATCATCAAAATTTGTTTAGGTGCTATAGGAATTCTAGTACTTCATAGAAAACATAACTAAAAGCATCTGTCGACAAGTATCCCCACTCAAAACATTTTTACTTATATTTACACATTGAAATCGTCTTTAACAAACTTTCCAAAGGTACGATATTGCTCATTATGCTTGCTAACAAAGTCATTTCCCACAGAAACTAGATCGATTTTGTCAGTTTCATCTTTGTGGCAATTAAGAATGGCTAGAGAATTGAACCTTCGTTGGGACATGGTTGCTCGTTGCCAGGTTTTAATTCTGCGAGCGAGCGAAAAAGACCGTTCTGGTGTTGCACTTGTTGCTTGATTCACCATTAGGATGTAAATGATGATCATGACATTTGGTATCAGACACCTTTCATCAGTTAGATTTTGCAAATAATCCACTACATCAGTAAAACATAAGACCAAGCTATTTTTGAAAAGCTGCCTAAAAATGGGAATTTCAACTTCAAGTTTCAACTTAAGGGGGTAGACCACTATAAAATTCTGAAAATCTGCCAAAAATCTCAAATTTTTTTTCATGATGTTTTCTAGCCTAAAATGTAGGAGGAATAAGACGATGAACTTAGATCTCTTATATTCTTCTTAGTTATTGAGAAAATTACTCTTTTGTGTACTATACCAATAATTTGTTTCCTTAGCAACGCCTTAGCAACATGTTTTGTCTTATGCCCCAATCTCCCCTTTGCGATATTTGGGGTTCCAGCTTTGGAATAATGATACACATTAGTCCCCTGTGACACTTTGAGCATCAACAACACATTTAGAGTTGTTCTGTGAAGGCACACTGGGCAATCTACGTTTGCAGTGAACATCTGGAAACATTTGTTCATCTGGAACTTGTTGTGTTTTATTCAGTATGTGAAAACGTAAATCTTTGGGTAGATATCGATCGAAGACAAGGAAATTTCATTGTAATCAATTTACTGAGCCTGCAGATCAAAGTGAGGATTCTGCGACAGAGCGTGTTATTGAAACGACTAGTCCATCATCAGCTGATGAGACAACGAATGATGCAGACACGGAAAATGATCTTAGTTGCTCCAGTGCTAAAAAATTGCGACTTAGCTTTGAAAGTAATAAGAAGGAATGTGATAATTATTATATATTCATGTCATTCTCGATTCTCAAGACTGTGGTAGGCAGATGTAACAGATGTAAGTGTGAATTTTGTCAAGAGAGTTTAGATCTTGTTGATAATGAGTCCTTTAGAGCAGGTTTAGCTCATAAGTTATCACTCCAGTGTAGAAATTGTGGAATTTTGGACACATTCTATTCATCACCTGTCACATGTAATGTTTATCCTGACTCCAAAGCTAGAAGGTCAATGTTTGATATAAACCTTAGATCAGTGTTAGCATTCCTTGAAATAGGAAAAGGCCATAAGGCAATGAACACTTTTTCTGGTTTTATGAATCTTTCAAAGCTATTATCAAAGACACAATATGATAAAGCAAATGAAAAGCATTATCAAGATGCCTGTATCCAAAGTTGTAAAGAGGCAGCATTAGAGACAATAAATAAGCTTGGTGGAAGTTCGGATGCAGTTACAGATTGTCAAGTGTCTGTGGATGGGACTTGGCAAAAGTGTGGTCATTCCTCATTAACTAGTGTAGTTACTGTCATGTCAAAAGAAAATGGGAAATTTTTGGACCATATTGTGCTATCAAAAGCATGCAAATGGTGTCAGACATGGTCAAATAGGACAAATCACCCTGAATACAATAGTTGACTGGCAAACCATGACTGTAGTATCAATCATAGAGGGTTATCAGGCTCTATGGAGGGTAAAGGAGCAATTGAAATGCTTAGTTGTTCAACACAAAAATATAATTTATGTTACAAGTGGTACAATTGGTGATGGAGATAGCTCATTCTTTTCTGAAGTTGTTAATGCCAAGCCTTATGGGGACACTGTTGTGATAGAAAAAAGAGAATGCATTGGCCATGTGCAGAAGAGAATGGGAACACGGTGTAGAAATTTGAGACAGACACTGAAAAGTACTGTATTGTCTGATGGAAGACAATTGCTGGTAGAGGAAGGCTGACTGACAAAGCAATAAATACCCTTCAAAACCATTATGGTATGGCAATCAGGGAGAATACAGATAACATTGATAACATGAAAACGTCAATCATAGCAGTATTGTATCATAATTCTGATATCATAAATGACAATGAGAGACATAAGTACTGCCCAACAGCAGAAAATAGTTGGTGCAAATGGTGGCTGGGTAAACTAAATGGTACCAAGAAGTATAAGAAAAATGTGAACTTACCAATAGTCATTAAAAGGAAGCTTGAACTAATATTTTTTTATTTATGTAAGGATGAACTGCTGAAGAAATGCCTTCATGGCCAGACTCAAAATGAAAATGAAAGCTTAAATGCAATAATCTGGAAAAAGGCTCCCAAAACAATTTTTGTGAATAGAAAAGTGCTGGAGATAGCTGTTTATTCTGCTGTCATAGAATTTAATGATGGATACTGCAGCCTTGAATGCACTTGCATTAGTTAATGGATTTTTTACCAATAAATTTGTGCTAGAAGCGGATAAGCAACAGGTACAATCAATGGAAGGAAAGTCTAGCAAGAAAGCAAAATACAGAAGAAAAAAGCTCAGAAGTATTAGAAAAGGATTTCTTGACAAAGAAAAAGAGAATGAGAAGTCAGAAAGTTACTTTTCAGGGGCATTTTAGGCCTCAGGTTTTAGGCTTCCACATTGTTGAACTTTAATTTCAATTTTTCTGGCTTTGCGTTTTTTACCAATGCTGCTTTGCCGTTATCACAATATCTCTGGAACTATTTCTCTGAATGCAACCAAACTTTGCACAGCCAATGCCTACATTATGCTCAACAATCTGAACCTAAAAAAGCTCATGTATAGCTTTTTATCTGCAAGTAGAATTAACATGTTTTTTTCAGAACGTGATCAAAAAAGTTGATTTCATGTTTGACACTTGATATCTTCTCAATTACACACTTAATGACTATTATTTTAGTTTCAGATTGTAGATTGACAATGGATCTTTTCATTTTTGAAGTCTGTTTCCAAATATCTCTTGTTATTCCACAGATATTTTGATAATACAAACCAAGCTATTTTGAGACAACAACAACAACAACAGCTCAACGAAGCATGAAAATTAGAAAAAAAGTTGAAATTTGTAATTTTCACATTACAATGTACAACTTCACCAAAATTCACCCCCATCTGATGCAAATTGTGGCTTTTCATTTTTATGGTGGTCTACCCCCTTAAACTTCAAGATTTGGCCCGCGGGCCGGACTTTGGACATGCCTGTCTTAGTTTAGTCGGCTTAATAATCACTCAGCACTGCTATAAATTTCTATTATCAAGCAGCCTATCCCTTTCATTCATGCGATCCTCGATTTGAACCGATAATCAGTAATAACCAAGGATATTTTAACATTTCTTCTTATGATATTATGGCAGAAAAGTGGGGGGCCATGGCCCCCCGGCCCCCCTACATCGGGTGCCTGCTGTAGCAAGGATCGCTTTCTGCATAAATTGTCAACTGTTAATGACATTTTAATGCAATTTGCTAAAAACTATTCATCTCAGCTCTTCTCCTGACTGTTTATTTATTTGGTAAATGAATCAATTCATTTAGTGGAAGAAATTAAGAGCACTTCAACAACTTGATTGTATACTGGTATTGTTTTTAAATGCACGCAAGAGCTTAGGAAGCATTCAGAATGTGGGGGCACGCGCATTCAAGGACAACCTCAAAACAAGAATGAGTAACTCAGTGACATGCAAGGGGGAATTCTACTGATCTGTTTGCAAAAGTAGGGGCACGGGTTTCCTCCCCCCCCCGGTACTTACGTCTTTGTTTATATACATGTATGTATATATATATATATATATATATATATATATATATATATATATATATATATATATATATATATATATATATATATATATATATATATATATATTTATATATATATATATATATTGTTGGCATCATTTGTAGTTTGGCATTGCTTACCAAGGAGTAAACCGAAGGGACATATTTTTGTAGTTGGTAGGGAAGAGCCAAGCACCCCCTAGCAAATTCATTTTATCATAATAAGAGCATCCCGTAGCAAATTAGAACATCCCGTAGCAAATTTTCTATTACATTTTTCTTGTAGGAAGGGTACAATGCTTCTTTTATTGTATATATTTGTATACAATAACTAGAAAACTTTATTTACTATTATGATTTGAAAATAAAAACATGTTTATTTCTTTATCAAGCCTTGCTGCAATTGCTATTGTTTTTGAGTCAGTACTGCCAATTTTTTCACAGGCATACAAAAAGGGGCGATCAGCTCACACTGCATTGATGGAGCGAGTTCAATCAAATATCAGCTGGATTAATCACAACGACAAAATCATTCAACTACAGAGACCTGATATTTATGATCACAAAACGAAAGACTGGTGCGATGTAACTGGGGCACCTGATGAATCAAAAGGGCCTTTTCCACTAGGATAATCAGCACAGTTATAGAGATCTTTCTAGTTAAGGTATGCATATATTTTGAATAGTTACGTTCTTCTAGCGTAGTTGTGCAGATTTTTCTTATTCAGAGCTAAAAGTCTAAATAAATAACTAAACTACAATTTACATCAAAATAGCAAATTCTGGGATGGAGGAAATGCTAAACAGTGGAAATGCTGTAGCATCGATATGGGGACACTTTCCCTATTAAAAAACTATAACTTAGCACGCAATATAGAATTTGAATAGAATAGGGTATATGAGCCACCCTTATACCTCAATGCTTCCGTGTTCAGTTAAAACTATCATTTAGATTTATCTGTATGTAGCCATTTTCATTCATAATAAAGGAAAAGCCATCAACAGCAGATGTGTGAAACCATAGAAAGCCGAACTCTTTCCTTTTTGATGAAATGAAAAATAGAATACAAATTTCATAGTGAGTTCAATAAATTATTTTCACCAAAAGTCGCCATTCAAATGAAAGCTAATCACTTTGTTTTTGCATTTCTAGAAGAAACACGGAAACGAGATATTCCCATAATGCTTTTCTACATGTTTCCTCTCTTCTGTTGTAGAATTAGCAGTTGCATTTGGATCAGCTATTGCTTCAACTCTATACCACTGATTCCAGAGCAAAGTTTTAATTCAATTTAGTGACAAGAAGCAATTATTCGAGGAGTTTTAATTTAGATTTATGGATGATGAATCTCTAACATTCATTTTTGTAACTAATATATAATCATTGGGGTAAGTGTGGGGAGGGGTCAGTGGTAAGCTTGCTACCATCAGTTGGCACCCCGGCAATGTCAGGCAAAGTTGGCCTGATTGTTGATAGCGATCCCTCAACCAATAATTAAAATTTTAATTCGTAATTGACACAGAGCTACAGGGGCGTGGAAACTTCGGGGGCCGGGGCATTGGCCCCCTGATTTTGTGCATATGACAGTATTTTTGCACTTTTCTTGCAATTTTGTGTAGAACAAGATACCATAAAATTCGATTTTTCATTCAATAAAGCTGGTTAGTGATACTGTAGCTAGCACTGCTAAGCAGAATTTTGAGATTTTTCCCAAACCTTACAAAACCGTTCTATCACGCCACTCCATTCCACTTTTAGAGTCGTTTCAACGCCCCTGAGCTACTTACAGTGTTTATTCATAATATATGTTAGGCAGTGGCGAGCCGGGGTAACGGATGTGGAGGTTTCACATTTGTATGTTTGCCGATGGCATCGAAAATTTTTGACTTGCTGGTATACGGTGGCGTAGCAAACATGGATTGTTGGTCATTTTGGGAAGTTATATAGCCTGTCGGAAAATTCCTTTGCTACATCCTCAATTGAGAAGCCAGACCCCACCTTTGGCTCGTCACTGATAACATGATTTAGAACACAGATTATATCAGTGGCGGAACAAAGATACTCCTTGCCCATAGACAATGGCGCAGTATTGTCGGCCTTCCCAGGGTAATAAACATGGCCTAGGAAAATAATCATGGCTGGTAATGATAAATTGCATTGCACTTGTGATCGGAAAGTAGTATAGATTAGGAAGAAGAAACTTGATTTTGAAATGATCTTGAAACAAGGGGATTATTCGCCTGTTACGCAACGCCTGTAAGGGGATGGGGGGTACTTTGATTTGTTGGGATATTGTTTCATTCATGCGGAGTGCTATGCTGTGAGGGAACGTTGCAAGACAAAGAAGGTTGATTTCACAGATGTTAACATTGGCGTTGCGTAACGGGCGAATGACTCCAAATGAGTTTAATTTATATACTTTTTGCATCTTTTTGAAGATTTTTCATAGATTGTGGAGATTAAAATGTATAAGAATATTTGTGCTGTTTTCAATGTGTTTGTTGAACTTTGTGACAAAATTTTCAATAAAAAAGTAAACAATGCCACTCAACGGAGTTTTTGAGACATTTGCCGCAAGTAAACCACCAAATCAGGCTTACTTCAGTGATATCTAATATAGCAGATCCTTCAAAAATTTATCAAAGCTCCTTGTTATTCTGGCAATATCCTCTTTTCTATGGCCATTGACATCTCGCACCTCTAACCTTTTGTAAAAAACTTTTACCACAGAGTATCTTGAAGAACTTGTATAGAAGCATAATACAGCCATATTTTAGATATTGCTCCTCTGTCTGGGGGTGTTGTAGCACAACTTATATAAACAGATTCCAGAAGCTACAGAATAGAGCAGTTGGGATAATAACTAACAGTGCATTGGACACCCCCTGTCAAACCACTATTAGCAAACCTTGGTCAAAGGTCAATTAGCGAACTTAACGAAAATGACATGAAACTAATAACTTATAAGTCCCTCAATAACCTTGCTCCAACTTTCCTTTGACAACTTCTCATTCGAAATTCTCAACTATCTCGTAGAGCCCTACGAAACACTGATAAGGATTTGAAGTTGTCACTGAAAAAACTAATAATTGGCAAAAAGGATATGCCTTCAGAGGAGCAAAATTGTGGAATGGCCTCTCAACCGTTGCTAAACGAGCACCATTTCTAGCAACTTTTAAGTCCTATTTATAAATAATTGTTTTGTATATCTAGTTGTATACACTTATAAATGTAGACCTATTAAAACATGTAATTTTTTCTTTTTTCACAAGTTTTTAGCTTTTATTTTATAAATAGACAGCACCTTGCAAACCAGCTTAGCTGAATAGGCCACCGTCTTTAAGAAAATTGAAATAATGATTATGATGATGACGATGATGATGAAAGGAATCTGCAGAACAAAATCATAGCTAAACTCTGATATTATGAACAACATTTTTAAGGATAGGAATATATTGTATAGCCTGCGGACAGCATCCGGCACGCCTTTACCTGTTGCCAGAACAACTACATATGGAATGAGGTGGTCAGGCTCAATGGAAATAAACTCTGGCAAATCCTACCGTCATCATTTAAAAGCATGCCTAGCAAATCCTGTCGTCGTCATTTAAAAGCACTCCATGTCTTGCAAATTCTATATAAAAATCTTAGAAACCAAACTCATGTGGCTGTAGAATCTGCAAGACTTTTATTCGCAGCCTTTTTAAAGACACATTTACTAGGGAGGCAAATCCCTAGAAAGGAAACATGCTAGTTCAAAACTCAATGAAAAATTTTGAGGACTGGGAGCACTTTTTGGTGAAAAATTCCTTCAAAGATGCTCTTAAAAGGATCCATCTCGTTTTCTAATTGGAAATTCAAATGTGTCATAAAAGTAAATACGTTTGCTTGAAAGCCATAGTGGAGACCATTTATCAGTTCTAGTAGCAAGTAGTTTAATGTCTCTGGTTGCTGTAATATGAGAAAGAAATGGGATCTGGGGGCAACGCCCCCAGGAAAATTTTTGATTCAGTGCTTTATACTTTGGCTTAAATATCCCAATTTCATGCATGCCATTAGTTGTGAAGACCTAAAATTCTGCTGCGTCTGAATCCTTCAAGATAGCTTAGAAGACATACATACATACATACATGATTTAATTTACCCAGGTCAAAATTTGGCAGCAAAAAGCTGATGTGGACCTGCTTAAGAAAACTAGCCTAATTACAAAAGTTTGTTTAAAAATTAACGTAAATTTTAAAATTGTCTCTAACCTTATATCGAAATTGTCTCTAATCTTATTTCTAATAGTAAACATAATTTTCATCCCTATTTGCGTTAAATGTTATTTCTTTTCCAAAAGACAATTTATTTAATATTTTCATGTCTGATCTTAAATGGCGTTTGAAAGTTTCTCTATTTGTTTGCTTCTTTAGTTCTTTGTTTAATGACTTCCATATTATGGGACCCCTTTTTCATATTTACCATATTTCATATTTATCACTTACAGTCACAATTTGAGCCACTGTTGATCTATTTAACAGCAATTTCTTCAGTTCTAAAATATAGCTTTTGGAAAAGAGGGATAATTTCTGGGGGCAAACTTCCATTTACTAGGGGAGCAATTTCGAGAACTAGGGGGGCATTTGCCCCGAAGTTTGTATTTTAAAAAAGGCCCTGCTTTTATTGCTAAGTCAGGTTTTGTAGTTGGCAAAAGTTGGTTCACCTTTTAACTTCCTCAACTTGAAGTATTTGTTATTTCCATTATTATAGCAATAGGGTATATTGTGAAAAATACTTCCATTGAATTGCACTCCTGAGTAATATATTTAAAAATAGAACAAAGCGAATAAACTTACATCCAACGCAAAAGTATTATGAGCATGTTACTGCTTATGATTTTATACTTTCATATCTATACGAACAGCCCCCAGTTCTGCACATGAATAACTCCGTTTGTCCACCCTTTTGCTATCACACGATAATACTGGTATCGCCCTGGATATAACACTTTCACAATTTGACTCGGACGGAATGGATATGTACCGGGCGCATGCCACTGTTCTGCTTTCCCTTCTGCAACCATCTTCCAATCAGTTTCATCGTTCGAGCCTTCGAGGAAAAACGATCCTGTTGGCTTGTTTGAGCCTAAAACATACCCTGTCACTGCAAATGCCTTCACAAGGTATGGTCTCTTGAGGTTGACAGAGACGTAGGCTATTCCCTCTGAATCAGCTTTTGAGGCAAATCCGCAATTTTCCCAGTTTTTAGCAGTTAATATTTGCCTTTCGTCTGCTACATTCCTTCCATGGCCAGCACCAGCCGCCAATGATGGGTAAACTACAAATGTAAAATCATCACGATTTCTTTTATTGAGGATGTTGCTCTTTGGATTTGCAAATGACAAGATATCAGAATCCTGTTGCCCGAGACACCAAGCTGCTCCACAGAGTACACTTAGCACAAAGCATAGAACTGAAGCTTTTTTCATTTTCATTCACTGCAATGGAAAGTTAGCTGTTTTTGATACAATCAGATTGCTTTCGTTGTAACCGTGCGATAGCTCAGTGAAGCATCAACCGATCAAGTGGATCAGTGCTACTTCTTATGATTGAAGTACACTGTGTACTTTATATTGAATTGGCCAATCAAGTCAGGAGAGTTGAATATTAAGTAGCAAGTATTTGGATAGCTGTGTAGAGAGAAGCAGAGCGAGAAAAGTTTGTTGAGGCTGTTGGGCATGAGGATACCGAGTAGGAATCGCCAGGGCCGCAAAGATATGATATGATATGATATGATATGATATGATATGATATGATATGATATGATATGATATGATAATGTATTATTTATACACGATTCTACCCTTCAGCTTTTTTATTTTACATCATAATACAAAAAAAAGTGGATTTGATAAAACTTTACTTATTGCACTTATTGTTTAAGCGACTCAACAACAGCAACTTCAATACTTCACTTCGTTTGATTCTGGCCTTAAAAGTGCTACGTTCTCTTTTCTTTTCTGATAATTTCTAATCCGTAAAAAAGGTGTCGGTTAAATTTATAGCCAAGGTAGAGGTTACGGTCCTGAAAAGATTATTGAGAGCTCGTCCCCCAAAGCCCTTTCTACCCCCTTTGTCTTCAACAATGCACTTCTTTACAGGAGTGACTGCCGCCTCAATATTGTCAACAAACATTCGCTTACATTTTCAATAGGTAACTTCCTGTGGAACTCAACGAAGAGGACGACCACGAAGGAAACTGGAAAATGATATCAAGGATATTGTAGGAATGTCGATGGCTGGACTGCTTCGGAATGCACAGAACAGGGACAATAGGAGAAATACCATTGTGTTTGCCACGGCGGGTCAACTATGACCCTTCCGTTTTTGACGATGATGATCTTCCTACGGCAGTCCTTGGAGCCACACCCCTTTTTATTGGCAGTATGTAGTTCTACACCCTCCAGAAAAATTCCTAGGACCGGCCACTGATCGATAGCTTATCCTCCTTCAGACATGGGATCAAGAGGAAATGGAGAAGCATTTCTACTTAATTATAACAATTCAATTCAATTCAATTATTCAATTCAATCCTACAACTTATCATCCTTCAAATCTAACATCAGCCAATTTGACCTTATCTCTCTATCCACTTAACCCTTCTCCCTTTTTTAAGTTTTTCCTTTGTCGGCATATTGTTATAGGCCCTAAGGTCTTTCCCCGTCATTGGATACTAAAAAAGAATTCAGGAGAAGAATATCATAGAAATATGCAAGGTTCAACAGTTGTCTACTACTCTTAGCTCTCTAAGCTAAGGTTTATGCAAACAGCTCCAAGGTTTGAAAAACTGACCTCTTTTTTATAAGAACAATGCTATAAGAACAGGAGCGTAAATTTTGGTAGAAAATTTAGAAAAATTAAGAACAAGACTGAAGCTGAAGCACTACAGTTTAATGTATTTTTGAACGACGATGCATAAGCTGTCAGAAAGATAATGTATCGTTGTCCAAAAATTTATCCCTTTTATAGTGGTACTTCAGCCTCGCCCTTGTCCTTTGTTGATAGTCTGAGGGGAATTGATAGCTTTGTAGCTTCTCCTCTTTGTAATTCGTGAAATAGTTGCCCCTTGCGCAGAGATGCTAGAGATAATTAAAATATTGCTTTGAAAAAGTAAATTTTGCCGTGGGCAGGGGTGGTGCCAGCCATTGCAGCCGTGCCACACCCTAAATTATGACGTAATTAGTTTGCCTATACCCATTTCAAACTCTTGCTTGAAGTCCCTCACTCCCTCCCTAGCATTTTAACATCAAATTTGGATGCATTAGAAAGTTGATCATGGTGAGAAGTGGGGGGAGGGACAAGTGATCCCGTCTCCCATGGCACCACCCCAGGCCGTGAGAAAGAAAGTTTTGCGGTGACACTTGTGGGCTACCACACAATTTTCGATCTTTTGGTAATACTGGCATCGCCCTGGATATAGTGCTTTTACAATTCGACTTGAAGCCATCTTCGATTCATTTCCATCCCTTGGTCATGTCTGTGACATGCGGAGAAATAGTAAATTGGTGGAAATTTGGTGCTAGATAACTTTCTCGGGGGTTTCCTCTGTTACTTTGCTGCGCAGATTTCTAATATTTACTTTGTAGAACTAATTGGTAAGCTTTGCAGGCTTCGTTGTCTTATGACTGACTCCGCCAAGACTAAAGGCTATTCAGCTGTCCATTCTCTCATAAGTTAGCAAATGAAGATCGAATAAATTGCAAGAACAAACACTGTAGATTATAAAACAGCTGAATAACTTTAAAAATTTCTCAAAAATCAAACTATATTAACAACTGGACGATGTTGCTCATCAGAATAGAATATTAAAAGAAAAACCCTTTAAGTTGAAGTGCAAGAAAATACAAGTGTAAAGCAAAGAACATTGCCCGTTTTGTAACGTCATCTAGCATTATTGCTTTTACTTCACGAATTGTAGACTGCAGTAGTTCTGAAAATGTAAACAATCGAATGAAGCTGTTATCTATTACCACCAGGTTCAGTTTCAATGGGATGCACTGCATTCAGGGATGGCGTTAGAAAAAATTCTTGGGAATGTCGGGTCTCGAGCTGCCGAGTAAGAATTTGAACTCAAATGTTATAAACCAAAGTCGTTAAAACCTCTTCAAATGCTATAAACCAATGCTTTGCGGATATAGGCTGTTGATAGAAAAACAGTTTTCATGTACAAGAGTGTCAACTTTTTCGAGAGACACTCTGGGGTCTGGAGACTTGGCCCCCAGAAAAATTTTCTATAATTACTCCTTCTAGAACGCCAGAAAATCCCCTTTTGCGTAGTAAGTAAACACGTTTTCACCATTGATCTTCATTTCGGGATGTAAGGTATGGCTTCACTCTCCAGTTTATATTGCACGAGTATGGAAGACACAAAAATTTGATCTTGAAGGTAGAAACTTGTCATGAGCGAGTCTAGTCTGACAAATGGGAAAATGATGTAGAGCTTTGTAGGTATCCACTTCGTCGAGAGAAGTTTGGGGGTCTTAGGGGCTTAGCCCCTAGAGGGCCAATGGCATTTTCATGGCTGACAGAATATACCATACTCATTTCAGTGCAAAACAATATCTTAAATATCTTTACAATACCTACTCGGATAATCAAGGTTTGGAAATCAAGTTTCAAGGTTATTTTAATTAGTTTTTAACACGGACCCTGGTAAAACAGACTCTAGATCTGAGAGAATACCAAGTATAAATATCTAAAAATAAAGTGAAAATATTTGATGCTCGAATAATCGAAGGTGCACTGTACTTTGCTAGGGACAACCATGGGCGTAGGAGGACGTCAGATTTAGGGGGCTGTAAGCCTTCTGTCAACTTTCTGCCCGAATTTCTTATTGTTCTTTCGGAAAATTTGCCCAAGTGAAATGGATTTCTGCTCAACTTGGGGGGTTGCAGCCTCCTGCCATCTTCTCCTACGCTTATGGGGACAACTGATTCAATGAATGACAGAGCTTTTGATTCTCTTCAGGCTAACAAGGAAATGCTTATTTGTTAGTGGAAAGCTTATGTACCGGTGTCCAAAAATCAATTTTACGACAGTACTTCAGCTTTGCTCTTAATTTGTTCTTATTTTACTATTAAATTTCAGGCTCCTGTTCTTATAAAATTGTTCTTATAAAAAGAATGTAGTGGAAAAAGTCAGAGATTAAGCTCTAATAGACTATAATTTGAATTAAAAAAGTATACAAGAGCTTAGCAGAAACTGTTGCTTGTCAACACTTGTCCACAAACTGTAAATCACTACCTTCAACAATCGTTGGCTTTCTGTTGACTTTTAGCAAATACCTCATGCCTATTGCAAGTACTGTGTACTTTGAATAATTGTCTAGTAAAGTACAATATGCAACTTTTTAAAGCTATGCCATCAAAGCAGTGCTTTCTTTGATTTTAAAATGGACGTGGTCTCTAAAATTTTTCTGGGGCTCTGCACCAGTCCCCTTCGTTCTTTCTTCAGTTTACGACAGTATACTATATACCAGTAAAGCTGAAGGACAGGAAGACAACCCATTGACATTGCTGTTAAGGTATTCCTCCTACATTTCCCACTTATTTGTACGTTGAACACTGTTCACAGGGATGCGTACAAGAGAAGAGCTATGTACATTTAATCGTCATCATCATCATCATCATCATCATCATCATCATCATCATCATCATCATCATCATCATCATCATCATCATCATCATCATCATCATCATCATCATCATCATCATCATCATCATCGTCATCATCATCATCGGTGTGGCGCCACGGGAGGGATTGGGGGGGACTTGTCCCCAAAATTTTTCACCATGATCAATTTTCTAATTTGTCCAAATTTGATTAGAAGTTGTCAAGGTTGGGGTGAGGGATCACTAGGCAAGAGTTTGAAATGGATGTGGCCACTAAACTGTTATAATATTAGGGCGTGGCTAAAAAAATTTCCCTATACTGCGATAGCTGGCGCCACCCATGATCATGATGCGGATTATGATGGTGGTGATGATGATCATTATCATCATAACATCATTGATAGTTGGTTACAAAGATATCTTCTAAAAAAATTAATAACAGCGACTATTGAAACAGCGTAAAAAATAAACTATAAAGAAAAACATGGTTTACCATCAAACTTTACGACCCGTTTTTTGAATTTTCATTTCTGTATTCAAGGCATTTACTGGATACCCGAAAAGTGTTAGAAAGAATAAGATATGTATTATGTTCTAATAATCATTGAAGTGGCAAATATTTTTAGGCCTTTTTTTTCTGCAGTACCTCTTTATGATTCCTTGGGGCCACACCCCCCAAGCAGACTACCACTGATTTCAGAGCACAATGGGTAGCTAAGAAATTTTTGGACTTCTGATTTTGTGTTCATAAAGGTAATAGAGAGCCATTTCAATGTACAAAGTAGTTCTTTGTAGATTCTTTTTTATAGTCGTATCTATCCTATTAACAATTTCATTTACAATTTTCTAAGTTTACTTGGTATTGC
>OLMO02000257.1:16565712-16585698 GCA_900291935.2 Cassiopea xamachana | reverse complement strand
GTAGCAATTAACAACTTATATGAATATCAATGAGCAGAGGTGTCCTAAGAACAACTTATAACCCAAAAGAAAAACAACTTCGAGTGACACTTACTTATCCATGACCAGCCCTAACGTTTGCTGCTCTAATGGTGACAGAGGCTCACATGCCGCCTTCAGGTTAACTGCCAGGTTCTTTGTACTAGCTGTGCTCACTAACGTTGTCGGTATGTCAGGATTACTGCACGTGAAGTTTACGGCAAGTCTGGAAATATCAACGCCTCGACTCTGAAAAGATTAAGTTACAGAATAGGCAAAAAATTACAAAATTTCAAAACACTGCATATGATGATATAATATAAATATGATAAAATATAAGTCTTTGAATTATTTGTTGCAAAAGTTGANACAATAGGGTGGATGGACTAATAGATGTGTGATTACTCAATAACAGGGGCAGGAAAAATTGATGTCATTACTAAGTTTACAAAATATAATACAAAGTTATTTTTACCTGGCAGAAATCAGCAGCTTTCTTGCATTCAGATTTTATATCATCAGTAGCAGGGTGCCAGTCAGGTGGTCCTCGCTCAGTTAGCAAGCCCATGCCATTAGGGGATGCATTCAGAATTCCTACTCCTTTCTCCTAAATTGGAAAAAAAATAATCTTTATTAGAATATCACAGTGCTGCATGTCTGGAAACTAATAATTAGAGGGTGAATCATAAACAGGGGCGTATGGCCAGACGAAAAACCGTGGAAACTTCCAGTGGGCCCCGCTAAAGGTGTCTCTCTGCTTTACTGGCTCGGTTGATAAATGGGCTCCAGTCTCAAAAATAACTCCAACAATGAATGGCCCTCATTCAACATACTGCACCAGCCCTATTTTTGGAGCCACAATGACCCTGATTATAAAAGCAAAGATAAAGCTAAAAACCATACATCCAGCCCATGCCCGGAGACATGCGCGATCGCACGTGCGCGTGTCCACACACACGTGCAAAACCCCAGCAAGAGCAACAGATCGCCATGGCAATATCGATGCCAATCCTGCAATCACACATGCAAAATAGGAGCTTCGCTGTTGCAACTGCAACACTAGTGACTGTCACTTTTTACATTCATAACTTCGCTTTCTCTAAATGAGACATTTGACATTCATCGGCAACAAAAATCTCTGTATTTCGGATGTAAAAATCTTGGATCGCACGTGCAATTTAATCTAACTTGCACCAATTTGTTCCAGGCATGGCCTGTATATCTACTTAAGCATCAAAGCTTCGATTAAGAGACACAAAACCAATTGTAACTGACCAAGAGCTTAAACCTAGAATCTCAATATCAAGGTCGAAATCACAAGGGAAACATGGAAACACGGGAGGGACATATCGCTCGAAAAAATTTCTTACACTGTGAAACAGGCAAAAACATTACAAAAATCACAAAAATCGCTCAAAAAATTCATTAAAATCTCAAAAGGAAAATTCTTCTAAGAGAGATACAACCCTCGGAAATAGGAAGCTACAGGAGGGTACTATCCCTTACAAGACTTGTGTACCATAAAACCAAAGTTTAAAACCTTATACCGAGAACGAGAATAGCCTTCCAGTGATCAAACTATTTTATACAAAAATATGGCGGAGGTAGCTTTAACTTGATGAGCAATCTTAAAGATACTAAAAGACGTGCGAAAACACAAGTGCACTTTCTAGGAAAGAAACGAAGCAAGTTAAATCTTAAATAACATAGGATAAAGATTCAAAAAAGAGGGAGTGCAACAATGAGGCATACTTTCGGAAAAGAACTATTCAAATCTACATCTCTCTAACAGAACATACCTTGAGATATGGAAGGTATTCATTTAACGATGTGTCATTCAAACAATAATGACAGTAGGTCATCACTGTATCAATTTTTACGCTGCTTCTCTCCAGTACGGTTCTGGTGACAAGAAATTGATTCATGTATGTATATACAAGTAATCTTAAAATTGAGCAACATTGAATAGCATTAAAACAATATTGCAAGTAAACTAAAAACTTATCATCATAAAATGGTTAATGGCTAATCTAAAAGAGTTATCTATGAAATGCTACATCAGAGATAGAACCATATTCATGCCAATCCCATATTTGTGCCAAACATTAAGAAATTTTGGTTATTCAGCATGAAATTCAGCATCCTATTGATCATAGTCCTTTCTGTGACTTCTTTTCCGACAGTTGGTTAAATGTTTGCAAAACAACCCCTTGTCTATGCACATCTCTGAGCCTTGGATAAAAAAGGCAATTGAATGTTTTACATAATATGGGTGTTACTTGCATCAATTGCCTTTTATAGGACACAATCTATTCATTAGAGCAGCATGTAAATCGTATGGCAAAATACTGAGCACTAGGCTGAAAATAGTTGGAATCATCAGATATACGTTTGCTACTATTGACAGGAACACAATAGTAGGACACTAGACAAAACCATGAATGAGGTAAAAGCACCAAATTGATGTTTTGGCAGAGAGTTTTGATGGTATTAAGTCGATGGGATGCACAAAGGTGAATCTACTGATAAAAATAAGCATTGCAATTTCATTGAATATTACTGTCATTCCAGTGACCATTCTACCATTTTACCAACAACCTGTCCACTTACAGAGCAACTATTAAAATAGGGGTGAGAGTATCCCACATGAACACCCATGCTCATGAATCAACCCTTGAAAGGTTTTGCACCTTAAAACCATAGCAACACTAATTACTTTTAATATTCCCTGCTTTCCATGTCATTCTTTGACTCATGGACTTCCACAATATACATAATAAAAATATGTGATTAAATAGTCAAAATTTGATTTAGTATCTCATGTGATAACCCAGTCTTACTGGTGTTTACATATGACTAATCATCTATATGCTAGCATAAATCATATATGCTTACCGGAAATTCTCCAGAGGATACCCCGTAACTCCGATAAATCTGGCTTTACCTGATTCTTTCACCTACAAGGTGCACAATCATTTTCACATACAAACATGTCATAACACTCAAAGTCATCTAAGTTATAGGAATTGACATGAACATCTTACTTTAATTTACTCCAATTTGCAATATACATACAATAAAATGACAAAGCTTAGCTGCATAAATAGGTCACTGGTATTATGCAGTAAAACCTCAGGACTTCATGCTGTGGATACAATGCTTGCCTTTTACTACTACAGTAGAAACCCACATAAAAGAACTTAGGTTTTCATGAGCAGCTTGAACAGGTTCTTAATTAGAGGCTTGGTATTCTAAATTCCAGCTTGCAAGGTGCTTAGCAAGGTTCTTACATACAGCACATACTTTTGCATGGATTGACACTGTTTTCAGCATAGGAGTTCTTGACCATTCTTGACAATACTTAAAGTCATAATTCTTGTTTCATATTCTTATCATATGTTGTGCAACTTGAAAAGCACAGACAGCCTATGAACATTTCTACCCATGAATTTTGAAACCAAACAGCATGAAATCTATTATATAAGAACCATCCCCATTTCAGCCTTTTTGGGGTTCTTATTTAGGGGGTTCAATCAATGAAATTTTAGCCTCAAGGATCTTATAAAAATGGGTTCTTTTATGTGGGTTTTTGCTGGATTAGCATTATTGAACTACTAACAGTATGTATAGAACAAATATATCTAACACACTTCTGAATAGAGCTATTCTTTCAAATTATAATGCACTTGAAAAGTGGCTGAAGCCATAGACTGCCAATCAGTGAGCATCCCAACCTACTGGGCTACTATTTTCAAGCATACTATGGTGCATGGGTGAGAGAGCTGTGGGGCTGTAGCTCCTCTAATTTTTCCAGTAACTGTAATAAATCTCATACAACATAGTCCACAAGTAAGAAAAGAGTCCCCCCCCCCATCCCACCAATAATGCTGCTCCAGTCTCAGTTGTAAGACAGAATATAATGATGTCTACTTTGTGATAAAAACTGTCTACTTTGTGATAAAAGTCGATGGAATTCATGGTGGAGGGAAATGGTGTTCAGAGAGAATTCATGGCTAGAAAGGATTCCAGCCTAGTGGCAAATTGTAGCATAGATGTAAAGACCAGAGGAAGGGTTTGTGAAGCTTGTGCAAGACCTGCTCTTCTTTATGGACCAGAAACATGGGAACCAACAGGCAGACTGATGGATGTCCTACAAATATGTGATTGCAAAATGTTAAGATACATATAGATATGATGTGGCAGGATGGGAGGTCTAGCATTGAGGTGAGGGATAAATGTGGAGTGGAGGACCTCACTGTTAAAGTGAGGCAAAGAAGACTGAGATGGTTTGGACATGTAAGAAGGGCAGAAGGTAGTTTGTGGGATGAAGTGGAGGAAGTAAGGATTGGAGGCAGATAGCCAGTGGGAAGGCCCAAGAAAAAGTCGAGAGTGTGTCGGACAGTGGATATGAACACCTTGGGAATAAAGGAACACATGATGCAAGATCACCAGTTGTGGAAGCCATTGCTCACCTGTCCAGCCCCACTTTATATGGGATAATGGATATTGAATGATGGTGATGACATAATATGAGGTGATTTGTAAGGTGGTTCAGAAAGGGATGGTATGAAATGCATTGTGCTACTATGGAATCATGTGATGGTGCTCCAATACCAAAACTTATAGCTAAAGAAAAATTTAACAAAAGATGCTAGTAACTAGAACTCAAGGCAGTACCTTTTGCAGTGCTGGTAAAGTTTCATTGAGTATAACATCCAAAGAAGATGCAAATTCCATATCATGCACTTGAATAAGGTCCACATATTCCAAGCCCATTCTTTGCAAACTTTCATCCACACTTTTGATCACTCGTTCAGCACGGAAATCAAACATTTTATCAACCTCTTTTGAATAGCGACCAACCTGAGAAAAGAGGATATTTAATTAACTACTTCTGTTAAATGTCCAAGGCTCTTGTATATGGCTAGCTATAAAAGCAGACTAACTAAAACTCAACACTATCAAAATTAGAGTTCTATATCCTAAGTGGAGGATAACATCAGAGATTAAAATAATCTAGAGTAGGTGACTGATCATAAACAATCGGGGGTTGTGTCTCAGGAGGGCTGCAAGTGCTATGTGTACTTTTATGTCATTTTAAGTCAAGGTATCTACTATAGATGGCAGTTTATGCAGAACAGCCAGTCATACATCATTCAGTCTTCTATTGAAATCTCTGGATAACATGCTAACTTGTGGCAAAAATTCCAATCAAAATAACTCAGGAGTTATTTTGATTGTTGATGAGCTTCCTAGCAACAATATACAATATAGTCTCTCAAGTGAACAGAAATGTTGAGAGTTCCGGTATTTTAATGTTGACTTAAACATTTAAAATTTATGTCAAGTTCTATTGGAACAAATGTTCTTCTGTTTCATTTTACCATATTCCTGGATGGATATATGCTATTAGATTTGCTTATTCTATGGAAATTTGTAAAAGGAAAGAAAGACAAAAATCAAACCTTTGTTGAAACATAGATAGCCTCTCTTGGGATTCGTTTGCTGACAAGAGCCTAGGCAAAAGATAGAGAATTTTCTAAAATACATCTCTTGCTTCCTGAAGAGGAAGTTGTACATAGGAAGATCTGTTACATGAGGGAAATGGAAAATTGATATTTGATATAGAAAAAATAATGAACAGAAAAAAATAAGAAGCTTATGTGATTCCATGGTCATCACTCCTAGACTGAAGAGCTGCAAAAAGAAAAACATGAAAACAAACTACCCTTCCAAAAACAGTTTCTCCTTTGCCATGTCCATACCATGGAGCAGCATCAAACCAGTTGATGCCTGCTTTCACAGCTGCCTCAACAACCGACATTCCTTCTGCATCTATTGTTGGCCGAAAAACACTCCCAAGAGCTGAAACCCCTAAAAGATAAAAAGTGGTAAAAACTGTCATTTCCAGCTGCAAACATTCTATTGCTTGGAAAGGACATGCTGTTCTTTTGGGAGCATATAAGTGTGTGAATCAGGAAGTAATTGGAAGTGTAAGAAAAAGGAATGAGGAGAAAATGCACTGCTATGAAAACATAATGTGGTCTATCAAATTTAATCTTCATAAAAAAAATTTCAACAACTCATATTGTTGCAGGTGCAGTCAAGGCAACTTATCTTCCCAAGATGAATAGTTCTATGGAGGCCATGAGAAGATGAATGGGTTCAGTAAGCTTATGGGACCAAAAGATGAGGCATATATTGATTTCCAACCCTCTCAATAGCATACAAAATATATTTGGAAACCACTCTCAATAAGCACAACAACACGCAGTATGATCAAGGAACTGGCCAATACTCACCAAATCCTAGCTTTGAAACCAGCAAACCAGTGTTACCCAGTGGGCGGTATTCCATCTTCTTGACAACACTGGGATTGTGATATCCTTCTAAGAAAGTTGCTGGTAAGCTGTGATGCAAAGACAGTGTTATAATGTGGTGAACTAATGCAGGTACTCTCCAGTTCAAAATAAGTGTCCCCCCAGCTTACTAATTTTGCAGTAAATTTACACCAAGGCATTCTTATTGCAACCCCCTGGCTTATTAATTTTGAACTAAGATGGGATTGTCTAGCATGGAACCAGAAATTGCGTTGCTAATGAGTGTGTAAAAGGGGGAAATTGCTCTTAAAAGAACTGACAACATAGCAGAGAGTCACACCAGTTACGATGAATTTTAGAGAGGATAATGGAAAAACTTTTTGTATGTTGAAGGTGTGCATTAATAGGACATTCTACAAGTCCCCATTCCCATTCATTGCAGCCCCTGGCTATTTAGTTTAAGACTTTTCCAACCTCCCCTACTATTAACACTCCTTACTATTCCAGATTTGAGAGCAGATGGGATGGTCTAAAGCCATGGTCGGGAACCTATGGCTCACGAGCAAGATGTGGCTTTTTCAAAGTTGCATATGGCACTCTGCTCATGGAAAAATCTTAGAAGACTTTCTTAAAGGTATTGCAAAACAATGAATACACCCAGTAGGGCCTTCAAAGTTATCACTGATGTCATCTTCAGTTATCATATAGTCTGATTGGCCAAGTTAGTCTCAAATTGGAAGATTTTCAGGCCCATGTGACACCAATGCTTACTTGTATGGCTCTCAAGGAAATACATTTTTAAATATGAGGCTTTCATCACTCTCAGCCATAAAGGTTCCCAGCCCCTGGTCTAAGGGATGAAAAGTTAAATAAGGGGATATGGGGTGAAGACCATATGATAGCTTAATTTGCATGTAGATTTTCATCAATGAAAATTCAAGTTCAAAAAATTCTACAGCTTTACTGACTTTTCTATGCAATCTTGGATCTAGCCTGAGAAATCTGGGAGACCAGGCATGAGCAGCCCCTGGGGTAATAGCACCAGGTAATAAATATAAAGTGCCAAAGAAACAGTTATCTATAGAACATAGCATATAGTGCTTCCTTGAAAAAACAATAAATGTAATCAAAGCCCCTCTTCCAAAACATTGGGGAAATCAGTGGGGCCATGTAGTTTTGCAGCCAATGGTTCCCATCACCCCCTCTTAGAACTTTCCCTTGCAGTCATAGCAATGATGTATCCAGGCACTGCCCCTTGACCCAAGGTCCTTGGCAAGGGCCAAACACCCCCAGGGTTCGGGGTATTTTGCAAAAATGTGATGTTAGAATGAAGAACAGAATAAATGGTAGCTAATTTTCCTGCACCATGATAAATTTTTCAACTTTTGCATAAAATGAGGGGTTTCACGCTACCCTACGCCCCAAGTCAGCCCAAATCTGAGCTAAAGGTGGTGTGGGGAGGTGAAGAATTTCCTTAATATCTACGCTCCCTATCAGTCACATGAGAAGCAATGAACAAAACCGGTTGTCTATCGTCAGAACATTGTATTTGTGAAATGAAAATACTCTGTTGATTTTAGCAGACTAACAGTTCTCACCACAACGTCTCCATCATGCGTATATGTATCAACCTAGCTGCAGTATAAACATTGAAATACCCTCGGCAAACCCCGTACATCCTCAATGCACTCCTTTGGCTCATACCCTTCTCTACGTACCTAGTTTCCAAGCACTGGTACCATGTAAGTTGTTGTTGTTGTTGCTGGAGTGGTCATAACTGCTTTGGAAGGGAGATTTTGTTTATCAAAGTCAGTCTTTAGAGATATCAAAGAATGGGGCATATACTTCTAGTCACAACCAGTGGTGTTTTCTAAATATTTTGAAAAAGGTGCGTCATTAAATGGGTCCGGCTTAATTGCAACAACATCTACATTTTCAAACATGCTGATTCGTTAATTTGGGTTGAACCTCATATCCCCAACGACCACGCGAACGTGAAAAAATTATTATGACAATGCAATACCAAACACTTTGAAAAGCAAGGCCAATCCACGCTGAAAAAGTAAACAACGAATTCTGGAACTGCGCACCACCATCCCCCAACTTAAAGCTCACTTTTAACAAAGGGGAAGTAGGATCGAATCTCGAATGCTTCAATGATACACTCTTTTTATAGGAATATCTAATGTTTCTCCAAGCTTCAATATTCTCAACTTTTTTTATTTTGAGCCCAGAAAAGTTGATCTTAAAGCTGCATTACATCAACTCGAAAACACAAAAATTCAAGACTTAGGCAAAGTCTTGATAAAGCTCGAGTCTGGTAATATTCTTAAATTGTTCTTCAATCCCAGCGAATTTGGGCCGATTCTTATACACTTTACTATTATACAAAAGAGTGTATTCCAAACGCATTTTTGAATTTGATTAGCTCATTTCAGTTGCAAAGCTCCAAAATTATTGGAAGCTAGGCCTCTTTGCATGCTGATGATGCAAAAATAGCTGCAGACCATTTTTTTGTGACGGCAACATGAAAAAATTCAAGAAAAGAACCTAGACTACAATAATGACTTTCATGATAACAATTGCTCCCCCTTCGTGTTTGTTCTTGTTCCTCTATGTGGAACCACAACAAGACCCCCTATAAATGAGGTCTTCTTTGTCGTTAACTGAGATGCACCGTCTTCATGAACTGTTCTCACTTCATCAACTCCTGCTAGGAGACGCGTGACTTCGCATTTGCGCGTGTTCACACTCGTGAAAATTCCTAATATGAGCGAAAGATCGCCTGTGCCAATATGTAATCGGACGTGCCAAATAATAGTGATTGTAACAATGTGCTTTCATGACTCTGTTTTATCCTGTTGTATCCATAATGAGAGACTGAACTTAGCTCAGCTGCAGGAGACTACATCTGTCGTTATGCTTGTGTTTTGGACACCCGAATCTTGGATCTCACTTGCAGCTACAAATAATTCAGAGCAACCGATCGGGCAGGGCGTAAGTACAAATTTAAACTCCTGTACCCCCTTTTCAAAAACTATTATATATTCAAATATTATTATGCATTCTTACTACGTTTATGCATTCACCTTGATATGCATTCAACTTATTATGTAAAACTTGACATCTTCAGCTGTTTAGCATGTTCGGCAATACTGTAGCATATTCTTGCATCAAAAACAACTAATCACTTTGCTCATGTTTAGCTTAATGATTGCTAGAGATACCTGACAAAGATTTCACTCTTAGTACAAAATCGCTCCTATAGAATAAGTGTGTGAGAAAATTTCTGTGGGCTCTCATTCCAAGGAGCTCTATTTCTGTGGAGAGATTTTCTGAGAAGCACCTTATCTGTGGTAGAGTGGTAGGTATCATTCCGGCAGAACACCAAAGTATTGTCATATCGTATCAGCTGAAATATTTTACCTTTTTGAATTCGTTTTTCTAAACCTTTTAAGCCACAATTAGGGGACAGTGACGCACCTATTCCAAGGATACTAAAAACTTAAAGCTTGACGAGAGGAAAAGAAGGATTAATCGAACAAAAATTAGTACCAATACAATTTTTTTGAACTAATCTGTCTCATTCAATACAATCTAATTCAGGCCTCCCCAAGTGACGAGGCACGTGCCATTCGTTGCACATTTGGTTATGCAAAGTGGAGCGTAGCAAATGCAATTAAAAAAAAGAAAAAATAACCAACGAATTATATCATTGACTTTCAGATAGTACTAACTTGGAGTGTATTTCCCGAGCTCAAAATATTTGCATCTATGGCATCACACTAGCATTTTCCTTAGCTACTGAGATGTTGGGATGTAAGGAGGCAGGTATAGCTTTGCATTGTGGCGCTTCTTGCTTGATAACATTCCAAAAGTGGCACTTAGTTGAGAAAACCCGACCTTACCTAATCCAACTACCGTAATTTCTCTATTACGTCCCTGGGGATGCTTTTTTGTTTCAAGTGCTCTAGAGGGGGGCTTATTGGAGAGGGGGAGTATAAGAGAGGGGAGCTTAATAAATTTCATAACAATTTCCATAGTTAGCTAAATATTTGCTATTTGAAAAAGAGAACAATATTCATATTGTTTAGCTTATGCATTATGAGTTCACAGCAACCGTTGACATAGAACGTTTTCATCACCAGGAAGTCAATGAGTAACTTTGATTCTTGATAGGTTGAGAAATCTTGTTTATGGAGCGTGATTAAGCTTAGTTAACTTACTTCTCTCAAGCTTACTTACGCTTGGTAGTGTTCAATATTTTCTAGGGGGGCTTGATAAATTTCTTGGTCCAGAAAGGGGACTTATTGGAGAGGGGGCTACACTGAGAGGGAGGCTAAAAAGAGAGCTTAAAGTATGCCAAAAATAGACATCAGATTTGAGAATAGTTTCTTAACTGGCAACTGTCCATACAATGATATCGAAATAAATAGCGTTTCATTGTAGTCTGATTCGCTCACTTTACGTTTGAATGCGAGAGAATAATTACGAAATGCAATTAAAATCATTACCTTTTATTAATTTGCGCCATGATTCCTTTCTAATGAAAGCCAAGCAAAGTAAGTTTTTGATAGATTTGCCTTGAAGCAATCATCTGGTAGAAGAGTTGTACATATAAGGATATATTGCTTTGAATAGCAATACGTCCTAGGAAGATCACAGTCAGCACTGTATGTTTATGGTTGTTTGTTGGCGGTGCAACACAGCTCCCATTCCTGCAATTACTGTATAAATATTGTTTTTCTTTGCGCGGGCTAGGCTTTAACTATATCGACAGCGCTCGGTGAATATGATTATAATACAACAGTTTGTTACCTATCCTCTGCCTATCAGACACCTTTAAGGATAATACCAGGATAGGAACCTCTAAGTAGAAACTCGAACTATTAGGGTATTAGTAGTATCCATTTGCAGAGTACAGCAGAAATCAATGAGATCTCGCGCGTGAAAGATAAAATATCCCGTGTGCACGGTGTGCACTAATACTTTGCAGGATGCAAAACTATGTGCAATCCACGGGTGGACTTTCCTACAACTCCGTTAATACTATCATCCTCTGTTGTTACTATGTTTATTAAATTGCTTCCTATTGTGTTGAACGATATTCACTAGCTGGAATAGGGTGATATGCACGTGTTTAAGAGTTCATTTGGTGTAAGCGATAGAAGAAGAAATAAACCCAGCAATCTGCTTTATATGATATTTGGGACAAATTTCAGAAGCCTAAAGAGTCTTCCTAATGTCTCTGCGATATAGGGGTGCATAATTTTCCAAAACTAATTAATATAATTTACTACCCAACCTAGGTTCCTATTAAATCTTCCGGTAGCTCAGTAGCAAAATTAGAATACTTTTCATGACTTGATAAACTATTTTTCAAGAATGCATTATTATCATGAGCTAATTTTTGTTCCTGAACAAGCCAAGAGGGCGTAATACTTTGGTACATAAACCCTTGCACCTACTTGTTAGATACATTTAGCCATAGATCTTAGAACTGGTTAACTACCAAAACAAAACATTTATTGGGCTGTTTCAGCAGTTCTTTATCTCATAAGTTTGGCCTGGTTCAAAATCAAAGCGCATATATACTAAAGTTAGCATCGCCTCCAACTGGTCCTTCATCAACTCTGTCCAACAGATTTTCAGCTTGAAAACTGCCCTCAATCTTATGTATACTTTCCATCTCATCATTGGCAGCTGTTGCACAAAAAACTTTATTCCTATCAGTATCAATTCTAGCACTGGAGTTATTGCCATTAAATGTAACAGCATTTAATGCAAGGATGGCACAATTTCATTTAACAAAAGGATCAATAATGACCCGAACTACAAGCAATTGGTGGAATATGATTTTAGAATTAAGATACTCTGCGATCTTCCATCTGCCAGATCGCATAGATTAGTAACTAATTGATAAAATTAAAACTGCATTTAGCTAGGAATGGCACTCATTGCACATGCAACATCTGCAGAAGCTAGTTATTTGTGCATTTGTTTAATTTTATTTTCTACCTTACTTTATACTATGCAGATGAGATCTAAATTGTCATTCTTATTACGTTGTAAGGAATCTAACTCTTCAACTGCTTTTCACCTTGGTCTACTTTCAAAGGGCATTCTGGTGGCACCACTGAGGGGACAAGTGCGGCGAGGAAGGAAAGTGGCCACTCTACCTTAGATATGAATGGCCCAATTCTTACACGTGAATGGCCCAAAGAATTAGCTGTGTACTTAAGCATACGAAACCTTGCCATGTTTGCAAAAGGTGATGCGCATACTCTGTATTATAGAAGAGGAACAAGGGTTTGGAACATTCTACTTCTTGAAGAGTTGCTGAGCCCCTTTTGCTTTTCTGAGTAATTTTGAAGTAGCATGGATAGAGATGTACTGAATGTTCTCACATGCATACTCACAAAGGCAATTTCTCAAAATATAAGGAATGTAATTTTAAAAGATTTTGCAGGAAGAAACGCACCCTTTCCATTTTCGATGTATTATTTGACAACTGCTGGTGCCTCCAGTGCCTATTTAACCCCCCCTCCTCTTTTCTTGGCTCTGCAGCCCTGAGTATACCCAGCATAGGCGTCAAATTTTGATTGGCCACCGAAGGAATCCCCATCCAAGGATTCCTGCCAATAATGTTACGAGAATTTATTCGAAAAGCATTGAGAAGCGTGTTTTGGTGGTAAACAGTGTGCTTTCCTTGCGACAAAACTGATAACACATAGTTTCGAATACATATGGATGGCTTTTAATATCGATAGCTTTTAATCTGCGGAAGATATAACAATTTCTCCTTCTGGTATTATTCGCAATTATAAGTTTTTTCGCAAAGTATACCCTATGATATCAAAGTAGGGATTCTCTATTAGTTTCTATTGGTCAATTGTAGTACACTCTATTGGGCGAAGAAAGCCACTGCAATCTGATAACTGTACAGTTAGTCCCATTCAACCAATTTTGCGTAAATCTGATTTGCGTTAGCCTACTTAAAATGAATCGGAGATATCTTCATAACCTGCGTTTTGCATGAGATTTGAGTAATCGCGTTTCATTTTACAACATGATAATTAGACAAATAAACTACAATTAAAGTATAAATCAGTGTGGGAATCATGTAATGTTTTCTTGTTAATAATTCATTAACTCTATGCAGCANAGCTTCATCCTCAAGAATGGTTTTTCGCAGAGGGTTACCAAAATTATGTGTGCTTGAACAGCTCCTCATTAATTTTTCAATGGGATACTGGAGTTCGTAAGCCTCTGGAGCTGACTTATGAGCATTCATGTAAATGAGCGACACCTCTGTCTTCTAGGGAAATCGTTTGCCATTAATGTCCATCTGCAGCAGTAGCTTAGCAGATAATCAGCTTTTGACTTACTGCATAGTGCTCTGTGACTGAGCAAAGTAATAGATAGATCTGGCCTCGCTTAAAGAAATATACAGCGACGGAGTTAGGAGATAATTATTGGGGAGCTTGTAGGATTAAGGAGGGCGTTGGGGGGACACACCCCTTAGATGCCTAGACAATGCAGCAAAGCCCATTTTTGCTGTCATTATTGTCTTATCGTAAAAAATTACTTCTGCAGTAGAAACTTCAGGTTTGTACTATTACAAAACATTCCTATTGCTACAAAAAGCTAAAACATCAAAGTTTACGGAATGCAGGGACGAAAATTAAGGGGGTTATAGGGTGAGTTACCCCCAACCTTCAAAGTCTGCTGTTTCGCAGAGCAAAAACGGAAGTATAATGTAAGTACATTGCAGGGCAACTTACTGGACCCAAGGGCCATTGGTCAACTACTGTTACCAAAAGAATGTCACAAACGGAAAATGTTTGCAGGGCAACTTCTGACACCCCCAAAAACTTATTGAAGTTACGTCTCTGATTGAAAGAGGTACTGAAGTATTGCAGAATCTACCATGTAGTATGAAGGTATTGCAGAGTTTATACTACTTGGTACAAAATTATTGGGGGGTTGCACCCCCTACACTCCTAGGCAAATTCGTCTATGAACGTATAGTATAATGTAGATGCCTTTTGATCACCTTGCCAAAGTCTACGCAATACAGAATCAGCTGGACTGTAATGCAATAAATGTACACAGTTATACAGTATATGATCATCAGTTGGGTGCTAAACATTGCTATCTTCTTGGATTGAGAACATGCAGGAACCAAATCGCACAACAGGAGTACAAGAGAAATAGCGAAAGCTTTTAAAATTTGAGTCAATCAGCTGCAAAATGAAGATTTATGTGGGAGAAAAGTGAAGCGTTTGCCTTGATTGGAGTTTGCTCTTAGGAAGGAAACCTATCGACAGCTGGATTCAAGCGCAGGAAGGCGAACAATTTTTGAAGTAGAGTTTTTGGATTGCAGCAAGAGCAAGCAATTCCTCTTAGCTTCGTGGGAATATTTAGCAGCTTAAATAGCCTTGTGAAATCGTCATTTCGATTAACAGTAGATACCCAGCCGGCACACGACGTCAGAAAGGAGCTAACTGATTGCTTTCACCAATCGTTTTCTTCCTTTCAAACGCTCCAGTTGGGATATCCGAAGCAGGACAACATTATGGAACACTATGGTTATGCAAAATTATGTGCTGGGTACTGCAATAAAATTAGTAGAGGGGGAAAACTTGGGCCAAAATTAGTTGCCGAATGAATACGAAGCAAAGTCTCCCAACTGTTGAAAGTACGAAATAATATAGTAATTATATTAGTTTTCAATGATAATAGAAAATGCTCGGGAACAAAGTCAAGGTGAAACACAGAGTGTTACTCACTCAACTAAAAGAGCTGGCCCCATTTGACCTGTCCAAAGAATTTAATTTGAAAACGTGTTTGTTTAAAGGAAGAAAAAAATAGAAAATTGACCTGCACCATCCAGTAGCAAGAAGAGTATTACATAATAGCTATCTTTTGTAAAATCAAAATTATTATTCTTGTGACCATGTTTAAGTTCAGGGTTTTTTTAAAGTGCAGTTCCACACAAAATGTGCAGTTCTAAAAAATGTGTGCAGTTCTGATGAGAGAACAGTGCAACTCAAGCTATTATTGTTTAGTAGACCATGGGTGTAAGAAGGTAAATGGCAGCAAAAATGGTAGATGTAGGTATGAAACGATAGGCAAAACGCAACTAGAAATTGAATTGTTAGAGGTAGTAGCAGTTATCTACCCCTTTTCGCTAAGAGAAAGCTGTTCGATCCCATCAGCAGCCAGAATTAAATTCTTCAACACATCATCGATGGACATTGTGTGCAGTTCTAAATTTTTCTTAAAAAATAACTCTGGTAAAGTTAATAACCAGCAAAAAGGATATCACCAGATTTTCATCAGCAAATCCTACGATTTTTCGAAATAGTTCAAACTCATTGATTGCAGTTTGGTAGGGACTATTCTATCCTCAAGCACTCTAAGGGGCTGTTCAATAATTACGTCACGCCTAGGGGGGTGGGTAGTTATCATAGAGACAAACTTATCTCTTTGGTAGTTCTGCACGCTTTTCGTGATTCAAAGCATGGGATGGGTGGTTCAAAGATGGCAATTTCAACGTGACGCAATCTCTTATATAAGAACCAGTAAATTTGAGGTTCAGGCTGGCTGTTCTTAATTTTTCCCCAATTTTGAAGCCGAATTGTTCTTAATTCGTTCCTGAATTGGAAGGATATAAGTATGCAAGGGAAAAAAATATGTTGAAGACAGCATTGGATGTTTTTTATTGATTGAGAGCCCAACTGTTACATCCGATATGGTGTCTATTGCATATCAATGTTTTTGTTGAAAAGGTTTATAAACAATTGGAAATGGACAATGTTAGCACAGTATCTAGTGTCGGAAAGGATATTGTCCATATGTTAGTGGAAAACTTATGTATCACCGTCCAAAAATATGTTTTTGACAGTTCTTCAGCCTCGACCTTGTTCTTAATTTGTTCTTAATTTTCCACCAAATTCCAGGCTCATGTTCTTATAAAATTGTTCTTATAAAAAAAGAGTTTATATTGATATTAAAGGCTGTGTAATTTCCTATCGCCTTAACTTGCTAACTCAGGGGGTTTGTTGAGCTTGTACGACAAGTGGAAACTATTCGCAAAGGTTCGATTTCAGAGAAAGTCGAAAGTGATGCATGCACTATGTACAAGCTCGAACAATCTTGAAGGCCAATAATATGCCAAATAAAATTATGAGTAGTTAGACAGTTTTCATGAGAAGACTATAAAGTGAATTTACTGAATTTTAGTGTAAATGTCTATGCAATACTTCTTTTTCAAGTGATATACTTTGGTACTACCAAGTTGATAAGGCTTTGCAACACATTCATGTATAAAAAAAGAAACTTTCAGCCTTCAGCGAGGATGTTTCTTAACATTTTGTCAAATTCAGCCTCAATCTTTTCTTAACAGCAACAGCAACCCAGACTTTTAGGTTCTGTGAAGCATGCATTGGATGTTGTCATTATTTTGTTTCTTGTCAAAACCTTTCTTTTAGAAACAGTTTTTCAAGTAAATATTTGAAACTCAGCTTGCCCATGTTTCTTGAATGTTTCTTAGTTTTTGCTTAATTTCAACCTCATTTTTCTTATTTACATATTTTTTTCAAAAAATGCTCATGCAGAAACAATTTAAATGGTCCTACTAACGCCATACTGATTTGTGTGAAGAAGTTGATTTAAAATTGAAAAGAGTAGCAGGCAGGAGTCTTTAATGCAAGCATTAATATTTGCCAGAGTAATAATTATCACTAAAGAGTGCTATCATGCTTGGAAGAAAATAAGAAGAGAAGTTAATTGCTATATCTCCAAAAGTTTCTCGACGAGCATTCATACATGAATGTCAGTTGACCCCCGACAGGGCTGAGATTATCCCCAATGGATACCTACAACTCCCCAACAGGGGCTTGTAACTATAGCTACTATCTCTGGTAACACCCCTGAGAGTAGGTATAAGTAAAGAAGAGTAGATCTAATTCAAAGATGTAGTAAGGGACTATTCACATATTACGTCACGCAAGGGGTAGAGGCCTTTTCATGTTTGTGACAAAGTATGACAAGGGGGGATGGGTTGTTTTTGGAGTGTGTTGTCACATTTTTGTGCAGCTCGAGATTTAGCACATTTGGTCTCAAAATAGCAAATCTGGTCCTTTTTAGAATAAAATTGCCTCCACATCTGAAAATAATCTAGCTATCGTATTTTGATACCATTTTGGCTATTGTCACTTTTTCATTGCCACAATTTTCAATAAAAAACAACATGATAAGCACATTATTACGGAAGCAGAAAATTATCCAATGGAATTTCATAATATGACGTCACATATTAGGGGTGGGTGGGTAATTTTGAATTTGTGACAAAATGTGAAGGGGGTGAGTGGGTGTCTAAAAATGCCAAAATTAGAGTGAAGTAATGTGAATGGGCCCTAAGGAGGTAGGAAGAGGTGGTGAAATTGTAATGTATTCCCCATGATGTTGCTAAATTCTCCCCTGTTCCCCATTTTTTCAGGTTTTAGTTTGTGCATTTGGCAATATTGTGTTAAACTTTAAATATGTTTCTATTTCAATTACAGTTTCCTTTCCCTTGAAGAAATGAAATGAGAAAGTCTAGTTTTTATGACATGCAGTTGGGGCGTGGGCGTAACGGCACGCAATGGCATCGACTTGGAGCAGTTGGAGTTGGACTTTGGCTCATTCTTGGATCATAAGGCTTGAAGTTGGCCATTGACCTTGGTACAGGACAGCAATTACACAGAGGCATAACTGGCGGTGGTTGTACTCGATATCCCTCAAATGGAAGNGCATTGTAGCCAATTGATTTCGATGACTTAGTCTGCGAATATGAAATTCCCTGTGTAGCTGACTGAACTGAGGAAATGGTTTTCCATATCTTAAATGATATTCCAATGACATGGGATGCTTTGGTGCGTCTTGCAATGCAAGTCTTGGAAATGCTGAGCTGTAGTATTGCTGCTTCCAATGCTTCCTTGCTTTTGCTCTCCGGTTCTGAAACCACACCTGTAACAACAACAAACTTAGTATTCATTGAAACCAAAACGAAGTATCATACTCAAATTTAACAGATATCCAAATATTAATCAAACCCAAAGTAGCAAGGATCGAGGCACCGAAAATTGGATTTGCCAGATCTCAGGTTTTGTAACTCTATATCAAATGATGATTTTAAGCTGTCTACACTGAAAATGCTGAGAAGGCAGCTTGGAATACTACAAACGCAGATTAACATAGTTACTGCTATCCTCATGGTGCTGCATACACATACCCTAAGAAGCACCTTCCCTGGCTGCACATCAACAAATTTCAAATAACTTCAAAGTAGAGTACCTAGAAAATTATGTACATCTATCTTAATCAAAGGATCTTTGGAACAGGGCAGCCATTGTAGACTGGGGGGGGCTTTAGGGTCCACGCGATACAATAACGATACCCTTTGGTTGCCACGCCTATAATGACTATCTTACTATTTCAGTACAAAGTTGAGCAATGAAAGACAACGCATGCATCGGGGCCATAACCACGATTTTCATTTTGGGGGGGCTTAGAAGTCACTATCGGAGGAGGCCTCACCATGGTTGAGGCAGAGGAGCTGAAAAATTTATTTTAAAAAGAAATTATTGGGGGGCTCCAGCCCCCTTGCCCCCCCCGTGGTTACGGCACTGAGCATGGTAATGAACACTGATTTGTGAGTAGAATAAAAGAGAGGAGACTACCTGAACACGATCATTTGAGACTTTGAGCTCTTGTGCGATTCTTTTGCGCGTGCTTGCTTCAGGATAAATGGCCTCCATGAAACATCTTTCCAGGTACTCTAGCTGCTCTGCCCTAAAACATCTTCTAATTTTTCTGCGATGAAATTGGCTACCAGCTGCACCGTCCGGGACCTCTTGCTCTTCTTCAGTGGCAACAGGGACTAGAAGTTGTAAGATAAATGTTACACCCTCTACATTTGCTACTTATAATCATTGCATTTGAAAGCTATATTTACACCAAGAAACATGAGATAATACAATCAAGCTTTTTTTATAGAAAATGAGATTTCTCCCTTCAGCCTTGATGTAACTAAATATTCTGTCGATTCAAGCCTCAAATGTTTCATAATTGTTTTTCAGAATCTTGGAATTTCCAGCAGCAATAACAACCCATATTGGGCAACTGTGATATAAGAAATAGACTTTTCAGGTTTTGTTAAGCTTGCAATTTTTGCTGTTTTTATTTTCTTGGTGTTTAATCGAAATTTTTCTTGTAAACAAAATGTTTTCTAGTAAAAAATTAAAACTCAGCCTGCTTGTGTCTCCTAAATGCTTCTTAATTTTTGGTAAATGGTATAAATGCTTATTAATTTTTGATAAAATTCAACCTCATGTTACTTATAAACATCTTTCTTATATAAAAAGCGTATAATTTCGATCCTGTGAAAGTTTCCTCCTTGATTTCAAGGAGGCGCTGCAAGCATTACGATCAATTTGGGAGTTACAAAAGCTATCATCTCTCCAAGCACGTTACGTTTTGGCAATGTGGACCATTATCTCTTGCATCGAGTAACTTGAGTGTCTAAGGAGAGTTGATTGATTTCCACTGTTAGTACTAATCCATCAGCTATTGGTAGTTGAAAAGTAAGTTGTAATTATCT
>OLMO02000257.1:16545036-16562099 GCA_900291935.2 Cassiopea xamachana | reverse complement strand
TGCTGGGGGGCCTGTGATCGTTAAAGCGTACTGTCATTAAACCCCCGAAACGCTGATTACAGGTTGATAGCTGATGAATCGTACCTCAATGCTTATTTCCTTCTACATGCACATACGTGCGCAGGCACACGCATACACGCATACGCGCTTCAAATAATGCCGCACCATGTCCTGTCGGCCTTGTGCCCATTGCCACTCGTTGCTGGGACTACCCTTTATTTCTTATTTTTACATTTATATTGTTTCTATACACATCTAATAATAGTCTGATGGAAGAACAATGCAGCATTGTGACTTAGATATTGATAAAGTCTCTTGAAGACAGCACTACTAAAGAAAGAAGTATATGCAATACAAAATAAGTGCGTGGCCTGTTGAGGGATGTCTTTACCATACAAAGGATTAGCCAAATAACATACCCATTAAGAAGCTGAGTAGCTTCCCTCAATCGTCCTACTTCCTTATTGACCAGTTCTGCTTTCTTGTTTTCGTAAGTAGCAATTGCTTGATTTATAGCAACAGGAACAAGTGATGGGAATAAATCAGTAAAAGAACTCGACATTGTGGATTGCACTTGAGTTGCCTTTGCAAGAACTGCTCTTCCAATAGAATCCAAGGAATCTACACTTGGGACTTGATCAAGATAAATGAAGTCGTTATCCTTCTTTGCACTGACTAGCTTTTTCTTGATTTTGTCTGCCATCTCCTGAAAATTGACACAGCAAAGCAAAATATATTCAAAAGTGCAAACACAATAAGCAAAAATACAAATGCTTACAGTGATTTACATGCTATGTTTAACAAAAATGATAACTTTGATGTAAAGTTCAATTCAACTCAAAAGTTCTCCAAAATTGGCAAATCACCAAAAAGAAATTGAGTGATTAATAAAATTTCAATGCTACTCACAAAAGTAAATAGCTACAACAAAAGTTGTGAGTAAAAAAACAATATATAAACAGGTTCTCAGTACATAAGTACAAACAGGCATGTGCACACATACACAAAACCACACACTCAAACACACACATGCAGACAACATACCCCAATATGACCCACTCTGAAAATGCATTTAGATGAGTGATCTTTCTCAGGGCTCATACACGTCTCTATGAAAATGATTCCCTGACTTTCTGGGAAAAAATGATGATTTTTTCCTTGGCTCTAATATGTAGGTACTAAACAACAATAACAATTTTAATAGCTTTAAAACACGCCTACATCAACATGCTTGGAGAAGTAGACAGTACAAATACTTGTTACAGAATATGTTCACAATTTTTCCTTGACTTTCCCTGACAATTTAGCTTTTAGAAAAAATTCCATTATATTCTTTGACTCTCCCTGATTTTCCCTGAATTACCTAAATTTTGACACTAACCTCCCTGACTTTACAGACAATATGAACCCTGATTCAATTGTACTTGTGAGAAGCACTGTACAATCCTTAAGTTAGTTTTCGGTACATCCTTGTGTACAAAGAACCTGATATGCAATACACTTACCCTTGAATCAAGATACTTCTCACCATTCCTAATAGCATCATTTATGCATTTCTCAGCTTTCTACAAAATGCATAGCAACAATCAGTAAAGCAAATTTCCAACTGAAAGAGCAAAGAAAATAGTGCTTTTTCATTCACAGAACTACTGCTCTGTGAACTAAATGAAGGGAAATTTTCAGTTCCCCAAGCATGAAAGTGACTGTAAAGAAATGCAAAACCCTTCAATCAGGAGCATGCCAAAGTAGGGGGTGTGGGAGTGGGTGTCACACATTCCCACTTTCTGTCAATACCATCAGCAATAATTTGGATTGTCAGTAAAAGCTACTGTTGTGATCATCACTTGTTGGCAAATCAGAGAGAATTTGTACCCTGTCGGTTTCTTCTGCTACTCTCCCCCTTCCCCCACCATTCAAAAGTCTTTATGCAAGCCACTACTTCCAATGTTTCCTCAGTCAAAATGCCATACAAGAAAAAAATCATAATGAGATCTTAATAACTATACTTATAATGAGAACTGCTAACAAAATTGCACCCCTTATAGGTTAGATTGAGAAACCTATGATTCTTCAAATTTTCTAAGTGGCAAGATGGTTTTTAGATGTATCAGTTGGCATAAATAACTTAAGAGAAATTGCATTTGGGTATTAATATTCCATGTACTTTGCTACAATCCTAAAACAATAACAAAAATGTTGATAGTCTCACTTGCAGTCGGGATACAGCTTCACCATACTTTCCCTTTGCTTCTGCAACAAATGACTGATGATACTCTGCAACAGCAATGAAATAGGCCTGTTTCCCAGAAAGCATTGGAATCCATTCCTAAAGTAAAACAATTTCAAAAATAAATATACAGCTAACTAAGTACAGCAGCAAAACACACCACACTTTCTCTTTCTATATTTAAAAATTTCAACTGAAAATAGATCAAGGAATATTCTAGTACTGAAACAAACAAAAGAGAATCTATGTGTTAGTATTAAGATCCCTGGCTTTACAGAGGTAAACTGTCAAATGAGATAGTTCAAAATCTGAAGTAAGTCCAACAGGAATGGAAACAATTTGACCACTAGTGGTTACCTTATCCCACATGTTTTTAACCATTGGGGATGCAGCCAAGCGATATGCATCTTGATAGTAGTCTGCAGCTTGTGTAGCAACTTTTGCAACAATTGCATCTTTCATCTTATCTGTTGGAGAGAAAGTCAATGAGAGCCAAAAAGACACACAAGTCACGATACTTAGTGGTGTGCCAAGGTCTTTCAATGGGGGAAGCTTAGCAAAACAACATCAATGACAGGGTAAAGAATTTCCCAGATTAACTCAAAAGCCACTTCACTGTGCAAGACCATACTGACAAGCTAAAAAATTACTGGTGGCTTCAGTCAATAGTGAGGGTTAAAAAAAACCCACAACTATACTTAGGCACATCCCCTATTATGCTCACTTATAAACAAAATCAAAAAACATCATAGCATGGTTCCATGTCACACCATATTGAGGGACTATTGACCTTGTTAGCTAAAAAGCTGTGTGCTAGGGACTCAGAATACTTTGAAATGCAAAATAGATGTGCAATGAAGAGGACAGTGAGTGTTAATGTACAGTAGTGTGGTCATACAATTTTAGGAAGTATAACACAAATGTCAAAAATTAATTTTGACTACAATACTATAAGTAATTTATCAACACTTGCTTCAGTAGGTAACATACTGGTGAAGACTAAAAATGTTAGGTATCATAACAGCATTATGCCATGCTATCCCTAGGCTACATCACAGTTCATGTATGTGTGTATATGTACACATATAATGTAATATATGTATGTATGAATGCATATGCAAAGGTCTGTGTGTGTATAAGTATATATCACAGTATACAATGTGCTTAATCTACTGGCACATTTTGGACAAGACAAAAACTCATAAACATGGGATCTTAGTAAGCTCAGATGGTTGAAAACAATCCAAACATTAAAGAGTATACTAGAGGTGGATCCAGAGCTGGACTGTGGAGGTGGGCCATCTGATTCTATTTATTGTCTTTTTCATGCAAGAAGTTTCTTAACACAATTGTTTGCTGTAGGAAACTTTACCATTTTGGGGGTTCTGGTCTCCCAGCCCCCTACTGGGTCTGCCCCTACAGCATACCCTCTTATACTAGGCAACCACAGACATGTAAAGTAAAATGGTAAACAGCCCTTGCCTGCTGATGCTTTCTGATAAAAGCAATCCTGTGCTTGTGCCAACATGATCGCACTTAATGTAGCCAAGCAGTCCACAGACAAGTCAGGAGTTGGCAGTGTGTTCATCTGAGGGAATGCAATGTCTTTGAGATGGGAAAAAATCCCAGAGCTTTGTTGAAAATACTTTGCAGCTGTTTTCAATCCATCATCATTGGACAGGTTTTGTGAGCATGCAATTTGACTAAGCAATGAGCCAATGTTAAAGAGAATACAGCACTTTTCATATGCCCCATTTATCAAAGCTGAAATTAAAAACAAATACAGATGCATGTAAGTAAGTGCATAGCCCCAAGCAGTTGAGGGAAGCACCATTTCAAAAATGAAGGAAGATAGAAATGATCTGTTTCATTTGACGATGCTTTTGATGATTTGGTCTTTCACGGTGACTTCTCAGTTTAGGTGAATAATGACACCACACAACAGCAATTCAAATGACAGTAACATATGAAAATGATGAATGCAACTTGTATATCATATTTAAAATATGAAATTTGAAGAATGCAAGAAAAGACGGCTGCTATATAGTGCCAAATATGTAATAAATAAGAGCTGCTATATAGTACCAAGTAGTGTTATAAATAACAGCTGACATGTAGAACAACTTATTGTTAAGTACATTGGGAAAGTAACAGAAACCACTGAAGTATGAGTAAATGAACACAAAGTGACTGAATGGAAACTTGAAAATTAGGATTTTCAACTCAGCTGGTTGCTTTGTAAGGGGCCACCATGCATGAGCCCCATGGAGAAAATGTAAATATCACTTGAAAAGCAGTCTGCCAAAAGAATAGTCACTTTTCCATGTTATTCTTTAAGGAATGCTAGCAAAAGCCTACACTAACCCCTCTATAACTACTCTTTACTTCAATGCAAATATTGAAAACTGTTGTACAAGTATTTCAGGCTTGAAAGTACAGAAGCCCAATGATGCCATTAATCTCATCTAACAATTAAATCCAAATGGCATGAATACTATCAAATATAGAAAAATGTGAATATCTCTACTGAATTCCACTGAAAAATCCTTACAAACTTTCAATGCACCAAATATCCCTCCTTTGTCAAATGCATCTTGCCATGTGAAACTGATTCTAATCTGTAGAAATAAAATGCACATGATAACAACAGCCAATAGTGATTGAGAACTGAAACTTAGGACATTAGTGACAGCTAACTGGCATTATCTAATCCATGCTACTATGGCTTAGAATCTGTTGCAATTTCTTCAACTTCAGTTTCTAATTGTTCAAACCTCAAGAGAATTATAATGACTAACAACAAAAATTTACAACTATTTCAAAAGTTGGGAAGGATTAACAATTTTAACAATGCACCTATCAATACACTGCTGATGAAATATAAGCAAGCAACAACATATTCAAATTCACAAAAAGCAGTAAAATAAATCAACCAATGATTTATCATAAGGGGTCATCCATAAATGTGTGCACATCTTTGACAGTTTTCAACCCCTTCCCTCCACCAGTCCACTTTCTGCTTAACAAACCACTCACTCCCCATCTGTGTGGACACTTGAGTTGGATGACAAATAAAGAGCTGCAAAAACTATGGAAAAAAACACTTTGAAAAAGACATTTCTTGTCTGTACCTATTCCTTGTTTGCTACTTTATTTTTCAATCTTTAACATAGGCAGATGATGATAAAATGACATGCCCTCTTCTCTCTTACAGAGATTATACTGAAAAAGCTGTCCACTAACAGCTAAGCCCCCTTCCTCCCCCTGTTCCCTATTGTCAGCATTGTTGCTGACTTCCTTCCTCCCCTACAGTGCAGAAATTTTAATGGATGCCCCTAAAGACAATCATAACATCAAGTGCTCTATGCAAACCTGATCCTCCATAATTGGCAACTTTGACTCCATACAACACAGCTGATCATAGTACCTGAAACATAAAATACATTTTCATGTCTTAATAGTTAATCCAAAAGTAATGACAGCAATTCAAACAAATGTTCTTAGCTTTCTACTTTCTAACACTTTTATTCTAAAATATATTTTGCATTTTCTGGGGATGCCACAAAAAATAAATGCAGTAGCATAGTCACAATACACCACATATATATATATATATATATATATATATTGACAATCACAAACTACAATAAATCTGGATAATTCCTACTATCATATACCAACGACTGCTTTTAACAGGAACTTTTAGACTGACAGTGTTTTGGGGTAAGCCAAACTTAGCTACCACCCTGCAAAATACCTTTCAGCAATTTCTCTTAACAGTCCTCTGTAACAATGTGATACACAAATTTTAATGGCAAGACATAGGATTTATGCAAAGAATATCTTATAAAATTCTCAATATCTGTTTACTCACCTAATAAAAAGTCAAATATACTTTTTAATGCATTCAGATTTACCCATAATTTTGAATGCATTGGTCCCGTGTATTTGTGATATGGCTAATGAGGACAATGAGCACTATCTCCTACACTGCCCTCATTTTAATCAATCTTGGAGGGGTCTTTTTGACACAGTCACAGAAGTTTTGGGTTGGGATATTGCAAACCTGAATTCAATAGACTTATGTGACTTGCTTCTCTATGGTAGCTAAGCAACAATTGATTACATAGAAAAAACAGGCTAGCTTGATTAAGCAAAGACAATTACAGAACAGGATTGACTTTAACAACTTAGCAGTTGTTATTTCCTTTTTTTGTGTATGACTTGTTCTTTTTTCTAATCTTTTTCTCTTTTGTTCATTGAATGAATGATATACTCTTTTCTTTAAAGAAATACCTAACCATGATAGCTACTTATTTTTTTCACGGAGCTCAATGCTCTTTTGAGACTCAATGTTCCATAAATTCTGTTCCTATAGAAAGAGTGTATATTTCAGAAAATTGTATGTGCTGTTCTTGGTGGAGATTTTTAAATGTACTAACAAACTACAACATGGCAATGCCACAGTTTGCAATGCACAGAAATTAACAAGGTAGCATGCATTTAAAATGAAGCCTCCCATGTGAGTATCAACAATTGGTTGTTTACAAAGAAAGTAAACTTTTGTTGATCTTTCCCTTCTATCAATTGCTGTCAAATTCATTACTTTTAGCATACCAGCATCCACAATCAAAAACATTTTCTGTGCATTTCCATCTAATAAAAATTGCTTCCTGTTTTTAACTGCTATATTTTGCAGCCTTGGTTGTTGGCTTCCCTTTGACTAAGCTTAGTAGGCCCTTCTAAAGAATCTCTTTCATACAATCTCTCTGTGCTGCACTACTTAAGGCATAGTTAAGGCAGCATGTTAATTTACAGCATATAAGCCCTCATTAATACAAAAATTATTATGCATTTCAAAAGTGGGGTAGCCTACTTGGAAATGAGAGGACTTTTCATTTTCGTACGTTGGGTGTGGTTGCTGTGCAAAAATTTAATAATATAGCGCTGTCAAAAACAACTCATTCCCCCGCCCATTTCTACCCTTGAATTTGACGCAACAGCCCGAATAGTGCGAGTGACCTGAGCAACAAAAGTGTCAACATTCAACTTTATTCACTCCGAATACTATTCATGCTTACTTGTCTTTTTAAGAAGAAAATAATAGTGAATGCTTTGTGAAAGCTTGACAGTCTCACCTTTGTAACACTTCCAAAGATGTTTCATGCTTATCAAGCGATTTCAGTGCTGCATTGGAGCGTAGCTGATTGAGTTCCGCAAGGGCCTCCTTTACATCGTGTAGCTTTTCATCTGAAAAAGTGTTCTTTATGTATTTTGAGAGTGGCTTTACCAATTCTACAAACTGTGATTTTTTGAGTGGTACACTTATCATCGACGGCATATTGTTCAATGATGCAAAAGAATGCGGACAGCAAGTTTACTCTTTCTGGTGGCTGCTTATCGGCAGCTTCTTGTTCTTGTTGCGACTTCTTTTCGTCTACTCATTTTTAAGTAACCTCGTTTGAAGGAGAAATGCTGATTCAGGTAATCGGTCTTGAATTACGTCATTATGTCAAAAATAAAATTAGCATCAGCATTTGTTAGCCTTGAGTCATTCGTCATAACAACGTCACACGTTTTTTTTATTCATAAGAAAGTGGTTTATAAGATAATAGTACTCGATTGCGAAACGAGTTGAGAAAGTTTATCACTGGATTTCAGAGACCTAAGAAAGTTTACAGATGTTTTATAATGCGATTTATCTGTGCACAAAATGTTATGGATGTTATATTGTCTTTGCTCTAACAGTTCAACTTCCGTTGTCCACTAAGATGTATTATCATTTCAGGTGTAAATGGAGCTTNTTTCACTTTCCTCTAATGTGCATGCGCAAATATTGGAACTTAAAACATTTTTGCTATGAAAGTGCATTGAAAGTTTTGATACTGAAATTGTGAAAGAGTTAAGACAGTGTTGGTACTAGAGCCAAAAACTCGTTCATATGAAATAAAAACGTGTACTTGCGAGAATACAAGAATGAAGCAACATTATATGAATAAGATGTTAATTTTTCAAGAGCTATATCTACTTTCGGCACTTTCACAGCATGTTCTTCTATATTTTAAATCAATCTGGAGGGCGTGGTCTTCTAAACTGTTCTAGATTTACTCTATGTAGGCCAGGGGTGTCAATCATGCGGCCTGCAGGCCGTATCCGGCCCACCAGGATTTGAAGGAAGCAAGCAATTTTGTTAGAAAGAGATCAGCATACCTTTGGATTCTTTGCAAAAAAGTCATCATCTCATACATCAGAGGAAAACTGAGAGGTGTAATCACAATAAAGATGGAGGCCAGTTATGAGTATACATGGGAGCCGTTATACATTTAATAAGTGCTCCACGCCCAGTCTATCCGACCATTTTGGACATTTCAAAATGTGACGTGTTTTTGTCCCATGGCAGCCTACGGGGCAGCAACAATCCTTCACTAATGAAGGCTGTAGACTATGATCCAAAACTGCAGAATGGAGAGTTCGGTGGGTCTCAAAATTTCCTACTTCCGACGGATAGGCCGAACACCTTTCAAAATGCATGCATTTACATGTCACTTTTTTCATGGAATGGTATCCAAAACGAAATAAATGGCAGCACTTGATAATATACTTTGATGTTATTCATCTTCTGCTCTAGCATGCAAGTTTCAGTTTCAGTTTCAGTTTCAGTTTTCATTAACAAAAATATCTAAATACATATCAATACAATTACTAGCATTGCCTAAATTAAAATAAATAAGACAAAAACACATGATACATGTAAACAGAATACTTGGACATACACTAACTAACTTAACGAAATAAGAAAACACTACAAGTTATTATGTATTTAGATATATTTGTCTAAGGAGGAGCTCCCTAATAGATAAACTAATAGAGAGAGAGTCCCCCATCTAAAACTAAAAAGAAAAGCAGACTTTTTTTTAAAAAATACCAGAGTATCCCCAAAAATAATTTGCTTTTGATTAAGTTAGGAATTGGAGGTCATAGCCATGAATGAGGAATTCTTTTAATTTTGACTTGAAAATGTTTAAAGAAACTGACACTTTGATAAAAGTTGGAATGCCATTCCAGAGTTTAGCACCAAAATATTTTATTGATCTGAGACCATATCGAAATGTATTTCTTATGGATTGAAAAATGTCACCTCCAGCTGCCTGACGAGCTTCATGACTATGAACAGCGTTACTGAGCTGGAAATAATTAGAAAAATGAGGTGAGAGACCATTTAACGATTTGTAAACAAACTTAAGAATTTCATGAGTAATCGTATCATTTAGTTTCAGAATTTTCAAAGATTGGTGCCGAGGAAAAGAAGAAAGGCTGAAATGAGATAGACCGTAGTACTTTCTTCTGCAATAAGAAAAGAGGTGCAAGATATGTATCATAAGAGAGTCCCCAAGTTGATGAACCATAGCTTAGAAAAGTAGAGAATATGGAATAGTAGAGATTTTTCAGAATATCAAGTGGAAGGTAGTATCTAATCTCAAAAAAGACCTCGTTGACCTTGAAAGCTTCTTGTTCAGAGATATGAAATTTCCAAGAGAGATATTCATCCATCAGGATACCAAAAAATTTAACATAACTAGCTCTGGCCATTGGTTTTTTGCCAAAACTAATTTGGATATCATTAGGCAATATTCCTAGATGAATGAAATACAACATAATTTGTTTTCTCAATGTTTTAGATAGGTTATTTATCTCCAGCCACGAGTTTACTTTCAGCAGCTCTTTGCTTATTTTATTCTTTTGTTATATTTACAGATTCATAGCACATATTTGTATCATCAGCATGCAGGAAAAATGAGTGAACTTTGGATACATTAAGGAGGTCATTGATATAAATTAGAAAAAGTAGGGGACCAAGTACAGAACCTTGGGGGACACCACATGTAATGCCTCCAAGCTGAGAAGAATGATTATTGATCGATACATACTGTTGCTTCCGTTTCAGGTAGGGTTGAAACCAAGGAGTAAGATGCCTCTGACCCCATAGTGACTCAGTTTTTGCAGTAAGATGGTATAGTTAACAACATCAAAGGCTTTCTGCAGGTCAGTGAGTCAAGTGTACATTTTATTCTTTCTCTTAATCAGTGCATGATCAGTAGAGTGTCCCCAAGAATAAAGAGAATTCGACTGGTTCTATTTGCATAAACCAGTGAATACATTGGCTTATTAAGATTATTGTATGGGGAAAGATTCTCTCAAAGGACAAAGTGAACCGGCTGATTTGAATTTTTCCTAATTGAAGGAAACGAACTTCCACCTAAATAATAATTGAAAGATGCATCTCTTCGTTTCTTCCATAACTCCTTCTACTTCAGCTCTTCTACTCTTTCTTACTTTCCATCTCTCCCAGAATCCCTTCTGTCTTTCATGTCATTTATTCTTCTTATACCTTCTGTTTTGCACTTTTTCCTTCCTAGAATTGCTTTTCCCATTTGCCATTTATTCATTCACTTTAAAGGTATCATTTTTTCTTCATATAGGTTCTTCCATCATATGGGTTTGTCCTTCGTATTCATATAGGTTCTTCATATAGGCTCTTCACTCTTCCTTGCTTCGCTTACATCTGTTCATCAAATTTATTTTTCTCCTCCCCACATCGCTTACATCTTTTATAGCTCTCTCTTAATGTTCATTTAGGCCCACAGAAAAGATCCTTAATGCTCCCAAAAACAATGCAGATTAGGCAACTGTGATGCAAGAAACAGGATGCTTATGTTTTGTTAGGACTTTCATGGATATTGTTTCTATTACTTTGATAAATAACTTTCTTGTAAATAAAGTTTATTAAAGCTATTCTTGGAAATTGAGAATGTCTGTGTTTCTTAAATGTTTCTTTATTTTTGCCTAATTTCAGCTTCATGTTTTTACAAGAAAAAAATGTGCTCTGTTGCTCAAGTTCTTGCTTTCCTAAAGCCTGTTTAAAAACGTTTCGTCATTGTGCACTACTGTAGTTACTGATATGCTAATGGCTGTCCATTTTGATTATCCATCACAAATGATCACTTCAATTGTATTCACAAGAATTTTCCCATAGCTTAGCAGGAGTGTCAAACTGCGCAAGATCTTCCAATCGAAAAACTTTGTGCATAATTATCAGAACATTAGCATGTTCACCTAGAACACAGTTAGTCATCTCATCATTCATGCACATTTGCTATAGTAGCANAAGTGGTTTGCATCGCCTCCTGCGCTCACACAAAACCTTCTCAGTCGTGCAAAATAAACCATAGCTCACCTATCAGGGTAGAATCGTACTCAAACTCTTCCTTGAGATTTAGCTATGGATTCATCTAAGCAATTTCTTGTCAAGAACATCTTAGAAATGAACGACGACATGCAGGAAGAAATCGCAAAGGAGACGGATAATGAGAATAATAAAGTAGCAGAAGAGGAAGAAGGTAAGAAATTAGGTTGTAGAAAAGACTGACACCTTATTGATTATCGCATTTCTTGATGAAGATGTTGGATATATGAAAATATGATTTTACAAAGAAGAATTGCATTTCTTGCCGTTCAGCCGGATCATATAAATGTTTAGGATAACTTGTAGTTTCTTTTTTGCTTATATGTAGAGTTAGCAAAATATTAGCCATAGAGTGCTTCCTTTTATTAATACTACCAAATAGCACTTGTTGCTTACTGTCCTGTGCAAGTGAGTGTTTAAAAGCAGATTATATAGAGATCACTAAGCTGTTCAAAGTCAATAATACGGTTGATGGTAAGTGAGGTATTTTAAAGCACAAAGTACGTTATGAGTTTCTGTTTCTATTCATGTAGCAGGAAAAGTTTGACTTTCAACTTATACAGCATCCAAAGTAATCATCAGCGTTACCATTAAGATAGCTTCACATAACAAAAATGTTTTAGGTACATAAATGCGAAGGATGGTGAATGAATTGGAGTTCTGCTTATCTCAAAAAGCAAACCTACAGTCTTTTTCTTTGAAGAAGATAAATGCTTCATTAAAGATCTTCAAGACTATTCCTTATGATGCAAAACTAGGAGAATTAACCATCAATTACATTCTTTTTTAATAGTAATATCTAATTCTTTCGGAGCCTCAATATTCTTGAGTTTTTCTGATTCTGAGCCTACAATTATTCTTAAATTATTCTTAAGTACCAAAGGTATGATTTCACCTAAACATTTTCTGGCATATATTCCAATCTTTGTTGATGCTTTACTACATCATAAAACTAAGCAAGAGTTTATATCTGGAATCGATAATGCAAAAGTACATCTAAAAGCAGTATTATAACTGTGATATAAAAACATTCTTGTGACTAAATGAAGCTGGAACCTCGCAATATTTGTACATTGAATCATTCTTTATAATTGTTCTTAAATTTCAGTGATTTTGAGCATCCTCAACATTTTTATAAACTTTATTCTTATAAATACAGTGTACATGAAATAGCTTTGAAGCCAGCTTTGATTTCTGGTAAACTTTTCGATAACTAATTGCTATAAATTTAAATTAAATTTATCACTGAAGTCCTTCTCATCCACATCTACATTTTTAAAAATCTTCATTTACTTTCATTATCAGATAATACTGGTACATATTTTAAAACTTCTAACTGCTTAATTTTTAGCATTTTTATGCAGGGCATGGCTAATTCTTATCAATATGGTGAAGATTTTTGCAATGTTTTTACTAACCTCTCCGCAAACCTCCAGAATATAATGACTAATGAGTTGCTTGAATTAGGCATTAATTACAAAATAGGCATATTCTAAGTGCAACAAGTCTTTTTGCTGCTTGAAGATGGAAGAATATAATCTTGGATTTTCCATTAAAATTGTTCTTCAGTACCAAATATTTAACGCCCTCCATACTTGTAAGTTTCTATCGGGTCATAGCAGCATTTCAAAATAGAAACATAAGGCTATTTATCTTTAATAACATCCACAGCTATTCATCTTTAATATGCTCTAAAACTCCAAAGTTATTCATCTTTGCTATACTCCAAAATTTTTCACTCTTATTACAGTCCAAAGTTATAATCTTCTTGGGCTAACTAGCTCAATATTCCCAAGTTTTCTGCTTCATTTTCTCTTTCTTATGTTGGAGTACATATTATTCGTCTTAGGAAGATACTTATTAATTTCTAGGTAAAATTCATCCTATATTGAATTTAGATTTTATATTTCAATCCACTAAATGTATTGAGAAGTTTTTCCAAGCTTCTTACTTTATTGATCGTTGCTACAAGCACTTTGAGGTTAAAAAGAGGGATATTCATTTTGAGCGTTTCTTCGTCCATTAGGCAACATATTTATGAACTCTGGTCATAGTATTTTCATCGCTAGGTTTTGGGTTTAGATGGTGTTGGTAATGAACTCGACTTGCTTACGACAGCTTCCTTATTCCTAGGGGTTGTTCCAAATTTGTTCAGCAAACCTCCATGTACCTCTGTGCTTTCTATAATCTCAATAGGATTATTTTTCAATATTTTTTTATCATTTATCTTCTATTAAGGCATTTCTCCGCCTTTTACCGATTGATCGTCCGGTGTGCTTTTCACCCAACCGAACATTTTGTATACAGGGGAGTCCATTCGAGAGTTCCAAAATTCACCCAGAAGTATCAAATAAATTGCAGATAAAAACTTGCACACACCCTAAATTTCAAATAAATTACTTGATGAGATCCATTCAAAATGGCGTTATTGAGTGTAACAAACTGCTATCACGTGCCATCACTGGAAATCCCCCCAAAAGTATCAGGTCACAACGCAAATCCTTACCCAAAAATATCGGATGGACACCCCGTACATAACAGGTTTAAGTGACTCTCATGGGGCTTCCTATATCTCACCCTTAAATTCATCCATATTGCTTTCATACCTAAGCTATAAACCCACCATTTTCCCTTTCTACGTTAACCGAGGATGGGAGAAGCTCATCCTGAAACGTTCTAATTGATTTGTTTTGATCTGCCTGTATATATAATACAGGCTTCGTTATTATCGTATGTTAATGTTGACTATTTTGGATCATGAATGATAACTTGTAAGCATGTCTGTTCTTTCTAATTTGGTCCTACAGTGCGATTCTTCTCAGTTCTCATTCCTTAATCCAAAATAAATTATTACATATTTTCCAATTTCTGCTTTATGAATTTCACTTCAGAGGCAACCATCTCATTGGCACTAAACTAGTGTATTTTATGTACGCTCTCGGTATTTCGGAATTTTGACGTTTCATTTGATATTTCGTACCTATTATATTTTTAGATCTTAGAAGCTTTTAATTATTGTTAGAACAGGACAGTTTGTAAAACAGCCATATAGCTGAAAATTATATCTTGTATAAATATTTGAAATTTATGTAATATTTAGAAACGCTTGCTAAACCATATAGCTGAAATAGCATCATAGTAAAACAGCAATAATATCATTTCTTAAAAATTCTCTTAGATTTTGTATCAAGTCTTGCTTGAAGAAGCCTCCTTTCTACATATTTTGCAAACCAATTTCTACCCAACAGTCTATTTCTTCATTCCACAAAACTGTTATAAGGAACAATATTCTTATATTTACATACAATTTAAAAAGATTTGCAGTTTCTGATTGGATTCAAGTAGCGGTTTATTAAATGCCCTCTTTTCAACGTACAATTATGAAAACCGAACAAAATCATATCTTTCTATTCAAATTACAGAATTACTTAATTTTTGATAACTATCAAATAATTTCAGCAATATTGACGACTTTTCCATACTACAACAGCCAGTGTCATCAATGATACTAGTTCATGAAGATTAAATATGAAGGCTAGATCCAGTGTGACTTATTCACAAACCCTTCGACTAGTGCTCGGGTCATCTTCAATATGAAGAAATATTTATATATATATATATATATATATATATATATATATATATATTTATAAATATATATGTATATATATATATTTATATATATATGTATATATATATATGTATATATTTATATGTATATATTTATATATATATATATATATATGTATATATATATATATATATCTTCCTCCATTAACATCATATTGTAAATTTATCTTCTCCTAAGACTATAGAAACTTCCTTTCCACTATGAATTTGATCGAGCGCTTTCATATATTTTCGCCCAGTACCTTTATATAGTTGAAGAAAGTTTCTTCCTGTTGATGTAAAACCGGTAGTACATTTCTGTTCAAAAAATATGTTTGTTTTATAACTTTATGATACAAAAGTGCATAAAATCATAAGATTCAATATCAATTTATTTACTCCCTACGACAGTTTTCATGACTTACCAATAACCGAAAATGTGCATCAAAAAGTTTTATTCCAAGGCAACCTTCTGGTGGACCGGTTTTAAATTTGCTTTCTTTCCTTGGAAGTAAATTTTTGTTAAAGCTTTTATTTTATGCATGTTACTGAAGGAGTATCATGATATATGAATATGATTTATGAATATGATCTGGTGGCTTTGCTGTTGTAAATAATGCGAAAATGAAGATGTTATGAAAGCAAGCAACNCTGAGGATTGTGATTTGTATTCGGTTTTAGGAATTCCTTCTTGTTACTTCTAGTCTACCGTTCTTTCATTCCACCAATTTTTACACTCAGTTTAATAGGCGGGGTAGCTGAAGTTCTTCCTACTTACTGCAAAGTTTATAGTAATATACAAATGAGAGTTTTAATTCTCCAATAATCCCCAGTCTTTTTCATCATTCCCTATACTCTTTTATAGCACGGAGGGTACGGAGGGTAATATGGAGTGTTATGGGGGTACCCCTCTTTCATAGCAAACCATTTATGAACAAGATTGCAATTGAAGCTACTGTGAAAACGCAGCTTGATTATAAACCGCAGCTGAAAAACCACGATTAAAAACATTTTCCTAATAGTTATTGATTTTCTTCTTCATTTACATCGACAGAATCAGAATTTCTTATTCATTAGCTGAAGATGGAACGGACAACTCGAAAAGTACCTTAATTATGCCCTAATCACAGCTTTGTCTTAAACTGCTAAATTGTCAGGGTTATGTTTTAGAATCTGGTTATGCCTAAATTCTGTCTCTGTCGAAGAAAGTGAGGAAAAAATCAACTATCACTCAGGCAATTTTGTCGTTGCGGCTCTTCCATTGATGATTCTAACTTTTAGGAGCAGGTGAAGCCTCATTTATTCCAAGCGATTGTCAATATTCCTTGCTCAATGCATAGCATGCAAGGAAATTTTGAAGAAAGATACAAAAATTAGTATATTGAAGATATATGTACAAGTTTCTTTCAAGATTGTGATCCCAAAGCACGATAATTCGAAGCTTGGCTTGNGTACGTTTGTGAAGCCAGTAAAAGGAAAGTAACTTAAGCTAAGAGCTAGTTCATGCGATGAGCGGTAGATGAACCAATACATTTAGCAATTTGAGTAGTTAGGTTCATCTTTGGTTCAGCGTATAAAACCACAGAAACACATCATCTAGAGCCACATTTGCGGGGTTCATTGGTTCAAACCTGGCTCATCCCCTTCGAATGTGCCATTGCTGAACCAATGCTGTAATAGGCTCTGGTCATCCATGGCTCATCGTAAGAACTAACTCTAAGATACCTGAATGGATAGAGCTATTGTAAGTGAAAATATAGTAAGACACCTATGAAAGAAGCTATGTGTAATGGAAATGCAATAACAGTTGTGTATATTGAAGTAGAGTGACAAGAAGTTTTGATTTGCTTTGATTAGTTAATCAATTATTGAATCAATCAATCAATTAATTAGTCGATCGATCAATCAATCAATCATTGCAATCGTTTCCCTTTCCTTGCATTCTCAAGACAGTGTCAAAATGATATCAGAAGACGAATTTCT
>OLMO02000257.1:16516307-16531769 GCA_900291935.2 Cassiopea xamachana | reverse complement strand
TAACAGTATACGAGCGTTATATATTTCATGACTAGGCTGCGGGCCGGATAAAATTTGACCGAGGGCCGGACTTTGGACATGCCTGGCCAAGAGTCTTGGAACACTTATCATAGTTCAGGCCAAAGACGAGCTCCCAAATCCCCTCCACCTATCAGCAGTGCTGTCTGATGCAAATAGGAATGACAGTGCCGGCAACGAAACAATATTCTTTGATGGGGGGAGGGGGGACTGGGGCTGCCATTGGTGTCAAGGAAAAAGAAAAGTTGCAAAAGACCTCAAACAGGCATGGCTGTGCCAAGTACTTTTAGTAGGCATTTAGGCAGCAGTCAGGCGACATTGAGCGTTACCATCTTTAGTTTTTGTATTTGATTGAACTTTGCTGACAGTTATGCGAGGGAAATTTAGCCGTTATTGTTGTGCACCTGTGGATAGCGTACTTCTTTTCCTTGTATGTTTACTTAGGTTCTGTAACTAAATTGTTGACTGTCTTACTTACTATTTTGTTTATTACGTTCTTGCTTATGTGTGGTTTTAATGATTTGGTCCCAGATTACCGAAGGGCTAGCTTATATATCCTGACTAAACTGTTCGGAGATGTTTCTAAGCTCCATCATCCGTATAGAGAAGTTACGCTCGAACAGATTTATAAGATTATATATACCGCTATATAGTAAGTAATCCCTTATCATAAAAAAATGCAATATTGAAAAGAGAAAGAGGAATCGAATACTGATATTTCATAAACCTACTTACTGACCTACTCTTGTAGTCACTTTTTTTTACGTATTTTATTAGTCACTCGCAGAGATATGTCGAGACACTTTCCATTGGGGGAGGGACGTTTTGGCCATTTGGCCCATTATCGTTGCTAAAAAAGGCAACGTAAAGCACTATGGCCAAATCCAGCCTTAAATGTTTCTGAAATGTTTCTTAAATTTAAAGACTTCCAATGATAGTAACAGGCCAGATTAGATAATTGTGATGAAAGAAAAAAGATGCTCAAGTTTTTTCGAGGCATGTAGTGGATGTTCATTTTAAAGCAGTTTTTGAAAGTTATTATTCGAAACTCAACCTGCCTATGTTCCTTAAATGTTTCTTAATTTTTGCCTACTTTCCGCCTCGTGTTTCTTATAGACTAGTTTCTTATAAAAAAGTTTGTAGTTGTGAAATGCAATATGTAACGAATTGTTTCTCTTATTCTTCTTAATAACAGTATCAGAAGGAATTCTTCCCTAACAGTAGAGAATATTACATTCATCCAGAATCAATTTTTACGTATAGTGTCGTTACTCTTGTAGCAAGAAATTACTGCGGCATTGCCACAGGGCGGATCAAATATCTCTGGGAGTGGGCAAGCAGTTGTGCAAGAACTTAGAAAGTTGATGACTGAAGTGAATGACATCAAGACAGCGAGAGAAACTTTGGAGGAGCAATTTAAAAGTTCGTCGATGGATATGGCGCCCAAGTTTCTACAAGCATTGTCAGCAGAAGGTTTTCTTGATTGTGAGAAAATAAGTAATCAAGGATTAGAAGAAAACTATGGAGCTCTTGAGAAAGAAGTTGATGAAAATATTCAATGTCAAGAGAACATCTTGGCTAAAATACAGGTATGGAAGATTAGTTATGTCTTTTGTTGTACATAGCAACTTTTGTAGATTGAAGAATAGGGGGACAAAAATGGGGGAGGACTTTGTTTAGAATGACTTGTAATTTCGTACAATTTCGTGTAATGTTGTGATATGATTAATCAACATTGTTAGTACGCATGTCATTTAGCTTTGATATATGTTTGTAACGTAGCAATGCATACTTTGTGATTTTGTCATACAATCCTATATTCAGACAGCTGTGATATAATTTTGTTATTAAATACTCGTGGATAGATCTTTCTTTAACCGCACTAAAGGGGAAGTTACCCGTGATTTTTGCAGTTGTAGACTTCTGTCATCGATGCAATTTTTGGATGATCTCTAGCGATCTTTTTAGTCATTTCTAAATCCTTGTAGTTTAAGCCAGCATTAAATGTTACTATGTAGGAATTTTGTTTGTGAAAAGTTCAACGATTTCGTTACATCTCGATTTAAAGCACCTTGTATTATCGTTGGAATATCAAGTATTAAATTGTCGATTATTTCTAAGTTTGGCATCACCTCATCGCCGATATACCTTTAAAAATGTTCATCTATGGATGTAACAGCCACACCTTTACAGGTGTGGCTGTCACATCCGCAGAAGAACATTTTTGTCTTGGGAGCATCCATAGAGGATGACCACACCTTGGGGAGAGGGTGTTGCAAGAATGCGGACAACAGTAGACAGGGAGATGGAGGGGGTTTCGCTGTAAGTGGACATCCTTTTCAGTGTGGTCTCTGGAAGAGAGAAGAAGGCATTTACCGGTCATTTTATCATCATCTCCCTGTGTTAGAGATTGAAATATAGAAGCAAACAAGAAAAAAGTACAGTATGCATATTATTTTGATCGAGATTTCATTTTTCCATAGTTTTTGCAGCTCTTTGATTGCCTTCCAACTTAGTGTCCGCACGGACAGGAGGAGGGGGTTGTTCAGCAAAAAGCCGACAGACGTGGACAGGGGAAGAGAGGGGGGCTGAAAACTAGCAGAAATGTGCGGACATCATTTAGGGATTGTCCACGTTGTTCAATTTGGTTCAATGGTTCAATTGTTTTTTCATCTTAGCTAATGGTTAACACTTTTTAATCCTAAAGGATGCAAATCAACGTTTTGTCGCTGCAAAGAAAGATAGCGGAGCAGCAAGTCAGAGAGAGACAATGTTGAAAGATCTCGCTCAGGCCCATGATGCTTTTATGGAGTTGGTAGCTAATCTTAAAGAGGGAACAAAGGTAATTTTGTGTTGCAGTTCATTATACAATGTAGACTATCAAAGGTCAATATTTAATTGAAAACAAGGAATTCTCCCTTCTCGTTCAGTTGCCAATGCTATTTCTCAAGTTTCTCACCAAGAATTATCATAGCATTAAGTACATTTTGATTTTGAGTATCTGACGCTTGTAAGATGCATGCTTTAAGCTGACATACAATAGGCCAAAGTTTTTTCTTGGAGGAATTTATTTTCTATAGACTGCTTCGTTCATAATTTTTGCGCAAGTATTATCTGCTATGGTACAATATTTTGCAGGCTAAAAAGAGATTCTACCATATACGTCTGTGGATACGGAGAGAAAGAACTAAACAAGCTTATGCAAAATTACTACTCTTTACTTAATTTCTTTACCGAAGAAGTAGTTCTACATTGTCGATTGCATGTGTAGTATAAAGGGGTGACATTTGTTGTTGCAAGCTTGAAAGGGATATTTGATCGGGCTTATGAAGAAGTTAACATGACCGAGGAATTGTAAGATGGAGATCTCGAATCATTTGAACTACCCTGCTGAAATATGACCTTAAATTGTTTCATGCGTTTGACGTCTCTGACGCCTTTAGCAGATATGCAGACAAGTTTTTTTCTTTCAGTTTTACAATGACTTGACTGACATTGTCCTGAAGTATCAGTCAAAAGTTAGCGACCTAATTTTCGCTAGAAGGACAGAGAAAGATGATCTGTCAAGGTAAGGAAGTTCCTCTAACGTGATTTTCATTTTGCCATAAAGAACAGAAAGTTGTTTTGGCTTAGCGAAATAATATTTAAAGTACCCATTGACTGCACAATAACTATCAGAGAAATAGCTGAAGCTGAGTGAAATTGCAAATCTTAGGAGACAGATTTTTCTCTATGGGTGAATTTTAACGTTACATTTAGAAAGCAAAATAACAAGATGACGCTTTACCCATCCTTTGCTTCAGTCAATGCCGTTGGTATAGAAGTAAGTTGATGACTAGGGAGGCTGTAATAATAACTAAGGGGGCTCTTTTCTTGTGTGTATCTTTAAAATAAACAGTGACGTTAAGGTTGAAGCAAACAACCTATTTCTAATACCCTTTATCTTGCGAACTATTTCTTGACAGCTTTTTGAATCCAGAATAGCCTTTTACAGCAGAATAGAGATTGTTTTATGCTCTTATTTTCAAAGATTTTATGAAATTGGGGGGAGACTGCACCCTCCTCAAATCACAGCTAGAGGGGCTGCGCCCCCTCCGCAGCCACCTCTTCTACATCACTGATTAATGCCAAGTGAAAGTGGTTACTATCCTTGTCACTACGGCTCTACCATTACCAAACTGCACTTAAAATTATGCCCGCTTTACTTTACCGTCCGGTATACAGACATTAAGTTAACCAGGTGACTGCACTTGCTAATGACTGATTGGCATTTTTAATTGGCCTTTTTTGCCGTAGATTATTGCCATCTTTCAGCCATTAACAGCTTCTCGAATCTAGATCATGCTCAGCAGTTGTTTTGACACAGATTTAGTAATTTTTTTATGGGCTCGATGATTTCGCAGGGCTATGGCTTCAGGGACGCCTGGGCGTACCTAAGGCAGGGGGGGCAAGACTTCCTCTGAGGGCACATCTATACAAATGTTTGTTGCTCCACAGGGGTAGATCTTGGTCTTCAAACCCTTTTCTAGAGGGGCAATGTTTAGAATCGTGGTCTCATAGTAATACCATGTCAAGTTCTTGAACCAAACTGTCTACAACGCTGGAAAATGCCTCTTGAAAATATAGGAGAGAGGGAAAGAGTTCAGTACAAAGTGCAATTCTTGCCCCTCCTGCCCCCCAGCGTAGCGTCCCTGTGTGGGGTACCTGGCAAATCGTCTCATCCCTGCATTACTATGACAAACATCTTCTTATTGTTTTCATTGATTTCGAAGTTTTGGTTCATTTTAGCTTCAACCAAATGTGCTATTTGTTGTTTTCTTCATATCATTAGTAGACGTTAACATTATATTTCATCCTTCTTTTTAAGGGAAATTCAAAACCAGATTGCAAATAGTGCTCCAGAACGGTCTCCAGTTGTTCCCGCTCATATCCAAGGTATTGTTGATTAACTTTAACTTATATGAAGAAGTAGAGTGAGGTGGATATGGATTGCACGAGAGTCCAAATATGATAGCCTTTAGAACGATTCCGAGTTTAGTTTCCAGCTTGGCTTGTGGAAGAAACTGCTCGCTTTGCAGACATCTGCTACATTTGTGATGTGCACTTACTTTAGACAATCCACATCGAAGCTGCAACGCATTTTCTAAGAATGGAGCTTCACAACCAGGACCAACTTCACTTTTTTAGTGTCTCTCCTTATTCGCTCAACTCATGTTGCAAGCAATTTTATGTTGCGTGTTATTTTCATTTCATTTCCCCGTGCGACTTTTGCATGAGATGTGACATGGTTATAGATTAGCTTTACTCTTGATGATCTCCCCTATCATTTCGTTGCTTCTTCATATTTTGCACGGAAGTATTCTCCACATCTTTGTAGAAATTTCCTTTAATCCTACTGTTCACACCAGCTGTACCGGCCTGCGTTTCCCTTAAACACATTAAAAACCCGCACATAAGAACTTTCATGTAATACGAACCTACAGACTGAAATTTTATGCTTTGATTTGAAATAATTAGAACCTTTTCAGCCTGATATTTTAGCCAGATCCTTATTAATGGCTCATTTTTTCCAATGGTAAATAGAATAAGCTCGCTTGCTAATGAACCCCTTTCATGAATGCGCCAAAAATAGCACATAAATATTGTGATAATCAGGTTTACATATATGTTTTTAATTGCAAAGCTTAGTGTGGCTAACTATATTGCCAGTCTTTCAATGCTAAATTGTCAACTACCATTTTCTCTGGCATTTTTTGTTGGACCCTGTACTAAGAACCAGCACCCTGATAACTAGAAGTGCCTCATAACACAAAAACACGAACAGGCTAAACTCAAAATTGCAAGTATTTATATGCGGGTTTTTACTGTATGTTGAATTTTACGTCTTTTCAACATATAATATGGGTAAGGAAAATTCTTTTGAATTTTGTAGCAATTTGCTGACTGTTTTGTCATAATCGCAGCTGTTATCCATGTATTGGACTCAGGACATATTTCAGAGTGGTCTTGACCACACTTTGTGGTCTTAGAAATCTAAAAGTGTGGTCAACTTTCTCTCTTTCACATTCTTCTTATTTTTGCAGAAGTCTTTCTGTCCCTTAGTCTGAGTATGTTCTATGTAAATTTCGAGAGCAGTAACACGTGTGTTTCAATGTGGCGTCAAACAACAAAAGACTCCAAATGAAAATTTCAGTTGCTTGAAGACCGTGGTCCCGAAAGTGCTCAAATAGGCTGGGGTCAAATTCTATCATGTTATGGTGTGGTCTTACAAAATTCCTTAAAATTAGTCCCTGATTCGACTTTTTATGAACTAGGAAGGACTAAATGTTTATATTCCTTATTTTTGTTGGAACTTTCGCTGACGTGATCAGCTGTATTCATCTTTTCAGCTTCCTTAATCAACATCATGCAGCTACTTACATTTTTGTATTAAAGCTTTATTGTAGTTCCATTTTGTCTCTACATTCCAGCTCAAGAAAGATCTGCCCCCGAACGACCTCCTCCGCCAAGAGCAGCTGCGCCTTCTCAACCACCAGTTCCACAACAGCAACAACCCTATCAGCAGCCACCTCAGCCTTATCCTCAGTGGACAAACGCAAGTGCTCCAAATGCCCCATATCCCTCTCAACAATTCATGCCTCAGGCAGGGATGTACGCGCCTCCTGGAGGAATGGCTGGATATGCGCCCCAGCCAATGTACTATCCAATGCAGCCTCATTATCAGGTTCCTCCTCAAGGTTATGGCCAGCCACCTGTTGGTTACTCAGGGTATCCATATCAACAACCTCCCCCTCAGCGTTAAAAATTCTTGTTGCTTCAGTTTATTCATGGAATGTTATTAATAGTTGCAAAGAGCACTTTTGGTATATGAAGGAATTAAAATGTACTATCAGCTTTGGATGACTGGGATATTTAAAATTATTCTTGTATTACTTTCAGATGTAAAAGGAGAAATGATTTTAGTTTTCTACCCTTGTTCAACTTTTCTTTCAACGCAAGCTAAATAGTAATGTGCAATAATTTCATAATTGTTTTAAACGATAAAATGATTCTATTTCATTTGTCCTTTCATCATTCTTTTTGTTGAAAAGTAATTTATTTTGGATTCTGATAATGTCCACTATTTGAAACTGCAGAAATGAGCTTCATCGAACATGAGTTTGATAATATTCAAACATAAATGTTTGATCGTGTAGACTTTCATCATGCAATCTTGAACATTTTCAAACATGTTGTGTGATATTCAAGAATTTTGCAACATGGAGCAAAAATCTCATAATGCTTGACGATGCTCTGTTTATTAACCAATCAAGTGTCCTGAATTAGTGCTGTGCAGCATGCTGGTAGGTGCTCACAATAGGAGTGTTTGAGGGTGTTGGACGGGGCTTGGTAATGTTTTGTGTATCTTGAACATCGTCATGCACAGGATTGGTAATGTTTTCTATGACGATTTTTTATCGTGTAGGCGAGCCTTTAGGCCCAAGGGATGACAAGAATTGACCTTTTTCATCATAAATTGATTGTTCCTTCTTATTATCAATATCGATTAGCAGCCTTCTACGACAGAATAAATTAGCCTTAGCAAGCCAGCTATAATCATTCAAGCAAAATTGTTCAGAATTGTTAACCTGCTGCTACAATTTAATAGCATGTAAATTAGATCGATTTTCAATCAATTTATCGCTTAATCGATTTATTTAGTGTTTTCTTCGTATTGCTGAATATTTGATGTTTCTGCCTATTTGTCTAACGTTCCAAAGTGAAAGGTCTCAGCTCTTTTGCTCATTCCTGGTTGTAGCATTATAAATTAGGGCCGTGTAAACTTTTTGCCCATGTTGAAAAGGTGCGCTTATTTTTATTCAAAACAAGGAACTGCTCTAATGAATTACTCCAATTAGATCTGTAGGCTCTTCTTCACTTTCTTTTATACTTTCCACGGCTCATCTCTTTCACAACGTAACAATCAATCAACGATATGTATGTATAAATTTGAAAAACAAGTACGACTATAAAGAGAGATACCATTTAGTTTTCTTTCTTTAAATCCAATCTTGACAATTTCATATATTCCACAATTCCATATGATATTCCATATACAACCATAGTTGACAGTCCTAGTTGACATATACAAAACGTTTCGACATATCGCTGTTGGTACGTACATATTGAGGTACATATCATCTACCTCGATAAGTATGTATATTTACACCATGTACAAGAAGAGGAATGTGTGTATCCTCCCATTCCACGTTTGTGTCGAAGGTTTGTAATTCTGATAAATTGTTTTTTTAATAGAATTCTCACTCTTAGATTCGTATAAATTCTTAAACTTTAGTCTCACATAAAGCAATTCCCTTCTTACACTCTAGGTTTGCAAAGACTCCTCTCGCAGTCTGGGTGTAGACATTTACAGTCCTCTAAAACCCACAATATCAACATTTACGTTTGTAGATATAATCAAGGGGTTCATACAATTTACAGTTTTTCTCGCAGCCCAAAATAACAAGGTTTGGGAAGTGTCAGGAAATTCACTATAGTTGATTCTGAGAGAAAAGATGCCCGAATGAAGTAGTTTTCTACCCAACTGAGGACTAGTTCCACACCACGCGCCTACTGCACTTACGTCCATCATAGTCAATGCGTCCACATTGTGTCACATTAAGGGGGGGGGGCAATTCGAGGATTTACGGTACATTTAGATGGAAAATATGTAAAAGTCTATAAAGTCTTGAAAATCTTGAGAGATTTTACGTTTCAAAACTCTTTAAAAATTTGCCAAATTGTAAAACAGCTGAAAACTGTAGAAATCCTCAAAGGATCTACTGAAAATCTCAAAATTTTCCAAAAAATATAAGTACTGTAAAAACGTTTTCAAAAAATTCAAAATAGTTAATAATCCAGGACATCATTGAAAGATAGAATTTTTCAAATCTTTGAATAATCTGGAAATCATACATTTTTTCCGAGTGATTTGTGGAAACTTGCACATGGACAAACGCAGAAAAGCAGCAACAACTTTGTCTAAGCAATGTTGCGTAACCTTGACGTCACAAATGGACTTTGATCGGAGATATGGGACAAGCATTCCTCCCTTTGTAACTTTATTGGGGATAGGCTGTAGGATTAAAGTAGAGGAGAAAATTGGCGATACTGTCTGCCAGACGGCGTATAATAAGAAAGTATGAAGCTATGGTCATCGCAACATGTCTTCGGGTAAGGAATGTTTCTCTATGTTGCAAAGGAAAGGCGGACAGGTGCTGCATAGAGTCTGCATGGGCCTAAGGCGTGCTCGTTATGTAAGAGTTAGAGCTGCCCTTATTGTAATGATAGTTGTTTTTTCAATTTATGGTATCGTTGTTCATAAAGACAGTGAAATGAATTGTTTTGTTTATTAGGATGCAACTTACTGAGCTAGGTTGGATGGCTGCTAGACGTGTTCCTAGTTTTAGACAGCTAGGGCGGCTACCGCCAAATCAAGGATTTGAAAGGCCCCACAACTTAGAAGCCAAACTGATTGTCACCACAGAAGTAGAAAGCATTTCTATTCTCTAATAATATTTCTATGTAGACAGTCTGACTAATGCTTGCATATTTTAACGAAATGTATAAGCCAGAATGCTTTTACCATCATTTAAACACCCTTTAGTCTTAGAAGTTCAATAATCCGTTTCCTTCATTGCTTTTGTAGACATTCATGGGACCGTGTAACCCAAGCATTGTGGAGGAAATATCCAAATAAACTGAATCCTAATGTTGTAGCTGTTGATGTTATTGACAGAAGAGTGGATGAGGATGGTAATTTACATTCAGTTAGGGTTCTTGGTGCTAATTGGAATATGCCGACAGTTGTAACAGCAATGCTAGGGATGCCTGATATGTGCTATGCAATAGAGTATTCAGTAGTAGACCCAGTTAAAAAAACAATGACTCTGAAATCTGTTAATTACACTTTCAGTAGTGTAACAGAAGTAGTAGAATCAATAAAGTACTGTGAGAATCCTGAAGACTTAGGATCGTGAGTATTGTTACTAATTCTTTATTTTTTTCAGTTGTGTTTCAAATTGAGATATTAGAGGCATGTAATGTATAGCATGAAAACTTAAAAAGTTTTGGAGAATGTGTAGTCTTGTAAGAAAGTTGTGCCCCACTGCTCATAAAGTCCAGACATGTCAGTACTTGACTTTTTAAACCAAAGAAAGTTTCTAAGTGCATATATGTATATGTATATATATATATATATATATATATATATATATATATATATATATATATATATATATATATATATATATATATATATATATATATATATGTATGTATATATATATATATATAAATATATATGTATATATATTTGACATTGCAATTATCTGTGTATAAATGTTATTTTTGCTGTACTTTTGCCATGTGTAAGTCCCCGCTACAAGCAAAGCATTATATGTGCCAACATCACTGTCAACTGTATAATTGCACATACCACATAGGGTTTTAGTTGTCACAACTGGAACACTAGTGACTTTCACCTTTGTTTTCATGACTCTGCTTTGTCCTGTTTTATCTTGAATGAGACATTTGATATGCTTGACAACAAGAAACTCTGTATTCTGGATACACAAATCTTGCATTGCATGGGCCATTCCAAGTAATTAGGAGCAATTGCTGGTGCAGACAAGGGTGCATGTGCAAAATGACACTCTTGCTTTCAATACTGGGGGCCAAGCAAACTTCCTTTTAAAATTCTCTTAAATATACTCTTGAAGCCTGATTGATAATGTCACATTTGTGGTAATTTCCATACTTTTATGGAACAAAAGCTGTTTTTTGTCAAATTGTTAGTTTCTATAAAATATTTGTGACACCATTTAGGGTTGACTGTGGAACCCAACTTTTACTTACTAGCAATTTTCATTTGTTGTATTAGAGTGAGCGTTTATTAGATATTTTATCTTGAAGGACTTTGATGACACATGATGCAATCATAAATGTGAGAGGAGTCAGATTTAGAGATTATTGCGAAGGTCTCATTGTAAATACATTTGATACAAACTCAATAAAAGTAAGTGTTATTTTCCAATTTATTAGAAGAATCAGTTGCTGTTTTGTAATTTGATTTTGTTGGTATAGTTATCCACTTATAAAAGAGAATATGGCAAGCTGTTGTCATGATGCATTGTGGTTAGTTTTAGAAGTGACTGGGTAATCTGTAAATGAGCAAATGTTTTTTACAAATGTTTGATTTGTGTTTTTCAAGTATTATCTAATGTTATCTGTCAATTTTGATATTCTTCGTAAACTTGCATTAAAAAACCCTATGTTATAGAGGTGTACAGCAGTACTATGTTACTGTTCTATATGAAAATTGCTTTAATTGCATTGATTGAGCTAGTCACTGGTTAATTTGGAGCAGTACTTAATGCTATTGTTGACTTTTTATATTCTTGCTTTTTAAGTATCTTGGTTTGATTTGATTTTAGATTTGATTTTAAGCATTTTTATGAACCTCTATTCATAATTTCATCATCTTTGAGCTTTCATAGAGTACTTTATCTACAATTTAGATGCAAGTGTATTGTTACTAGATAAAAGAAATTTTTTCAATAGAAAGTTCATTTGGGGTAATTGCTGCTCTTCATTTTGTAGGGAAGACAAGCTATTGAGCAGGTAATTGCAAAAATAAGTTTTGAGAACATTGCACAATCAATAAGTGAGGAAATGGAAGAACTTAGAAATGGTTTTGATACAACAATTTCAAAGTTGGATACAGAAGTTGGAGAAATAGCATCAAAATTGAACTCAGAATTTTCTCATCTGGTACAAAAATTGTCATATGAACTTGATCATATGAGTATCAGTGTGAAGACAGAAGATGGTAATAGATCTCAAGAAAAAAACAGTCTGACAGAAGCTGTGGCACAGGCAGGTTTAGGATAAGGGGCAGGTTTAGGATAAGGTGAAACCAATTATCTAGTTAGGATTTGTCATCTATATTACTATTGCAAATTTATCTTTGACACCTTGCAAACCTCATTAATTTCAAGGTACTAGGTACCCCAACAAATTAGTACTATCCAGCTAACGAAGACATTCTGATTTTTATGAATTTGAACATAATAAGGCAAGTTTGTAATGCTGAGTTTAAAGCTTTTTGAATGAAAGTTCTACAACCAACCAATGTATTTGCTAGTAGGACCCCAATGTTCTGTTTGCCTGCCTTTCTGAGCCAAGCTCTGTTAATCACCTCATGCAATGTAGCATCACTTACTACTGGCAGACAGTAAATTATTTTTTATACAAAGTGTTATGTATAACATTAAATAGGGCTAAATTTGCATTAAATATAAATAAAGCAAGGGCTTGTTGTTTTTTTGTAAAAGCTACAAATGGCCGCTTATTCAGCCTGGATCTGTTGCAGCTTGTAGGTCATGAGTGGAACTGCTCTAACTTTCATCTTTCAGAGAAGGAATATACTCCTTAGGGAAAAATATTTAGTCTAAATACAGTGGCTGAAGTGTATTGTCACAGTAACTTGTAATTGCCAACAAATATATTCTTGTCAATTATAAGCCAGTACTTGTTACAGCAGAAAATGTGAAGAAGTTACAAGCTATTTCAAAATCTTTATTGAGATAATTTACACACAAGAAGTAATGAAAATCCATACTCAATGAATGTTGAATTATAAGAAAATTGTCTTCCGAAGAATAGCATTGCCTTATAATATAATTTATGGGAGCAAAGTTATGTACTCTAAGATGAACTGCGGATTCCAAGAACTTGTTCCAGTTCAGCCCGTTTCTGTTGTACCTAAAGAAAAGATCAATTTTAATTAAATATCAAAAATGAAAACAGGATAGCTGTTGTACAAAACTTGTGGATTAAGCTACAAAGAGGTCCAACTCTTGTACAAAATACCTAGCAACCTTTGTTATTTCAAGTACCTTAGCTCAAATGCTTAACATTGTTGTTTCATATGTGGCTTCCTCAACTCCCACTGGTAAGTGATATTAGTAATAGTAATTTATTTAAAGTTGGTGCTACATAGCTCTATATACAATAAATAAAATACAGCTAATTGAAGCCAACTTTCAAAGGTAAATATGGAGTCAATAACATTAACTTCAACTTAAACTAACAGTTATTAATACCATTTATGCATACACACAGGTCAATAAATTCTTGTAAATAAAGAATATAATGCACTAGGTATGTCAGTGGTGAGCAGAATCCTAACCAAATGCTTGAAAAGGAACCCATTATCCTTTGAAAAGAAACTTATTGCATACATTTCTTGCAATGCACACAATTTATTGTCATGCAATACAGCTAATGATTCAACCCAAAACTGCATTAGTGGCTTGGATGACTTGAAAAGACATACCTGTTTATAAAAGTATCGATGTACTGCTTCCTGGGTCCATGGCTGGTTAAAGAAATCTGACTTTCGTTCTTCCTCTGGATTTCCTACAACATCTGTCATAACCTATTGAATTCGAAAAAGGGTAAGTTGTCAAACCATCATAGCAGAGTGATGGATTCTTACAGCAGGGTAGAGAGATAAAAAGGATAACAACCAAACAGGAGGAGAGAAGCATTTAGGATCCAAAAGCATCAGTACTTCCAAATTAAGTTGATGACTATATTTGCAACACGTGTGGAAAGTCATCCTAAAAATAATTATAGTTGGTATAAAGAAAACAAGTTGAGATTTCTTGAAAATAACAAAGTTTACCTTTAGGTCCTTGCTTTGAGAATAAAGCCAGTCATTAATGAATTTCTGAAGTTTAAAAAGCAAGAAAAATTATGCACTAACAACACCACAAAAGAGCCCAGTTTCAAAGGTGTATAAATTATACATGAAAAATTATGGGATGGAATTAAATACAATATAATTATGTGGCACAATATGTGGAGGTGAAATGCTAGGCAATAGCAATACCGAATGCAAGGAGAAGCAATTTGAAAGCTACACCAAATGCATAGTAGAGCGTTGGATACTCTTCAGCAAGATCATAGCTACCACAGTTGGGCCCATGATGATACAACAGTTATATATGGGCTCATCACGAAGTGTACAGTAAGAAGTAAGAAAATCACCAGAGCTGTTTGACGTAAATAGTGAAAGCTACTTTGTTTTCAACTAATTGAGCATTGTTTGCCCAAAAATGGCTCAAAGAAAGGTAAATTGGAAAATGCATCATGAACTGAGGTAGACAATGAACTGAATAGAAATCATGAAATGTGCTAGCTCATCTACTTGATGTCAATGACACACATCTTTAGTGGGAAAACACGAAAACTTGATAAATTGGTGATCTTGTCAATATCAACCACATTCTACAGCACATTAGATCAGTGGTTATCATCCTTTTTGGAGATGTCGCCCCTTTCAAGGTCTCCAAGTTAATCAGCTTCCCACCCCCACTCCACCTCTAACATTTTCATGTTCAATACTTAACATGTAGTAATAAAAATGGCTCAATTTGCAAAAGATGTTTTTAAAGGTGAATTTCAAATCAATCAATTTTTCAGATATATCCAAATCGTTTCTTGAAATTTATTCACCAACAGTATCAATTCACAAGCCAAAGTGAAATTAGAATGAAAGCAAATCATCAGGCTCGATATTATGCTGACCTGTTCGACCACAAACATTTAACTCTTCAAAGAATCACATGGGCAAAATCGCTATGGAAGCTTGCATAACCTCAAGATTGCATTGACTTTATGAAATGACCAGAAAGCTCCCCAATGCTTCCATGATCTCAAAAAGATGCCTTAGGGGTGCTATTGGCCCTGTTGAGAACCACCGGTTTTGATCAGACCTTTCAATGAGTAAATCAGACGCTGCTGATCACGCGCGTAGGCTCATTTGCGTGCGCCGTTTTTCAAATAAAATTAAAGGAATATATTGATAAAAGCTGCAGAATGTCAAAATGCGTAATAATACGCGAATATGTTATAGTACTCATTCCTCAGCAAAGAGAATCAAATTCCCTATCATCCTCGCCTTCCACGCCTTATCATTTACTTACGAAAAGAATAAACTATTTTAAGGATAAAAGGGCATTCAGTAGCACAGTGAAGTAACTTGATTGCCAACTATTTAGAGCCAATAATGGAAACTTCATATAATTAATACAACATTTAACTACTACAATTGTAAACCTCGCTAGATAATAGGTAGCTTACAATGGCTACTTGGTGAAGAAAAAAAAAATTAATACATCAACACAGGAGTATTACAGTGTCATAAGTTCAGGATCTGTCCATTCTTTGTTCCGTCTACAGAAGATATAATATGACGTTCGGATAGCAATGTTGGTAATTTTCTTAATGGTGTAGTTTGTCGTTCTTTTGCCAAATTTCAACATTTTCATCATGTCAATAAATTCAGTAGTGCTCTTGTCATATATGCCCAAAGCGCTTATTGAGAGATTTACGAAA
>OLMO02000257.1:16492363-16505592 GCA_900291935.2 Cassiopea xamachana | reverse complement strand
ATATAAATATATAGATATATATATATATATATTATATATTTATACATATACACACATACAAGCATACAGTTCATACTAATATATAATACTTATAATGCTCTAATATCCAGCTACAACATCATATTTGTTCTACACAGTAAAATGCATGATAATTACCTTGCTGTCAAGCGCAGTGATTTCTTGTTGACTTGCAGTAGAAAGTAAAAATGACTGCATCATCTCGCGTAAAGAATCATCCTTCAAAAAATAGAAGATATGCTACCTTAAGGCCCTAGTCAAGCTAATCAAATGTTTTACCGAGCAGCACAGAACTTTCGTGTACAGTAAAGGCTTGTAAATGCTGTGTTGCTTCGTAAAATTTATTCCTTTGAGGAGGGCTTAACAATAAACAGTAACGACAGTGATGGAAATGGATGCAAATTACCAAAAAGCAAATCAGTCTAAGAAGATATCCTCTAGAAAAGATCAACATACGCAGAGGATAGTGTATGGGGTAGAAGAAACAGTTGCAGAGCTGCAAGATTTTACATGACCGAGTCTGTCTTGGAAAAATTAGTTGGAAACAGTTTTGCAATATATACAATACAAATATGCATAAACGATATAAAAACAAAATGATAACGATGTTGACGATGATAATACTCGATAACGATCTCATTGTGTTGTAGCGCTCATACATGGTTTGGTTGGAGACCTCCACGTGATAGCAAGCGGGCACAGAGAGACAACTGCCCTTAAGTTGATAGTGATTGATAGTGATATATGTCGTAGAGATTCAGAGTTAGGGCAGATGTTGATGACCTTTGGAAAACTGTCCAACCAGGCCCCTTCAGTGAAAAGCAGATTGAATGCCTCATGCTATAGCTCTGGCTAATAGTGGATTAAGCGTAGCCGAGTCGATCTCCCCTTGTAAACAAATGGCAGAAAAAAATTGACCCCAGGGTCAGTCCTAGGCACTCGTCGGGGGCGAAATAGGAACAAGAGAGCAAGCATTGTGTTGTAGCAATGTGCTTTGATTATAATCTTCTATTAAAAGGCATTTTTCTGCACAAAAGTAATCGGAATACACTTACAATTTCTACATCAATGTTGTAGCAGGTTGCCCTTTTGCCATCTTGACCAATAATCCTTCAGAAATATATTTATAGTAATAAGAATAGCAAGAAAAAGCCCGCTGATGTGTAGAACGCAAGAGGCAGACACCAATTAAGATAGAAAATAGTTAAACTATTGATTAACAACAGCGCGTAAAACTGGAATAAAATGAATGTAAGACTTTCAATTCATGAATAAAAATTGAAAATATACAGCAGGAATCATCAACCTTTTTGGGCTTCGGGCCCAAATTCCCTATACAACAGTCTTGCTGGGGCCAGATGAAGGGACGTAACTAGCGTTTTGCTCTGGGCGGTGAATAAGATTTTGCCCAATGTTATGGTCATTGTCCAATGAAAGTTTCATTGAGGACATTCTTGATAGGGATGTTTTCAAATGTTTTGTGGTTTGGGGGAAGCATTTTTGCACTGCTTTATGATGACGCTAACCATGATATGTTAGTAGGGTATGGAAGAAATCAAGGGAAACAGGGGGTCCGTGGGCTTGTCCCCAGAAAAATATTTTAGGAACACGCCCTCAAGAACGTAGGAAAACGCTCCTTTTCAAAACAGAATATGGCTTGCTTTGATTACTGAAATTTATATAGAAAAGGCAAAGCTGATCCCTCAAGCAAACTTCATTGAATTTAGCAGACCTTGACCTAGAAGGATAAAGCTTCGCCGATCTCTCTTTCTGGCTGTCGAAATGCTTGTACGTCAACACCAAAAAGAAAGCGACCTCACACCAGATATATCCGGAGTGGGCTACATAGGATGCACTGAAGACTCTGTTACTACAATGCAAACTTTCAAAACAGAGAATGTTGTTAATGTGCATTGAAAATGGAAATAAAACAGCAAGATTGTTGAGAAGTGCCAACTACTGCTCGTGCAATGTCCAGACAGTAGATGTTAGTCGCCATAGGCGGCGAAAATAATATTAGGCAAAAAGCTCCTTCTTCTGCCTATCAAAAGTATTTTGACAAAGCGGGAAATTAAGGAACTATTCGTATTTTATTTTGCCTGATATTTGACAACATCTTGCTAGGCATTTGCCCTACAAAATACCGGTTTTTGATGCTTAGGGGAGTGTCACACTCCACACACTTCTCAATATCTATGCCCTAGTCAGATGCTGGCAATAAAGAGTCCTGTTTTGCAAAGTGCAGTTCAGTTCGGGTTCTGCTATCGCAAGAATGAAATTAGTAGACTAAAAAGACCACAAAATGTAAAGCAGAACATTTGCACTTTGTCAAAACAACCTGCTATTTCAAAAATAAGTGAAATTGTTCCGCAAGCACTGGGACTGGATTGGATGGTAGCTGGGGCCGGATCTGGGCCCCGGAGTAGGAGGTTGGTGATTCTAGGATATTTTACGATTTAAATTGATTTTAGCAATTGCAAAGGCAGCTCAGATTTATATGACGAATCAGAAACGAAAAAGAGCCACAAAACCTAAAACCGAAGGGATTTGTCACGAAGGACCAGAAAACGAGTACGTTAAAGCTGGAGTATATTTATAAGGGTTTGCATGAACCTTTTACCGGGACTAGCCACTAGGGTACGTTATATCTGAAGGTTCGTTATAACCGGGTGCTTTAGAACGAGATCGTGCTGTATATGAAGAAGAAAACGCCTCCTTGTGCATCACCATTCTCATTGTAAGGACAGAGAAGAATAAAGAATAATGCAAAAGCTATTAAAAAAAGAATGATGAAAAGCTAAATATACTCACTTTATGTTATGTTGGATTATGATTGGATCTGGAGGATTTAACAATTTTTGCAGTCGTTGTGGTATTTCACAGAACTTCATTCGATCACAATCGAATATCTGCACAGAAAGGTAGGATGGAATGAATACTAATAGATAAAAACAGCAATAGAAGTGTTACAGTTTACAGTTAGTCACTAAAGGCAAATGAGAGCCAGAGGGACTAAAAATAACCTTAACAGCTAATTATACACACCAGGATTAGCAGGAAGCAAATCGACGGTGAACGAAATTCAAAATCATAGCTAAAGTCATAGAAAGAGAGGGAAGACTGCACTCAGTGTCATGATTACCAACAACATTATGAAATTAATGCAGTTATATGCTCATGCATTTGAATACCTTCCTTATGATAAAAAATAAAGAAAAATAGAAAAAATAAAAGGTAGTGTTCTCATATTACCTGTTTTAAATATCTGTCATTATTTATGTACTCCCTTTCGTTTGAGTCTTGCAAAGAGTTATTCTGAGAAAGAAGAGATAGCAATTAGCTCAATTACATATACATGTTTCAAAGACAAGCCGAAGTAAATCAGTGCATTTTGGTCCTCAAAATGTTAGATAGGCTATGAGTAAAGTCTCAAAGTTCTTAGGACAAAATTTAGAGGCATTTAAATTTAGGGAGGCTGCAAAATTCCTGTCTGAAAGGGTAAAGATAGTTGAGAGGCAGCCAGAAAATCGTCTATTGTTCTTCCACAACAAACATCCCAAATGAAATGGATTTCTGTCCACCTGAAGCTATCCAGTTGGGAAGCTACAGCCTCTGGCCACCCTTCTCTTGAGGGGACAAATGGCCAACAATGTGTAGAAACATGCTTATGTAGGGGGGGGGTAAATAAAACAGAAAAGGTGGTGTGAAAACTATCCATGGTATCAAGTCTAATACAGTAAGTGCCACTTTGAGAAGCAATATCTCCTCTATAGATCAAATAAATCTCTTCATTTTACATTCTCTTAAAAATAACAGCAAAGAGAAAGTTTGGAGACCAAAAAATATATCCATACTTTAAGCTTGAAACACTTAGTATGCAAGATCTGCAAGATAGAATGGCAGATGGCCAAGACTTTGCATGTAGGCTGAGTCAACAAATCAACAAATAATAGTGAATATACCTTAACATATTGCCAGAGTGCATTTACTATGACAGGTCGTGTTTGTGTATGAATCCCAAGTACACGGGCTAGTCTTTCATCAAGTTTGAACTGTGGCGGCTAGAAAATTATAGGTATTATGAACAGGGGGCCAAAATAAAACAAAAAATATCAATAAAGAGAAGATCAGTCTAGCAATCTCAATCTGGACTTTTCAAGCATTCATCTAATACCATTTTTATCTAAAAGTGCAACTCTATACACTGAAAAAGTTTCTTCTTGAAAGCATACTATAAATCCTTTAATAAGCCCTCAAAGGCTTATTTGCAAAACTGAATTTTTGGGTGAGGGCGTGTTTGAGGGGGGCTTCGTTAAGGGGAGGCTTATTTGAAAGTTTGGCATTTTCCTCAAAGGCCAATGTAAAAACAACACAATTTTCTCAATTAGCTAAATTAAAAAGCTACAAAAAGGATATTTCACAAATGAAATTTGTTTGTTAATAATGATTTCTTTATTAGATATCGTCACAAAAGTCGCATTTCTCTCTGCTTTTTGCCTCTAGTCAAATAAAGTAATACTGTATAGTTATTGTCATGTGGGGGATTTCTTGAAATAAGAAATTATTCTGCACTTATGCATCCCTCCAATATGGCCCCATGGGGGCTTATTTGCAACAGTTATTGGAGGGGGCTTATTTGGAGGTGGGGGTTTATTCTAGGATTAACAGTAAATGGGTCTGTTTACACTGAGAGCACATTCTACACTGACATATATACAGCACACAATAGTCAACAAACAATAGTTACCTGGTAATCAAGCATGAGAAAAATTGTGCATTTAACTTCCTTGTCTCCAACAACAGGTCTCTTTACCTGAGAAAAGCAAAAGTAATGAGATGAAAACTATCGTGGAAGAATAAAGGACGCTAGAAATTCTGTAGTGAAGGGCAATGGCTAGAGCAGATTATTAAAACAAGACCAAAACCCAACTAACTTTTACACTACTCTTCTACAATTTTCAAATAGCTCTCTTCGTGATAAAGATCCAACACAACACATGGGGCAAATGAAAGTTAAAAAAAGAAGGCCCAGAATGGAATGCTACTTTAAGTTTGTATTCAAAATCAAGCCCAAGTCCAGGTACATGATCCACTAAGCTCTCAAATCAATGCCAATCAGCAGCATAAAAGAAAGAAACTTGATACTTTGCTCATTCAAGGACAGAGATCAGCAAGGCAAACAGCAAATACTCTGGTACATGATAGGCTTGGGAAAATTACATGCTGAAAAGACATGGCTTTTAGCTAAAAAAGGCATAATCTCTGAGCACCAAGTGTAAAGCTAACTAATGAAGTTCTTGACTGATTTATTAGCTTAGTGAATCACTCAATCAAGAATTCATTTTTTGATTGATTTATAAATCTTGCTTGGATTAACTACTTTGGCATTAGTGTTCTTGAAGCTATTCTGTAAAGCATTTTGTAGAGCTGCTACTGCTTCCATGATGAATGATGTACATAATATATAAAATTCAACATTTCTGTAACATCTAACCTGAAAACCATCTGTTTCTTGTGTCGTTGCAGTCCTATGCCACTAGAAATTTGGAGTAAAGGCTTTAAAATACAAAGTGACCTTTTTTCCATGATAATCAATCCCAAAGAGAAATGTCAAATATAGCTTACCAATTTTTTTGTTGCCTTTGAGAGTGTGCTTTTAAGCTGTACTTTGGGTAATAAAGTGATAAGAACTGAAAGAATGCTACGCATTTAAATCAAATAATTGGGCCAGCTGTGGAATACCATTTTAGCTGAAATAGACTGACTTTGCGGGAAGCGTAATTTTCCAATAAATCGCAGAATAAACACAACGATAATAAGAGACATGATTGCATTAATTACGACATTTCCAATTTTGATATTTCCAATTATTTAGACATAACAATGACAAGTCCAGANACTTTTTGACCCTAATTCCAGGGATTTATCATCAGTGTAATGAATTTGGCTTATTGACTTAGTCTGTAGTTCATTTTCTCTAGGTTCCCCATGTCTATTTTGTGTACAATTTACTTTCCTATAAATTTTGAGTGTGTGCTAATTCACTACACTGATGATGGATCTCTGTACTTAGGGTCCAAAATGTCTGGACTTGTCATGGTTATGTCTAACTAAATGGAAATATCAAAATTGGAAATGTCGTACTTAATGCAATCATGTCTCTTATTATCGTTGCATTCATTCTGCAAACCATTTTAGTTGTTGTAAACCTTGGCTTAGCACCACCACAGACAACTTCAACAACAGCACACTGTGCCACTAATAGCTGGGTAGTCATTAGGGGTCATCAAGAAATGATTTACAACAGGTTTCTTTTCTTTTGATAGCAATACAAGCTAGGGTATTTCCAGATCTATTAGAGGGGCTTTGTTTGAATTTTGTTGCACAAATAGGTAGCAATATTGAAGTAGTTAATGCAGTTTTGATATTAAAGAACCATATATATTGTTCTTTCATGCTAACAATTTGCACTTTGATAAGAGGAAGTATTTCCGCAATTGGAAATGATCTCTAGAAGTCTCTAAATATGTAAAAGATGAAATGGTAGTTCTTGAGTGCCAATGAATTCAAACAACTGTGAAGATCAGTGATTAAAAGCAAAAGCTGGCTATTAATGGGCACCTTAAACATCATTACTATAGATAGGACATTCACCATATATCTCCTTGTCACAACTTTTATATTGGAGCATACAGTCTTTAAGCACTTTCACTAGAATATCTTATTGTCAGGCCTCATCAAAAGTATTTTGTGCCTGTGAGTATAGATCTGAGGTAAAATGTGCCTGCTGACACTATGGAATATATTAGATGGTCCAATGGAGATTTGGATCAAAGTTCCTGCAGAATTTTAAGTGTGGTATTTCGTGCTTGCAAGAGGAGCCTACACACTTACACAAATTAATGAGCTCTGCCTATTGCCCCTTCTATTATCATAGCAAGAGAGTAAGTGGCAGCTGGTTTCTCTAATCCTGTGCTTCTAGTACTATTGGACTAGATGCTCAGATTATCATCAATTATGGCAACTAATATTCCATTTAGCACCACAATACAATATGGTACAACCTTTGACAAATCTGGTCACCAAAATGCAGTAATCAAAAAAAGATTGAGTAATGTATAATGGGCACATGCACAAACAACTATATACAAACATGCACACATACCCATATTCATATAAAATTGCTTGAACAATATCACCAAAGCTACTCAAATAGAACTCACAAAGCTAACATACTGACCTCAACCAGATGATTGTCAGGTCCATAAAGGTCTCTATCAAGTTCAATGACAAGGTTTTTGAAAAATGACGAGAATTTTCGCTTCTGCTTTGGAGCAATATCTTTTGGTCCAGAAGGGTCTTCCAACAGCTTACCTTCTACTCGAATTTCCCACTGTGGCACTGCAGTAGTTTCCTCATTCTAGACAAACATTAATGTTGCATGACTAACATAACAGCTGCAGTAGGAAGACAAATGAACATGGTACTTGGAGCAATGTGTGAACATTCTTGAGCTTTATGACTTGTAAATTTTGCTTTGTTTATTAACAAAATGATGGCTTCAATAATTGGGGAGGAGAAATGGCTTCAGTCAATATAAAAACTGATGCTATGCTTTTTGACATTTGGTAATAGGAATAAAGGTCTTGAAACAAGAGGTGCTTGATCAAGTGAGAGTGCCACCACTTTCGCCTCACAAACCCTACTGGCTTAATTATTCAAGCACCTGGAATCAATCAATCATTCATATTAAAGAAATACAATTCATAGAAAAATTTTGCCAGAATCTTCCTTGAATATCTATAAATCAATAATCAGATATTCTTTCCCTCTCTTCCATAAAATGGAAGTTCTTATGTATGGAGCAACATCGTGGACAAAATTTGTAGAATGGATTTCATGTTTCTGGACTAAAACAAATGCACTACTTCACACACTTACTTTTTGTAAAAAAGTATAAGCAATGCCTCAATAGAGTTTACTTTCATTTTAAGGAGTATGATAAAATATCACTTTGTTGCCGCTTAAAGTGTTCTCAAGGGGTACATGCCCCCACCTCCCCAGACAGCACACCACTGCTGAAACTGAAGGAGCTTGATCAAGTGCCTTAATGAAATGAGGAGCTAGGCCAATCAAGTACTCAACACTTGCTCAGCTCACGGCCTGTAGGAATAGTTTGGCCAGTCATAAATTTCAATAGCATGACTGTTGTATATGAAAATACAGTGACTAGAAATTAACAAATGAAACTTCTTGTGAACTAAGATGGGGATAGGGGAATGAAGTAAACAAGCCAAAGTGAATTGAGAAAACAATTAATGAAACATTCTATTTACAGAGATTTGTATTTGTAGATTTAGCACTATATACAAGAATAAAGTTTGAAAAAAGATGAATAATGCAAAAACAATACCTCATCTGTCTTTTGGGAGTACAAATTTGTTGAAATATAAACTCTAAGTTTACGCTTTTGCTGCAAATGGAAATAAGAAACATCTAACTACTAACATAAGTGAATAAAGTCATAAACATTCCAATTGTCAGATAGCTACCTCAAAATTACCAAAAAGATAGGCAGAAAACAGGAAAGAATCACTCACTTTAATTGGCCGCTTCAAGGCCTCTTGAATATCTAGTCTCTTTCTCATGATAGTTGAATCAAGTTTGTTTTCAAATGCTAGCAAATCCATATAGGCTTGTGACTCAGGGACAAGTTCTACCACCTAAAACAACATGGATTTTAAAATTCTATTTAAAGCTTTATAATATGGAATTCTTCTATTCATATCAGATCCATTTCACATCAATTAGTGTTGAATACCAAATGAGGTTTTTGAAATTTTGGTTTTGCAGCTTTGTACTACAGCTTTTGTGGTTTTCATAAACTTTAACAAGTAACGTACTATGTATGTATGAAATGTTGAGAGCTGTATAAGTCTTGACTTGCTGAATAGAGCTTTTGGATCAAAGAAAGAGTCAAATAACATAAAAATTTGGTAAACATCAACTGGGTTGCAATTGTTCATTAAGAATAAAAGATTCTGATTATTTGGAAGGTGATGTTTTTGTGTTCAAGCTGATTGGCCCAGCTCTAGTCAAGTAAAGCAAGTAACTTCTGAAGCCAGAATAAATATTGATGTTGATAGGTACTTTCCTTACACCAAAAAGTTGAACTGTGAGGGTGACTGTCGAAGAATAAAGTGAGTTAGGAATCAAAGAAGAGCAAACTTCTGCCAGGTGATGGCAACAACATATCTCAGAAAACTTTGATACAACTCTGACCATTGTGGAATTAAGGAAAAATTTTTAACTACAAACAGTGGAAGAAAGTTTGTAATAGGACACTGGATCACTTCACTAAAGTATGACATACTCAATGGAATGTTCTTGAAAAATTTCACAATCTGTTTTCAGACTCCTACTCCAATAACAAAAGGAATAATTAGGTTCTGGACTGAAATTTATCCACATATTGATTTACACAATGGTATGATTATTCACACAATATGTTGATCTATGTAAAAAGTTTTATGATGTATGTATTTAAATTTGAAAGAATTTTGTTCAATTTTTAAGATCTTTATCTGAAGTTGATATTGTGTTTTTTTGTGGTTTTAGTGTGCAGTTTTGCAGTTTCAAAATTGTGTGGTTTTTGACAGTTTTCAGTTTTTGCAGCTCTGGGGTGCTCAACACTAACATCAATACTAAATAGATAAGTATGAAGCCATGGCAGCCTTATCACTAACATATAAAAGGCTCATAAACATTAGCTACATATTACAATAGTCAAAGCAATTATGGTATAATAAATATTCTTACATATAACAATTGGGAATGCTTGTTTAACACAAGCTATTTCACAATGAAATTGAAAGCTAAGATCAACATCAAAAAGATTTCAAAGTAAGATAGGGCATTAGATTGATGAAAAATACCAGGGAATGCAACTTCTATAGCAACACTTAAGTTACCTCTACATGATAGAAAAGTGCATGAGGGCAATTGCATGAGAATGCCAATCCAAAAGTGAAAATGCCTTTTTGAATATATTTTTGTTTGGTTTTCTAGATAATTAGGCTAGTCAATGCAGCACTTTTGTCATACTCAGAACTTATTGAAAGCAGAAAAATCCTATATTCTCCTAAAATAGGCTATGTTTTGTAGTTTCTTATGTTAAAGGTGCAATTCTTTCTAGATATAGTCAAAAAATGTTGGTTACTCTGAACAAAATGTTGAATGGAAAAATTGCATTTTTCCACACACATGGGTGCTTCACACCTTCAAAATATTTATAATGCCTCATACATGAGGAAACTGCCAGTATTCTGCCAAATATTTTCATGCTTTGCTACTATCTTTAGAGGGTGCTACATCAGTTACTAGGTTACGTTAAGTCAGTTACCAAGGAGTATAAACCTTTCTATCTCATTGTGTTTTATTTCAGCCTTAACATGTTGTTTTTTACTTTCATTGATATGCATTAAAGCATGACAGCAAATTTTAAATAAAAGCTCCAAACACTTTCAGAAAAATTTGCAGTTGCTTTGGTCAATGTAACTACATTTTCATTCTCTGAGTTACGCCATATACAACCTCAAACATGCAACCAACAATAGAGTACTTACATTAGATTTAAAACAATGGTATTTGTTCAAGGTTCTAAGCACCCTTTTTAATCACTGAAAATATCAAGTTTTTCCACAAATAACTTTTCTTGCAAAATGAATATAACTTGTCTAATTGTTACCTCAGTTACTGGTGGAATTGCCCATAAAATAGCATGTAACATGCAACAAAACATTATACAAAACATCAAAAAAATCCATAATATTCAAAAATTAAAATCTTACACATAAGTAGATGCTATTTCAAAATCAATTTCCTTGCTACTATCTACAAATTCTGGGTACTAAAGAAGACTCGCAAATGGCCTACTAATGTTGATACGTCTGTAATAAATGATTACCTGTTGTGTAATGACCTTGTCCTTTACCTTCTTCTTTTTGATTGCACTATGGAATATGAATTGAAACATGATCAATTGTGCTTATTTACAAAATTGTTATTGAAAATGTATCAGACAAGACTTTTCACCATGCAACAGAGAGTTGTATCAGTGTTTCAAAATCAGCTGTTGGCCATTGCATCTGATGGCAAATTTTTTATCTGTGATGCCTACTTTCCTTTAGGTAAATTATATGATAAATAAACTCTTAGTTGTGTTAGGGCCTTGCAACTTCTACTCCAACAAATGCATCTCCTAATTCAAAAACTGTTGAAACACACTGTGTGTATATTATGCATACATCCTTGCCTTGCAACATGGCCTAGATCAATAACCTATATTACATGTGAACAGCATTGGATCACTATCACCATTCATGATAATCACAATAACATATTTTAGAGCAAAAAAATACTTTCTGCATATGAATTGGAGAATAGAGTTTATTGCAAACGTTGGTTAGCTATCTCATAAATACCTTTTTGACCGGGACGATGATTTTGAGTCTAAAGGTCTCTTAATTCCTTCTGGTGTACTACCTGCTTGGGCTCTTTGAGATGAACCTGGGTTAGGCATTCCCATTCTTCCTGGCCAGGATGGAGTCATTGATTGTGGAGCAGGGGCATTCTGCTGGATGTAAAGCATCAAATAAATAGCTACTGCATTCAAAATATTATAATATTTTTTGCATTTATCCAAGTGCAAAAGATAGCCAAAATACTTCTTAACCATAATTATGCCAACTGATGGTAGATAATTTTAATGACAATATGTTTATGATGGCTAAGAGAATTGTTAATTTTTGACCACCTGCTCCCTCATTGGGAATAGTCGAAAAAGTATAGACCCCTAGCCCTACAAATTCTAAATTTTTTATCCCTTCCCACAACAAAGATGATCATAATAACCACAACAATAAACAAGATAAATTAATCAATATCCCATCATTAAAAAGACTACACTCTTTTTTTATAAAACAATTTTATAAGAACTTGAGCCTGAAATTTGGTGGAAAATAACAAACAAACTTAGAACATAGCTGAGCCTAAAGCCTTGTCATAAAATGTATATGGATGTTAAGCATCCTTTCCATGCTAACCTGATGAGAATTGACAGCCTTCACACTTTCTATCATTGATTTTTGCAAATTAGTTGCTCCAAGCAGAACTAAATGCTCCGTTAACATTGTCTATTCATAATTGCTTATAAACATTTTCAATTGAAAATCAATAACACACAAGAGAGCCCATCTTGGTTGTAACATCTGGCTCTCAATCAGATCAACTGCAAAATTCAATTCTGTCTTGCAGAAGCGTGTAGGTCATTTGCAAATACATGGAAAGGCTATATACTTTGTATATTGTCTTCAATGTATATGTAAATGGCCTACACGCTATTACTTTAAGAACATATTAAGACCAGATCAGCCACAAAATTAAGGAAAAATTAAGAGCAGCCAGCATGAGCCTCAATTTTACTGGTTCTCATAAAAAAGAGTGTAGTCAAAACGTTGTCCACAAGTTTATTTGTCTGGAATAACCAAAGTTTGTTCGAAAACATTTTCAACTAGGCTTTTGTTCGGATTTTATCCGCTGAAGAAGTTTTTACTGAAAGCATCCCAGCTGCGCAATATTCTACTGGCAAGAAAATTCTATACTTAACTCTTGGCCGCATAAAATTCCTATCCAAACTACTTACAACCGCGCCATCTCTCGGCCATGAAACGAATCCCCCCTCGCATCATTCAAAGCTTCCAATCTGGACATTCAGAATAAGCGTAAAGAATAATTACAGGTAAGGGAATACTTCAATATAAGTAATTTACTGCAATATGCCATGCACTGAGAAAGCAAGCCAGTGTCCATTTAGGTACCGTCAACAAAGACAAAAGGATATTCACCATCATGCCAGTTTTCTTTTCATGTCAGTACATTCTCTAATAAATGTTGTCAGAAACAACTAGGTGAGTACACATAAAAGTTTTTATACCTGTAAGCCTGCTCTTGGATACATTGTGTTCTTTTATACACAGTTTTTTTCTGTACTTTTATCGGTCCTTAACAGTGCGCATTTTCAATGTGAAAAAAACACTTATGCGTTGGCCTCGAGTAGTAGAAGTAACAAATTGAAAACGAGGATAGGGTAACTTTGATATTCACAGAGGGGGCTTCTAGCAATCTAAGAGTGCACGATGTAATGAACTTCT
>OLMO02000257.1:16473593-16492263 GCA_900291935.2 Cassiopea xamachana | reverse complement strand
ATTCGAAAGAGGAGGAAATACTGTAGAAGGTCTACTGATATCATTGCTTCTGAAGGGAAATGATTCTTATTGCCAATTTGTATCACGGCAGGAAAGGGAAAACGGAAAGCCGGGGGCGAAGCCTTTCTTTTCCTCTTTCTTTCCCAGGAAATCTTTTCCACCAATCCTCAATGTTAGGAAAACGTTCTTTTTGAAAAGACAGGACACTACTAAAAAGGCACTTTCATTCATATGTTGAAAAGGGCAGGAGTCTAGACCTCCAGGGCCCCCTAGTTGGCCTGTATAAAGCAACTGCTTTTCAAATGTAGGTCATCGATAGAGAAGCACTTTCACGTAGCAAGGTATCAACTTCTTTGAGAGACAATTGTTTCTAGGGGCATGCCCCCAGAAACAATTTTCTATGATAACTCTCTCTAGAAAGTCAGAATATGCCCTTCTATGTAGTAGGGAAACATGTTTTCATTATTGATCTTCATTTTGGGATGAAATTGTGACATAATGAATTTCGATAACTTTCCAGGACTTTCCAAAACCCGTACGAATCCAGTAAAACATCTTCAACGGATATATTAAAGTGTTCACTAAAACATTCGCAATGTTATGATCCAAGTGCATTCCAAGAAGATTGGATAGACTTCTGATAGTATGTTGGAAATAAAATCTTGAATAACTACATATAATTTCATTTTTATTAATATTTCAAGGACTCACAGAGCTTGCTGATATTGATGTTGATCAATCGTCCTCTTTAAAGATTTGATACTACTCCCCTGCCCTCAACCTATTATCTCATCGATTTTAAAGAAATCCCGAGCATCATCTTGGCAAAAAATTGGGGAAAATTGTCCCCTCACCCTCCGTGGCGACACTACAGGCTGGCAATAGGAAAGGTGAGATTTATTTGAAAGACAAATGAATATTGTAGAATGGAAACAGCTGCAATATCTAAGCCTGTAGCAAAAGTTGTATGCACATATGCTACAAATGGCTGTTGGAAGTAAACTGATTGCTAACTTGTTAGGAACGGCATTTCTGTTCTAATCTTGAGTACAAAAATAACTCACTCCCTCCCGCCTATTCAAATATCCCCAATTATTGACTTCGTATTTCAATGTGTGATATTGAGCTTCTCTTGAGGTCTATTAAGTCCAAAGTAGCTCATCGTAATATCCATGGTTTATAGCTTTCCAGCACCCAAGTTGCTCGAATCCCCAGTTATTCTCACTCCCTAATTATTCGGTACTCAACAGTAATTGGTTCAAAAGAAGTTCATAAATAACAGATTTTCAACTACCCTCTCTCGCTGCCAGGAGTAACCTGCAAGTAATTCAGGGGCAACGCAACGGGGTTTTGTCAACATATGACACCCCAAAGGGTCGTAGTTTGTCGACAAACTCAAGAGAGCTGAGATTGTCAGCTGTGCACTAGGCGAGTCAGCATACAATGTGAGGAAGCCACTGCGCAGCGTTAGGTCGATCCCACAATGCAATGAACAAGAAAGAGGATGATGTTGTAGGAGAGCAAAGAACACGTGTGTTTTGGTGAAAGTAAAAGCAAAGAAACAAATTTTGCTACGCACAAGTCAGAATTTATCTCAGCTTTCTCTAGAAAGAATAAGCAGTGCAATTTACAGCAGCCTTGATGCGAAGAAGAGGCTGGATAGACACTAGCAAAATTTTTGTATACAAAATAGTAATATATTACCTCTATGTCTTTCAAAATTATTTTCTCATTAAATAGAGAAGGATATAAAAACCATAAAAACAAACGCTAACGGGCTAAAAAAATTACACAAAGGAGTAAATCTCAAAAGCTAAGCTGCTTATGTTAATTCAAAAAATTTCTTTTCTACAAGTCAAATACAGTACAAAAACAGTCTTTAATTTTGGCAAGGTAGACAGCTCAAAAGCAGGGGTTGTTGGCTTGCATGATGAAACTATGAACAGCAATTCACATATATTGCTTAAATCTATTGAAGCTATAGCCAAGGGTATTGTCAATCAGCTGCGTACACCAAGCATCATATTTTATAGTTACCTTACTTCACATTGCTACGATACATCAGATACAAAGCAATATATGAAATGCCACATTACACTACACGCGAGAGTCTATTCGGCTCTCCTCTATCAGATTCTCATAAATCATGAAGTTCATGACGAACATCTTCAGAAACATTTTATAACTAATAGATAATACGATATTTCCTTGACGACTTATCAGCTTAGTTTACAAACCAATTGGAATCCAGAAAAGATTGTGACATACTTCAAGGCAATAATGCTAGAGAAGATACGGTGTGACATTGTAATCTAATTTTGGCTCTTGAACAGTAACGGCTTAAAAGTTTGAGAGAATACCAGTAATTGAGAAGTGCAATAGGTCTTTGATCAGAACTATAAAAATGCACTAAATCATATGATTTCATAGCAACTAAGTAAATGTTTGAAAGAGTTCTTGCCCAAAGCAAATTGAACATACCACTTCTACTTCATTGTGCAACGGTTAGAGCACTCGCTTTGTTAGAGCTCCAAGGAAATGGAGATTCACTAGTAGCTAAGTCCACAATATGAGCACAATTCTACATCCAATGATATTCTGTCAAAGAATCTTCTATTCCACTGCTTTGAATCACACCACTGTCTACACTAGAACATCTCCCAGGCTTATCTACACTAACATTTTCAGCAACTGGTAAAATCTCCATTGCGACGGAACTTTTGGTAGAAGATGACAAGGAATGTTGACGCTCCAACTGCATTGGTGCAATCTGGGACCTTTTATAGCATTTGCGCGCTTTCGCTTTCAGCTCTGCCATCGATGGAGGCAACTGGATTGGATTCTTGCGTGCATCTAACTTTGGTACAACACTTATCTTGTCAGGCATAGAATGCATGGCACTAGGAAGCGCAAGTGGTGGATTTGCAAAAGGAGTCACTTCAGTGCTTCGCTTTTCCTCTACATTAGATCCATTTTCAAAGTAATTCGGTTCGATATTAGTCGAACGCACATTGAATAAATCTGCTGTCGTGCTCCCAACAGGTTCAACTGCAGAAGATGTGGTGGACCAGTTGCTTAACTTCTCAAATGTGCCAATACGCTTTCGTATTGGTGGAAGCACTTTAGGGGGAGGCTCCAACTTGACTAGACCTGGTTGAATTTTTGGCGCTCTGAATGTGCCCATACTTGTTTTAACAAAATATCTGCCACCAAAGATCGGAATTAACTTCTGGCCTAAATCCTTAAAGCGTCGTCTTGGTGGCTCCAATCGATGAATTATTGGTCCTTCGTACTCACTTTCACTGTTTGAAATAGATAGACGTTGTCCACTATATTCACCATAACGATAATACCCACTGTCATCAGAGTAAAGACTCTCCGATGTAAAACTGATGCTGTCTTTCGTGCTGTACGAACTTGGATAGGCAGCTTCCTCTGAGCTATCTAATGTCAATTCATCTTCATCTTCTTCAATCTTTGCATGTCTGTCATCCATATCAAACAAATTGTTCAAACGGAATAGTACCTCTTCTACCTGGCATTCTATCTCTTCGTATACATTTTCCTGGAAATAAAAAATCCACTTATCTATAGCTTCTCATTACGAAGAATCATCCTTTGCGTAAAACTGACTTGGTGCCACTGAATAAAAGGTTACTAAGCGTGCGAACATATAAATCCACCTTTTCGACGCAAAGTCCACGTGCTACAAAGTCACATGACCTTGAAAACAGCGTGCTATGATTGGTTGCGGTCTTATCTTTGTAAGTAGAAGCGCGAAAACTGGGACAAGTCTGTGGCCGTATGCTGTGAATGTGAAGAAACCTTCCTATTAGTTTGAAAACTAGAAAAGTTTGGTGATGTCAACTCTACGAATCCAACGTTGAATGACATAGACAAAATAGATGTTTATGATTTGCGAAGGTTCCTGCTGTCAAGTGTGCAGACATGGAGGTAACGCTGGCGAAGGCTTTAATCAATTTAGGCCGTGAAGGTAGTGTTGACTTTCACGAAAATCCCGTTCTTCATTGTATGAGCATTTTATCGCCTGTAGTCGTTGTGGTATTTCTTGCAGTAACAGCATTTCACGATATTAAGTATTTGTAGTTCTTGTCACAGACGCCTGTCCTAGTTTTCGCGTTTTTGTTTACAAAAACAAAGGTTTATCCAATCATAACAGACTATTTGAAAGGTCACGTGACCACCTCTAGCACATGAATTTTGTGTCGAAAAGGTGGATTCAAGCGCTCCTTTTAAAAGTGAATGCAGGACAGGCTCGTAGAGGTCTGATTAGCATCAGTAAAATGCGGACCTTGGAAAGCAAGGGATAATTTCAGATACAAAATAGATTTATATTGCAGAGAAAATCAATGTCTTTAGACGTTCCTCTAATGGGTGCAGGCTGTTGTATTAGCTAAACACAAAACTATATTTTCGTGTAAAGCTAAGGCAATACAAAAAATCCTGATATCAATTCTACAAGAATGCGTCGTAAAGGAATATTCACGGCTTGCATGTTGTGGGCTATCCGTTAAGTTAAAGGCAAAGGCTAAGGGATGGTGGTGCATTACATACAAAGGCGTAAACCTCTTTATAAAGGATATCCGCACATTTCTACCAGTATTCAACCTCCTCCCTCTCCCTATTCATACCTGTCCGCTTTTTGCTTAACGACCCCCCTCCCCCTGTCCGTGCGGACGCTGAGCTGGAAAACAAGTAAAGAGCTGCGAAAGTTATGAAAAGATAAATGCTCTTTCAATAAGACTTGCAACTGTACTTATTTCTTGTTTGCCTATTTATTTTCCAATCTTTAACGAAGGAAGATAATAATAAAATTACCCCCAAATGCCCTCTCCTCTCTTAAAGACACTGCACTGAAAAGGATGTCCACTTACAGCCAAACTCCCTTGCTCCCCTAAGGTGCGGACATCCTCTATGAATGCCACCCTAGCTGATGTAGGATTAAGCAGGCGAGCAAGACAAGTACGCACGCCTAAGTGCTTAGGAAACTTGCGTCAGTGAGTACGAGTGCGATCGCACGCCTTTTCTAATAAAGCTTGATAAATTAAAGGTAGTATCCATATGCTGTGGAAAAATGAAATTGCAAAGTAGGATAAAGGACATACACTTTTCTTACCAGTGGAAGATTGCAAACTTTATATTGATCACTTTGCTTCCTGAAAAATTTGCTCCACAAGCTGGAGATAATGTGAAGCCATGCTTTCTTGGATAGAAGCTTACGCAATCTGCAGAATCAAAATAATAAAGATAAACAAGTATACTACAAAAGAAGGTAAATAAACAAAATAAGTTAATAGGAAACAGATGAAAAAAATTGAAAAAATTTGCCAAGAAAGATTTCTTTGCAAGTTCTTCCTTTGAACAAGTGAGAGATCTTTAGATACAATACAAAATTTGAATCTTCAGGATAAGCCTGAATCTATTGCTCTCAAAATTCAAATGGTAGAGTTTACAGCTCTACATGTGTAAGATTCTTTTCTCCTAAAGGCAGTCTTGTACAATATCAAACAACTAGCTAGACCAGTGACCAGAGCTCATCAATTTTCATGAGCTCCAAGTGCCACTCTCAGTCAAAGAATGTCACATTTCAAATTTCTGCAGGTACTTCTCATCCAAATCTGCATATGGTCATCTATAATATTTTCCTGCTGGCACATTTTTATCAGATCTGTGCTCGCAGGCATAAACTAATTTTAATGAGGCTTTCCATTGACATCAGTTTGCCTGTTGGGAAAATACGCGTTTTTTTGAACAGAAAATTGTTCACAAGAAAGTAATGCGCGGCCTCAGACAAAGCTAAGAAAGTTGAATATCGAACTTTTAGCTAAGAAGTTTGATAGGTTGTTGCAAATAAAATTACCATGTCCTTTCTATAAAATACTATATATTCTTTTTTCTCTAACAGATTGCATTATGTTGTTGAGAAGGATCGTCATTTTATCAAGTGCAAATGCGAGTTTTGCACTGTCTTTTAACGTGAACACGCATAGATACGGAACTCAAAAGTTCTTCCAAGAAAAACGTATGAAAACTTTGATGTAGAAATCATAAAAAAGCTAAGAAAGCTTCAATACTGAGCCAAAAAATTTTCTTATCAAATAAAAACATGCACCCTCAGTATCAAAAACATGTGAGTCTAGGGAACATTCTCCCATGCTCTACATAGATAACTGTTGCTCATATTATCTGAAATTTTGATTGTAATAAGAAATTCTTACAAAATCCTGCGTCTATAGAAAATAGCACTCTTTGCATCAGTTTCCCCAATAAACTAAGGCAGGAAAAGCAAATAATGATTACAGTTCTACGGTTATTACTCTGTTAAAAAGTAGCTATCAGAACAAAAACGACAAATCAACGGTTTGTAATGTTTGTTGTTTTGGGTGTGGCCAGTTCCTTGCCACGTTTACTTCACAGCTGTTGTGGCCTGGACTACTCTTGCAACTACATTTCATTCCGGAAGCAAATAAGTCTACACAAATAAGACATTTTAGTTAACGTGAAAATTTTCAATCAATCTGAAAATGCATGAAAAGAAAAAACTCTTGTAGAACAGACCTTAGCTTCATTGTCTTCAACAAACAAATTTTTGGGTATCTCCTCGATTTTGCTTCAATAAAGCGCCCAATGAAGAGGACAGCAGACTGAAAAAGAAGACAAAAAGAAAGCTGTGATGTAGGCAGCATAGGCGTCAAATCTGGATTGGCTAAGAATTTTCCTCACATTCTTTTTCTCCTAGCCGATTTAACCAATCAAATTGCAGGATTAAATCGGAAAATGCTTGTCACAGCTGGTTTGGGCCAAGCTCTGTACCAATTTAATACCCCTTGCATAAAAGACAATTCATGCTCGGTGGAAGCGAATTTCAAGCTGATTTTTCATAAAGGGCCTCTTGAAATATTGTTACCTAACCTATGTTGCAGACAGCTTTCGATGGTCAGTTTTTGTCATGCTAGCCTCATGCTAAACTCCACAATGTCTATTACCCTAGCAAATAATAAGCAAAAAAGGCTTGCTTAAGATAATAAATTCAAGGTCTACTTTATTTATTAAGCTCGAAAGGTTGTACTATTACATGTTACTAAATCAAATTGCTTTTGCCAATAACACTACTTGCATCACTAGGCGTAAGTACGGTATAATGTACCGTCACAGGCAATATGTAAGTGTGCAAAGCAAAAAATAACAAAAGAAAGCAAAGTGAGAATATATAATGCAGAATTATCTTGCTGCATATACGGCAAAATCGCTAGTTTAAAGATCTTTTTCCTATCGGTACCTCTTAGACTTTGAATTGCAAAACAGCTTTGAAGATATGGTGTGAGCGCAGTTTAATAGAGACTGGAAGTACTATTCACAATTGGCGCGAAAATCAAATGGAGGCAACGGCGTACGTTATATTCTTAATAAAGTAAACAAACCTTTCGAGCTTAGCAAATAAAGTAAACCTTGAGGTTATTATCTTAAGCATGCCATATTTATTCATCATTTGCTAGGGTAATAGTCATTATGAACTTTAGCATGAGGCTAGCATGGGAAGAACTGGCGATCGAAAGCTGTCTGCAATATAGGTCAGGTAACAATATCTCAAGAGGCCCTCTATGAAAAATCAGCTTGAAATTCGCATCCACTGAACAAGCATTGTTTTTTATGTAAGAGGCAGTAAAATGGTGCAAAACTTGGCCTTAACCTGCTGTGGCAAGCACTTGTTAATATAATTCTAATATTTGATTGGTTAAATTGATCGGCTAGGAGAAGCATTGTATTCCTTTTGAAATACCATGCTAAGTAAGCAAAGTTTAAAAGAATTGTTAGTAATGTCTGCTAAAGAAAATGAAAAAACCAAACAACGGTTTGGGTGTGCCAGCACTCCCAAGTTTGAATAACAGTTTGCAAAAGTATACTGAAATACGATCAAACAAGTAGAAAAAACTGGCAGTCTCTGGAAAATAACTTGTGCTTCATTTCCATCCATTCAGCTTTGCTTATTATTGATAATGAATGCATTTAATATCGATTCATTTCAGGTCAGGTAATGCTGCCTGAGAGTGCAAATCGTTCTGAGGGGCATACAGCTCGGAAAAACCTCATACATTCTTTGTGAAGAAATAACAAAAACTCACAGAAAATCACAAAAGTAACTCAAACATCACAAGACTAAAAAACAAAATTCCCAGCAATCACAAATGTATCGTACACTTTCTACGATTGATACGTTAATCGCATCTTTCAGCAATAGCTGCATTTTCACCCAACACTCTATTCCTGTTTAATATTTTCCAATTACTCTCAAGTATCCTTTCGTCTAAAAGGTGTAGGGAAGCTCCTAGTGTAAACGGCTCGATAAAGTGGATGCATGCTACTTTCAAACAGCTCATCAATCAAACATGTGTTCTAGCAGAAGAAAGCCTTCAGGATAAATGGATGATACATTTTAGAATTCAAGTTGGTGAAATCTTCTACTGTCACAATTCTCTATTTCATTTATACACGTATTCTGCAAATTACTGTACACTATTCAAGTCAGGCTTTACTGGGGTATAGCTAAGTAACCAAAAATCAGGCAAGGCAATAATCAAACCTTCCTTTCTGAAACGATAATCAAAGGTGCTTAAATGCTATTCACATAGTTGAAGCTAAAAGTTGCTTTGAGGCCATGTTGATCAATAAAATGAAATAAAATATAAAGGCAACTAGTGATTTTCTAAAACACATACCAAACTCATTAAGCTCAAAAGTCATGCAAGAAAACACAGCTAATGTAAAAGGCACAGATAAAAAGGCTTTCAATTAAAAGAAAAAGACAATTAGGAGTAGCTGCTAGCTCCAGAGACAATATATGTATTTTATTATGCTGAGTAGTTCATGTCCAGGCTTGCGCGACAATAAGCTTCTATGTGCCTACATATATTAAAACGCATACCAGTAAATATGCACCGATCTCAAATGCTGCACACCAAGTTCGAAACTAAACCTTTGAGTGCAACACCCCAACAACCATTGAGAGGTTGAATAAAATAAATGTCCAAGGTCTGGGAAACAGTCTGACATAATGTAATCAAGATAGCAAAAGACAAAGGATGTAAAGCTGAAATTTGAACTTACTATTCGCCACAAAGTAAACAGAATTAAACCAGAAAAGATTCCAAACAATGGCGATATGGATACGTCAGTCGCGAATTCTTTCACATAATACTTGTAGCTTCTATTCACACTTGTCCACAGTGTCATCCAGGCTGTATCGACTCTAGCAANAAACCCTGACTCGTAGTCATGAAAATCAACACACCCATGTGAGAAAGAGCAAATGTGACGACTGCAATTATCACCTATGAGCAAAGCATACATATACAATGTAGAGCCCCCTGGAAATGCTATCTGTGAGGATAATAAGCCCCCCTGCAAATAGTGCGATCTCCCCATATTGTCTATGCATCCCCAATATTCGAATAACTATCTTGCATTCTTAAGAGAAGAGTTAAACTAGATAGATAAAATTCTTGGTTAATTTATACTCTATTAACAGCAATAAAAGTTCTCTTGGTACAATATACAAAGGCAACGAGGATTTCCATATCTCTTTCTCAGTATTTATTTTCCTAGAACAGTCTGCAGTTTTATGTAGAGTACCTTGATCTCAACAAAGTCTTTCTTCTATTATACCAGCTGAAAGAATACAATTTGAAATGCAACGGTAGCAGAATGGAAATGAAAAAGCATGAAAAAGAGGAGGGTTTTCAAATGTTTAAATATACACACCATTATTGACATTATACTAGAGAAGGTCCCACTTAGCATCCAAAACAAGGTGGCAAATCTTCTCCACACAAGTAAAAGCTTCATGCCTCTCAATATGACCAGAAACAGGAGGGTAGCATGAACAAATAGTAACATCTAAAAGGGAAGTGCGGTCGATTTATAAATAGACAACAAATGAAAATGACACGAACTTTTGTGGAGATAACAAAGGCAAGGTGCTTTGAAAAGGATGATATCTACGTTCTAAAATGAAGGAAAAAGAATTTCTTTTAATAATTCCTCATAGTGTCATATGAGAGGGTAGTTTTCATGTTTTTAACAGCCAACCATTTACTGCCTCAACTACTACATTTGAACAAAAAAATTTTCACCCAAAATTTTTTTTATTAAACTAGTTACTGATAAATTGAAGAAAGAAATGCAGATCACATATTCACAAATCCATAAAATAGAGGAACAAAGCAAACCACCAAAGTTGGCTGAATTATGAAACCTAAAATCGAGAGTTCTTTTCTACTTATGAACTCACCTATATCAAGAAGAGAAGAGAGAATTATCATAGATCATAATAAAAAATTACATTAATAATTTTTTGTTGAAAGAATTAGACGATTTCTCTTCCATTTCATACTCTTGCTCATTCGCTTTATCAACTTTTTCTAGCTACAATTAAATCCCACCTTTCGGTGTAAATTTTACCTTTTCGCAGAAAATAACTTGTTTCAGATCAAGAAATCTGGCAGAATCACTCAATTCCATTAAATCGACTTGATAGAGAGCTTGCTTTGTGATAATGTATGAAAGGGTAGAAGTAATAACAGCAATTACTGTGACCAGAATGAGCATTCCCTAGAAGGCAATTAGATAAAATCACCTTGCAATTTCATTTAAATAGTACAGAGGAACTAAAGTGAGGAGGCTGATGGACGCAATTTTAGATGTTATAGAAGAAATAGCAGCAAGAACTTTGAACACAATGGGCATTCCCTATAAGGCAATTAGGCAAAATCGCCTGGTAATTTCATTTAAAGCATTCAGAACAATAACTGTGGAGGCAGATGAATGCAGTCTTAGATATAATACGACATTTTCATGTCTGCAATACTCAAAAAGTAAGTGTTCACTCGAATGAGAGCTGTATTATGCCTCATTGAACGAACGATGGAATTCTCTACGAATGTGTTCTGCGATAATTGCCATAATGTCCCACTATATGATTCTCTTGGCACCAAAGCACTAGTACCTCTATAATACTCCATCCGCATCTTAGGTGAATTGTTCCCTTGTCCAGGAAAACACTGAATTCATTCCGCAATAGGACAACCACTAGCAGAAGGCAAATTATCTGAAAGCACAAATGATATAAAAGCTTTACATATAAAAACAAATGATATAAAAGCAACAAAGTACATAACTATCAACCCTTGAATAAAAACTGCTTAGTGGATCATAAATCTGAATACAGCAGCATTTCCTCAGGAAAATTATGATAGCATAATCACATCTTTTCCCGCATATAATGAAAACTGCCATTATATCTCTAAAGCTAAAAATAATTAATGCTGTTCCAATACACGTTTTTAATAAGAAGCACTTTCTACTTTTAGCCTAGATTTTTTCAAATATTTTGCCAAATCCAGCCTCAGGTGTTTCTCAAATGTTTCCTAAAATACATGAAATCCCTCAATAGTTTCTTTGAGGCAAGAAATAGAATTTGTCGGTTCTGTATAAATTTCATGTGCAAAAAGACTTGACAGATGGTTGTTGTCTGCATGTTTTTCTCTAGTTTGATAAAAAATCTTCATGAAAAAGTCTCTTCAGCTCACTTTTCAAGCTCAGACTACCTCTGGCTCTTAATTACTTCTCAATTTCTGCCTGATTTTAGCCTCGAGTTTCTTATACAATATGTGTAACAGTACACAAAACATATTTATTGATAAAAGAAATTATTAAGCATATGAAAATGATATTCAAAGATCCATTATCAGCAAAACATAAAAAAAAATCCTTGCATTCTACTGGAGAACAGGTACAGTTTGTAGCATACGGCAGGATGCCAAGTTTTATTTCTTGTTTCAGAGTGTAAATATGAGTAATAAAATTGATTGCAATTCTCAGTAGAAAAATGCAATCCGGGCGAAAATCCAGTTAAAAAAATGAAGATCAACTGCAGGATCATACCATAATTGGGGAATGAAATCGAATACGAGAAGCTTAAAAAGATAAGTAACAACAGCTCAGAGCGCGCATTTCAATAGTCCAGTGCATCCATTGATGAAGAGAAAGATGCATAATATTGCTGCAAGGCATCCTTGTGATAAGAATAATGTTATCTAGGAGTTCTTATTTTGCAAAAATTTAGTAGGCTTCATTTACAAATGGCATTAAATTGTAGCAAAGGTCTTGCTTTTGATAAGAAACACGACGCAAAAGGGATGAATGCAATAGCACCTATTGCTATTCAATGACATTGAATTGATGAGGAATCCCTGTCATAGGTGTAGGAATCGGGGGAGGGGCCACAGAGGCACGAGCTCCCCACTTTTCACAAATGTTTAAGCAAAGTGCTCCTTTTCAGCTTATATAATGCTCTTTATTGTTTGTGAGGGTGCCTGCGAATGCATGTGGCCCCCCGCTTTTTGAATGCTTCCTACGTCCCTCCCGTCCGTTGTGGCGTGAGAGGCCAAGCGGCTAAGCCACTTCCATTAGCTTAACTGAAGAGAAGCATGGCTGTGTACGGTCAGAAACTGGATGGGCGACCTGCCAGATGAAAGACCAAAACAGCTCACTCCGCCGTCCTTTGGAAGAGACGTTAAACTAGGGGTCCCATGCCTGGATGCGGCATGCATAGTAGGTCTAAATTAGCTGAAAAAGCTAGGTATAACAGCCTAATTCAAATAACGTAAACAACAACAACAACAAATCTGTTATAAAAGATCTTTAGCCGTAAGGGAGTGGCCATTATCTATGACTGGAGTGGGGGCCGAAGAGAGAATGGCGGGGTAACTTAAAAAATTGAGTTGTGTAAAGTAGGGTAGCAAAAAAGCATTGAACACAGGGGTGGAGTAAAGATAAAAACTATGCTTAATCATGAAACAAGTCTTTAATGCATATAAAACTTATTGCTGTGAATAGATGACAAATAAAAATAGTTTCAGTTCATCTTTCAAGGTAAAAGCTAAGTAACGTTAAGCACAGGTGGAAATGGTTTTCACAACACAAATCATAAAAATAGTCTCATGAAGAGTTCAGTCCCTGAAGAGCGGTTAAGAACTTTGCTCCCTGTGAAGTCAGATTTTTGCTTTGTCGACAGGTGTGCTAACTTTCTTCTTGCATAAGTTTCATATAGAAACTCAGATTAAAGGTCAAAACTACAATATCATTGATAAAAGAGATGTACGCATGACAATTGTAAGTCAATGTCTCAGAGGAGTAATGTAGCGGGTATGGAGAATGGAAACATGCCAGTACATAGGGGTACCTTTATGGGTATCAGTTTCTGAATTATGGTTAACATTTGAATAAACAGGCAGAACTATGGATACAATTTTGGAAAAATATTACAAAAGTTATGAGAAGGGAAACTTGTCTTTAACTATGCAAATATACATCTAGAGATAAATTCAGTACACTAACCAAGGCTACCCTCCCCAACACATGGGTAGATTTTAATTTTATATCCCCATTCTCTGAACTAAAAATATAACTTTGATTCCCTGATGTCTGTTCCGAACTGAGAAAATTGCACATGCCTTTCACCACAAAAACACTTAAAAGTTACTGGGCCTCACTCTTAGTATGTGAAGGTTTGAAAGAATACGGAATTGACAGTGGCGTCGCATGACCTCCTTTCTGGGGATGTTGGTGGGGGGTAAATAAGCCTGTTGAAGAGAACAAGGCGGGTTAAATCTTTTTTACAACTTTCCTTTGGTGGGGTAAAGAAAATTTGACCTAAGTAAATGGTGGGGTAAAATATTTTCTCGTCGGCCTCCACCCCGGCCATAAATAATGACCGCTCTCTAAAATAAGAGATCTCTCAAGGTCTTCGCCACATGAGTTTACACAAGTGATCTATCAATGAAAATTCTACAAATTAAATTTTATTGCAAATACTTCCAAATGCAAAAAAGATGGCATACTTGCATAGAAACTAAATACATATTTGAAGAATTCCATTTGGGAGAGAGTAAAGTACTCTCAACTTGCAAAATGGTATCCAGACTTCCAACATCAGAAATGTGAACCAAAATGTCGACGTTGCTGGAAAATATCACTAGACATAATGGGATTGCAAATCAAAACAACGAGTAGGTAAACTAAACTAACTGACTACGGATATAAAATATTGTTCAAGAAAGTGACAGGAAGATTAAGGCTCCCGTTTACACTATACCGGATAGCTATCGTCGAGCCACGAGTTTTCTGTCGGATTGGGGGTATCATGCCAAAGCTATCCGGTACGAAACGCTCCTCAAATGAGAGGGAAAGTCACTTCGGTCTGTAGGTGATTTGAAAGTCACGCCATATTATTGTGACACTAACCGGTATAGTGTCAACGATCGAACTATCCGACAGAGATCATTCCATGACGCAATGCGACAATAGCAATTGACATAGTGTAAATGGGCCCTAATACAGGAATGCAAAAAGTACAAGGAGTAATTCTAGTCTAGGAAATCTGGGGTACAAACTAGGTAGGGGATATCCTTTACAAACTATCCATTACAATTGCTTGCTATCTAATGTATTTGCGCAGTTTGCTTTAACCTGAAAATGACAATGACCCTTCATCTGCTTGTGAAAGTAAACACAAGCCCCAGCTTTCCAAAGAAGCATAGAGAAAATAGAAGCAGAAATCAAAGCGAACAGAAATTGAACCCCTCGCAACAAATGGCAATATTCAGAGAGATGTAGAACTGTCAAGGTCATTGCATCTATCAACGACAGTACACGACAAAGAACTGGCAAAACTTGTCTACCCTAAGTAAAACTGAAAAGCTTAGGGGAAAAGGGTCAAATTAGCGGGAATTTGGGGACACTTGAAGCCACTAGTCACACCACTGTAACAAGTAGACAAAGTAATCAATTGCGAGCAGAATTGGAGAGCGAAATCTTTAAATCAATTCTGTTTAAGCCAACAAGCAACCAGCAAAGTTAGGTTTCCTGGCATAAAGATCTAACATCCTTCAACAGCATTCGCAAGCTTAATAACCTCTATTCAACAATTTTGAACACTGTCAGACTTGTCCCAACATCGAGCCAACAATCGTTGGGTCATCCAACATAGTGGCTAAATGACCAAATATCGACGATTCAATATGAATCTAGCAATTTTTGGCTTAATGTGGAATCAATTTTGGATCGTTTGGCCAGGGCTTAAGGTGTCCCAGTAGTATGAATTGGTCCTGGCGATTCTGATGAAGATGAGGACATTAAAATTGACTAATGTTGCGAGCAAAGATTTTTTTCACAGAAATAAAGCCGGAGAAACGCTGGAGAACATTGACGTAAAATCTTACCATTGGTTAGAAATAAAACCCCTATGTCTACCTAATCTCCCTTTATAACTGCAAAAACGAAATAAGCCCCAAAGGGGTTGATAGAATGATACTTATATGGTAAGAATGAATCTGGAATTATTCGAAAATCAAAAATCAACGTCAGCAATGTCACTAGTTGACTGGAATTGTTGAACTGCATTTGCAAGTACAATGACTCTCGTCTCTATAACAGTTCGTTGTTTGTTAATTAAGTTGTGGTTCTTTCCAAATGAGTCTTACACTAATTCTGAAAATTTGCCAGTGCAAAAATATTGAAAAGACCAATCCCAGAACATTAAAGGAAAGGGCAACAAATAAATCTTAAAAGCATGTACGAATAGATTCGGTGCAAGATAAGGAATATTACAGATATAAAAAAAATTACACAAAAGATGTTATCAAATAAGAGGAAAACAGAGTGCGTGAATTCATTAATTTAATAATATAAAGATATTATTACAAGGAGTATTTTAATGAAATATAATACCTAAAGAGATTGGTCTCTGGATGGAAATAGACGAAAGACACTTTGACAATACTTGTTGCGTTAGAGATCCAATGCTGTGCTTGAAGTTCACTCAAGATTTTAACCATTATGAATCTAAATTGATGAAAAACAAAGACAGTATCACATGCATGGACATATAATAATCAACAATATTCCTTTTACATATTCCTGCAACTTCAAAAAACTCGAAAATATCTTCCTTCTAGGTACGAAGCAGTTACATATATTTAGATAACTATCCTAATTGTATTCCATAGAGATACTGGGCCATTTTCATGAGATGTCAACGTGAAGTGCAAAACAACTCTCTAGCTTAGGAAATAAATTAGGTGAAATCAGAAGAGTACTAATTACATACAATGGCTTGGTAGTTAATATCACGGTTGCAAATGCTTTTGAATCTACAATTGTTTGTTTGATTGAGATTGTTTACAACATTACATCTATCATGCATTTTGTCAGGTTGCCATAATTTTCCAAAAAATTAAGAATATAGCTACATTATTTGAGTAGCATTGAAACTGCATCTATAGCATAGCCTAATCCTTAGCCAAATCCTAATGATTGGCTCTTGGTAAGTCAGAGAAATCTCAAGAAACAAAATATCGTACGATGTCACATACGCCACGCAACTTTAAAACTTCCTCCTAAAAATGAGTTTTGCTGGACCCAAAGTTGCTTCGTAATTTTTTTAGCTCTGTGCATTGAATTTCATGACAAAGATAATCTAGAGTTAGTTTTTCAGGTGCTTTTATTAGCATTTCAGCCTCTTTATCTCAAAGTTTTCTCTTTGGATGTCACATACGTTATGTGAGAATGGCACTACTGCACAGCTTAGATTAGCACACGAATTGCTTGTCTTGTAGATACTGTGCCCTTATACATCTTATCCATTTTCTAGGAGAAGTGTTATGTCATTTTTGGTGCTGGTCCGCTTTCTCAAGGTTGGAACTCATTTTCTGGAGTTATACACATGTAACCATATGTTTGAAGTAGACATTTCTTTAGTTTGTGAACTCGCATTGATCTACTCAAAGTGATCCTGATGAATTATCAGCAATAATTCCTGTTGAAACGTATCGGATGCTTACCGAAAAAATTCAAGAATTCAAAATTACAAAACTAGTTCAAAGGTAGTTTTATTGATCACCCTGGAAATCATCACAAGCCAAGTGGTATTTCATGTAACATCCCACAAGACCATGAGGAATTTACAACAACCACGATACAGATACACTATTTTTTATAACAATGCCTAAATTTTACTGAGTCTGAAATCTGTTTAATTTTCAGCCTAAAATTATTTTTATATTATTGTTATATTTCAAAGGCGTAACTTAGTCTGAAAATCAAAATAAGTTGTTCAAATCTCTGATGTCCTACTTTCTCATGATGTAAAATAAAAGTAGGACAGAATGGCAAGTATTGTCTCGATAGTGCAAAAGTTAATCTGAAAGTAGTATTAAGGCTCGGCCAAACTAGGAACATTGTCATATGACATTGCTGCAAAAACGAAAAATAGTTTTCGCAAGTTTCTGTGACACGAAATGAGGGAGGCTAAACTTGTCTGACAAAGTCTGACAACATTTTGTTGTTGCTGTCACTGCTGATTATAGGTGCGAAAAATCAAAGCTAAAATGGAAGTAGAGCGAAAAGCAGTTGTTGCCGTTTTGCTATTAGAAGGTCTAAATGGCCAAGAGGAGAAAATGAAGAGGTATTCCAAAGTAAGACAGTAGTTATGGAACAAGAGCAAATGGGCTTGTTTGGCTTTATGAAAGAGCTTGCCATAGGAGACACATAAGTTTACATGGAGATGCTTGAAGGTGAAGATTAAAGCTCCTCGGCTTTTGTGTGAACTGCCTGACTGTCTTGTTTCGTCGTTATGTTATCACAGAAGCCTAAAAAAACCACTGTGCATGAAATTTATCAACATTGAATTGAATTGTCTGACCACATGATGTCAAACTAGGAAACATTGTCATACAACATAAAATGTCACACGAAATGCTTGATGGTCGTCAAACATTCGTATGAAAAACTTTTCATCGACTTTGTCATATGACAAGGTGGCCAAACTAAGAAACATTTCGTGAAACATTTGCAAAACATGAATGTCATATGACAATGTTCCCTAGTTTGGCTGGACCTTTACAATACGAATGTAACAAATTTTATTTTAAGTTTTGATGAAGCTTGAGCTTTGCATTAGTATTTCTCCAATTACTCTTAAATTTCAGTGATTCAGAGCCTTTTATTCCGATATAATTTTTCTCATAAACAATAAAAGAGATTTTCATCAAAGATAGGTTTCCGGGTTGTATTTTTACTCTTACTGAGCAGAAAGGGCTTAAGATAATTTCAAACTAACATTTTCTTTTAACAGAACAAATACGGAAGACTATGCTTTCTAGTTCTGAAAGCTCTTACGTGAAGGAAACCCTACTACTACTCAGTACATTGTAAAAATAGAAAGTCGCTGTAATGTAATATCAAGGGCACAGTGCTACTTCAAAGCTAGTAACATCACGAGGAATTATATAGCCTAGAAAAGGTATTCAAAGTAAGATCGAATATCAAATAGTTAAATATCGGCTGACGTATTGGCAAGAGCACTACACCATATGCCAAATAAGACAGCAAACAACCTATCGCATTACCCTTCTACTCAAATTACTAATTGGAAAATGACGTACGACGAACTCAATTCACTGACACTATGCAAAAGTACATTACATTTTTCCTACTTCTCTGAGGCTGACTGTTTCAGAGAGAACAAGGCGGTCTGCTATGAAAGGGTAACGATGAAATAAGAGCTCCTATTCAAATTGACTGGCAATAGAAT
>OLMO02000257.1:16449826-16469957 GCA_900291935.2 Cassiopea xamachana | reverse complement strand
TTATTACTTTTGCTACAGTGATTCCATTGTACCATAATACGTTTTATTCAGCACAATGCTTCTTTTGATAGGAAATCAGGCGAAAACTATGACCTCTGAACTATGAACTATGACTTATCAGTACACACTATTTAATAAGAAGACACTTTATAAGGAACCTACACATGTAGACAGCCGAAATATCTAAAGAACTTAAACTACTAACGCAAGACTCTGAGGAGCTTTTCAGTTCGAAAAATATTTATAACTGTAAATAAATAATCAAGAATTAAGAAGTCAGTTCCATTTATTTATAGCAAAAACTCACATGGATCCATTTACAAAACTATTTCCTACTTTATTGGTGCTTTTAGTCTTGATTTCTAGCCAAAATTAAAGGCAAAATTCAGAATTTTGATGTTTCCTTGTGTCTGTACCACTTCTGTGGTACTCTATGTACGGTGAAAATTAAGGGACTATTAAGGAACTTTTAGTACTAAAATTTGACACAAAGAGGTCCAAAGATAAGGAACTTCTAGAACTAGGCCTTGAGCTAGGTTTCTTATAAAAAGCGTCAATGAGGATGAAGGAAAGCTGGAAAAACTAGAAAAGAGGTCTGACGTCCTGAGGTGGAAAAGCATCGAGGAATCTCACATCCAAAATACGCATTAGGGAGCAGTCTAGTACATAGTTTAAAAGGAGAAGAGATGCGATACAATAACTAACTCACTGTGTTCTGGACTGCCAATAGTAGTATAAACTCGAAGTCGTTCGATTCGAAACTTTGTTTGCAAGAAATTGTTAAAAAAAGTTTAACACTGGCACAAGAAAGGGGCATGAACTTTAATTTGCTCTCTCCCCCGTATGCAAGCTTCATGTCACTCCAACAATTTGCAACAGCAGCATTGAACAGGGCCACAAAGAGAATTCATAGGCCCTAAAGGAAAAGAGAGACAGGAGGTCGCCTTCGATTGAAGTGAGCAGAAAAATAGAAGGTCTAGGTACCAAACCTGGAAAACTATTAGTCTTTTTATATAGTGAAGCTACCAGACCTTGAGACGCTAAGACATGTGTATCAAACTCAGGCCCGAGGGCCAAATTTGGCCCGAAATGTAATCAGGATTGGCCCGCGACATCATATCAAATGTGCATTAGATCTGGGCCGCGGTTTTTACTGTATTTTTATTTCAAATTTAATATCTCATGTGCTTGTAATATCAAGATTTGGTTTTTCAAGATTCTGTGTTTAGGCAACATTAACGTTTGTTTTTTCATAAAAAGGATAAGCATTACATATCCGCTGCATTTAATTTTTCAATAAGTACTAAGTCTGGCCCATGACTTTACGTCACTGTTTAATTTTGGCCTTCTGTGAATTTGAGTTTGACACCCCTGCCCTAAGACATATGAGATCCCTTGGATCTTGAAGCCATAGGACAATTTGCCTCCTTTGACCACCCTCTTGGTGGCTCTGAGAACGTACCCAGTAGGATGTCTAATGGTGGCATGAGCTCCATGCCGGATCCTTTGCAAAAGTCACTTACGTGTCGATTTCAGAATAAAATGATTAAACTCTCTAGCTATTACAACTCTAGAACTCACATGCAAAAGTATTTTTAACTCTGTAAGGCCGGTTTACATTGTTGCAATCTGGCTGCAATTGCCTTACATGCTGTCAATCATGTACCAACCATACACGGGTAGTAAATTGTACACAGTTCATGTCACTTTCATTGTCTTCTGATGATTGGACTATGACCGACAGACATAATGTATGATTTACAGCATGCAAGGAGATTGCTTGCAAATGGCAGTGAACCGGCCTGTAGGAAACATAACTCACCTTTGACCAACAAGCAGGATCTGACTGTTGAATGCAGTTGAGTTTGACGATGACCTTACAGGAAAGTAGACAGAAGTAAATTATTGGAACTTCCAACTAGATTGGAAAGCTTATGGCATTTTCTACAAAGAGAGCAATCATACTTTTAATATACAGTTCTTTGATAAGAAACCTAGCTTAAGGCCTAGCACTAAAAGTTTCTTACTTTTTGGCTACATTTTAGGTCTAAAAGTTTCTTAATTTAGCGAACTAAGTTACTGTGAATGCGTACAAAGAAGGTGCATGTAGCAAACTGTTTCTCCTATAACAAACAAAATGCATCAGAACGAGTTAAATTTGTCATATGTTAAATTTGTGATAATAAAAACAATGTCATATTCACATTGTTTTGGCACAGCTTTACGTTGAACCAGGTAACAATTTCAATGTGCTATTTGCCTAGAGTTTCTTGGCACTCTCCTTGCAGTTCTAAAAGTTTCTTAAATTTCAGGCTGTCTAGTACCAGGCTGCTTATAATGTGGTTTCTTATAAAAAGTGTAATTGTAGAATAATCCTACAAGCTCATTGGTAAATTGCTATTTTATCTAAACAATGTCGTACAGATGATAGCAAATACAATAGTAATTCGACTTAAAGTTCCTTTTCACATCAAACAGACAAGTAACTCTAAATTCTATTGTATCTGATCAGTGTCACAAAACTGCAAGAAAGAATACTTGTACTGCAAGAAACAAAATGAAATATAATAACAATGATACAAGTCTGTTTGAGACTTTCCCAAGAAATCATTAGAATTTGTCGAGATACACTTTACTATCACGCCAATCTCTCGAAATAGTAGGAATAATCATCACGACCACTGTCGAGACATGAAACATCCACCATCCGTTATCAATTCTCAAGATAAAACAGGGCATTTTTTAACATATAAAGTTCCCCACCAGCTCCTTTCATTGCCCCACCAGTGAAACATGTTTGCCCCACCACTTAAGTGCCCTTTTGATTCAGTGACTTTCTTGTTTTGTCTTATTTGAAATATATGTATAATTATATAAATTTTTCACTCTACGGTCCATACCAATATTTTAAAAGTGCTTTTGAAAGTCTGTTAATCTGTAAATTCTGCATTTATCTAACTCATTTCAAGCATATTAAGGCCCAGCGAGAAATTAGGCATTCTTATGAAGAAGAAGGGTGTATTGCTATCCAAAAATAGAGAAATGAAAGCTAAACTTAATATAGTTGGATCTAAAGTGTTCCTCTGGNGGGTAGCTTTTATTAAGAAAAGAAGCTTGAGTTTTCAGTAAAGATTTATTAACTAGGGAGCGGTAAAATTTCTTGGAAAATGCGAGCTATTCTCTTTATTTGCGCTGTGCAAATTAGCACTCGAAAGTCCAAGGTCAATATTTGCTCTGTGGTAGAACAGAGTTATAATTCGAGAAGATAGAGTATCATCTTTGGCAAATACAGTTTATTGGTGAGTCACCTATCATAAGACTGGGCAAAGCGAAAGCAGAAAGTTTACCGAAGTTCCATTTGATAACCACGCTTTAGAATTATGACAGCTATTCAGCTGATATGAGCAATACAGTCTATCACATTTTACATAATAGCTTTTACAAAAAGAAGAACTGAGCTGTGCTTCTGCATGTGTGAATTCTGTTGATTGGACAGGGTTTCAGGCCAAAAGTTAAATGAACATAGTGAGAAATAAAAAGGAGGTGCCGCATCCCCAACTTATAGCTTGTCGGCAAATTGATAAAAGGTGTGTAAATGCAATAGAATTTTTCGTGGCTTTTTAGCTTCTTTTGTCGGCAAGTTATTCTTCTTTGTCTGCAAAGTCTTCTGTGTCGGAAAATTTGGGGTTGTGCACTCCCTAGCAATTTCCATTAGCCTCATTGCTGGAAATAAGAGCCAGTAACAAAGGCTTATGGAGCTTCTGAAGTGTCGTTCATGCATTTGAAAGTGAAAAAAACAGAAGCGTATAGGATCATTCAAAAAGTACGTAGCGGAAAAAGCTGCCATTCTGACCCCCCCCCCCACTCCCTTATGCAACAACTTGTCACATTCGAGGTGGTACCCCCCTTTTTTTCGTAACATCCTGACACGAGACCCCCCAACACCAGACTATATCTCTGCACAAAGTATAACTTGATGCAATATACCAACAGATGATAGTTCAAAATCAATTAAACTAAAGATTGATTAGCGATAGTGCAAGATTCAAGCTCGATAAGGCATGACACTTTTTGTTTATTGGAGTATTTCTTTTGGAAACAACTTTCATCACAAAGCAGAAAAGCCATCCATCTTTCCTTGTAGTGTCGACAAATTTTGATCTGTACAAGATATAAAGATGCTCCTGGAAATTTGAATTAATATCTTCTAAACATGCTTGCAAATTATTTTCAATTATTCGAAACTGTGTTATCAGTTTGTTTTGCATAGAAAGTACACTATTTATCGCCAAAACAGGGTGATCGAACGTATTCTCGCAACATCATTGGTAGGAATCCTTCGATGGTGATTCCTTTGTTAGCCAATCAAAATTTGACGCCTATACTATTCGTGATACAAGCAACAAAGGCTTTGGCTTACTCATTGGAAACTCAAATGGTTAAACATAATCAAGAGGTAAAAGAATCGGTTATGTTAATAATATTTCTTTTGTCATTCGATAGATGGAAATGGGTAAATAAAGGTGAGTCTTCTCATGCTGTCGGCTATAGAGTTTCATGCTGGTCTAAATGACAAGAGCTAGATGCGCTTGTATCATGCTCCAAACGTAAAATAAGGAAGGACATTGGGGTTAAAATGCGTGCGAAACAGAATTTCTTATTCGAAAAAGCTTTGAGTAAGGGATTGATTAATTTGTGTTTCTCAGGGAGGGGGGTGTTTTTCCGTGGGAAGTACAACTTTAAAGTGGCTCTTTCAGACAGAGGGGAATATTTGTTTGATACATGTTGTAAGTGGGGAGTATGATATGACTCACAGAACATGACATTTATAACGCAGAACAACAAATCATGGGCTACCTGTAAATTGTGTTTGGGTTACCTGTCTGCACTAATTACCAAGGATTATCAATAATCCAAGATGAGAGATGAGGGAAGGTACAAGTTCCATGATGGGGAGAAACAAGTTTTAGAAGTAATTCAAATTTGGGGGTATGTTTCAGAGCGAGCACATCTGTTCAAAAAATACCGTCCTTCCTTGAAATATAATAACCGATCAGTCCCTAAACGGAAACAATAACTGGGTTAGAGGGGAATGAAGAATATAAATAGTTGGGTATGTTGAAGATCGATAGGACTAGGTGCAGTTAACTGAAAGGGAAAACATTTACACTAACAGAGTAACTTCGGAAGCTTCGCTCCCCAAAAATTGATTATAATTAAAGAGATGTAAGGAGCTTTTTCAAAAACGCACGAATTCATGGAGATTTTATGCCTCTTAAAAGCGCAAAGTATATCCAAGAAGTTTTCAAAGAGCTAAAGAATAGCAAAAACCCTCTCGCCCCATCTTGTGTTAAAAAACACGAGTGATTACCTGTTAAAAGTCACACTGCCTTTCCCATGTTCGTGGTCGTCCTTTTCTAAGCGCCCAGGGCCAAATGTATAGATCTCCTGTGCAAAATTGTAACAAGTAAAGAGCAAACTATTCTTGGCAAAGATTCATATTTCACATCAAAACAATACTAACAATATCACGCATAATGATTAATAAAAAAGTTAATAGAGTAGCCTATTTATTGTACTGAAATTAATTGGAGCTATAACAAAGAAGGCTACGTCGCAGTATAAACGGGCGAGGTGGCATAGTGGTTAGAGCGCATGCTTCCCTTGCGGAAGGTCTGCGGCTCGAGTCCTACTCGATGACCTTACTGAATGCTCGCTCACTGCTCACCCAGCAGCGAATGGATACCTGGCGGCAACAATGGGGAGATAAAGGCGGCGAGGAAAGGAACTGGCCACCCTACCTCAAATGCCGATGGCCCAGGATAAGTGTCCTCTCTAACAGGCACTCCCATAGGTACGAAAGTATACGGGACTACCTTTACCTTTTAAACAGTATAAACGTATTTCGTATAAAAAAGCTAATTTTTGCCTAAGTCTCAGTTCTCCTAAGTCTTCCCAGAATGGAAACTGAGATTTGCTTAACATATTCTCTTAACTTTTCTCGAAGTAACTGGCTAAAACAGGCTACGCTGTCTTTGCTACTTTTGCAATCTCGAAATCATATTCCATGTTCCACATTTCGAATGCAAGAATGAGATAACAATGAATTTTGGCAAGTAAAAATCTAGAGTTTTGAACTTGAGTCTTCTAATTTTCTTTAGATTTCTTAAGATTTTGTCCTTTTAAGCCTCAATCTCTTACAATTTTATAACGCACCGTAGTGGCCGCTCGCGGCAAAAGTTTCATACAAAGTTTATGAACCCTTAAAGAATTACCCCAATTACAACGTACTCGGTTACTACGTGCTATCAGTTATAAGGTTCTCTTTTTTCGCCCCTCAAGCGAAAAGTACTCCGCTATGGTGTACTTTCTGGGATTTCCTGACTTCTTCCCTTTGTGGGTCTGTCATGTGATTCTGCACTACCATAGCTATTATTCACTTTCTATAAGTAGTAGCGTGTACTATCAAAGAAGGAGGTCAATGATAGCTGTAACAGCATACCCGTGTGTGCTAGATGTAACTCAGACATACATAGCTTTAGCTATCGCACATTTGCACAAACTTCTCAGTAGTCAAAGAGCGCTAGCAGAAATGCTTGATGACAAAACCGAAAGCAGTCACTTAATGACAAGTGAAATACAAAGCCACCTGTCAAGCGAAAAACGAAGAACCCACTGATATTCCCTGCTCAAAAACCTCTAATCGTCCAATTCTGTAGAGAAAAAACTTATCCCGGTCTACATCTCAAGCATTGCAACATCAGAAAGGGGCGGAAGCGCCTAACAGCATATATTATCTTATAGATAGTGGTACAGTATATTAATCCGGTCGTTATCAGCGTTATATCCGGATTCTACCGCAAATCGGAGGGGCGAAGCGAGATAAAATAACTTGAGCAGGACAAATTGTGTATCAGTAACTGATTTGATAGGGCGTATTCAAAATACTCAATATGTGAGGGAGAAACGATCCTTTAGTTTCGTAAGATTTCATTTTGTTACTTTTGATATGTGATCCACAGCTGCTGTTGCTTGTGATTCTTATCTAAAACTTGCTGACCTTTTCAAGCTAATGTTTCACTCTACGGTGAAATTGGCATCTGACAACAACAAGGTCACAAAACTAGCATTACTGTTGAAAACTTACGCCACTAAATGTGCCTGTCCCGTTAAACTTGGCGTGAAGATGGTTCCAATTTCCCCATACCAACAGATCGACCAAACAATCTTTTGTCCAGTCCCAGAATCTTTCCACGGTTGAAACATTTTTCAAGGAGCCACTACAACTATGTAAGAAACAGATATAATACACACACTAGCTACAAATGTAAAAAGATTAATTTATCTTCTGTAACGTATTGAGTTAAGTGTCGCTAATTTCTGGAATGCCAATTTTTGAATTTAAAATTAACAGATTAATTCCTTGGCAAAGGGGACATATCGAAATACTGTTTACAGGCTTAGGAATACAGTGGTCGCCTTTTCTCTACGTCTTGTCAAGAAGTAGCTGGTAGCTGGTGGTACAGAAGTAAAAGGTAGTAAAGGATACATTGATCATAGTTAATATTGGAAAGGATTCAGAAGTGGAAAAGACTCAAAAGTGGAAATGGATCAAAAGTGGAAACAGCTCAAAAGTGAGAAAATACTTTCCAGAAATTGTCTTTGTCGTTACGTGTTCTTCGTACAGTGACATTAATTTGACATTTTCAAAGATTAGGGTGTGCCAGCAGTTGAAGTACAGGTAATTCTTTTCTCCTCTAAACATACTTTCAGTTAGAAGCAAGGAATTATTCAAAAACTTTTATGACAAGAAGAATAGCTACACTTGAATTATAACTCAAGGTTTAACTTGCAGCTGTTGGTTTTGATCACTATGTCATGGAAGGTTATGGATTAAATAGGATTCAGTTATGAAGTTTTTCTCGAACTCACCTATTCACCATATTTCTGACAGCTTGGCTTCTGTAAAACTTCTGATTTGAATTTGAATTTAAAAGAATGGTAGAAAGTGTTAACAGCAAAAGTAAACTAGTTGTGGCATGCCTGAAATTAAAGAGGACTAAGATAAAAATAAAATTGGCAATATGGACCACTGAACAAGCACTGAAATCAAATCATCATAAATCATCAGTAATTAAGGAAAATCAAAAACCATTTCTACTGCGCTAAAGAACTTTAATCATGATAAACATCAGGTGAAACGAATATTCCATTCAATCTTTCTGGAGTGTTTGTTTCTTTATAAATAGAAGAGTTCATTTCTTGTAAAGATCAGAAAACTCTTACAAATAACTTGAAGACTGATAACATTGAGTTTTGTAAAATATGATGCTAAAGATGCTACAGATGCTTAAGCCAAGAAGATGAATAAAAAGCTCCCCACACTTGTGTAATGGATTATATAAATGGCTGGGAATACTTAAGAAAGTTGGAATGTGCACATACCACACAAAGGATAAAAGATTCCTCGTCGGGATGGACTTGCTTTTCGCCTTCCGCAATTCCTTGCCGAGAATTGGTTTGCTGAATCGAACAAAACGTGCTCTAGCTCGTGCAGCCATGATCTAAAATAAGAACATATGCACAGATAATAAAGCGTGCTCCAGCTCTTGTGGCCCTTAGCAGAAATAAGAACTCATGGCTAGTTCAGGATCGACTGATTCGCAGTCGTCATCATCCATCTAAAACTAGAAAACTATCTGCTTATATGAAAAACTTCTAGAAGCAAGAAGCTATATCACCATCTTTCAAGTGCAACTACACGAAAAATGTCATAAAGAACTGTTTGCTGACTCATTAACTTACATATGCAAGAGGTCAGTCTTTCTAGATGCAAGAGGTCAGCTTTTAGATGATATTCTGCTTAAGAAATCAACAAAAGTACCCAATGGCCCCTTAACCAACCTGCTTTTCGCTCAAATCGTCTCTTCTGATGCATTCATTGGATGCTTGAAAAGTAGTAAGCAATTTCTTGAATTCATTGATCTCTTCGTTTCGGTTGAGCTTGTAGAGCCGTCTTATTGATAAAATTAAGGCCTAAAAATGTTATACGAGAAAACTGTAACGACACATAATGAACTATTTCAATTAAGCAAAAACTTATATGATACACTATTGAAAATGTTTATGACATAAATTATTTAAGATAAATGCTCTAAAAGTGACATCATAATCTCTCTATACCACGCAGTTTCTGATGTTGAAGTTTTAACTACTTGACAAATCATCAAAGTAAATGAGCAACAGAAAACTAAGAGACTATTGCTATTGACTTGAATATAAGAATTCAGGCTGAATACCAGATGAAGTAAAAGATATATCAGCAGAGAGAAGAAGCACTACATGAATCTGAGAGAATATACACGTTGGTTCAGTGGGCCAGGCGTTTCTATCTAATGTGCAAAAGAAGCTGTACAACTAATGATCTTAGAAATTGGAGAACAAACAGATGGCATTCCATTTTTGTTGAATTTTCAAAGAAACGATGTTAATAGTACTTAAGTTTTTCTTAAAAATGTTATAAACAGCTGTACAGTTAATGACCAGTCAAAATTGTAAAAGGTGGTTACAGGAAAAAATCAGACTTATTGATAGGTGTGGTCTGGAGTATATAAAAGAAGGGTACAGATTCCCACCCAATTATTATGCTGGTGCCATCATTAGGTATTTAGTTCCCCTAACACTACATTTGGCTCTACAGCACTAGTACACCCTATGAGATCCCTTTTACATTTGTCCCCCTGGCTAGGAATTATTAGAAGAGGCTATGATGCAACTTTTCAAATTTGTATGTAAACTGATCCTTTTCAGTTTATATTGTTGCCAGTTTTTGCCTGTTAGAGTGCCCCTGATGTGTATTCCCCACTCCTTGAAAGCTTCCTACGTCCATGGTATGCCAACACTAGCACAATGTTATGTACATCACTGTACCATTTTGAAACTCCGTTTTCGGCAAACTGATGCTTCCCGGAACATTTTCCTACCTTGTTTGCGATAAAATCATAGTTAAAAGGTACATATCTTAGAAAGAAGTTTGTCTTTTTCGTATCTTTTCAGTGATTGTCCTTCTAAAAGCCGTTTTGCTTTTGAATGGACTAAGCTAGGAATAACTACAATTGTTGAGACGAGTGATCTCCTTCTCGCTTCAGCAGGAGATCCTAAAAGCCTCGCTTTCGGCCTGTGAATTTCTTCCAGTTATTATTCATTACATTTTCAGTAGCAGTCAGAATTAATTTTGATTCGACGTTCAATCGACAGTATACATCAGCTCTGGTTTTGATTGGGTAGATTTGAATTGACTAGAGATCCCGCCAGAGCCGCTGCTGCTCGGAATGAACTACGACTAACCACTACAAGATTGATCCTCAACATCGCTATCACAAAAGCAGGCTAGCAATCCAGTCCCTATTGTGGATTTACTCCAGCATAAGCTTTTTAGAGAGTCTAAAAGGCAAGTTCTATGCGGCTACTTAGCTTTTTGAATAATTAGTGCGTGGGAAAATGCGCTTTACATGAGATTTTGAACCAAGGATTAAATAGCACGAAAGATAGTTATTTATGCAGGAATAGTCAGTGCGTCACACATGTGAAATCTGACTTCTGCACAAGCATATTTCGCTGTAGTCTGGATCTGCGCCTGGTTGGTTATGTTGCAGGAGATTTTGCATCCCATTGGTCATAGTGTTTTCCGTGACCTTTGTTTTGGTTACAGAAGTTGGTCAAATCTTCAAAACGCTCACAACCCTGTCACTGACACAAGTAAAACCTAAATTATTTATTGAAACTTTAGAGACAGTACGTCCAAAGAGTCTCACAAAAGATTTCTCAAAGCCTACTTCAAACCAATGTTTCCAGAAGTGTAATAGCAAAGCTAACACCAACAAGAGAATTATAACATAAAGTAAATAAAGAAAAGAAGTAGAAAATAAAACGTACTTTGATTACTTCAATGATGAACATACTGTACAAAATCGAAAATATCAAGATTTGTATCCAAAGAGTGACATCATCCTTCTCAAATCTAGAAGGGTAGAGCAATACTTGCAGTTGGATAAAAATACCACGAGATAACTACATCATGAAAATAAAGATAAAATGTAACTTGTGAATAGAAGAAATTTCTTGATTATGCTGAAACCAAAGGTATGTCCAAGAAACATACTATCAAGGCAACAATCGATCTGTTAAAATTACCATCGCAATACAGCTATACAAAGGAATGAGAAGAGAGTAAGGACTTTTTTCGTACCTTAGACAATACAGTAAAGTCACTGAAATTCCAGATGCAGGAAACAACAACACAAGGAAAAGCAGCATCATATGAAACCACTTTGGCAGCAGAGTATACGTCACTTCCGATTCCCCTAGAAGCAAAGCAATTAAATAACAATATAAAATATACCACTTTTGAATATTATTGTTTCTCCTTTCAACATTTTCATTTTCACTACAGATATTTGAAAAAAGGAGTTGTTGCGTCGAAATTGTTGCGAAGGTGACATCTTCTCTAAACAAAAGTGAAATACACTTTTTGTTACTAACGTGATATCTACTATAGGCTTCTTCTTCAATCCCGCAAGTTACTGCAATTTCTATTTGCTGAGTCAAAGATTCTAATCAACCAGGAATATTCATACTTATGAGGAAAGTGATAAGGCGTTCCACTTTTCAAAATAAACTGAGGTAACTGAAAAAAAATCCTTGGATCATAACCAACAAATAAAGCAGTGCATAGTCCAACCGATTTTAAATCAAACAAATAGTTGTTGGTAATGTAAACGAACCTCCATCATAACCTTGTACAACTTTAGGCTTCTTATCTTCATCTCTTGACTACGAGGTATAAGATAGCAAGAAAAGCTACCAAACCCATGAACATACTTCAAAATTGTCTTTAGGAAAGTAAAATCCCTTTGATTTCAAACTTACGGTCACTATTAATCCATTCTCCTATCTGCCCTATCCTGCTGCTAATGCATATATAAGTCATAAGATAAACGTCAGTCTTGCAAGGTCACAAATCATATTGACAATGATTTCAAGTACTGAAATCACAAGGAATTTGCTAATCCTAAACGAATCTTCAAAACATTTTGTAGTTTATACGACAACTCAAATCAGACCAAACAAATCAGATGAGCAGTAAGCTTTGAGCAGTTTTGTACTTCCCAGAAAAAAATTTATCTAAAATAAAATAGCTGTACTCTCAAGTGCCAAATAAACGGAGGAGTCCTAATAAACAGGGGGGTTGGAAAAATTCTAAAAGTTAATGAACGGGGGGGTTGGAAATTGAGAGAAGGCTGTAAATGATTATAAAACGATGGAAAGAACAATAACAGGTTGTCATAAAGCATGGAGCTAAAATATACAAAGAAGCACTCTATTTTGCCTTGAAAATCGGGCGTGATAGTACGAATAAAGGAATGGAATGAAATCAGGTGCTCGCAAAAGTCAATTTCCTTAAAAGTAATAAACGGGGGAGGGGGACGTTTATTTGGCACCTGAGAGTAGTCATAGGTGCAGGAATTGAAGTCCTCAATTACAGTGTAATATTATAAAGATTGAAAATGCAGTGAAATTGTAAAAACTAAAGCAAAATCAGTATTTCCAGTATCTAGAAGGAAAAATGGTGCTTGCTGCGAATTATAATATCCAAAGAGTACTAGCAAATATAAAACAATGTAAATATATTGAAGCATCTACTCAAGCAGGTTTAAAGTCACAAATCTACCTCAAACTTCTGCGACGAATGAATGGAAGAATTAAGTTCCATGAAGAAAATGGCACCACTTGACTTCGAAATGTCTGAAAATGAACAGTCGAAAAACGTGTGAAAACTCATTTATATCGCAAGCTGCAATGAAAAATGCTGCCGTATGGATAAAGCATCAGAGTCAATGATGATATTCAATGGAAATGCAGCCTTGCATTGGTAAAAGAAAAAAGTATAAAAAGTGCCTACGTATGTCAAAAAATTTGGTTAGACAACCAGCTTTTCTTCCCATAATAAGATACATTTATGTTTTGTTATCGTTCATTAATTCAAGGCTGCAGTTCCGTGAGATATCTGAAAATGTCATTTTACTAGCGTCTATTTCTATGACGTAACGATCACACAGTATCAAATGGTAGACAAAGTTATCTTTATCTCAAAATACATTGTACAGCAGAAGTAGAGAAGAATCTCGTAACCAAAACTATCAGAACAGCGAAACAGCGAAATATAGCCTTCGCTTCAAGACTCTAGAACACGTGACATAGAGCTACGTCATCTTTATCATGATTGGTTGGTACGTTTTCTCTGCCCCCCAAAAATCACGGTTTCGGTGGACGAAAACAGCGCATCGACTTACCATGATGAGGATTACGTAATGGCCATATCACGTGCTCTAGAGTCTTATTAGAGTTAAAAATTACATTACCTTCGTCCGGCAAACTTCTGCTATCCGATTTGGTACTTTCATCGGAATTGTTGCGAACGTGACATCTTCTCTAAAGAAAAGTCAAATACACTTTTTGTTACTAATGTGATATCTACTATAAGTTTCTTCTTCCATCCCGCAAGATACTGCAATTTCTGTTTGCTGATTCAAAGATTCTAATCAACCAGGAATATTCATACTTCTGAGGAAAGTGATAAGGCGTTCCACTTCTCAAAATAAAGGAAATTTGTGTGTAGAGATTTGAAATTTGTATGTGTATCTATATGTAGAAATTTACCCAAAAATGAGTTTTAAAAATTAGAATCGGGAATTTTGAGAACTAATGGCAGAGACTTGATATTGGAAAATTACCAAATCAATTTGCAAGACTTGCTATAGAGCATGAATAAAAAAGTATAACGTTGGAATCCAGTACACTTTCGTACATAAGGGAGGAAATGTCTCTTTGAAAAGACACCTGTGCTGGACTATTGGCAGGTGAGTTAGAGAAGAGAGTGTCATTTTTCTTCAGTGTTTCCACCAGATTCCCTATCGCTGCAGGGACAGCAGTGAAGCATAAACCCGAGGCACAAAGTGCCTCAAAGCATCGACTTTCTATACAGAAGGTAAGTAGATGCACTACCCAGTCAATTACAGGAGCAATAGCCAGTAACTTGCAATACAAGAATGGAACTACATATTTTACCATATTGCTTCTGAATAAAACTTCAATTGCAATCTGAAGAGGGAGTGCAACCAAAGAGCAAAATATACTCGAGATGAGAGCAACACGTCCTATGTCCCAAATTCCAAGTATCTGGCCAACCTAGAAAGATTCAATAAGACTCAGCATATAGAAAGACAGGGACAAAAGCTTGAATGGCGTGACCTAGTTTTAATCAAAGATAGATAGTCTCCAGTTTTGACGGTTATACGAAAAGTGCTTAAATACTCGAAAGAAAATTATGTTTTTGATGTACAAAAATTGACTTACTTTGGGTGTATAGCGTGTTAGGTATCCGATTCAAGTGATGACAAATTTATAATTAAAGTTCGCTGTTTTTAATCTTTAATGAATTTACAGTATATTGTATTAAAAGAAATGCTTTTCCTATAATATGTTCTTAAATAGTTCAAAGATATAAAGCTAAATTTGAAATTCAGAAGAAAACTGTAATTTTGACAAAATTAACATGAGTAGTATAATGTGTTATCAGGTGCGGATCCAGCGAATCAGGTGACCGAGCTCAATAAATTGGTATGCATTCAATTAAAATGAGAGGAAGGAAGGTGCTAGATGACAAGAATTCGTACTGCATAGAATTCCATGCCTGAACTACGATTATAAGAAACTTTGTCGAGGCTTGGAATAGTAATAATCATCATCACTTGGAATGCAATTCTTAAAACTTTGACCGGGTTTTTGAGCCCGGTCAATCCGGTCTAGATCCGCCCCTAGTAATTTTTCTACTATAAAATAATCTTAAGTCAACCAAAGAGGCAGTATGAAAAAGAGGCAGTATGAAAAGAGGCAGTATGAAAGAGGCAGTATGAAAGAGGCAGTATGAAAAAGAGGCAGTATGAAAAAGAAACAGTATAAAGTTCATTGTCCCAAAATCTTATCAAAAAACAAAGCATAAAACTTCAATGTTCTTTGCCTTTCTTTATTCCTATTCTGCCTGGATTAACAAAACACTAGCATTGGATCCATTTGCAGAAAAAAATCTTAATAGATCAGCAAATAGAAATGGTGCCAATTTAGGAGCAAGGAAGGAGTGGTCATGGTGTTGCAATTCATCCTAAATTGGGACCAAAATATACTATGGTCTTAATGCTAATGAACTCTGTTCCTACCACAACCATTAATTTTAGGATCAGCTACTGTTAACCATAATGCAATCACCTTTCTCTCCTCGTGAGTAATAAGTAGAGCTGCTAATGTCATGTAGCAAACTGAAACTGTAAAACTGGTAAGCACTCTCTACAAAACATCAAAAGATGCAAATTAACGCAAAGAGTTATGATGTTAGCAAAATTATTTTGGGGTAGTTCCGCTCCTTGAGTGTGTATCTGTGCGCGCCCGCGTGTATCTGCGTGTGTGTACATGAATTGAGTGGAAATGGTGTGTAAATGCAGATGCACAATTCAATGGGCATCGCTTCAAAGGAAGATGGAAAAAACCACATAATCTATTAACTGTCAAGTAAAGTTTGAATTTAACTATAATCTTCTAATTTAAGCATCGATGCCATAGGAAATTTTCTAATAGGAAGCTGTAATCAAAGAGTTTACTAAGTAAAGGTATAAATAGATTATGAAAGTGAATAAATATACCTGAAAGCTGGAAAAATTACTTCTTGCTGGACTTGTGAAGACAGATACCCACAAATGATAATCAAGAAATCCTTCAAAAATTGTCTAAAAGCACAAAATTTTTGCATACAATGCTAGGAAAGTCAAAAAAGATGTATTACACTTCTTCAATGAAAGACAAAAGGAAAAGATACTCTCTATTTTTACAAGCGTAAAGCATACAAGCATACTTACGTTCAAGTGCTTAGAAAAATAAGCCTATACTAAGCATATTTCCCAGCCTTAAAATTTTTTCCCTCACTTCTATTTCTACCCAAAATTGTAAACAAGATATCACACAAAGGACGAAATTAAGGGATATGAAATAATCTCCTGAGAATGATAGTCACGACGAGCAACATTATATTGTTCATATCAAACGCAATATCAGACCGTAACAATGAGTTTTGGAATTAAACACACTTTAAGCATAACTTCAGGCTCAAATTGGCAAAATCTTAAACATATCGAGTTTGAGCCCAATTTACCCGTATCCTTTAAGAAAAAGAGTGTATGCTAGAGACAAAAAAGTTTAGAAATACAAAACCAAAACCCCAGGAAGACAAAACGCTCTACGACGTATTAAAATAACATGAAAATCTCTACTACGCCAAAAAGCATTGGCTTTTCAAATTTACAGAAAACTGAAGCCAAAAACATTTCGTAAAAGTCACCTGGATATTGTTAGAGGAAGGTTCCATTTTCGCGAAGATTTCACAATCAGCCTGGAAATACATTTAGAATGCAATGATAATTTTTGCAAAACAATTTGATAGAATTTGCATCATGGATGGAAAAAATACTATGCAAGGAACGCTTCAAGTCAGTTTCCCATTAACTACTTGGAAAGGAAAGCTAAACTGTTGCTGATCTTTAAGTGCTAGAAAGGACAAACAATCATTATCCAGCCTATTTTGCTGCACATAGAGAACTGAAAACTTGCTTTAAAAATTTGCGTGGTTGATTTTGCAACCTAAAAATGTAGGCTGCTGTAAGATTTCGTTTCAAACCAAAAGGCAAGCAAAGCAATGACTTATAAGAAGATCAAAAAGAAATGAAGCAGTTTGGACTATGAAGACATTTGGGACTTTGGAAAAGAAAACATTATTCCAAGCAATTTAGTTCAATGTGCCAAGATACACTCATATAAAGTCCACAGTAAAAGTTCTACAGCTAAACAAGTGCATAAGATGAAAGGGGGCGAATAGATTAACTAAGAGTTGCGGAAAATCCATTGCATATACTAACCGTGTTATTTTCTGAAATTGCTAACCAATTATTCCATGGAAAGTACCTTAGATGGAACAGAAAAATTCATAAACCTGGTGTGAATTTGCGCACTGCATACTTCTACATCCTCCCTTTCGACAAGTTTTGCTCAGTGGATAAATGACACTTACAAATGAAAACTAGTAAAAACCACGGTAGCGAAACAGACTATCAAAAGATCTTGAAATCCTCCACATTTGAGATTCTTCGTCAAGATGAAACTGCCTACAAAATCTATGAGAATACTTGTGGCACAATTCGTAAATTTCCTTGATAATTTAATACTCACCACTTTTTGTCTGTTTGACAGTCCACAATTACCAACTGCTTTAGGAACCAATCAGGGGCACTCCCACCATTGTCATGCCATAATCGTATTTTCTTGATATCCCCAAGGGAATCTGGAAAACTACAGAACAATTTTCGCAAAATTCAAAAGGGCGAAATGTAATCTCATCAATAAATTAAGGCGGCAATAGATGGTAAAGAACGAACTTTTATGGCGGAATCCATGCTCTGCTTTTAAACATGAACTGATTACGCAACAGAACTAGTAAAAAACTTTTAGAAATTTATTACAGTCGTCATTGCAGTCCTGCCGCCAATACTTTATAGCTGCGAGTACCTTTCGAAGTTGATGTGCTGCCATTTTCCAGTAAGTTTTGCAAAAGACTACCAAAGGACTAGTCCAAGAATAATAATTGATCCTTCACAATCGACAAACTTGACGAAGTTGTTAATTTTCTGTATAGCCCTCAATAAACAAGACGAGACTACTCGAGTCTGAATGAGTAAGCATGAAGAGACTCAGGTTAGGTACTCTATCGAGAAACTAGTAAATGCCAACCTCATAATCACACAATTTTTTGAGCCCCGTTTAAACTGCTCGGCATTGTAGCATGTAAGCTCTCGTATCTGTGAGTGGCCTTCTTCGCCGTACACAACAATGGACACTCTGCTAGTTGTTCCAGCATTATATGAACTTCCAGTTTCCACTATGACTAGATACTTGAACAGATCAGCTGGATGATTGTCCGGTAGGATTGCTATGTTTTGGTAAGGTCCACTTGGTCTGCGTCTGATTCCATAAATAGCCATGAGTAGTAGATGAAAACAAACGAAGGCTAAAATAGTCGCCAGCAAATAATGTAGATCAGCATTCCTAGAAAGAAAATTTGAATGTAAAAAAATGCCAGAAAATCCTGATAATACTAAAGCAAAAGGCGTAATGTATACAAAGCATGAATATACCTTTTATGCAACAAAAAGAGGCGTCAAAAGTGAACCAAAAGCAGGGACACTGGATTACTAAGTAATGCAATAACTGCAACAAGGGCCACAGAAATGAAAGGAGAATGGGCAAATGTTGTTGAAAATAGAAACAACTCTTATTACGATTCTGTATTTCCTTATTGAAAATGAAACCATGAAGCTCATGCATATTGCTAAGATCGACCTTGCAGGAAAATATTTTCTATTTGAAGTATCACTTGGTGTCTCAGAGCAGCGACAATACTTGCATTGACTGACTAGATAGCAGAGAAATGGAAATAAAGAAACTACAATGTTTTGCCAAAAGTCTTGGTTCAATAGGTTGTACTATTTGAAATGACTCACCTTGTGAAATCAACAATTGATATAACCCGAACTTTTCCATCAAGAACTTCTACACTTCCACCAAAAGCAGTAAGATGATTACAACTACGACCAAATGAAGAAATAATTCTAAGTTTAATAGCCGCGTATTTCCGATTTTCTAGCAAACACAAAGTGTCAAGCAGCACCACCTGGAGCATGATAGAGCATGACAGAGACTGCCAACTCATGAGTCACGTAAATGGGCGTTGGCAGTTATTAGATCGTGCGCAGAGAATTACACAATGTAGCAAGGAAGAAGCTAAGCACAAAAACATGATAGTGAAAGATAAAATACAAGTTTTGTATATATAATGTGCCCGGGTTATTAAAATTTCACATGAAAATGTATGCAAGAGATTTGAATAATCCCAAATACTTGACTTGTTATAATTCTGGCAAAATATTGTAACCTGGAAAATTATTGACTCAACAAGCTCAGTATTAACATAATATAAACATTATCAACAAAGAAAACCACTGAGCTGGGAAAAATTGAGCAAAATAAACCTGCAAACAATCTCCGATGTCATCGATAGAGCACCTGCTTGGCATCCCTGTGAACTCCAGACCTCTGAATTTTCATCCCAAAATCTACAGGTGGCCGTGTGAGCATTTAATTTATATTTCCTTGACACTGATTTCTAATCGAGAGAAAAAGGTGCTACAATTATTTCTTGACACTGTTTTCTAATCGAGAGAAAAGTTGCAACAGTTATGTGACTTTTCTCACAAGGTTTAAAATTTTGAGCAAATAAATTTATAGTGACAGCACATAACTTCTCCCCATGCCTATTATCTATATACAAGCACAGATTCATATAAATTTTATATATGTACATCTATAACGCACATATGTATATGTGTATGTATATGTAAATGTAAATATTCAATTCCACAAACTCGTTAAATTATAGTTACGTCAAGAGAAGCTCGCGTACCTTCCTAGCTACTTTTCCCATCGCCTTAAGGAAAATTCCAATAAAAATCTTGGACACCTCTGAAAATCAAATTGGAATAGCATATATAAACAGCAACTCTTAAGAATTGAAAGACAAACTTTTATGAACAGCTGCTTTGCCTATAAACAAATAGGAATACTCCACAAAGATTGATGCATGATCTGCACTGGAAACGCCCTCGAAGTCACCTGAAACATCATAGGCCTTTTTCTGAATTTAGCTTTTCACGCATGCCTTCATAAAATATCCCCAAAACTAGGTTATGAATTAATAAAAACGAAACCGTTACCTTTCAAAGGAGGTATTCGGACGATAACCTTTCTTCCAGAAAACTTGAGGCTGCTATTGTAAAACCTTTGAGTAGGTTCTTTGTTATAACTAAAGTGAAACCATTGATAGTATTCATAAGGATTTTGGTGTTATAAAAGGAAATTACTTTTTAACATATTAATACATATTTATATATATAATATATATATATATATGTTTGTA
>OLMO02000257.1:16420490-16437544 GCA_900291935.2 Cassiopea xamachana | reverse complement strand
ATATATATATATATATATATATATATATATATATATATATAGCAGACTTGTAAATTATACACTGCCTTAATGTAGTGAGGTCTATCATTGTATACTTAAAATATACTATTATAATCATGAAGTTTTAAAAAATTATTAAATATTATTAAACGTAAGCCATCATCAGTTAGAACTATAATGGTAACTAGGCTATTTATACCCAAATGATCACATGCTCAAAACGTGCAGAGAAGCATTCCACTTTGGGTATGCATGGACGAGTTACTATGCTAGTTCTAACTGATGAAGGCCCAAGTTGGGTTAAAACGTTTTTGGAATTGTCTATGGTAGTGTTAAATTATCGGAATTCTCTTATAATGGAAATGTCATCATATTGAAATAGTCTTCTATAATACACTGAGAAGATTTACAATGGTAAATCTTTTGGCTGTCGTCCTTATTTTCAAATATCAACTAAATCTTCGACCTCTATAATATGTCTGTTTCTTTTCACTCTTTGCTGATGGAAACTCATAACGTCAATGCTAGCTTGGGTGACAAGGTTCTGATTGCCATTTTCAATGAGTAGGATATGCAAAGATATGAACCTATGGTGTAGCTGGTTGCGGACTGATGTTAATGCATTTATCGTGAATCATGAAACTGAACAAATTGTTAAATCCTTCGATCAGTGCTGCATTTGCCTAGATAACTTTCCTCATCTCTCCAAGCTGCCTGAAAGCCAAAATAACTTGGTGGACATGCCATGATCAGCCAACTCTAGAGATGAAAGCATGCACCTAGCTTGGAGTTTCCACAAAGCTTCTAGATATCATGCCAGACTTTTTCCTGCTTTATTGCATTTATATCACCAAAAGGTGTACACATATAGAGTTCACAATTTTGCCGTTTGTCGAATATTCAACTTTACTTTACTATGACTTAATGGTGTTTGAAAATTGGTCTGTTGATAAAGGAATAAGGCCGAGTGCCATGAGCATGGTTCTATGCCACCAGTAACTAATTCTGATCACTGTTTGTAGAATTGCAAAATAGCATTTCCAACTATACTTTTTCTTCCAGTACTCAAAACAACTTTAAAAATATTTATCAGTGCTTTTGCTTTGGCAAACAACCTTTTTGTACTTAATTCTTCTGGTTATGTGCAAGTAAAGCCAATGCAGCCCTCCATCTTTTGACCATCTCTTCAAAATTATATAATCAATATAGCCATAGCATAACAGAAATAAAGTAACAAGTAAACAATAATAAAAAAGAACTAATCTACTAAACTTTCGGAAAGCAATCAAAATGATAATAAAGAATTCTTCACATTCTTTTTCACAAGAAAACCTAAATTCTTCCCGAGCCTCAATATTCTTAAATTTTTCTGATTTTGAGCCTATAATTATTCTTAAATTACTTTTAAATAACATAGGTGTAACTTCACCTAGAATTCAAGGAATATCTTCTATACTTTGTTGATATTTTACTCCAGCATGAAACTAAGCAAGAGCTTATATTTTGTATTGATGATGCACAAGTACATCTGAAAGCAGTACTACAACTAGGATACAATAAAATTCTTATGTCTTGATGAAACTTAAGCTTCGTATCATTCTTAGATTGTTCTTAAATTTCAGCGAATGGGAACCTCAATATTCTAATAAACTCTACTCCTCTCCAAAAAGAATGCATTATGAATGGTCCAATCAGCTACAAGGCATTAGCTACCATCAAGAGAAAATCGTACTTATATTAAGAGGAAAGGGGCCTATAAAGTCAAAATGCAAGTCAAAATACAATACATAAATAAAACTAGAACAAATAACTTTCTAAAAAACACTGCTATAACCAACAGAATTAAAACAAGTAAAGACAAACTAAATTAATAAAACAAAACACAACAGCTGCCGTCAAGAGAATTCTTGTTTTACTGCGCAAAATAAAATGTCAAGTCCACATTGCAACTGAGCGAAATGTAAATTCAGACAGAAAAAACTAAATGCAGTCACTTAGACTTGATTGAATAAACTCATTAAATTGATTGACCTAACTCCAAGCAAAGCTATTCCAGTTATTTCAGGTACTGAATAACTATAATAATTATTGGCAGTTGCAATGACGTAGTGTTGTATGCTCTTACAAACAGCTTCCAATAATTTTCCGCAAAAAACTATATTAATGCGAAACATGGCACCTGCATGCGCATAAAGCCTAAAGTTGTATTGTCTTGAAACTCCGAAGCAAGAGTATATTTCTAAGTAATTAGTGATAACATCAAATGCTTGATTATCATAATTACTTACACTTCCTGCTCAACTGTTGATGTATCACCTGCTGTGGGAAATACTTGAAGTTTAAGAGGGCAGAGCTCTGTTTTCATGTGTTCTGTATCTTTGATTGAAATTTCGATATTAACTACAAAACAAAAATCAAAAAACACTTAAAATCTTTTGCTTTTCTTAGCAGCATTTCTACAATTACCAATGAAGTGCAGTAGATTTCCTATGTAGCTTGCTAGTGCAAATAAAAACTATTGGTATGCAACGACAGGCAATTTGATCCTGTTGGCATAGAATTATGAGTAATCGAGGTATATATTGTTATGAAACATATTACATTGGGGTCCAACCATTAGTAAATCAACGTGGGGTATTACTTTTTCGGACGCAAAACACTACTTTCTCTCTTTGTTTCCCAGCAACAGTGTTCTGCAATGATTCTGCTATGCAATCAATGTATTTCAAATGAGTAGAAATCCTACAACATTTCTACTTTTTCTCTGTGCACACAATTGTTTTAATGATACTTGATGCTTCCCCAGTAATTTTCTGATGGTTCGTCCTGTACTGAGGAGGTTAGCTGCCATACCTACATCAGTGATGCAGAGGTAAATTGGCAGTTAGGAGGGTTCTTTCTGTGCTACATGTAATTTTATAGGAAACTAAGAACTTGGTCCACTTAGTTATATCAGAATTTGAGAAAGTTGTCGAGCAAAGAATGTTTTTAATGCTTTAAATCATGTCAAATGCCAATTTCTTAACAGTTCTGTAAAATCAGTTTGTCTTCAAAGGACAAAGTTCGTGTACAATAGTCTTTCCCTGAAAAGAAATTCACTGACTGTGGGATGCTATGTCCTCCTCTGCACCAGTCTATAATCAATAGCCTACAGTGCTGAATACTGCAAAACCGCAAAAACTAAAAACCGTCAAAAACCGCAAGACCGCACACAAAAACCGGAAAAACCGCAAAACAGACTTCTGGCAAAATCACTAAAATTCACCAGAATTTTTACAAATTTTGATGCGTATGCAGGCCTGCCAAACTACATCCAAAGAAAAGCGGGAAAAAATGGCAAGCTACCCTCTTATTGTACCAAATAAAAGCAGTGATTTATGCTTTAATTCCTGTCTATTGAACTCTTTGTTGTTCAATTTTCAATGTTCAATCTAACAAGTAGGCGAACTCGATGGATTAGCAGCTTATTTGTTTGATAACATGAATCATGCCAACAGTGTCCAATATGAACTTATGATACAAGAATGACTTTGGCAACTTATGAATGCGAGTATTTCGTCTGAAGATAATAATGCGTGAGGAATTCAGGACAAGGGGTAAAATACGGTAAATTTGGCAGGCTTTCTTTTGTTAGAATACTCTTTACGTACATGAGTAAAACAATGTGCAGGTCAATAAATAGGGTACATGTCAGTGCAGAACATTATCCATCCAAGCGATATCGTGGTTGGGATTTACCTCCCTTATACTAAACCTGGCAATGAGATACTGGCCAAGGCATCTCGTCAAGTACTGATAGAAAGGGTACTGAAACGTCTCTTGGTTATTGTAAAAGCGACAGTATTACTACAGTGGTTTGTTCTTTTGTCCATAAAATGATTTCATACCATAAATCTTCCCAGAAGTTCTAATCTCGCTTCCTTGAATATATAGGTGTAATCTATGACCTTGATCGAGAGCTTGATGAATCAAGTACCCCGTATTTGCTAGTTTAAGGGCCTGATTACGCTGTAAAGTAAAAAGACGATCTATCACATGTTCTATGATCAAGGCTTTGCATTTTTGTGATTCACAAGTTTTCTTTAATTCCACCGATTTTTAATACATCTATTTTACCCTCAAGAGTGCCTCTCTTGACCCGAGCAGGGCCAATTGGCTTACATATACAAATATCAATTTCTAAACAATCCAAATACTCATTCCGAATAAGCGACTGCAGGCCTTCTCGTGATTACCAATCATTTCTATGCTTTGAAGCTTGTTTCGTTAAAAGACTTTTTGCTGCTAGTATACACGTAGAAAACCAGCAACTTCTCACACTGCTACAGTACGTGCCATATATAGCATTTTATGAAAACAGCAAAACCGCAACACAAAACCGCAAAAACCGAAGTTTTGAAAACCGCAGTCGGTGTTCAACACTGATAGCATTGGCTTCTACAGAAAGTGGTGTAGAGCCCGGAGGCTCTGGAAGGCTCAGTGCTCCTAGCCTAAGCCCCATTAGTCTTTTAAAAAATACGGCAAGAATGGCAAAACAGGTTAATAAATAGGTTTTTACAGATGAGATTCTGGTTACATGTTAGTAGTACAGGCTGCCTATTCATATCTGATTGTTGCCACGCAGTTCACGAACAAAATAAAAAGAGAGCAATAAAAGCATTAGCAACAACAACGACAACGACAAAGGTTGACCGATTTTCCTTCTTGGTTCTCAACTTGAGCCCCCTAGTTATTTAGCTATACACTACTGGCTACAGGCAAAGGGTTTGGAAAACAAAATTGTAGGATCCACTACTAGCTCAGCGCACAAAGTAACCTACTTTACCGCATTAACATAATAACGAACAGCAAATTCTCTATCTACAGAAGCAATATAGAATAAATTGCTAAAATAGGTTTAAATTTACTTGTGTTGTTATTGATACTGTTCCCAGCTGGTAATGTGAATCTTAATCTTGCATATCGGCCAGAATAGATCAAAATTTGTTGATTTGTGGTAGGAGACCAATACTTTACACGGAATGTCAATGGATGATGCTGAAAACGAGACAACACTTTTCAAGCAAGGAATATTCGATAATAGTATGAGCAATTTTGCGTAATATTTCGCAAAATTGTGTAATGCAGTGCGACACTGTGTAAAAATAAGCAACATTCTGTTGTCGTAAATTAGTTTCTAAATTAGAAATTAAGAAATAGACTGAAGTGTAAACACTCTTTCTTTTGCGAAAAATCAAATTCTATGCGCTCCCATAATTCAAACCTTTGGGAGCACGCAAGCTTGTAGAACTGCTCTGCATGTATTATCTAACTCATGTTACAATAAAAGCAAAAGTGGCAAGGAAAGCGAGCTTCAAAAACAACCTGCTAAGTATAACATTGTTGCAATCAAGTATCACAATGAATGCAAAACTACTCACTATGCTGTTACAGTTAGTAGTTGAAAACTTGCAAATATCAATGAAAGAAACCTCTAAATTGCAATGCATTTGACGCGCGTCATATCTAATTTCAATAAAATCCACCCTTGAAAAGTTCTTTACTAACCGTATCTTTCCAATGACTACATTCCAAGGAAAATACTGTTTTGATCTCAATCCCTGTTCGCGGTGAAATTGCACAAGATCCCAGGAAAGGTCCAGTGTTTGTAAAGAAATACTGACTCACTCTACCGGCAATCCTCCCCCTTCCATTATCATTTGGCCAAAAAGCTAACAATTCCACCTTGTAGAGTTGTCCAGGTATCATAGTGTTCTTTCTGATAAGAAGTTCATTGGAATTTAACTCAGGTCCAGCATTTTTGGTAAGAACATTATTACTAAAGATCTCTTTTATCAATTTAATCTCATCTTTTAACAATGTGCTGTCAGCAGAAACTAAATTTCCGCTAGTGCTACCATCTGCTTTTTTTGTTCCATTCACTTGTGCTCCATTTGTCCTATTTTGATGGGCTCTTGCACCATCTCCAAATCCGTCTCCATTGCCGCTACACCCNTTTAACTCAGGTCCAGCATTTTTGGTAAGAACATTATTACTAAAGATCTCTTTTATCAATTTAATCTCATCTTTTAACAATGTGCTATCAGCAGAAACTAAATTTCCACTAGTGCTACCATCTGTTTTTTTTGTTCCATTCACTTGTGCCCCATTTGTCCTATTTTGATGGGCTCTTGCACCATCTCCAAATCCGTCTCCATTGCCGCTACACCCGCTTGTGGAGCCACTACCTCCAGAACCAACAACTGCACCTGTCAACCCAAACGAATTACCGCAACCTCTACCACTACCACGGGAACTAGAAGGGCCTTGACCCGATCCAGACCCCGCTGTAGTTTGACCTCTTCCAGATCCGCTTGTTGAAGGGAACCCTGAATTACCTGATACAGACCCATTCGTGTCACCAGTATTTCTATTACCTTGTCCACTCCCAGTTCCAGAAGAGCCTGTCCCTCCTAAAATAGAGGTCGAATTGGTCGAATTATTTCCCGCCAGATCACCTGATCGGGTAGTGTTTATTTCGACAGTGCTGTTAGCTGCAGTATTATCTATATCGATAGTGCTATTAGCTACAGTGTTATTAGCGGTGCTAGAATCCGTTCTATTATCTACATCTCTTTTACTTCTGTGCACAACGCTCATACCAAAATCAAATGCTTCATCATCATTGTCGAAAGTTTCATCCTTCTCATCAGCTACGTCATCCCAGATGTTGCTAGCGCTGTCTCTCTTGTCATCTTTCATCATCAACAAATCTCTCGTCAGATCTCTTCTCACTCGTGGTTGAACTTCAAAATTTGTCCAGTTTCTTCTCAAATTGTCCAACTCTGATTTACAAATGACCATTTGAAACCCTGTCTCTACTGTACGTGGAGAAACAGATGTCTTATCCCCAACACTTTGGGTAGAAATCGTTGTTGGAGAAATTGTTGTAGCTGATGCTGTCATTGATTTTGCTGTTGAGTTTGTTTCATTCAGGTGATCAGAGCCTCTCCAGGCTGAGCCATCTGCTGGTACACAGGTACCAAAATGACGAAGAAATACTTTCATTTTAGGTGTAAACTGGACTTTCCACTGGAATACCATAGGATTGTTTCTACAGTCAATGCAAGATCCCAAAAGTCTTATATCATTATGGGTATTGACATCTCTGCCTCTACAATCTGTGCAGTCAATATGGAGCCTGTAAATAAATTAAATTTCATATAAAGATGAGTTAATACTGTTGTGTTCAAAATATAACACAATTAAAAAATTTTGGGGTTAATTAACAGATTTAAGATAATTTCAATAGTCTCTAGAAAATAATTATTGGAAAGTTTTCCTCATATCATTTTACAACATAGATTTTTTCTCCACAAAAGCTGCATAAGGTACGAAATTCAAAGACAGGGGTCTCAAACTCGCGGCCTGCGGGCCATTTGGAGCCGACAGAGCAATATTTTACGGCCCCTACCTGGATAGAAAGTATTGAAGAGTGGAATTCTCACAGGCCTCTCAGCCAGCTTCTGCCCTTGTCCTTCTTCAGGACTAGGCTATGAAGTACTAGCCTAAAGCATTCCACGATTTCTAGACATCAGTCAAGCTCAGAAAGAATGATCAGATTTGTTAATAAGGATATCTGAGAGAAATTTAAAATACAAATTTGTCGAATTCTGATATGATCCGACCAATGAGATTTACCTTCGAACAGTCCTATTGTGTACTTCTAAAAACTGCACAGCTCGGGAACGCTTCACTCCGCCTCTGCTAACAGTAACAAAAAATGCAAACAAAGACGATGACGTCACGAAGATGCGTGGTAAAAATCTTAATTTTGGCATAGTCCAGTTTACTCCAGCTGTTGTGTTCGGTCTGAAGCAATCTCCAAATCCATGGCTGAGGATACTTCTGCACTTCCATTCGTATCTGAAAACACAAATTCACACTTGTGCTAGGGAAAAGCAAAATTAAAAAAAAGTGATTGGGCTAACATGGAAGGGGAAACTTCGTAAAATGAAAGCAAAACACAAATTGCATTTTCTATTGACATGTTTCCTCATTAACAAGAACAAATACTTTATAAGAAAATAAGCGAAAATTTAACATTCAATAGTTGCTTACTGTCTTGCAACCAAGCTAATGTTGCAAAATAATCTAAAGAAGAATCTATGTATAAGTACTATAAATCAAATTCACATCTGTTCAAGCCATCAAGAAAATCTGCACACAAAACTATAACTAGCCGCATACTATTTAATCGTTCTGAGAATTGGACAAAAAAAGCTCAAACTACAATACCTAAAGTTTGTAAAATTCCGTTCATCAGGATCGTACGATTTTGAGGCATCTAGAGTAACATTTTCGTGACTTTTTCTTGATACCAAAATCATCTTTCCGCCTGCAATCATTGCCTGAATTTCTGATGGAATAATGTTTACCACACGGTGAAGGCGTGTGTGGACAATTGTATCCTTCATTTGCACCTAAAAAAAGATTCTTGCAAAGTAATGATTCAAAGTATAGAAAAGTATGGATAACAGCTGAGTATTGCTTGCCAATAAAAGTGCTATCCGGGTCATCAATGAGAGCCTATTGGAATATGGGTTGCCAAACATTTATTGTCCTTGGAACATATTTAAACTTCATGAGAACCAGAACAGCTTTAGAAATTGCTCAAAAACAAATGAAATACATGTGCAAAATAATTTCACTGCTTTCTAGATCTGCAAAATTACCAATAGAGAATTGTGCCTGGCTGAAATGAACGACCATGAAATGAATCAAATTGAAATGAAAAGCAACAAGATGAACCCAATTAAAATGAACCAGTGGAAAATAAGCCGAAATGAAGTGAACCACATTGAAATGAGCAAATTGGAATGAACTACATTAAAGTAGGGCAAATTGAGATGAACACAGCAAAATGAGCCAAATTGAAATGAACCACAATTGAAATGAGCCAAAGTGAAATGAGCCAAAGTGAACTGAGCCAAAGTGAAATGAACCACAGCGAAATGAGTCCTGATGTAATGGAACGACATGAAGTGAACTAAATTAAAATGAAACACAGCGGAATGAGCCAAATCGAAATAAACCACAAAGAAATAGGCAAGGATGAAGAGAACCAAATTGAAAAAAGCCGTAATGAACTTCACCAAAATGAAATTAACTAGAATTAAATGAACCACAATACAATAATGATGGTGTGAAATCAAACCGATTCAAAGTGCACCCGTTGTTCGATGCTTGTCTGGCCAAGCATGGCCAGTTTACAAAGCCTGGTCAAGTTTGCACTTGACCTTGTGAAAAGTACTCACAAAAATCTACCCACATATGCAATTTGAACCCGCATGATTTCATTCAAAACACCACTCTAGAGACCAGCAACAAGACTAAAAACGTTGTATCGAGTTTCATACAATTTTTGACGATGTCCAATTTAAATTGCTAATCACAAATACGATAGATTCTAACGACGACCAGTAAAGCATGTACGTGAAGCGATGAATTGTAAAACAACCTAAACATGGAATGGAATTTCGGAGCACTACAATAAGACATATTGTAGTGTTTTAAATGGAGGGGCCATTGCAAACCAACTTGTGCTGATGGGTAAAAAGAATTGAAAAGGAAATGAAACAAACTCCCATTCTCCATACCCTTACAGTTTTTGCAACTATTTCAAAATGAAATGCCAAACTGTCTATTATTCACAAAAGTTTCCTATTATATATGCAACATAATTGTGAAGAGCAATATAAACTGCAGAAGGCGACTTTTAACTGGCATACCACAAGTTCCATAACATATTTTCCAGTCGATAATGAATAAGAAGGAAGAACAAGCGATCTCTCTGAGAAAACCAATGGCGATACACCAATTTCCAATGGGCTTTTCAGAACTCTCTCCCCATTCAATACTTGGAATACCTAAAAAGAGAAGAAAGTGAAGAAATGAGAATTGACGAGGATCTACGAGCGCAAAACATGGCAAAGAGCTAACTAACAGCAGCTGAAATAATAAAATATTTTGTGGCCCTATTCTAGTCCTAACAGATTGTATGTTCAGGGTTTTCACTGAGTCAAAGTTGAAATTCCAGCCAAAGTTTCAGAAAAAGTGGCCTTTCTCCGTCTTTTTGGACAGAAGAAACATTCTTTTCCAGCCATACCATGAATTTTGATATGAAATTCCAGCCATTGAAAATGCAGTCCGACTATTGTCCCAAAGTATTGAATAACCTTAAAATTTCAAATAAATTGAATTTCCTATATACTTTCAATGTCTCCCAGTAAGCCACCCACAGAGAGTAAAGAACACTTCCAATTCTGGGTCGACCTGGTAAAAAAAGGCCTGTCGCACGTGATATTGAACAATCTTTTTGTCTTTAATTCTGGTTCTTGATAAGATTGTTTTTTATTTAATAATGCCTTTAATTATTAGTAGTCCCAAAAATAATTAAAGGCATTATTAAATAAAAAACAATCTTATCCTTTTCCTTAGGAATACCTTTTCCAGCCAAAGTAGAAGAAAAACCTGTTATTTTTAAGCTTTACCAGCCAAATTCTGAAAAAAGCCCATCTGCCATCTTTTTCACCAATTCCAGCTTTTCCAGCCGGAGTGGGCACCTGTATGCTGTGCTAAGAGGTAAAATCTTATGCAGCCTACTGAATCCAAATATGAAGTGGATGGTCCCAAAAGGCCGACCACAGCTGGTTGAAGGTCAGCAAAATCTCCGATCTACAATCATTTGTATGCGCAACTCATGTAATTTTCCATAATGAGCTCGGATAAGAACATTTATTTTTGCTAGTATTTCCTTTGCTGAGTGGCATTTAATGCTTTCGGCACTTCTACAACACTGTGCATGCCAGTATTATGAGACGAGGCCGGCATGAAGTTGCCGACGTGGAAGTGAGTTTTGCCGGCAATTAGGTTGGCACTGCCGAATAGCGACCTGAATTAAGAGGGCTGCCTATGTTCACAGGTTCTAATTACGTCAATCCCTGAAGAGAAATGAACAACCAGTATTATAACTCTAGTACAAACTTTACCTCTTGAGGGAACTTCAAGGAAACTATTAGCTTAAATTCTATTGAATACAATTGCATCAAAATGTTGAAACTTTGATGGAAATTTCAAAGAGACTTGCTACTCAAATTGAAGCTCTAATGCAACGGCCGGGAACTTATGGCTCGCGAGCGACATGTGGCTTTTATCAAGACTGCATCTTGCTCTCTGCCTCGCAGACAAATCTTCGTAGACTTCTTCAAAGCACTGCCAAACAGCGAATACCTTCAAAAAGGCCTTCCAAGTTACCACTTGCGTCCTCTTCAGTTGGCGTATACCCCGAATTGCTAAGTGTGCTAACTAGAAGATTTTGTGGTCCCATGCCACACCAATGCCCAATTGTATGGCTCTAATGGAAAGCCATTTTAAATTTGAGGCTTCCACGGCTCTCTCAGCCAAAACGGTTTCCGGCCCCTGCTCTAATTTTACAAATCGTTCCGGACCATATAAGTAGAGTCCAGAGCATTTAATCTGGGAATTAACATGAAACAGCTACAAAAATAAATCGTCAAAGCATCACCTTCCAATTGTATATTGTCTTGTTTGTAAATGAACAGTTGACACGGACATCGATGTCTAAAATAACTTTGGCAGAGACCCGAACATACTGAAAGAAATCGACACTCTAATACCAAACAGCTAATATGAACATAATCGGATGAAAACTACTTGTTAACGTAATCATTGAGAATTTTGTATTTGGCTCAACAGAATATTTTATTGCGTGTCACTTGAAACAATAATATGATTTTTAAGATTGCACTTGTAATCCATAGAGAATGAACCGAAATAGAGCATGAGCAGTTCTCATGTGCAGCTATAAGTATCTGAAGCCAACTGATATAAAGAAATTCACTTATTCCTTGCCTTGTAAAAAAACTTATGAGTTTGTGAACGTCATAAGCAGGGTACAAGCGGGAGTTAAAAAAATAGAGAAGACCTCTTAATGGTGTCTGTCCTAAGTAGTATGATTCATGAACTTGATAGCATCAAAGCTAAAGGAAAAGATATTTAAAGCCAAGGTTACGTTCTAGCCAACCTAAACTATTGTAAGCGAAATTCTGCCGCAAAAAATGAAAAGGAAACAGTAAATTGAATCAACATAACAGTAAATGGAAGACTAGACAAGGATGCCAAAGTTAATATGAAAGTTACCTCAAGATATGACGTATTCGACACAGAGATAATCGGTTTTTCACAATAGTATGACATGACAAATACTTGCGTAAAATCTTCTTTGAAACTGATAGGATTCTTTGCAGTTACTTTGACGCTGTAATTACCTAGCCTAAAGAAATTATTACACTCAAAACAACTTCATTTGTCTGCTCTTTCTATTGAAAATCCATAGGGAATAATACAAGAACAAGCAGCAGAGTGCAATACTACTCTACCTTGTATAGTTATGAAATACAATGGAATTTGTTGTAGCAAGATAACTGCCATCCCCAAAGTCCCAATGATAAGTTACATCCGATCCATCTGCAACACTTGCATGTAATTGTGTGACTTCTCCAAACAAGAACGGCTTGTATGTAATATCAACCTGGTCTCGGGGAAAAGCAATATATCCTTTACAAACAGCAACTACTAATTGAAATGTAGAAAAAATAGAATTATCCGTACACGCAAATTACTTTGCACATGCGATCGCACATGCGATCGCACTGGTAAGATAACGATACATGTGCATCTTGCAGAAAAGGAAATAATAGAAAAGCCGTCCAATAAGCAACAAAGATTAAATATGTTGACCAACTATCTACAAAGGCTACGACCTTTCACAATTATCCTAGCAGAATATGACGTTAAGAGCGAACTCTCAGAAGTTTGCGTGTGCAATGGAAAGCACGTGCAAAGTGATCTGCACCTATGTGGGAACGTATGGCTGCGATCACAAGCATTATATTACAAGGACTGAATTCTACTTCTCCCATTAGCAAGAAAGTGCAACACAAAATTTCCATACTGAAAATTCCTATAGGTAAAGATTCGTCATGAGAGAACCCTGGCGTGGTTATCATTCAACTTGGAAACAATTATATGACTAACAATGGAAATAAATAAAAGAAAAATTGCACGAAACAATCGATTATATGTAAAAACATGGTCAAAAAACGAATATGCTTCAGAATAGAACTCTAGAGAGGGGAAACTGCTCAGAGAGAAAACGGAGAAGGTCTGAATCATTGAAAATAAAGGTATGATAAAAATAAAAATATAAAACATCGTACAAGCATTGAACTATATATGGTTCAATGAGTACAAACAATATAATAAAGCATATGACAATCAATTAAAAAAGATGATACTCAAAATTAAAATTACTATAATCAAAATAATATGATGATAATCAAAATAATATGATGATAATCAAAAAAATGTGATAACGAATAATATGATGATAATCAAAATAATATGATGATAATCAAAAAAATGTGATAACGAACATGAAAAAATGAGATGCAAAATTTTAAAAACGAAAATTACGAAAATCAACATCAAAAGTTGCAAAACATATGAAAAAACTGAATTAGCGATATTAAGACATTCGCAAAATTCAAGGCCTTCTATCTTCTATACTAGATCAGCTTTGTCCAATACTACTTCTCTCATAGCTCAATAAAGTAAACCAGTTAAGCAGTGCAAGAATAAATTATGAACAATGCTCTATAATGGAGACTAGATCCACGGTTAACAAAGCTACCAAGTGGCTTAAGCATCGAATAAAAAAGATGGGGGTTTTACAAATCCTAAGTTACGAACAATGTATTACTAGAATGCATGTGCTTTAAATTCGCCTGAAAAACATACCTTTGTAATTATCTCATAAATATGTACAGTGACATTCCTTGAATACACTTTACTTACAAAGTTCTCAGCGCATACACGGGCTTCAAACCTAGAGTGATACAAAAGATGATACTAGTTGCAGTGATGCAATGACAGCGGTGACGTAATGATAGTAACATACTGACAAAGGCTTGTGCCAATGTGAAAATGTTCGAAATGATCAATAATACTGATGGTACTCATAATAGTGATGATGTAGATCAGCGGTCTTCAACCTTTTCGATGGAGCTGAACCCTATGGACACATCCCAGTGGCTCAAGGAACCCCTGCTCGCAAATCTGCACAAAAGAAAAAAAATCCCCCAGATCATAGCACTTGTGTAACCACTAGCGGAGCAGTCGGACTGTACTGGACGAATATTGTTTGAAAATCACTGATATAGATGAAGTTGATGCATGAAGACTGCAATGATGATTACACTGATGGATGCCCCCCAAGGGGTGGATGCACACCTCCTCCTAGTGAGCAAGGGGAGGCAACTACCCATAGGTTGATAGTAATTCATTTCGCAGAGTTTCAGAATTGAAGCAGATATCGATGACCCGATGCAAACTCTCCAACCAGTCTCAACCAGGCTCAATGGGTCACGTGGCAGTCCTGTCAAATAGCTGTTGGGGATAAAAAATTGAATGCATTCAGCAGAATCCACTCTTCTTAGGAAAATAAAAGTAAATATATAACTGCTAATGACAACCACAAGTAAGACAATACTTTAAATAGGTGCCCACCTTCCACTAGTCTTATATCTGTAAATGAAATTCGCTAAGGTACCGGGAAACCGCCCTCCATCNCTCCCAACTCCCACTTGTAACGAAGTGATGCAGTGAAGAACACACGGTCTACATTTGGAGTGGCTTTCAATACAATGTTTGAGTTGACTGAGGACACATTTGGGCTTAACGCAAGCTTTACACCTGGAAAAGGAATTCTAATTATATATCAAGGAAATCAAAAATCCAACAGGGAAGGACGACGACGGCAATTTGTAGTATATTTCTATAAGGCAGTTTAATTAATGATTGTCAAGAGTAAATGCTAGTGAAATGAACTATTTAACTAGTTTATCAATAATGAATTTGTGATTTATCAGTAATTTAACGTTGAGCCAACCTCGTGAATATGACAAGTGAATGCTTTAAGGGAGAGACAATATTGAAAAGGTCGTTTATCATGCGCAGGAGTGTAATATCCTTACGCTAATGCAGCGTCAGTCAGAGTATCACACCAACCTCATTGCTCAAAAATATATACGAGATTTTATTCTCAAAAACTGCTAAGTGTAATCAATTTTCAAAAGACTGATTGAATGATAAATTCGTGAATCAATTCGACTGAGCAGTTTATTCACCGATTGATTAACTGAACAGGCTAAATCAGCAATTCATGGCACTGCAAAACGAGTGGATCTTTAGAACACAAAGTGGCAAGCGTTATAGAAAGTCATAAATTGCTCTAACAGAAAACTTACTTTTTATTTCCGGTTCAAGGTAAATAATTTTACTAGTTTCCACTCTACTGACATTATTGTAGACTGCTACCTTCAACCGATATTGTGATNTCTGACGATTGAGAAAGGAAGTTCTATGAACGGTTTTTCTGTTGTTCGTTTCTCCCCACTTTCCAACGTCCATTCATATTTTGCATTTGTAAAAGATCCATACACATCCAACAAAATTTTCATCCTTTTTCCTGCAGTAGCAAAACTGGTCCTAATTAGCGCCCCTGTTATAATGCCTTCTACAATAACTTTTCCTGGAAAAACAATGCTTTGCGAACCAAGCTTATTAAATGCTGTGATGTTTAATGAGAACACTCCTCTTTTAGCATAAGCATACGGTTTCCTTCTCAAAATAAAGCAAGAACAATTCCATTTTATACGACTGTAGTCAAGTTCTACATTCTTCAATGGCATGTCGTCTCCAAAATCAAAACGCAATATTGCGAAGCTACCAGCATTAATTAAAACTTCAACGAAGAACGGTTTATGTTGTGAAATGGCGTACAACCCATCTGGTATGTGCTCGCCTCCATAAATATTAACTAATCGAAAAGTATTTATGCTCTCTACTCCAAGAACATCTACACATTGTTTGAGCCAAGAATAGGCATTCGAGACATTACAGCACAGTGAATGAATGCCTCCGATGATGAATTTATGATGAAATGTATCATTAAACGTGTATTCTTCAATTGACTTGTTCGCAAACTTCATCATTTGTCCGTTAATACTCCAGGTAATTATCACGGATCTGCGCTGTCTCTCGATTGGTAATCCGTGGCTAAATGATAGATTGGAACTCGATCTTAAATCGCTATCCTGCCGCCATGGCACTGTCAAAGATGTATGACAAGAAAATTTGGAAATGTTTGCGATGTTCACATGCCTCGCACTGATCACCGATACATTGGAGATGACTGGAACACTGGCGTCAAAAATTGTGACATATTTTTGTCCGCCACATCTTAGATGCGTTGCATACGTACATCTGAAAAGACAGTTCAGGGCGTCAAAATTTTTGACGGTTATCGTAGTTTTTCATCTACATACACTTTCTTGATTTGATAAGAATACCTACCATTTTTGAGTCTTAATATTTTTAAAACGTTTCACTTTGAGCCGGAGGTTATTCTTAATTATTTGAGTAACAAAAGGTACAAATTTTTCTGAAAATCAAAGAAGACTTCAAATTCTTGTCGATGTACAACTACATTATAAATAACAAGAACTGAACAATAAATTTGATACCCACCACATAAGATATAATCTAAAATTGCTCTAATATTCACAAATTATTCCAAACTTCAATGAATTTGAGCATTAATAGTCTTGTAGATGATATATTCTTAAAGGTGTGTAGTTCTTAGAAGTATGAAATGAGTTGATTTAGCTAAGTATTTATAGACTAAAGTGCTGAGTAATACTAAACTAAAGTATCACATCTGCATCTTTGAAAATATGGGCGTTGTTGCAGCTAAAACCCCTTTAAAAAAAGTTTTAGAAATCACTACTTTACACTATCGTTCAAATGATTTCAATTTCTCGAACCAGTCGATATACTACAACGTATTACTTCACCTTCCCACCAGTTCCACCACCACCATTTCCACCATTTCCACCACCACCATTTCCACCATTTCCACCACCACCACCACC
>OLMO02000257.1:16375252-16387156 GCA_900291935.2 Cassiopea xamachana | reverse complement strand
TATATATATATATATATATATATATATATATATATATATATATATATATATATATATATATATATATATATATATATATATATATATATATATATATATATATTTGTAATTCAAAGGAGCTGACTAACTACTAGTAGTAGAGCCGCAATAGGTCCGAATTTTTTAGAAGAAGTATAACTTTCCAGTTATTTGTAATTTACTTGTTTATGTTGAATGTACTTGCCAATAAATTAGAAATAAATAAGCCCGTAGTTTGTAATCGAATCAGTTGAGTTAGTTGAGTGAGTTGAGTTGAGATGAGATGAGTTGAAGTAGAGACGGAGAAAAAATGTTAGGAATTGTAATATGATGAAGCGTACGATGTATCAATGAGTATTCTTCGAAGATTCTGAGTTCATGAATATATGTTAGAATCAGCACAAATAGAGTTAGATTGCGATATACAACAAAGACCTCGTAGTGACAACTGTTTGTTTCAAGTAGTAATGCAAACAGAAGCTTGCTGTGCTGTGGGCAACTCATTTCAAGCTCAGATAGCTAGGAAGAAGAGATAGACAAGCAAATGCTTATCAAACTGCTGCTCTTATACTTCCATTTCGGGTAAGCAATGCTCAAATGATGATTCATAATCTTTATACCAGATCTGGGGAGCACGTTTATGAGTGCGGTCAATTTGCTTGTTTGCATCTTTATTACAAAACATCCATATCAAAGAGCAATAATTAAAATTCTATAAAATTACTGCATTATAAATAGCTTGTGCCTGTTGCATAGAAGTGCCTAGAGAAAGCAGTGATCTTTTTATTTTTTTATAGCATAACCTCTCAACATGTTTACGGCACATTAATTTGCTGTCTATTTCAATCCCTAGTAGCTTAACATTATCTTTTTTTTAGTTTCTTTACCTCTATGTTAAGACGTAGTCGTCAATTTGTTTTCATGCCGAAGAACATCAGCGGAGATTTTTTTGGATTGACTACCATAACATTGTTCCTAAACCATTTAAGTAACTTACAGAGCACTTTTGCACCTGCCTCTACCAGTGTAAAGTGTGTCAGACTGCTACTGCTAGTATATGATGACTGTAGCTATTCAGTGATGATTTGAATAAATAAACGGTTAAATGACATTTTTAGTTCATAGATAGATTGCTTGAAAAAGTAGATGTCATCTTAGTTTAATGGAAGTTGAGGACACCTTGATATGTAATTTCTACATTAATAGAAAGGGATCTGTTAAGAGCATCTGTACCTACAATATACTGTCTATCGATAAATCCTAAGGTTGTGATTCGAGCAAATACTGTATTTGGATTTTTATTTAATGGAAAGCTTTTCATTTCCATGCAAATGAGGAGCGGCATGTGGCAATAGAAATTTATGACGGGTTGAAAACAGCTGGTGAACAAGAGACTGAGCCTGTAATAATCCATCAATTTAATAGAGGTATATAATGCTAAATGGCTAAATAGTCAGTTTCATTGTGCATTTTAGTTGAAGCTGCTGAAATATGAAAATGAAGACATAGGCCTTGGCAGTGCGAAACAGTTTTCAAAGCTTTGTCTAGAGGCCATCAAGAGTAAGTACTATAAAAATAGTCTGCCAGCTTTCCCAAATGATTGCTTGGAACTTTAAAGCTCTTGGGGCGCACTTTTGCACCTACCTTCCCCAACGTAAAGTGTGTCAGGCCGTCATCGTATACATGCATATAAATATAAATATATAAATATTCTGGATTATCCTTCTGTTTTAAAGCGCTCAATGTCATTAGACAGAGCTAGCTATAGCTATAAATTTTGGAACAAGACTTAAGCTGTTACTCGGAGTTTCAAGCTTCATGCGTTCATCAGACAACTTTCAACTACACTCTATGCTTATTCAATATATGGATCTCAAGCGAGCCCAAGGGTGATCACTTGAACATGCTTGACAAGTGGTATTTGTTCTCGTGCCTGCACTTAGAGAAACGAGCTCAGTTCCTTTGTTTAGTTTCAGTCTTTTGTCCACTTGGATAATGGCAAGTGTTTCTTCTAAGCAAAGGTAACATCGTTTTGTTGTGCTTGAGTACGCCTGTGCTCTTTCTTGATAGACCATTTCATTTCAAATAGTCTTCAAACTCCTTGTTCGTTCTCTTCAAGTTCCATACGCTTTTCGATAGTTCAGCTTTGTACTCATATTTTTCGTGCGTCAGCAATTGTTTGTGGTTGGCGTAGCGTTGTTTGAAAGTGTTCTCTGTTATCCCAATATACATCCTTCTCTCGTTATTGAAGGTGGTGCTGAATTCTGCATAAATTATATTGCTTTTTGCCTGGCAATCTCCGTCCATCGAGCATTGTTCTTTTCTTCTGCAATTACAAGCATTTTTTGTATCAATCTGCTTTTGCATCAATTTGTATAAAACAGTTTCCATATACATCAAAAGTTACATAAGGGATGATATTGAATTCCCAGATAAAACACAAAAGGACATAGATGACTCAGAAACTCTGTTAACTCTCGATGCAACTAGTGTCTATACGATTACAGATAACCAGTTAGGAGTGGAAGCTATAACCTATTTGGTTTCTTAGGACCCAAGCCTTTTACCAAGAAATGTTTCAAAAGATTTTATCATAAATTCATTAAATATAGTTCTTTAATACAACACATTCACATTTGATACCGACTATTATATACAAATACGGGGAACAACAATGGGCACAAAAGTTGCACCAACCTATGCAACCCTAAGTATGGGATGTTTAGAAATTTGTCTACATCATCAGATTGAGGAGAAATATGGCATCAATATAAACAGTCATTTCATCAACAGATGGTGGAGGAATCTAGATGACTACTTCCTTATTTGGGACACTACGATTGACTCACTAGAAAATCTACTATCGATTTTACAAGGCTTACATAAAAGCATTAAATTTACTGCGGAAGAGAGCAGAAAAAAATTAGCTTCCTAGACATAAATTTGGCTACAGAAAATACTATAATAATAACAGACCTCAGCCAAAAACCAACAGATAGCCAACAATACATTCATTTTAAATCCTGCCTTCCTTCACACACAAAAAGAAGTATCCCTTTCAGACTTTCACGACGGTATTGCACAATAATAGAAAAAGGACCACCAGGAATGAAAAACTAGGTAACTTAAAATCTTGTCTGATAAAGTAGTCTTATAGACAATGGAATCAAGAAGGTCATCAGTATATCTTTAAAAGAGTTACGCCAACCTGAGCAAAATAATAGCATAATTCAAACATTAGCTTTTGTAGCAACACACAATTCCCACCAATCTAGATATGTTTCAAGTTCTTAGAATTACAATTTCACTCCTCGATGCTAGTCCTAAAATGAAAAGAGTCATGGCAAATGTTAAGCCAATCAACATCAAACTCCAGTCCCCAAATATAAAACAAATGCTGTCTAGAGCGAAGTTCACCTCAAATATTGCAACTTTGCAAAATCATGAAGGTATAACTCAAGAAGTTACATGCCTCAAACCTTTTTCTATTAGTTTCCATGCTGAACTCCGAAAATAGAGCATTCCGAAGACTTTCGGGCCTCAGTACATGGAATGCATCTTCAATATCAACTGGATCAACTGTTCGGTTCTGTTGTTCATAATCTTGCTTTTTTCTTCTTGTTCTTCGTAATCCCAGGGCCGTAATTTCAACAAAAACTTTGAGGGAGCTAATGTCCAGTGTAATTTAGCCAACCTTAGCTACCGCAATGACCTAAGGTAATTGCCTGAAACAGCGGGGGGTCTGGCGGGCGCTGTAAGCCACCCAGCGGGTCTAGGGCAGAGCACTGGGAGGGGTCCAGGGGGCGGAGCCCCTGGAAGCTCCACAGGCTTTGCCTTCTCTGAGGCCTTAAAATGACTTAGGATCACGAAAGTTCTCTTTCTGCACGGAAATAGAAAAACAGCAGGAATAATTACTGTATAGCCTTTGGATATTCATTGCATTATAAGAAAACGAGAGTCAGGAAAGCGCTCTCACGTGCCGCTAAATTTGAATGAATGTTTTTTACCCAAATCTGTAGGCCTAGGCCTTAGAAGTCCATTTAATAACATCAAGCCACAACCTAAATCCGCCCCTGTTCTTCAGCACTTTCCAGTTCTATTGGAAGATATTTAGGAGTTTTTTAAAATATGGCAATTCACAGAATCACTATTTTCCCGGTAATGCAAAAATGTAAATTTATCAAACCATTTGGGGTTGAACGCTCGCTTCTGCTTCCCTGTGTCACTCATTGGAAACTTTATTGATCTCGGTTGGTGTGGCTTTTCCGGAAAATCGCCAGTAGATGAAGAGCTCTTCCCAGAATCTGCAGATGCCATTTTGAAAAATGATCTGCTTTCTTTTTCCGCTTATATTTTGTAGAAGGAGAAATCCAATTTGTATTTTCTTTGTATGATGATTCAATTCGAGACTCGGATTCGAAATTGAGATTCGAAATGTGTAATTTTAATAACAATTGTAATAAAAAGTTTCTTTTGTGAATTGAAGTGTACATTTTTTATAGTTTTAAAGCGTCTAAAAATGCAATGCCGTTATTAAAACAATTTCTGCAATATAGAAAAAGTCTGGCCTAAGTGTGGCCAAATTATAAAGAAAAAGTTTAGAATATGGAGTGAATATACTGTAGTGCTCCCTAGTAATCTAAAATGCAGTTATTGATGTTGATGCATTCTCTGACCTTCTAAACGCAGTTTAATTTACATAAAAAAATTTTGTATCATCAAAATTATTGGGGGGCTTCAGCCCCCCTAGCCCCCCGGAAATTACGTCCCTGTAATCCTGAGTCTGTCTATTATAAAGATAAAACAGAAAGTTTCACCTGTGATATCCCTTCTTGATTGCCTTTTTTGAGTTGATGGAAGGAGTAGTCTTACGACATCGTAAAAATTTGGCGAATGTTTGACACCCTATTCCCCCTTAATTGAACAATGTCGTTGCAACAAGATCCGCATGATAAATGTTGATGAAAGTGATTTTATCCCCTAATTCTAAATAAAATAATGTTTAAAAAGTCGAGAAAAATTGCACGTTTAGTGCAATAACAACTGTCTAAGTTGTCCAAATGACATTTCTGAATGGTATTGTTATAAAAACATGTTTCGACGATCTGGTCCTCATCAATTTATAAAGATGAAAAGTTCAGTAGAACAATGCTCTAAAGTTGTAATGTTCAATAGAAGAACAAAGATAACTTCACGGATTTCTAGATTGTATACAGTAAATTAAAGCCCCATGTGAGGATTAACTTAAGAGAGATTGGGCAGTCACATCCTGCAATTGCAGAAGGCAAAGAGATGCCAAGACAGTGCTTGAGATAAAGCCGATTGGATACAGAAAGAGGGAGAGGAAGATTGCAGATACCATGGGGCAATACATTCACAGTGAATTTAAAGGTGCTAGATAAAAGAAAGAGTGAATTCGAGAAAGATGCAACTTGGAAATGGAAAGATGCAACTTAGTGCATAAAACTAAGGGATCTTCCAGAAAAAGAATTGCTCAGTACTTTCTGAAAATTAAATATGGTTACAAAAACTATATAGATATTAGGAGACCTTTTCAGGCTCAGAGACTTCGCTAACTGAGGGTTCTTCTCGGTTCTCTTGACATAAGAGAAGCGTGATATTTCGTGAAAGCATCATCCCAATACTAATTAATTTTTTGAAAGACTTTTTTATCAAGGGCCGTGGTCCCTCAGCTCTTACAGAGAAAGGTCATTCTTTTAGCATGCAAGATATCCAGCTTTTGAATAGTGTTGAATCAAATGCTACATGCTTCATACAAGAAATGCCATAGAAATATGGAAGCTTCTTGGTGTATGGACTAAGCCTGACATTTGAGTTAACCTCAGCTTGGCCATTCCACCTTCAAAATCATGTCATAGCTACTGGTAAGTAGCAATCGACTCTCTCTCGCTAGCTAAACTGAATGAAATCATTATGCTGCGATTTGAATAAAAAGCAATTTTCATGGGATATTGACTTAATAAATAGTTTGATGGAAAAAATAGACACTCAACAAAGTGACAGCATTGGAAATGTTAGAATAATAGAAGCTGATGGCACCTTGATAAGCAATTTGTACATTTACAAAATTATACCTGTTAGGAACATCTGCTTCTTCAAACAATGACAAAAGTGTAAAGAAAAGCCACCCATTTCAAGAATTTAATTGAGAAATGGTATTTTCTTAATATAAATAATTGTTGTCGTGATTCAAGCAAGCACTATATTTTGATTGTTGTGTAGTTTATTGGAAATCCCTTCCTTTTTATGTAAAGCAGAAGAGGAATAAGGCAAACCTAATTAATTGGTTAAGAAAACCATGCTAATAAAAGATTGCAGCTGCCACAGCTTATCTTCAGTAATCGAAGTATGTTAGACTGCATAGCTAAGACTGCGTTGCTGTACTTTATAGCTTGCATTTACTTAAAAGCTTATATATCTATATATGCCTATGCAGCTGGACATGTTCATTATGGTTTTGTCTAGAGACCTATAGACGTAAAAGATTGGAAAATAATATTTCATTTTCAAAAACGATGCAGAAATGTAGTGAAGTATGAGTCAGTGGTGACTATTGTGTTCCAAATACATCTTTTCTCTATCAATAAATCCACAGGTTGAACAGGAAGCAAGGTATTGAAATATATCTGGCAAAATAGGTCTTGTTCGCGATTTGACAAACATAATTGGTGACAAATTCTTAAGCATATTCTGCCTTTGAGGATATCAGATTTTGAGGACAGGTGCTGATCGATACGCGACGAAGGGTAACTTCTCCGTACCACCCAGATTTCACTAATCTACAAAGGGTACCGTCGTAGGACTTCGAAGCTCTCCATTTCCCTGATAATCTGAATAAACCAGCATGAAACAAGGGAGATTACCCCCATCATCTGTCAATACCTAGTACTGAATGCAGGAAAAGGGTCCTACAACCTAAGCTTATGTTGACTTTAGGATACCAATCACAGTGTAATGATAACCTATTAATTGGAATAAAGTAGTCACTGCGCACGATATCTAGCCAAAATTCTGGCACCATTCTCAAATATAAGAATATGCATTCAAATCACTGTGAGATTGTTAACCCACCCAAATTGTCATTGTCAAGTCGCGAACAGGTCAATAGTAAGCATTAATTTTGTCTTATTTTCCTCTAAAGCTTGCCGGACACATTGGAGATATAGGTGAGCAGCATTCTCATTGTCAAAGCACTCACCATTAATAGCGAACTTGCAGTATAGTAGTTTATTTAATGGGTTAAGCACGACATGGTTTCTGGGACGCCAGAATAATGCTAAGGCGAGGGGAGAAGAGTTATGGAGGAAGGTCCTTTTGGTGCTCAGGAAGAATCTTCTTAAAAGCCAGTAGTTTTGAAGCACATTATTAGCCGTCAAATCTAAAGAGCTAAATTTTGTAAGGATACTCCTTCCTATGTTATGAAACTATGAACATAACTCATTCAAGGCTATGAATAGTGAGTGTAAAAGAATATATTTCATTCCTCCACCTCTGCTCTTTGAGTATAGAAGTGGCACTGCTCAATTCATAGTGTCCTACTCTGGACAGCCTGGTGCTTTCCTCTTTTTGACCAGGCGTTTTGTGCTGAGCTGTAGATTGAAGATAGCAGTGATATTAACGAAGCCACACTTCACTTCAAAGATATGTAGATGGTTTGTTATCTTTTTGCAACTTTTACATCATACTAGAAACATATATTGGACTGCTGTGTTCTTTTTGCTCATTGACCAGAGAATCATGCCTAGATGGGATAGGCAAACAAGTTTTCCATTCTGGTGTTGCTGGGCCTCACGTATGGCATCAGATTGACCGCCATAAGATAAAAATTCATCATTTTATGTGGCTAGGCTTCAGTTTGTACCTCAAATTGACACCCCTCCAAGAAATAAAAAGTTATCACTATTTACTATGTAGTTGGAGTTCATTTTTGACCTGAAAGTCAACTGGATAAAAGTGATCATAACTCTGTGGTGGTATTTACTATGAACAATTAGTACAAATATGCAACTGTTTAGCAGGTGTGTACAATTTTGTTCTCATAGGCTCTAAGAAGTTTCTTGCTTTTTCTACATTTTCTGCAACTTCAATTCCCTTGACTGTCATCTTCCTCTTTACTTCTTTGAGCTTCACTTTACCTGCATCAACTATTCATTTATCTACGTTATCTATTAGCAGTTTTAAAAAGGACTTAAGCTTCTTTATTTCATTGTCTACCTCACTTCTTTCATTATGGCTCTCTTTGAAAATCTGCCCAATTTCTTAAAGCTTCTTTACTCTTGCTGATTTGTTTCTCATGCTTTACTAGCTTTTCAACCCATTTTGAGTTTGCCTGTACCACATATGAATATGAGAGTTCTATGCCCTCTTCTGTTTTATCTGAGTTACAGTCAGTTCTGTCGTCTGGAGTCACATCAAATGGATAGATTGGATTCCATGCTATCCGGTCACATTCACACACAAGCAGAAGAGCAAAATGTACCAGTTGTGGTCTGTTTAAGTCATGAAGACTTGTTTGAATCATTGTCTTGTAAACATTATTTTGGTAAAATTGAGGTCTTGCAGCACAGAGTGTACCTCATTTAAGTACTACAGAATTGATATCATATCTGGCAATTATTTGTTCAACTTTATAGTGTTGCTCCAGGGTAGAAGGGAAGTACTTTTTATTTTCCTGGAGAAGTGTATTTAGGCACCGTCTGGTGGTGATGAGGTGGGCATGCTAAATGAAGAAGATATGGAAATTGATGAAAATTGTTCCAAATACAAATTATTCCTGATTCCAGGAGGTGATAGGACATGATTTAAAGGATGCTGGGTTGTGATAATAGGCTAAAATCATGTCACGGCACAACAATGTGTCTTTCTTCTGGCTACACCCAGACTAACAACGCATCTGGATACTATTTGCTGAATAAATGATCCCACCTGCTCGCAATAGGGTATCTGGATTTTATCTGGTCACATTTGGTCGTACAAATTAACCAAGACACTCTCCCTACAACAAATTTTATCTAGTCGCACCTGATCACATATTACAAATGAAAATATAATATGGCTACAACTGGTCACTTTGGTTACATCTGATGTTAGCAGGTTAAGGAGCTGTTTTTGCTTGTGGCCTGAAGTGAGACCCAAATCTAAATCATTGATGACTTTTTGTCCACTGTGGGATCAATTTAAGGTATAAAGTGAGACCCAACCCTGAAATTAGGATGACTTTTTATCCTTAGAGTGACCAAATAAGGTCTAAAGTTAGATCCAACCATATGATAATGATGACTTTCATCCTTTAGAGGAGGGGCCAATTTAAGGTCTAAAGTGAGGCCCAACTATAAAATACTGATGAATTTTTATCAATTGTGGGGTCAATTCATATTCCAAACTGATGAATTTTTATTCTTTGGGATGTTTGGTCAACTTAAAGTCCAAATTTGGCCCAACAAAAATAATTACTACTTCTTTCCAGTTGAAGACCAACATAATGGTTCAAAACGAACCCTTACCAATTAAAAATAATTACTTTCTATCATTTGGGGGTCAATTTAAGGTCCACACTGAAACCCAAAAAAATAATGATTGCTTTTTATCCCTTTGTAGGGTCAACTTAATGCACAAATTCAGGTCTAACCCATAGAGTTAGGAGAACTAGAGAGCCTACTAGGTCACGTGATGCGTGGCAACAGAGGAGATCCAAGATGGCCCCTATAGAGTGGCAAAAGTAAACAACGCGTGAATATCCTTACTAATGAAACCTTTGAGAAAACGCCGTAGCAACGCTGTTGGCAAATATGTTTGTTCGAACTGCATCTTTGCGCTATATTTAACCTTCGAAAAACGCAGAAATAATTGACAGAGATGTGCATTGTGTAGTGGTTCCAACATTTTAAACGCACATAATAGCATTGTAATAATCCCAAAACCTTGTTCTGCGATCGAAAGTGTGAACCAAAAACTAAACTTTAGCAAGTAAGTAAAAGTACTCACAAGAATATTTTACAACATCTTTGTTTCGCAATTGATTTGATGGTGTAAGCCTACCATACAATGTAAAGCAGAGGGTGATTGCTTTGTAGGTATGGTCCTAAAGTCTTTCATGCCCTAGATATTGGCTCGGCAGTACTCTCAGGTGCCAAATAAACTGCCCCTCGCTTATTAATTTTTCGATTTTTCTCAACCCCTTGGACCTTAGTAGGACCACCCGTTTATTAATTTAAGGAAACTTACTTTTTTACGAACTCCTCTTATCATTTCCTTCATTGTTAGTACTATTCGCCAATAATCAAGGTAAAATAGAATAATTCCATATATATTGAAGCTCTATGCTTTGTGAAAACCTGTTTTTGTAGGTATGGTCCTAAAGCTTTTCTAACCATCATGTTCTAACCATTTAAAGAAAGTCATTTCTCAAATTCCAAACCCCCCATTTATTTTGACCCCCCCATTTATTACAGTTTAGAACTTTTCCAACGCCCCTTTTTACTAGGACCCTCTGTTTATTTGGCACTTGAGAGTACATTAACACGATGGCTTTCATCATAATTGGCCAATACGTACAAATTAATAGGATAGAGCTTTACAAATGTTTCTTTTAGGTTTCTAATGAAGCACAATTCATCATTCAGTGAAAAAACTGAATAGGTGCAAAATATGTTGAAAAATTGATGGCTGTTTCAAATATGCTTTAGAGAAAAAATGAATGTTTACGTAATATGACATACATAGATACATGCATAATCTATTTGATAAAACAGCCACTATATGTCACCATAAGTCAGCTAGTGCTGATGTGGGTCTACTAGTTCTCCAAATGCAATGTAGACCTAATTCATATTCATATAGCACATCAAGGGTACTGTTGAGATGATGGAATAATGGGGGAGGATTTGTTTATTAACCATTTGCAGCTTTTTTTAGTATTTAAGCACTCCTTCAAGAAAATAGTCCACCTGATTAAACTGGCAGATTAGATACATGAAATTTGATTTAACTAGTAGGAAATGCATTATATTCATAATAATGACACAATCAATTAGGGCTTCATTGTAAAATTGCACCAGGTGCAAGCAAAAGATGTTTACATTTTTGAATCAAGTTATAAGGATACCACCTAAAGTGGCAAAATTACGGTATGAAGGTGAAAGTTGCTGGTCAAATTTAAGCACTTCAGTTGCAGCAACAATTAATTTTTTCTGATATGACAAAAAATTAGTTGCTGCTGTAACTGTGAAAACTCCATATTTTGATACTAGTGCTTCAAAAATCATTTGTTTTACAAAGAATGAGCATGCTTGATATTTTTAATAGCAGAAATAAACTTGGAAAGGCAGCAAAATTAGTCAAAAGGAAACTACTGTATATGCAAAGATTGTAAATGTAGGAAATTTTACCAAGTCTTGTGCATGTAAATGGTCAAGATAATTATTTATTATCTAAAAGGAGAAGAAAGCATTGGCTGTTGGCTTTACTACTTCAGCAAAGTTTATTATAGCCATAACTAAAGTTCTGTTGTACAAAGAGAATGATCCATCTCAATATATTTTGATATATGGATTTATGTAATAATCAGTAGAAATATTTTCAGTAAAATATGGGGTCACTAGATGACATAATAATTCATTGTCTCAGAATTCAAAGATGCACTTTTACCACAGAACAATATAGATGTTCTAGGAATGGCTATTTGTACTGATATAGATGAAGATTCTGTAAAACCTTCCAATAATGTATTTTAAGAGTCTGCTGATAATAGTTCAGCAGTTGATCCTGATATTCATCACCGCTTTACAGTCATTCACTTATTGGAAAAATAATGCCTTTTCTACATTGGAAGCTTTATTGCAAAGAAAATGGTTGCAAACATGAAAA
>OLMO02000257.1:16351286-16375152 GCA_900291935.2 Cassiopea xamachana | reverse complement strand
AAATTGCAAAAAACTAAGAAGCACAATTTTAAAAGTCATCAATATTTCGTGGCTGGGCCTTACTTTGGACCGTTTCACCTCAGTTGGGCCTTAAAAGTTGGGCCGCCCATCCAAAGGAATCGTTTGTTTGCTTGTTCTACCTTGGCGTGATGGTCTAAATGACTCTGGTCAATGAGCGCGCTGCAGATATGGCACAGTAGTTAAACATCGAAATCCATCCTACGAACCACACTATAGAAAGTAATCAATGTTTCGTGGTTAAGCCTCATTTTGGACTTTGGACTATTCTACCGCTGTTGTGTCTCAGTTGGGCCTCAGTTGTGCCTCAGTTGGGCCTCAGCTGTGCCTCAAAGTTGGGCCAATAGACTTTGCCCCAAAAGTATAAATCTTGATGAAACCTTGAGCTATGTAGTAGTCTAACATTATTACAAAATTTCAGTGCATCTGAACCTCAGCACTCTTTAAAAATATTCTCTAGCAACAAAGTGCGTACTTTTCCCAAGTTAATTTCTAACCTCTTGATTCTTTCCTAGAAAGAGTAACCGTTACAACAAAAGGTTTTCAACGCATACTCACATCGTGACTTCAGCACCTATTGGAACTCCACTAACAAACAAAGCATTCTCCCTTACGCAACCAAAAAGTAAATAAACCAGAGCACTTATAGGTAGCTTCAAGAAAACATGTCATTGCAAAAAGAAAAAAGTGTACTTCAAGAGCAAATAGAGTCTTTAACTATACATGGTGTATCGAGAGTTGTATCCGCCAAGAGTAAATGTTCTCGTATCATTTGGCTGGTGATGTGTACTTCAGCAGCAATTTCACTTGGCTTCGCTACTTTTGATAGCTTTATGAAATATTTTCAATATGAAACTTTCAATCACATCTCTAGTAGGCAAAATAGCAAGTTGACTCTTCCAGGGATCACGTTCTGCCACACAAATTTCTACAGCCCCACCGCATATATTGACGATGATCCTCCTGTGCACCAACAATTGCCTGAAAACTGCAGTTTCAATGACAGAAAATATTTTGCCAATGAAGTTAATTGGAAGATTTTCCTGTTTGCTTGTCGAATGTTTATCGGTACGTTCAAATCAAAAACTTCAGGAATGGGCACTGAAATACCATCATATTTTCGATTTCCTAAAGGTTTTGAGATCACACCTCATACATTGCCGTGTTTGACGCTGAACAGAAATTCAACTTTAGTGCAGTATTCAGAGGGTGAGAAGAATGGCCTACATATGATTATGTACAATCAATATCACAACACATCATTTAGCTTTTCCTCAGATGAGCCGCTAAGAGATAGTCGAAATGGAATAATTGTAATGATGCATGACCAGAAACAGCTTGTACCGATTGGTGATGGAATAGTGATACCACCCGGCTATCATACCCATATTTCGGTCTCTAAGAACGTGTTCAAGAGACTGCCTCATCCATACCAATCCAAGTGCACAAATGATTGGACAAATCGCCGCAGCATTTATCCTGGGAAAAATACGATGCAAATGTGTTATGCCTCTTGTGGGCTAAAGCAATTGTATAAAATGTGTCCAGGTGTCTTACCGGAAATGAAAGTCTTCATGAAAGCACCCGAATTTCCAGTGCAAGCCAACATTAGCAACACATACTGGAAATGCATACGCAATAATTTATATCGAATGGATTTTCTACAATGTGATTGTAAACAACTTTGCGATGATGAGACATATACCACAGTCGTAAACCGTAACCCTTGGCCACAAAAATGGCAAGCTCCATCATTTCTGCAGCTGATTAATAAGATTGAAGGGAAGAACAATTCGGGTTTATCAGCAAATGACATTCACGACAGATTGATAAAGGTCAGCATATACTATGAGAATTTCAGGGAGCATATTTCTGATGAACGACCTTTATATAGCTTCTCAACAATGACTGGTTATCTTGGAGGACAGATGGGCCTGTTTATGGGAGCATCTTTACTATCATTAGCAGAAATCGTAGCACTTTTTGCCACATGTTTCAAAAAGTATCAATCTAAACGTGGTATAGCCATAAAAGGCTCATCCCAACCAATAAATTGAGATGTACTATCATGCATCAAATAGGGTCCTTGCATCCAACAATCTTAAGAGCACTAATTTTGTTTACTTGCCTGTGATTTAAAGATGCCATCACTGGTTGCTCCAGCTTTTAAAATAGTGACTGCATCAAAAGTCCCCTTTGCTTTCCCTTCATCTGATGTTCATAAGAGACGTCTTCAATTCTTATTGAATATATGACGGACTTTTCTGGGAAAGTTTTTTTATATTTCACAGCCGAAAACTTTTTCTTTATGCAAACAAGTTCGTGAATGAATTTTGACACCTCTAGTAATTTACTAACATTTATTTCTTTAACAAGCTTTCCTAGCATGCAGATAGAATTTGTTAGTAGAATTTTTGATGAAGCAGATGTGCACGTAGAATGCATGAAGGGTTTATTTAAATAATTACATAACGTCTCAAGGTGGGAGGTATGCTATCTTATTATACGAACTGGTATGAACGCTTTAGGAGACGGCGGCGATAACTTTGTTGTTGCGCAGCAGACAATGGTTATTTGAGAGGAACTTTGGACAAAAGTTGTGATGTGAGTAAGTGGAGGAATTTAGTGTTCTCGCTTTATTGCATTCAAGGATCTAGAAGACCAGGTAGATATGGGTAAACAGTAAAATGAGAAATCTCAAATTTGAAACCTCTTTTTGGCCCAATAAACCGTGAGTATTTTACATTTGTGACACTTTGTAAAAATGGCAGTGTAGGATGTCATTCGACTAACAAAGTAAAAAAGAGAAAAGCAACTCATAAAGTTCAGAGAGGAATGGGTAAGTAATATGTCTGCAGAATCGAAATCAATACATGTTAGGTCCACTCAGTAGTGCTTTGAGGAAGATTTCATGCGAAGACACTTGATAAATTGCATTGGTTAAATCAGATATCTCCTGCTTGAAGAACTATTTTAGAAGGGGAAGCGGCACAATTTGAGAAAGACCTATTTGCTACTCTACAGTGGTGGCCAGGTATGGGGACCAGAAGGCCACGGCTCCCCAAACAAAGCGTTATGAAATGGTGCTAGAGAAGAGAGAGGGGCGCTGAAGCATACAAACAATAATGTATGCAAAAAAGGACAACCGGTATAACTCTGGAAATGAATAGTGTATCTACGTACCTAGTGCAAAGACAGAGATTTTAGATAGTGTTTCGTCGTTTTGGTTTCATTCCTGTACGGAAATTTTGGAACTTTGCTGCATATTATCGACGTGGATGAGGATTGACTTCTTGTGGTATGCAATTTTCGAAAATTGTAAGTGAACAAAATCGAATTCTTTACTTCCGTTAAATATCCACTTCGTAGATTTCCGTAATTTGTAGCTTTGCTGACTGTTAGGTTTACAATTCTAACAAATGCATCATATGAAATAGTTATGATAAGTAGACCTATTGCTCTACTTACCAGGCATCAAGCCCGACTTCTATTTACTGAAATTGAATTTTCACGATCCATTGACTGCGTATCTAGTGCTTTCGTTAGGTAGGCCAGAGTATCCACACATGCCAAGCTTATCGTGTTCTCTTGATGGAACTTTGAAGACGCGGCAGCGATTCGCCTATGCACATAGAATGTACCAAGTTTTCAGGGTTGAAGTGCTTCCAAAGCTTCCAGTCACTGTGAAAGGTCACTTGACCCTATACAATGGTGCTATAACGACAAAATCTCCCACCTCAGAACAAGCGGACTCCGAGCATCTAAATCCTATAAAAGAAAAAATCGTCTTTGTTGCTCACTTCGCTGAACAGTTTAATCAAGATCAGACATTGCTCGGACGGAAACTACGTACTAGAGCTTTTGCAAGCGATGGGATGTTTGACTCATTGGTATGCCTCAATCTACTTCACGGATTCCCTCGTTCAAGCCTCTTTCCTCTCACGCTTTTTAGCAAAACGTGGCGTATATTTTCATTTCATATACGGCTTTAGCTACTTTAGAAGCTCTAAATACAAATATCATTCAATGTCAAATTCGAGTTTATCTTATCAAAAACTGTCGAAAAGCAGGATTTTCAATTTGAACTTATGTGCCTTTTAAGTGTAGCCTTAAGCGTAGGTTCATGGATAGTTAAAAAGCAAAATTGGCAAGATTGAGGCATCAGTTGGGCAAGGTCAAAATGGAGTATTTGCTCTTATACCCTTCTGACAATTTCTATAAAAAGTATGGCATATTTTGTTAGCACTGTGCACATACGTAACAGGCTTCGCTTCATAAGTTTTTCTACAGCAGTCAGACTAGATACAAAGCAACATTGTTTTTTATGGACCTATGTCGTCAAAAGTTACCTTTTACTTAGGCACATTGAGTTATATTACAGGGAATGAAGTTTTAAAAGCATATGAACAAAGCTTATTCATATAGAGATAAAGTAATGCATCCAATTTTGATTTTAAATACTTGAGGTCGAAGGTACGTTTCTCTCCACTCGTAAAGATCCGTCCTTAACGCTCAATTTCATTTCTAAACTTGAATTTGATAAGGAAAAGCTTGCTTCTTTCATGGTAAAGTCCACATGAAGCTTTCCCAATACAATTCAAGTAATTGCAAGAATAGTCGGTTATGAAGTATGAACAGAGATGTAGATAAGATTGATCTTCTACTTGGAGATTTTTGGATGCAGCATTCTATCTACGTCCAGCCGTAACGAACCTTTTTTCCCCTGCTACAGCTCGTGTTTTACATAAAAGAATCCAAACGCAAGTGTTTTCATTACTCCTGCCCAAGATGAATTATAGAGAAAAAGTTCAATGAAAATCAATATTTAGTTTATCTTTCATGGAGCTTCAAAGTATCCATTGCTCGCTCATAACGAAATTCGAATTTCGTAATGTACTCACACACCCATTAAAGGCATTTTCCGTCTCTTTACCCAATTTTGCCCCTTGTTTTTCGCAGTCTTTTTATTCCATTTATTATATACTATGTTTCTGACCGTCTATAAAAACCCCAATTTTCTCCCATTTATTAGCTGAGGATGTGACAAGCTCGTTCTGAAACGTTCAGGATATATCTTGACGCATTTATCAATAGAATTATGTAACTCCTTGTCAATGTAACCGATTTTTAATTTGATGTGTCTATGTCAATCTGCAAGTGAACCTGGCTATTCTCTTCTAATTTATCTATAATGTTGCCCGTCGTGGCTATCATCCTCAAATTTTTATTAAAAATGTGCTTTCTAACTTTTTACTTGATATGTATTCAATACTGATTGGAAGATTGAAAAGAACCGTGACATTAACCAAGTTCCATGTTATTTGAAGTGATTGCAGAATTTCATCTTCTGCAAAGTTAACCATCATCCCTCCATTTCTAAATTAAGAGGAAGTTTCAATATTCACCCAAAATAAACTCTTTTTCAATTCATTTTCTAGACACTAGGCAATAACTCAGAGTGAAAACTACTTAACGCATATTCTTCTCTACGAGGCTCGTCGATTTCCTATTAACAAACACAGCGAGAACGACATGGCATCTCTCAAAGCAAGTAACCAAATAGCAAATAAGACAGAAGACTTCTAGGCTGCATTAAGCAAAAGTGCTATTGAAAAAAGAAAAAAGAAAATAGTCTGTTGGTACTACAGAACTTTACCACTGCACGAAAAAGAGGCAACATTCTTTTCACATACTGAAAGCTTTTCTCATCAGAGAATACAAACGTCGGATAGTAACCTAAAGGTTAACCGAAATATATATCCAGAGGCGGTTACATATGATAGGATGCGTAAATTGGCCCCAAGTGTGCTCTGGTAAAGAAAAAAGTGCAATACATGAAGAAACAGACTCTTTAACGATAAATCGCATATCGCAAGTTGCATCTGCCAAGCACAAACATAGTCAAATAAATTGGCTTGTGCTGTGCAAATCTACACCAATTTCATTTGGTGTCATTGCTGTAGCTTCATGAGTCTTATCAATATGATACTGTCAACCATATTACTGTCAGACAAAACAAAAATTTGGCTCTTACAGCGATCACATTCTGTCACATAAACTTATACAATTCCTTTTAATTTCATTTTGAAGACAATCCTGTGTTCCACCATTCAACCGTGGCAGCATTAACGATTCTTGGTACCCTGAGCACATTAGTGTTATGGGGCTCATCCAATTTACCTGGGTGGCCACTAATATTTTTGCGATGGCATCCTAGGAGGTTTCAGGGTCTTTCAAGGAATTTCTGGCATATCCCATTGAACGAAGAGTCAGCATAGTGAAGCAGAAGTAGAAACCACCTAGCTGCTAAGTAGATAAGTGATCGTGTAAGGAGAATGGATGAAAATGGGGTTCTAGGGGTTTGCCCAAATAAGAATTTTAAGAACATGCTATCTCAAACACTGGAAAGTACCCAATTGCATAATGAGACTAAAGTTATATTCCAAAGGGGATAGGTAGCTCAGCTATCAAATGTCAACTGTATTTTTAAAAAATGACTTCCAGGAGTTTCCCAGGAGCTATTTTAATTTCCAGGAGTTTTTCCAGGAAGTAAAATAATTTCATTTAAAGAGTTTCCAGGAGTTTCCAGAAGTGGTGGCTAATTTGAGTACACATATTTTAGGCGGCGAGGAAAAATATTTGTATATAGAAGTAAATAGGCATACAAAAAATCGATTACACATAAACATTTCAAAGGAGTAGAGTGAAAATAATGAACTCAAAATAATGACATTTCCTATTAACATTTTACTTCATAATAAAGTAAGACATTAACTAGCATGTGAATATATTTTCCTTTGATTTCCTGCTGAGACTACAACTCTGGAGTATAAGAATGATTAATAATAATCTTGGGCTAAAAACTTTTTTAAAGCATTTGAGGCTCAGTGAAAAATTATGGATTCTTATAGAAAGAGAATGTACTGGTTCTATATGAGTTACATGTTTATTTAGTTTCTTATTCAACACAAAGGGTCTTTCTCTAAACTCTATCTTCGCAAAGATTTTCAAGATTCCACTGGAACACTTGGGGCTGCCATCCGCTTATGGATCCCTGGGTACGTTCCCTATGGGTCCCAGTGGTAAGTGCATCTCGTTTAAACGACAGAAAAGATTTCACAAACAGTGATTTGGGAAATAATTCATATCAACTGCTGAATGTTCTTCGGTATGTTCAAGTCAAGTACTTCAGCAACGAGGCCTGATATGCAACAGCACTTTTGATTCCCTAACAGTATTGAGATTTCACACACAGTATGGACTGCTGTACATTATGGACAGTATGGATTACTCTATATAAAAATGTAAGGGTTGATTTAGACGTCATGCTTTAATCGTACTTTAATCGACTGGAATAAATTAAAATCTCATGCAGTCCGCAAATTATATCAGTTTGCCCATGCGCAATAGATTGATTCTACGCATCAAACTCAACTGACTCAATATACAAACATTGCAACAAACGGTCCGGAAAATAGTGGGGCTGTGTTCTGAGGGTTACTCTCATATGTAAAGCGGTGCGACCCTGTAGGCTGCAAAGAGGGTCTATATCTACTTACAATATGTGGTACAAGTGCCCTATTTGTCCTCTCGGCCAAACAACGCTTAATATGGAAGCTTAACGAAAACAGAGTTTGCATAGTTTCGTAGAAAATAGCTGCCATGATGAATATGATCCCAAGTTAGTGACAATAAGCATGCCAATAAACTTCCTTGTGTCATCATTGCATTTGGAATGAAAGGTGGACAACTGATAATATTTTCCCCATGAAAATTCGGGATGCTTTGTTAAGAAAACCAGTAATTCTAATCTATTGATATGTCACCTTTGCCGATCACTCATCTTAAATCAAGAGAATCAAGAAAGATTTAAGCAAGTTCAATATTGTATACAGTGAATCAGGCTCCCATGTGAATGCTAACTGAGGGGGATTGGACAGTTACATCCTCCATTGGCAGGTTGGAATGGATTTGAGGCAGAAAGAGGGGTGGAAGATCGAAGAGAACATGGCGCAAAACTTTCAAAGATAATTCAAGAGTGCTAGATAAGAGATGGAATGATTGAAACAGAGGCTACTTCGCAGTAGAAATTGTTGTCAGCTTGATGTATAAAGCTGAAGGGTCGTCGAGAAAACGAATTCCTCAATTCTCTCTTAAAATTACAAATTAGTTAAATAAACTGTATAGATTTAGGGAGGCCTTCTCAGGTTTAGAGCCTATGTTAATATCCCCCAAGGGTTCTCCTCATTTCCCTTGACATGAGAAAAATGCAAAATTTTGTCCAACATTGAATCTTTGTCAAAATACTAGTTAATTAGCAATAATAAATTCTTTTTCGCTAGCTAGAAGCGAATCAAAGTATTTGAGCGGCAATTTAAATAAAAAAGGTCTGATGGCTAGGGCAAGTTTTTTGTTGCATTTATTTTTCGAAAAGTTGCATTTATTTTTGAAAAAGTTGCAAAAAGTTGCATTTATTTTTGAAAGTTGCATTTATAAATCAGGCCCACTTTTTCAAGAAAGTCATTAATTCTTATGTGCAAGGTGTGTTTTTTATTCTGAAGATCTTATTTCAAACAAAGAAAAAAGACTCTTGTGTTGCAATAATTATTTCAATACTTATCAAAACTCGTGCTGAAGAGTTGTACAATTTTATCAGGTACTTTTCGACATTATCGTCAGAAAAGTTCCTGTCCTTTGCCAGCAGCTTTTTCAAAATAGAAAAACTTCTCTACACTAACTGATATCGCAGTGCACTTCTGTAGGCTAGCATAGAGAGATGGCGCAACATCTTTCCTGGTTAGTCCCACAATTTCCTGGAGACCACTGTTTTTCTGTAGGCGCTTTTCTAAGTACGTCTTGACACTTGCCATAGCTTCACCGAAGGAGAGGGCCTGCAGGTCTTGACTAGCTTTTGCAATTGTGTACTCCATGCCTTCACAGCGCTCCAGGACGTCTACCAGGCTCTGGTAATCACGCTTGATTACCATAAGATCAAAAGGCAGTTGGGGATTGGCAACTGATTTCTTTGCGCGCTGAACCAGCAGCCCATTTCCAGCAAATGACTCGACAATGCGTCTTACATCAGGCAGCTTTTCAGCATAATAGAATGATGCTTTCAGCCAGGTAGCCCACCTGGTAGCAACTGTTTGAGGAGGGTATCCGATACTAGCAAATAGCTCCTTGCGAACTTTACTACGGACTGTTGCTGCTTTCACGGTAGCTATTAGATCATCCACATCAGAAAAATAAGCACGCACCTTCTCAGCACAGTTGTGAAGTAAATGTGCCGTGCAAGTTACGTGAAACAGGCGTGGGTAAAGCTGTTGCAGGAGCCGTCCTGCTGCAGTCATATAGTGAGCTGCATCGCTGAGTAGCAGCACAAAATTTTCTCGAGAAACTTGCAGGAGACGAACGGCATCATCCACACTTTGTACCACAGCTCTCTGGTCCATACATCCAGAGCATACCTGCGCAAAATCAAAAAAACTTTTTGAATTTAATTGTTAAATAAAAATGTCAAAAAAATTAGAGTAAGATTCATTGAAAAAAGAGCATAAATATGCATACTCGCATCGCAGTTATCAGTGGCAATTTATCCGCCTAAAGTGGTGAACCGCAGTGCGCATCGCACGTAGTGGCTTCAAGACAGGCAATTTAATGGCCAGTGCATATGGTTATAGATTGAAATAGAATTGCAAAACAAGTAGTGCAAGTAGTTTGTCATTTAAATAAATGAAAAAAAATTACTTCCACAAAATAACGTCACAATATAACTTAGTAACATATAAATAAAGCTAATATTAGAAAATACTTACCTTAGATGAAAGCACGAAAGCTTTTGTTGGCTGAAGGATATCTCCTACAAGTGTGTTCACAAACTTTCTGCCTGCGACCTCCGCTTCATCTAGCACCAAGAAGAAATCTTTGCCTGACAGCAATGAAATTATTTTCTGCAGCTCCTCTCTTGCAAGTGGGCCCACTCAAGAGCGGCAGTTTGTTCCGGATGGCAGATTATATCCCATGAAGTTGAAGAGCTCTTTTAAATGTGGATTGTTTAACTTGTACAGGGGAATGTTAGCCGAGAGGAAGGCCTCGGTGACTTTAGTCGCAAAGTCGTCACGTTCCTGAGAACTGTCTGCAGTCAAAATCGACTGTCTGGGAGGAGCAGGCTGTATTCTCTGTTGGTGCTTGGTTGATGATCGATGTTTTTCTATTGTAGATTTTCGTTTATGATCTATAACTACGCCACAAATTTTACACAAAAGCAAACCCCGTGGTGTAGCTTGAAGCTCATTTGGATGCTGAGAAACAAAACGACGAAGTTTAGTTGCCGATGTTTCCGCAACTTTAGGCATTCTTACTCTATTAATGAAAAACTTCCGAGCAAAGATGGTCCAATAACAAAACCAGCCGTTAAATGCTAGAACTGTGAAGAAATAATATTACGTTCATATATCCCACTTGAGTGGGGATCTCACTGTCGTGCCAGTGGGATCTCACTGAAGCCAGCTCGGTTAGGTGGGGGTGAACCTGTAAGTATTGCGCAATCGAGAATTAGCTGGATTCATTTTCGCAGCGAGGCTGGCCCGCCTCAGTGGGATAAAATGCTCATATGAACGTAACCGGAAAATCGGCTGATGCATTCAGTGATAAATGTCAGAACTGTTGAAAAGATACTTACGAAAGTTTGCTCCAATATGGGGGAAATGCCAAGTACTGCGTTTAATTCAAAAAAGTTGCAAAATGTTGTATTTATTACCAAAAGTTGCAAAATGTTGCAAAAACGGAAAAAGTTGCAAAATGTTGCACTTATAACTTTTTCCAGGAGTACCCTACACATCTAAAACTTCGGATTTACACGTTTCTCACAAAATCCTGTTTGTAAAAAAAAGTTGCAAAAGTTGCAAAAACTTGCCCTATTGATGGCATACTGACTTCATAAGCAGCTTGACAGAAAAAAATTAGATAGTCAACAAAATGACAGAATAGAGAATGCTAAACTAATAGAAGCTGATGACGCCTTAATATATAATTCTATAGTCATAGAAAGGTTTCTGTTAGGAACATCTGCTTTTCAAACAAAGAAAAAAGCTTAAAGAAGAGCCACTCATTTGATGAAACTAATTGAGAAATAGTGTTTCATGAATAAGCATAACTGATGCAGTCATTTAAACAAATATTAATTTTTCATTGTTTTATAATGGAAATCCATTCCCTTCTATGCAGAAAGGAAAAGAAATAAAATGAAACTAATTAAGAGCATCTTGTTTATATGAGATTGCACCTGCCACAGTGCATCCTCAATGATCGAGGTATGTTATATCATATGGTTAATGAATTGTTTGCTCCACTTTCAAACTCAGCTTCACATTCACGTTTACATGTATGCCTAACCATTTTGACAAATTTAGTATGAGTTTGTCTAGAGACCATTAGAGGTAAGAGCTTAGAGAATAGTATTTCCAATTTTACGAATGATGCAGGCACGTAATGGAGCATGAATCAGTTATGACTATTACGTTTCAACATTTCTCTTTGATATACCTTAAGGAAATCCTATGTCTACCAATAGATATACAGACATTGAAGTTTTTCTGGTAAGATAGTACTCAGTTTTTTTCTTTTGCTTTCCTTTAAAGCTTTCCGTACACACTGAGCGCTTTGGTGAGCAACATGCTCATCGCCACAGCATTTAACCCTATGTAGAGGGGTTGAGTGTTGTCTTTGAGTCTGCAGAAAAGAAGTTTAAGTAATGGATTAAGCATTTACGATGTTTTTGGGACGTCAGAGTAATGCTAAGGAAAGGGAAGAAGATTTATGGAGGAAGGCGATTTTGCTGTTCAGTGAAAAACCATTGAATAGCTAGCGGCTTTCAACACTATTAGCTATCATATCTCGAGAACTAAAGTCTGTGAGGCTGCTCTCTCTTACGTTTTGATGATGATGCTATGAAAATAATTCATACAAGGCTTTAGATAGAGTGTGGGAAACGATATGTACGATTCCTCTACTTCTGCTTTTTTAGAATAGCAGTGGCACTGCTCCTTCCATTAGCGTCCTAGCCCAGAGTCCCTGGTGCGTTCAACGTTTCACAAAGTGCTCTGTTCTGGCTCGTAGATTAAAAATGCATACGTAGGCGAATCTTCTGCAAAACGAGCTGGCACGGCTCATCCTTGTTATGTACAAATAGTGTACTACACAAGACCATCTTTTATAGGGATACCTACTCCTTTCCTGAGGCTCAATATTTATCAATGTTTTGGCATGAACATCAAGCTATTATTACATTCTTGGAAAATAAATCGTCCACATTTGCCTAAAATCTATAGAAAAAAATTTAATTCTTTCTTAATTTGAAAGTTCATCACTTTCAAGCAATTTAATTCAATGAGAGACCTGAGGTCTCTTGCTGTTTACTTTTCCAATCTTTGACAGAAAGTCACGCTTGTCCAAGTATTTCATTACATTACCTAGTCCTATTGTTAAATGACTACCCCATCAAGCTGATCGATCTCGAGATGGCTTTACAACGGAAGCAATGGTGTAGCATGAAAGCATGACTGACACTAGTGCTCAATTCGGGCGGTAGCACTACTGGGACTTGAAAAAAGATCATACTCCAATATAAATGAATTATCACCAGTGCTAATTTGTGGCGGAAGCACTGCTGAGATTTGGAAAAGACTATTAGAATATCATCCAATGAAAGCGAAAGTATCTCTAGCGCCCATTGATAGCATGAGCTCTAGTGAGCAATAGTGGATACACAGGAAGTTCTCAAATGCTGACATTTAANAGCCCTGTTTACACTACACAAACAAACCTAGGTTCGCCCCAGCTTAAAACTAACCTAGGTTAGTTTTTGTCATAGTGTAAACGCGAAATAACCCAGGTTCGCCCCAGGTTGATTCAACCTACTTCTGGAGTTGGGTTCGCCCTAGGTCAAACCTAGGTTAATTTGTGAAAGTGTATTTGAGAAATATCGCTGGGTTTCTCGTTCAAGAGGACTGTATTAAAAACATTTCAATAAAAGAGTATAAAAGTCGACTAATAATCCAAAGGGTCCGATTGTCGAAGCAAGAAGGAATAAAATGTTTAATTTTACTTGGTCTTGAGTCGTCGTCGTCGTCTTCGTCTTTTTGTCATCTCATTGTTCTTTATTATCTTCAAGTAATGCACGATTCCATCCATACGCTATCGAAGGTACTTCTTGCTTCAACTCTGCTTAACCACTGCTTAAAGATTCTGAAGTTCTAACAGGAAATATTAGCATTCGGGCTGAAGAAGCAATTCAACTTAACCTGTCGACAAAGAAGAGGCGGATCTTTAGGAAGTTCACGTCGTTTTCCCTTCTTCGCGCGCGGTGATGCTAAACTAACCTGGGTTTGCCCCAGATTTTGTTTACACTACAAATTTGGAATCCACAAGTGTATACGCGACTACAACTAACCTGGGTCAGTTTCAACCTGGAGCGAACCCAGATTAGTTGGTGTAGTGTAAACAGGGCTTTAGAGGAAGAACAGCTTTCACACAGTATCAAGAGGATTGCGGAAGCACTACAGGGGCGGATCCAGACCGGGTTGATCGGGTTGAAAAACTCGGTCAAAGTTTTAAAATTATATTTTAAGTGATGATCATTACTATTGTTATTTCAAATCTCTACAAAGTTGTTTGTAGTTTCATTTCAGGCATGGAGCTCTCCATAGTGCAAATTCTTGTCATCTAGCAATTTCCTTCCTCTCATTGCAATTGAATGGATGCCAATATATCAAAATTCTTGTGGCTACTGTCGTCTACTCTTAACAGAACAAATACACAATAGGCAAGCAGAATGTTTATCAATCAATCACAGTGCCATATCAGTTTCTTTGAAAGAGTTTGCAAATATATTGAGGAGCCTGATTATTTAAAGACTTGAAGACTAACTGGTTGGACTCGAAAGAGATTAAATCAGCTATTTTCATCCACCCTTGTTTCTTTATAATTGGGCTACTTGGGGCATCAAAAGCGCTGTTTTTCAATACCCTAGCAGCTCTATTTTGCAGTTTTTGGAGCTCTAAAAGTGTGTTTGAGCCATTGCATCCCCGTACAGAGCAGCAAAGAAGACTCTGGGAGAAAAGCTTTAACGTGTTTTAGAAGACCCAATGCCATTCATACCATAAAGGAGATTACCTTGAATTGTTTCTTCCAGTCAAAGCTATTATCTACTTGTACTCCTAAGTACTTCACTTTTTGCACCACAGCTAGGTCCTTTCCCTAACATTTAAACAAAGATTACCCCCTGCTGTCCTAAGTGTTTGATGCTTTGGTTTCGTGCAGATAAGCATTAGCTGGGTTTTCGACACATTTAACGATAGCTTATTTCATTTATGGTGTCAATTAAGGTCATCATTTATAGTTTGATTAAGTTGATAAATATCCTGAGATTGAAGGGTAAGGCTTGCGTCACCAGCGTACATGGAGAAAGTGGAGGCATTAACAACTTTTGAAAGGTCGTTAATGTAAATCAAAAATAAAAATGGCCCTAAGCAAGGTCCTTGTGGAACACCTACATAAATGTTGCCAATATCAGAGTCAGAGTCTCTAACTCTACAAAAATGCTTACCATTAAAAAGATAAGAGTTAAGCCACAAAGCTCATTCAGTTGAAGGCCATAAAGCTATAATTTTTGACACAATATGGCATGATCCACTTTGTCAAATACTTTTTTTGAAGATCAATGAGAACTATCCCAGAGGTGCAGCCATTATACATTCCCTTATACCATTTGTCGGTGTTTTTTATTAAACAGGTGGTTTTAGAAAGAAGCTTCCTAAAGGCAGATTGGCCCCAATATATTAAATTGTTTTGTTAAGGTAGTTGTAGAGTTCGTCAAAAATAAGTTTCTCAAACAGCCTGGCAACAACCGCAAGAACAGATATAGGCCTGTAATTTTCTTTGCATGCCATGTCATCCTCCTTAAAAATAGGTGTGATCCTGGCAGTTTTCCATTTATCTGAGAAATGACATGATTGTATAGAGGTGCTAAACAAGAGAACAAGGGAGTTTTCGATATAAGGAAAGGCCAATTTCAAGAAGTAGCTGGAAATTTTACCATTCCCAAAACTTTTTGACGATTTAATTCTACCAGTTGCTTCACTAACGCGCTGTGCTTGGCTTGAACTAAAGACAAAAGTACTCTTTAGTGGGTTGATATCATATTCACCTGAAAGTAGAGAAGTTGTGCATTCATCAATTTTTCCTGCGACATCTCTACAAATAGAACAGAAATGTTTCTTCATAAGTTTGGAGATCTCTTTCTTTGTGACAATTTCAGTGCCCCTATTAGTTATTAGATCAATATTAATAGACTTAATAATTGTTTGGTTGTCCTCTAAGCTTCTTCCATGTTACCCTCAGTTTGGATAATTTTTTCGGAGAAACTCTTTCTGTTAAGATTGATATTTATTTTATTCACATTGTTTCCAGTTTTTCTGTAGGACTCCATAAGAGGAGAGGAATTATGTTTATCTGCTTCTTTTTTCAGTTTATCTCTCTCTCTGATGAGTCCCTAAGAGCACTGTCAATCCATGGACTGCATTTTTCAGAAACCCGCATTGACTTAATTGGAGCATGTTTGTCAATAATCACGGAAAAAAGATTGGACCAGTCATCAACAAGCATATTTATGCCAATAGGTCTGCTGACCATTCAATCCCAATTAATTTGAGACACATCAATGAGAAAAGCAATTGTCTCAAAGTGTTCATGGGCCTCATTTTGATCACTTTGTGATCTTTCCTACGTGTTCCATTCAACTTTCTAAGACAATATACTAAGTAATGATCACTCATAGAGATTTGCAGCACCCCAGAATCAACAATATTATTAGGACACGTTGTTCCAATTGATGGTATAGCATAATTTTCTTGGGTTTCTTGGAACGGAGACGGAGTAACTAGGCCATGTGATGGTTAGGTCAGTTTGTCTGAACTAACAGCTGAATGCATTCTTGATGACTCCTTATGTTCAAACATTCTAGCTATTTGTGACTGTATCCCCGTAGGTAATGACTAGGAAGGCCACAGTAATGAACTGTGCTTTAATTACTTGTTAAGCAAACACATTGTGTGCACACTAATGTGTGACAACATGCATTAAGCGATGTTTTAAATAAACGATTTGTTGGGTGGCCAGTTGACGTCATTAACAGATTGCTAGAAAGAATAAATGGCATTATCGGACATTTAAGTTATTAGAATTGAGGGGACCCTAGTATGTAATCTCTACAAGCATAGAGAGGCAATTGTTAGAAACATCTGCTGCTTCAGAAAGAGAACAAGAGTGCAAGGATGGGCCATAGATTCCAAGCAACTAATTGAGAAAGTTCATAGTCAGCACCACTTGAGTATTTTTACTTAATAGAAGCTTTTCATTTCCATGCAGATGAGAAGAGGCAGATGGCAATAGAAATTATTACAGGTTGACAACAGCTTGTGAGCAAAAGACTGAGTCTGGTTGACACTGCTAGCATATGACGACTGCTGCTATTAGGTGATGATTTTGAATAAATAAGTGGATAAATAACATGTTGAGTTCATAGAAAGATTGCATGAAAGAGTAGATGTCATCTTTGGAAATGTTAGCTTAATGGAAGTTGAGGGCACATTGATATGTAATTTCAACATCAACAGAAAGCGACCTTTTAAGAGCATCTACACCTACAAAATATAAGCTAAAGTCCAAAGATGAAATCATACATGTCAGGCACCTATCTAATTAAGAAAGGCATTGTCAGTCGGTGAATCTTAAGGTTGTAATTTGAACATACACTGTACTTTGATTGTTGCTTAGTAGAAGCTTTTCATTTCCATGCAGGTGAGAAGAAGCAGATGTCAATAGAAAGTTATGACGTTTTGAGAACACATTGGAATAAGAGATTGGACCTTTCACAATACAGTACAAGTAATGCCGAATGTTTAAATAGTTTTTTTTATTTCATTTAAGCTGTCGAAGTGCAAAAGAAAAAACAATGGGCCTTAAAAGTCTGGCACACTCAACAATGCTGGCTCTGGAGATTCTTTAGAGGTAAGAACATAATAAATAATGTTCTGTTTTCCCAAGTGATGAAAAATTGTGTTGAAACAGGGGCCAGTGAGAAGAATGCCGCCAAATGTTTACTTATAGTATACTTTCATGGAATCAATTCTCTATTTACAACTACAGACGTTGAGCATGAACCAAAACATTCAGCTATGTTTGTAGCAAATACTCAAGCTTCGACAGCTTTACTTGGTAGTTTAGTAAAAGACTAAGTATTCATATTATTTTAGGAGCGTAGAAGCAATTTTTGAGTAATAAAGTCAGAATTAATTATAGGTTTAAGTGTAGGTCTATAAATAGTTGAAAAGCAAAAGTATTTGAAACTGACTCTTGAAAATTACAATTCCAAGGTAGAAAGTAACACAGGAAATGTTTGCTCCAATGGTCCTTCTCATTAAGGAGAGAAAGAGCGCTGCCTCTCCTTTGATTCGCTACTTCTGTCATTTCAATTGATACTTATGCAATACTCTTAGGTGTCTGATAGACGTCCCTCCCCACTACTTAATTTTTCCAAAAATTTTCTACCCAGAACATTATTTCAGCCTCCCCGCCTATTAATATTTTGAGTAAGATCTCACTGATGGCCATTTTTAGAAGAAATACTTTGGTCTGCAAGGAAAAACTATTATAAGAAAAGCGCGCTGATAGCATGTGTTGCATCGTTCAGTGTTGTTTCATTCTGTAGCCTTGGCTTTATCACTTTGATATAAATTAGTGACAAGAAGCCATTGCTTTTTCTATTACATTTTTAGTCATTTTTAAGCTCCGTTTATTCCTACCTACCGGTTAATTAAGTTTTGGGAATTTTTCCAGTCCATCTATGATTCCAACCTCCTTTCTATTAGGCACCAGAGATTAATTGCTGCAAGATTGAAAAAACTGTGCTATTAACCAAGCTGCATATCACTTTTAAGTGATAAGATGTGCATCTTGTGTACAACCATGATGCCTGAATTTCTTCATGAAAGAAAGTTCCACCATTCATCTGAAATGAATTGCCTCCTTTTATTTCCATTTCTAGACACCATTGTAACAACTTGAACCAAAAACGTTTTTAATAAATGCTAAGCTTTCTGAATATTATTGATTTCCTTTCAAGAAACACGGCAAAGACGAGACAACTGGGCATCTTTCAGAGCAGATAAGTGAATAGTAAGTAAGACAGAAGACTTATAAGCTGCTTTGAGCAAAGATGCCATTGCACAAAGAAAAAAATGCAACACATGAGGAGATAGAGTCTCTTACGATACATGGCATATCAAGAGTTGCATCTGCCAAGAACAAATATGTTCGAATGATTTGGCTTGTGCTTTGCATATCCACATCAATTTCATTTGGCTTCATTGCTGGCAGTAGCTTCATGAAGTATTACCAATATAATACTTTCAACCATATCACTTTCAAGCAAAACAGCAAGTTGGCGCTGCCAGCGATCACATTCTGCCATACAAACTTGTATAGTCCCTTTCAATTTCATTTTGAAGACCCTCCTGTGGCCCAAAATTTACCCGAAAACTGCAGTTTCAACGACAGAAAGTATTTTGCAAACAGTATGAATTGGAAAATATTTCATTTCGCCTGCCGAATGTTCTTCGGTACGTTAAAGTCAAATACTTCAGCAATGGGGATTGACATGCCGCAACACTTTCGATTCCCTAAAGGTTTTGAGATTACACCCTACGGATTGCCGTGCATTACTCTGAACAGAAATTTAACTCTAGTGCAGCAAGCAGCAGGTGAAAAGTATGGCCTACACATGATTATGTACAGCCAAGACTTCAACTTATCGAACGACTTCTTAGCAGCTGATCCGATAACCGATACTCGAAATGGAATATATGCAGTGCTACATGGCCCGAAGCAGCTTGTACCAATGGGTGATGGAATTGTGTTACCCCCTGGCTATCACACCCATATTTCAGTCACTAGGAATATCGTCAAGAGACTACCTCATCCGTACCCTTCAAAATGCAAACATGAGCAGTCAAATCGCAACAGCATATATCCTGGAGAAGACACTCAACAACTTTGTCTTTTCTCATGCGTGACTAGGCAATTCTATGAAATGTGCCCAGGAGTCTTTCCAGAATTGAAAATGTTCATGAAAGCACCCGAGTTTCCAATCCAAGCCGACATTAATAATGTTTCGTTCTGGCAATGTATAATGAATGCCTTAACCCAAGTCAGCTATGAACATTGCGATTGTAGAGAAAATTGTTATGAGGAAACATATAACGCTATCGTAAACCGACACCCATGGCCACAAAGTTTCCAAGTGCCGTCATTGATGAAACTAATCAGCAGTGTTGAAAGGAAGAACAGATCGAAAATAACAACAAGCGACGTTCGCAATCGATTGATTAAAATCAGCATACACTATAAGGATTTTAAGGAGCACATATCTGAAGAGCAACCTTTATATGATTTTTCGACTATTATCAGTGACCTCGGAGGACAGATGGGCCTATTCCTTGGCGCATCACTATTATCATTGGCAGAAATTATTGCACTAGTAGTGACGTACGCCAGAAGAAGCTTGTGTAAGCGTGACAGCACAATAGAACTCTCAACACAGACAATGAAATGATTGTGCTTTTATGAACCGATTAAAAGTTTGCACATAGTAAGTATAAAACACAAACATGGTAGATATTGCTTGCTTCCATTTTTACTCCCTGTAGATTAACGGTCTCTTGTAAATCGATAGTGCTTGCATGCTTTACTAAAACTCCATCGCCGGTCGCTTCCACCTTAGAAGCAGAGATGGCACCAATCTAGCTTCAAGCTACCAACATTTTCGAGCGGTAATTGTCATATGGGAATACTTAAAGATGGTGAATTTTCGGCCATTGCAGCAGTTTCTGCGAGAACTTCAAGTGCTGTGTATATATCTCAAAATTGTCAGAGGCAAATGTTTTTGGATGGTAGGACTTTATGAGAAAAGTAAGCCGTCCGAAAAAATTGCAAATTAGTGTGATACTGTTTATTGGATGTCCAGTGCTACATTACTGTGAAGCTGTGAAGAAGAGTTTCCAAAATGTTGATGGCTAGATATTTATATTTGCAGACATCTGATAACAATGAAATTTAATCAGGGGCAAACTTATGTGCATATTATATCAACTCAGCGACAAGAAAAAAGTTTAAGCCATGACTTCAAGGAGAAAAATTTAAGGTTTGTCTCTATCTTTTGCTAGATATAAAATGCTGCTTAGGGTAGGAACACTGAAAAGGTAGAGTATTTTGTCGTATAAGTAACGTCATTAATCAATTGCTACTCGATTCTAATCTAATTAAGATATGCAAAGCACAACATTATATAACAAGACCACTGGGGAATGTTTTATTATCGTATTTGAAGTGGTCCTTTTTGCATTAGAACTGTTCCGAACTCAAAAAAGCAATTTCTATAAATCGGACACCTCGCTAAAGTGGAAGTTTCTTCAAAGTTTCAAAGGTCTCCCTTTGAAAGAGAGTTAGTATTTACCAACGTGAATTAGCGTATTGAATCGACCTCCGAGAAAATAAATACCTATATAAGTAGTCAACTTCAAAATATATATGAATAAAGATCTAGTTTTCAAACTAAATAAGCAAGAAATGTTACAACGATAATTTCACAAACGAAAGGAACCATGGGAAGCGCCAGCTACATGGTTAAATGGTGCATGTTTGTTGCGAGGCTGAGAATGCCGACTCATTCTCTCAATAGAGCCTTCTGGAGTAATATGAATCTATGGGAGTTCTTTTCCATTTGATAAAGAGCAGTGACTGGAAAAACCTGGAGCTTTGTGGTGATTCTCCACTTAGATATTCAACTACCACTCAATTTCCTACACTGTATTGAAAAAAACATATAATATGTAAACTCTGCTGTGCACAGGGTTGCCATTTGGCCTATTTGGAGGCCAGATTTCTGAAATCTGGCCTAATACGCGCTTAAACCGGAACAGTGCGCTGATTGGTTAAAGGCCTTTTCCTTTAGTTACACGGTAGCAACCATCCATGCATGGTTTATTACAGTGAAAACACTATAGGATATTCATATTCCTATGATTTACTATCGATTCGTCTATCATCCAGTCACACATTGATTGCTGGTTTTAGTTTTGGAGTATCTATTAATGTTCCATGTCTACTTTTAATACTTATTTTTAACATCTACCTTCCGATTCACGACGGAAAGAGAATTCCTCGGATAGTATTTGGCTAGTCCTCCTCTTTTGACAATCATATGTTCGCTATCAATTGCACTAGGACTTCGTATAATTTTGGCTTTATTCAACTTAGAAGGCGATCATTGTTTATGGCTGGAGTGGGAGCTGAAGAGAAAATGGTGGGGTAAGGTAGGTGGTGGTAGTGAAGGAACTTCTAAACACAGCAGGGAGTGGTGTAAACAAACCACACTTTAGTATAAGTACAAAGTCAAAATTTTCAAATATAAAGCAAATTGATATCATCATCTCAAAAAGCACTATACCTGTAATACAAGTAATTGGAATACATTAGGTATTTTAATAGTAATTTTCAAGATTCCAAGTTCAACATTTGTTACATTTCAACATTTTCGTACAGTCGCAAAGTTGGCTCTGCTTATCTGGTGGGGGCAATTTTTGACTAAAATTTTTCCGAAGGGGGCAGAATATATGGAAAAAGCAAAAAACACTTTAGTTCAAGAAGGCTTGGGGGTGGAATTGACAAGTGAAGCATCGCCCCCCAGATTTTTGACTGCTTTAATGCCATGAATATTACAAAAGAAGTCTGTAGAATACCTATGATTCTAACTGTGAAAAAATTACTGGTGAGAATGACGGCGAATGAAATTGTTACGTTATCTAGCATAACAGACTTCGATAAAGATCAAAGTACAAGCAGACCTCATATTAACCAAAGTCATGGACTTAGGAACAGGGGGCACAGGGGGCACTTGCCCGCACTTTCACCAAGTTTATATAAAGTGCCCCTTTTCAGCTTTCAAAGTGCCCTTTCTTGCTTAATAGGTTGCCCTTGAATGCATGTACCCTCCACGTTTTGAATGTTTCCTACGTCCCTACCCAAAGCTTGAGTGCAGGGCCAAAGTTGGAAAAAGTTTATGGTAAGAAGTTTGGTAATTTTCCCCCAGTCCAAAGGCTGTCATGCAAGTAGATCGGGATTTTCTGTAAAAGAAATAGTTTGAGTTGTAAATGGATGAGTGATAGCAGAAATGTGAATGTAAATACCAATCGCCTAGCCAAATAATGTTGAATGAGTGCCCTCTCTTTCGAAAGTAGTATACCTTATCCCAAGAATTATGGCAAAAATAGGATTTTGAACAGAGGATGCTTAGCCAAACAAAATGCAACGAGTGCTCTTTGGGTTGAAAGTATTATAATTCCTAACGTGAATGATAGCGAAAATAGGATTTCCAACAGAGAAGGCCTTGCCAAACACTATCCAAGGATTCCTCTTTCCGTCGCGAATAGGAGGGTAGATGGTCAAAAATATATGTTTAAAGTAGACATGGAACATTAATAGATACTCTAAAACGATAACCAACAATTAATGTGTGACTGGACAATAGACGAATCGATACTAAATCATAGGAACAGGAATATCTTGTAGTCTTTTCACTGTAATCAACCACACATGGATGGTTGCTACCGTGTAACTAAAGGAAAAGGCTTTTAACCAATCAGCACACAGTTCCGGTTTAAGCGCATATTGAAACTTGTTTAGTATTAAGTTTGGCTAATTTTTGGCCTTATTAAACGGTTTTTCAGAATAGCATTTTCATAGCAACGTTTCATATCAGAAAGCATTTCTAATATCTGTATGGTAGCCCAGGACTGCCAGGCACAATTTTACTATCTTATATTGCAAACCAAAGTTGAATTGATTTCACATCAAATTGAAATTTATTTCATATCTGAATAGAAATGGATTAAATCAAAATGGATGTTAATTCAAAATAGACTTCAATTCAAAATCAAAGTTAATTCAAACAGATTTCCATTGAAATCAAAACCAATAATATTTCACGTGGCCTCGGGCTGCCTGACGCAGCCATTGGCGTGAGCCTGGGTGAAGCGGCCTCTAGTGCAGATCTTGGTAGTAGTAGCAAATATTTGANAATTATAAAAATGTGGTTGCTACAAAAGCAGACGAGCAAAGGACGCTATTCTTCTTCTCAAACTGACAAAATCCCTTATTCAGGCCGTTCTCAACGTGAAAGTTATGAGTCTAAATCGCAGTAAACACACTAACAAGTACATATGTGTTACAAAGAAGACTCTTTTGTCAGAAAGTCAAAACTTTTAGGATCTTTCGGGGTTTCTGTTTGACAAACCAGCTGAAAATATCTGGAAACCAAAACTACGCTGAACACAAACTAATAGAAAGCTGCAGGTAGATCAGTTGTTCCAGAACAGAGTTTTGGTCCCGCAGCGCAAGTCGGAAATGAGGTTTTGGTAGTTTACAAATGAGGATTTGGCAGTTTTAGGACACGTGGAAAAAAGTGAAAAAGTATTTATCGCTTTTTTATTGTTCTCGAAAAAGATATTTAAAAATTAATTTGGAACATTTGGAGCTGAAAATTTTTGCTGATAAAAATGTAAATGTAAAAGCAAAAATAGAAAAAGCATTTTGAAATTAAAAAATTTAGGTGTGGAAAAATTTACGAGTGGCAGTCTTCGGCCACTATGGACTTTCGACAACACTCTTGATCGGCGGCAGTGTACAAACACAAGTCAATACAACCATTATCAAGCATTGAAGTCATTTATAATCA
>OLMO02000257.1:16336968-16348149 GCA_900291935.2 Cassiopea xamachana | reverse complement strand
ATACGAATTTGCATCAGTCTATTGAATACAGAGAAATACTGCATGGAGTTTGAAATTACTTTACAAATGTTGACACTTTTAAACTCAGTATCAATGTGCCAGCCAGCAAGCATCATCAGAGAAGGAAGAAACTAACTTTCGTGACTACTTATGAAAACATGTGCTGTTTTTCTAATTTTGAAACTAACTTTAAACAAAAACATTATACAGAACGTATGTATTAAATACCAGTAATCTTCTTTGCTGTTGTAACAATGAATCTTTTGTTTTGAACCGATGGCTATTGCCTTTTTTAAAATTTGGCTATACGAGGCGGCAACTTGGCCTCCTATGAGAGTGAATCTGGCCTTCGCTGATCGAAGAGATGTGGCAACCCTGCTTGTGCATACATACCTCTAGTGAACTTGATCTACAGACTTTCAAAGCCAGTGGTCATCCATAAAGAATGTCCGCACATTTCTGGTAGTTTTTCACCCACTCCCTCCCTCTTTCCTCACCTGTTCACTTGTTGCTGAGTAACCTCTACCCTGTTCGTGCCGACACAAATTGTGACCTTGTCTTTAATGGTGTAAGTTTAATATCATAGCATCCCTATGCGCNCCTTCGCATGCACCTGTGCACTGATATGTAAAACGTATTTGCTCTAATGCTCAATTTGAGTTAGAAAACTATTGAAGAGCTGTATGAAATGCAAAAAAACAAAAGCTTTTGCAGAAGACACATGCTGTGTATCCATTTCATTTTATCTTTCCAGCTAGAAGATTACAATAAAATGACTTGAGACAGGGAGAGGTGATGGGCAGACATTGTCTCATCTCTTAAACAAGGTTCTTTGGAAAGGATGTCCACTTACAGCTAACTACCCCTTCCACTTGTCCATATTTTCCAGCATCGTTGCTAACCTACTCCCTTCCCTGACGTGTAGGTATCCTCTATGGACGATCCCCCAATGCAAAATTCGATTGATCATCAGATTGGTATTGGCATTTGTCTATGACTTGTATCCAACCAACAAGTCATTATGAAATTAAATATCAATTCCATCTGTATTACTTATCCTTGAGACTGGATTTCATAAAGCCGTAAGTTTCATTTCATTCTTCTGCCTTCCCTATTATTGAAGTTAATGCTCGGTGGAAAGCGTTATCACGGTTCAGTTAGCAGCTGGTAGAAGTGCCGTTGATGTTCAACTAGTTGAAAATCTATTTTCACAACTGCTGATGGTAACCTCCTCAAATTGCACGTAATAGGGTAGCTTGAAACATAGATTTAAAAATCTTGAAAAGTTTTTCAGATTTCAAATTGTTATTGTGGTAGCAAAAACAACTTCCAAAATCTAAAGTTGTGAGCTAACACGCCATGTTGTTATATCAGAGCAGCCATTGATTGCCATATATCACATGACTCTCAAGTCACTGCAGAGTGCATTAAAGATGTTAAAACTTATGGGTATGGCTTTCGTCAAGTATTATCAACAATTTTCTTAAAATTTAATAGTAATTCAATAAAAATCAATAATAATTGATTATTTTATTGTTGTTGCTATGACTTTGAGAGGACAGTCTTTTTTCTATTCACTGTGAAAATTACCACAATCGCACACTAATTACCTACTTATTATACTACATACGATTAACATTACATTACAATTAACAAACGCAACATGACAAAAATTAAAACACATCTACAAAAATACATATAAATGCACATGACTTTACCACAGCACGAAAAAGCGACAACATTCTTTTCACATAAAAAGCTTCTTTCGTCCGAGACGCATCAGATAATGAAAACGTCGGTATGTATTTCGATTAACCTTTAGGTCACTATCCGACGTTTTCATACTGTGATGAGTGTCGAACGAAAAGAGCTTTTAGTATGTGAAAAGAATGTTGCCGCTTGTTTGTCCTGTGGTAAAATTCTGTAGTACCAACAGACTATTTAAATACACATGAATAACTTTTACTAATAAATACTTAGGTTTGCTTTATATTGCATGCCGGGCTAGCCTAGAGCAATCAGATCAATTGCCCATTGCTTGGGCAAATCTCTTTACAGATAACATAGATCAAAAACTAGACACATTATTGTATTTCTGATTATTTTATCTTTCAAATGAAATGTTCATACGTCATTACCTTGTGCAAACTTGGGATGTTGCCTATGATGGCACTAGGACAAAAGTACAGTTTTGAGAAAATGAACTTGAAGTTTCTTACAGATATACTCACTCAAATTATAAGAACATTTTCCAGTCAGATAGGATGATGTATTGGGCCCAAACATTGTGAAGTTTCTTTGCTAATAAATTGCATCTATTCTGCTGCAAAATACTGAGCTTTTCTGCCCCGCCTCATATTTGGGGGATAAAAGATAGGACAAAGTAGTCCCTTTTCTTGCAAAGTTCAATGAAGGTTTTAATAATCAAAAGTTACTGTATATGAAAGCTCATTGTAATCATTTTCTGAAAAATTGATTTTTTGTACTGTAAAGCAACCAGAGCTGCTGTGAGAAATTATCTTCAGTTTGTATCAATATGTAAAATTCATTGTAGAGCACAAGTATTCAAGTGAGAGACTTTCAGGTTATGAATACCAAAAGTGAACAACTATATTTAACATTTAACAAAAGGGAAAAGACGTGGTCATGATTTATGTTTTTGAAATGTTTCTGGTAAGCAAAATGGCTTGCAATTTAGCTAATTGTGGACTTCATAGTAATTTGATAGGCAGAAGAGAAAGATAGGTAGGCAAACGATCGCTTCGCAAATAGCGGTTCTACGATTTCGCTAGTAAATAATATAGCAGTAAAATTTAATGACACATGGATTTGGCAGCTCTACACACATGGTCAAAATGTTATCAAAAGCAGCTACTTTTCAAAGTAGACAACAGCATACAGAAAGTGCCGCACATTCTAAAACATCAATTAGTCAAGAGAGAATTTTGGTTAGTACAGCTTGAAAGCTTGGTAAAGAACGACAGTATACTTTTATTGCTGTCTTGTTTAAATATTGGCTTATTTATGTAGTGAGATGATCAGATAGCTATATGAAACTTATTGCAATGTTAAGAACATTCTATAAGAAAAGATGTTACACATGTCCATCAGTTATGTTAAACTAAATCGTCGTTAACGGTGCTACGCTGCTTCGTAGGGTTCATTTGCCTCATAAGTTGGTCGTAAGCAAGATGACGTATTCCGAGTTGTTGTTTATAGATGTATATAGAGGTAAGTTGCAAAGTTTTTAAGAATCTTACTCTCAAAACATGATATAATAAATCAAAGTTCTTGACATTTTGTTCAAGGAATTCAGCTACTCTAAGGCAAGGCTCGAGAATGAAATTTTACCCCCAGCCAAGCACTTTTCAAATGGAGTCTGAAAAAACAATAAAACGACGATGGCGGCTGGAATGAGAAAGAAAATGTAATTACAGCATTTGGAACTAAAGAAACGTTGCTTATATGGCAAGCTGCTGACCAAGTGCATATGAGCCTGCAAGCCAGCAGCATTGAGCCTTGCCTAGAATGTTAATTGGCGTAGAAAAGCACCAAGTAATTTTACAAATTCTGATTTTGGGCTTAAAATGTTTTACTAGAATAGAAAATCATCATTCCAACTACAGATCTTGGACGGTGTGACTAAGTGATCATTTTAAAGCTTACGCACGATTACGATTTGGATGCATTTATGTCAATATACATCCAACCCAAGCATTCATTGTATTTCAAACAAATTGCGGTAAAAACACTTTTTCTGGTCAACTTTAAAAGGGCATACTTTGGCCTTCAAATTCTATATATGTTGTCACGTGATCACTGCTATGACAACATCAACTTCTTGTTACAACCCTTCATGGTAGTGAACAGTACATGAAGGCTACAGTTTGGTAGTTGCAAGATATATAGAGATATAACAACTTTTCACTATTCACGTAAAGTTCCTGGTGAGATCCATGCCTTAATGCAGTTGAGTACCAGAGGACCAATGAGATACTTGCACAACAACAACAATATTTGAAACTGAAGTTTCTTTACTAAAACTAAGCTTTATCATCTATGTAACCATACATTTGGCAATGAATTATCGTCATACAGTCGATTTTGGCATATACTTAAGGGACCCAATCAACATGGTCCTTAACGTCCCAACAGAAGCAAACGTGGTCCTGGCTGCAATAGAGATAGAATGCTGTTTCACCATTCTTGTGCATTTTTTGGTGATAGACGTGCCTTAGAGCAGCTAAGAATGCCACTACAAGAAGCATTTGGGAAGGGCTATTGCATCTAGTGTGCTTCTGCTTTTTGAAGATTTAAGATATTGTTTTGGTGCTTGCAATTTTGCAAATGTCATTCAGAAATTTAGAAAATTTCCTATTTATGACTTTGTTATATTCAAGCCAAAATACACGAGGAACGAACATGTGGTGATGATGTCTTTGATCTAGTTGTAGCAGTCTCCTATTAGCTCTAGTTTTCAGGATCTAAGCAAAAAGTGCATATGACAGGTTGTTGATGAACATATATCTAGTGAGAGCTGCAAAACAATAAAAAACGCTTTTATCTACTAGCATGTCAACTACGTTTAATTTCCACGGTCCTTTATATACTGTAAAATTACTCGGCCAGCAGTAACTGAACCATACCTAATGCTATCTCAGAAACTATTAACGACTTGTTTCATTATCATGCTAAAACCAACTTCTAATGAGACACAACATTTTTGCCTGAGCTTCGAGTTACCTTGCAAACATTTCTTTTTCAAGACAGGCACTGTACAAATACTTGACTAACCTTGAAATACTCAGCAAATTTGGGGCTGCTGTTCCTCACTGACGTGTCTTGAAAAAGCCAGGCAGAAAATAATGTTTAATGCAATAATTGACAGTAGGCCGATCCATATGCTATATAAATTTGCATAATAGAGCCAGACCGGAAGGTCCTGAGCTTTACATTAAGAATAAGTGATGTGAAAGCTTTGCAAATACTCACATAAGTACTACTAAAAGTTGCAAAAAGCTTACACCTGCTGTTTTCTATGCACAGCCTTAAAAAGATGTGCACTATCCTCTTCAAAAGATTCTTGACAACAGGCATGCCAAGAGCATCCTAAATATTGTTTTCCTCTTGTATCACTGTATGTTTACACATACCTGATTATGAATTACGCTAAATGTCAATATTGACGAGTCATCATGCCACTTGCATATTCACCTAGAAGACTATTTCACACAAACAGAGAGTCTGCTCCAGAAATTGTTTTTGGAATGCATAGGCTAGTTATAGTAATATTGTCATAGTTGCAAAACTTTATGTTATAGCTTCACTGGTTAATTTCACTTGTTGACCTACAGATTCATTGGTTTTGTGAAACAGATCTACGATGCAAAGGAAGAGTGACGACTAATGTCAGGCAAACGAAATACATATACAAATACATATTTTGTATTATCAAAGTATGTCACAAGAGCAAGAGAAAAGTATAGTACAAAGAGATATAGAGTCTCTAACTATACATGGTCTATCAAGGGTTGCATCCGCTAACAACAAGTATACTCGAATAGTATGGCTCATACTGTGCATCTGTGCAGCTATTGCATTTTCCATCATTGGACTGCTAAGTCTCATAAAATATCATCAATATCAAAGCATTACTCACACAACTGTCAAGCACAATAACAAGTTGGCTCTTCCAGCGATCACATTCTGCCAAAAAAATCCTTTCCTTCCTAAGGACTTTAACTATGACGACCTTCCTGTGGTTCAAAAGTTGCCTAAAAACTGCAGCTACAATGACAGGAAGCATTTTGCAAGCACAATGAATTGGAAGATATATACGTTTTTCTGTCGAATGTTTTTCGGTGCGTTCAAATCAAGAACATCAGCGATGGGTGCTGAGTACCCACAATATTTTCAATTTCCCAACGACTTTGAGATTACACCCTACATAAAGCCATGCGTTACTCTGAACAGAAACTTAACACTAGTTCAGCAAGCAGAAGGGGAGGAATATGGCTTGCACATGATTATGTACAACGAAGATTACCTTGCACCACATAGTGTCTCAACAGATGAACCTCTTATCGACGAACGAAGTGGGATATATGCTTTGATACATGATCCAAAGCAGGTTGTTCCGATGGGTGATGGAAATGTAGTGCTCCCTGGATATCATACTCATATGTCAGTCACACAAAATATAATCAAGAGATTGCCTCATCCATATCCCTCAAATTGCACAAATGATTGGTCAAATCGCGATAGTATCTATCCTGGGAAAAATACACAAAAAATGTGCACCAGCTCATGTGCGTTTAAGCAAATGTATGAAATATGCCCAGGTGTCTTACCAGAAATGAGAGTTTTTATGAAAGAATCCAAATATCCAGTTCAAGCTGACTTAAACAATGATTCGTTCTGGCAATGTATTTGGAGGAGTTTACCTCTTATAGACTATCAAAAGTGTGATTGTAGGGAACACTGCTATGATGAAACATACATCACAGTAATAAACCGCAGTCCTTGGCTGCCGCATTGGGAGATACCCTCATTGTTGAGGCTGATTGAAAGTGTAGAAGGAAAGACAAACAATACACTATCAGCAAATGATATTAGTGAGCGATTAATGAAGTTAAGCATATACTACAACGAGTTTAAAGAAAATGTATCTGAGGAGAAACCTTTGTATGACTTGCTGACCATTATCAGCGATCTTGGAGGACAGATGGGTCTATTTATGGGAGCATCGTTGCTATCATTAGCGGAAATTATAGCTCTTGTGGGACAATGGCTTAAAAGATGTCTGTGCAGATGTGATAAATCCATCGGGATATCGCCACAACAAATAAACCAATAAGAATTTTGACAACTCAGAGTATCAATTAGAAACAAGCAACATCTAGGGATTTAAAATTCACAACTTTCGTCAATCCATAGCCATATATGTTTCAGACAAAAGTCGCAGCAATTGCTGCAGCTTATGGAACAAATTTAGAAGGACCGCTGTTCAAAGAGGGCAAGAGTAGGATCAAGGCACTCTCTTTTTAAGAACACAATCAAGTAACAAGTGCATCTTCGTTGTGTAACCTGCAGCCTTGGTCAAAAAAACAGCGCACTCTGAGCGTTGCCTTGCACAAATATTGTCTTATGCATAGCACTAAGAAGTATCATGGAATAAATGCATTCAATAATATATTCATTGCTGCACTTATTACATTCTACTCAGGTTAAAGTCGCATCGAGTGTTTGACAAACAAGGTGACTGTAAACGGAATTTGAATTTCGGTAGAGTTGTCTAGAATAGATAGTAGATGGTAGCAAACCATTGCAATAGCGCTATATTCGCACAGAAACTGCTTGCAAAGTCTTCTAATCAGAAGAGCTCCCCATTGGTGAATAAATACAATGATTATACATAAATACTTGTATGTAAGATAAATGTTATTTGGAAAAAGATCAATATTATTTAGAAAAATTAACAGGAATTAGAAAATACTCTTTGATAAAGGTGCACCATGAAGTATAGCACACAATACCATAAACGTAGGAGGCGGGGGGGATAAGAGGGCTGCAGCCCCCTAAATTGGGTAGAAATCCATTTCACTTGGGCATATGTTTTGAAAGAAATTGGAAATTCGAGCAACTTCTCTGCCTGCTCTCCAGTTTTATTTGATACTTGAGGCAGAAAATTTACAGCCCCCAAAATATTTACGTCCTCTTAATACTATGCCTAATTGGAATGATTGGAAGCTATGAGTACTCTGATAGCTACTTGATGACATTTAGCATTTAGCTGTCAAAAGACAGGCATTTGCGTTTGTAAAATAAGGAGAGCAGAAATAATCGGCTATCCAAGGGCAAATGGCACTTTAACTGTGAAGTTTAACGAACCTTTCTTAGCTTGTAACTACAGCAGTAAAAGGTCCATGCAAGAAGGAGAAAGATAAGTAATAAAAATCTGTTCCAAAGATGTGTTTTAAAACACGTCGGAGATTGTCTCCTCAAATGCGACTTTGGAGAGATTGTTTTCTTATTTGGGGAAGAAAAAAGTAGTGACTTCGAGCGGAGAGTGATAAAAAGTAAAATGACTATAACCTCAGAGCAATTTTAAGGAAATAGAAATCGTGTGTCCATAGTCGGACTTATCAGGGGGTTTATGGTGCGCAACATTACTTTCAAAGTTTTCACCCGTGTAAAGCAAAGCGCTTGGATTTGCTCAATGTTGAAAGACATTAGTTACTTGACTCTAATATTTACGCAATATTACTTTCGTTTCCTTGTGTGGTTAGGCCATTTATTTACGTTCGTACGTTTTGCATATAATTACCGGGTCCTCCCCTTGTAGTAGTGCGTCACAATGCTTGCATCATCTCTGATGTATAGCATTCGCGTGCTCCCCTTCCTTTGTTTAGGATATCGGCACGGGATTTTCTCATCATTAGTATACATTAGGCATAGCGTTTGCGTATTATTTTAGTTGACTCACCCGTATACACCCTGCCTAGCCCTTCCTTTTAGCAACATGTTATTCATCTATCTACGTAAATCTTTAGTATAATTTTAGATATGTTTTACCTATATATATATACGAGTATGTAGAGTAAATTAGACGGATAGGAGCTGGAAAGCTCAGTAGAGAACTAGTCGCATACGTGTGTAAGTCTGGAGTCGCTTCGTGGGATTAGAGACCATGCCACAGTTCTAGTTCAGTATATCACAGATTTTTTACCAATATAATTCAATCGCTAAAAAAGTAACTACGCGATACAAAAGTGGTTTATCTGCTTGCCAAAAGTGTACGTGCTACCCTTGAGGGCGAGACAACCCGATTCGGTAATTCTGCTAGCTTTTTCTTACTATGTGGTAAATTCTGCGCTACTCTAGTATCATTCGGTAGATTCTACACTAGTTCTATTCCTAGTGGCTGACTTTTCGGTTTAACGTTTAGTGCGCGGAGTGGAAAAGTCAAGGATAGCAAAAGTTAATTTATGCAATCAAATCGACCTTCAAGCTCAACAAGAGCTTCAAACCCATCAATATCTAACATTTAATAAGGGAAATCACCTTGTAAAGTTTTGGCCTCTCTGAGCGTACCCAAATTAACAAGAAAAAACAAGTGTCTCGCGAAGGTGCTCAGTGCCTAAGCCACTCTTCTTCGATGCTTCCTTTACGATATTGTCCTTGTACGATATTTTATCCTTGTCTTTACAGCAACACGTCATATATAACTATCTTTAAAAGTAGTAGTTGAACTGAAGGGTACCAAGCTTCAATGTCCATTAAATGTTCAAAGCAAAATTCTTATTGCAGGAAAGCTCTTTGTCCCGTAATCAATCTTGTATCTGGCAGAATAGATATGTTTCAGACTTTCTGTCACTTCGGTTTGTTGTGTTATATAACAAGGCCATCTCTATCAATGCCCAAGGAAATTTCTCTAGCTTCTGGATAAGGAATTCATTTTCAAGCATGAATTCCAAAATTTGATGATGACACTACTGATGAGCATAAAAGAGATATTTCTGGGGAAAATCCTAATGATGAAGAAGCACCAGGTCAAATTGAAATAGACGTAGATGACTGAAACAAAGTTCAATGTACTGTAACATCCAATTTAAAAGAGATTCCGGTGAGGACATGCATTTCTTCTCTTCTTAGAGATCAATGTTTACCGTAATTTTGGTCCTACTTCCGAAGGAGGCAGTTTCCGACGTTCTAGAGACCGTGAGCTCCAAAGTTTGTCAAAGTCTTCTTTTGGTTTGTGAACAATGCTCTTAATTTATAACCAATTACATGTAAAATTTTGCATATATGTAGAGAGAAATTAGCTTTCACTCACAACTGAGAATAGCTTTTATCCACTTCCAATTCTTGTACTGTTGCATGATGTGCTATTGGCCATCCCTGCCAAAAATGTCCTGGCAATCGCTGTTCGTCCCATTCGGTAAACTTGAAAGGTTTAACTATCTATTCTACGAACATGTAGCACATATTTAATTGTGACGTAACTCCCTGCTCTCTTTGGTTTGGTAACGTATTTTAAACAAGAAAGAAGAAAGTGTTGCTGATGCACTTCACTGTAACCAATAAACTAACGCAATTTTAGGTGTCCCATTAGCCACATTGTGTTCTAGCTATTGTTATCGCAGTCGATTTTTCTGGTGGGCTGGTATTGGAAAGAGCAAGACGTTTTCATTTATCAGGCTATTTGGCAGTCGGTTCTGTCAAGAAGTAATAAGTGTGATGGATCAATCAAAATGAAGAATGTGCTGATAAACCACTACTGTTCCAAAAGATGTCCACCATTTATTGGCTTGTCCGAAGGAAAGTGATTTACAACATTCTTTTTAACTGGAAAGAGATTAAGGCTCATTTCATTGTTGAGGAGCCAAATCTCTATGCTGATAAACACCACAGGGCACGAATGATTTCAAGCATTTGGAAAGACCCATTTATCTATATGTACTTTCACTTTATTTCAACTGTAGTCTCAGATTTGAGAGGGTAAATGAATTATTTCAATCAGCAAATGCCGATCCTGAAGACATGGTGTAACTTCTTTTCCGTCTACACAAGTCTCTACATAAGAGACTTTATGGTTGTAGTGGGAGAGACACCCCTCAACCATTATTACACATTGACCTAGGTATAAAATACATGATGGAAACGAAGAATTACCTGTCCCTTCAAGTGTATAGTGAAGTTGCTGAAGCCAATGTGAGTGAGATGTCAAGACAGTGCAAAAATTTTCTTGTAGATCTCCTAGATCAAGTGGAGAGGAGATGGCCAGCCAATGAAAAGATTTTTCAAGAATTGAACTACTTGAATCCAGGAATATCCTTTCCCAGATGGATCGCCCACTGCTTATTTCTTTGCCAATGTTACACATAGTGACTAATATCACAGTTGTGGAGGAGCAATATCGCCAGATATAGCTTATGAATTGGGCATCGAAAGGTGTTTTTCACGGTAAAATTCCAACCGATTCTTCTGAATTTTGGCTCGGTGTATTCAGACATGAAACAACTTTAGGGTAAAAAGCATTCAAAGGCTTTGCAATTTATGCCCATTCATCACTTGCCAAGCCTGTCAGCAATGCAATCTGTGAAAGAGTGTTTTCACGACTCTCGTGCGTCAAAACAAAATTGCGACACCAATTGAAGCTGGGGATGCTAGATGCTATCA
>OLMO02000257.1:16264069-16335663 GCA_900291935.2 Cassiopea xamachana | reverse complement strand
CGAACAAAATATGACCATTGAAATATCGCACGTTGGTATTTTTGAAGTTAGCAATGCGACGGGTGAGAGCTTGGTCCAAGCCGTGAAGGTTGCTCTTGAGGAAATTGGTTTGGACTTGGTAAATTGTTTTGGATTTGCAAGTGACGGTGCATCAAATATGATATTGGAGATAAATTCTATTTGGTCAAGGATCATTCAATTTCGCCAAAGAGCACAAAAATGACACTTGCTAGCATTGTGCACAAAGCATGCATTTGAGAAGATATCAGTACATCTTGGTTTCCTTCTGAAGGGAGTGTCAAATTGGTTGTCCAAAAGTGACCAAGGGGGAAATTCATTTAAAGAAGTAATAACTGTGATGGATCCAAATGAAGAAGGGCTGATAAACCGCTACCGTTCCAAAAGATGTCCACCAATCGTTCGCTGGTCCGAAGGAAAGTGATTTACAACATTCTTTTTAACTGGAAAGAGATTAAGGCTCATTTCATTGTTGAGAAGCCAAATCTCTAAGCTGATACACGCCACAAGGCACGAATGATTACAAGCATTTTGAAAGACCCAATAAGCTATATGTACTTTCATTTTCTTTCAACTGTAGTCTCAGAATTTGAGAAGGTAGATGAATTATTTCAATCAACAATTGCCGATCCTGAAGACATGGTGCAACTTCTTTTCCGTCCACACAAGTCCCTACCTGAGAGACTTTATGGTTGTAGTGGGAGACATCCCTCAACTATTGCTACGCATTGACCTAGGTATAACGTACATGATGGAAACGAAGAATTACCTGTCCCTTTAAGGGTATAGTGAAGTGTCTAAAGCCAATGTGAGTGAGATGTCAAGACAGTGCAAAAATTTTCATGTAGAGCTCTTAAATCAAGTGTAGAAGAGATTGCCAGCCAATGAAAAGATTTTTCAAGGATTGAACTACTTGAATTCAAGGATTTTCATTTCCAAGATGGATCGCCTGCTGCTTATTTCTTTGCCAATGTTGCACAAAGGGACTAATATCACAGTTGTGGAGGAGCAATATCGCCAGATATAGCACATGAACTGGGCATCGCGAGGTGTTTTTCACGGTAAAATTCCAACCGATTGTTCAGAATTTTGACTCGGTGTATTCAAATATGAAACAGCTTCAGAGACAAAAGCATTCAAAGACCTTGCAATTTATGCCCATACATCACTTGCCACGCCTGCAATCTGTGAAAGAGTGTTTTCACGACTCTCGTGCGTCAAAACAAAATTGCGACACCGATTGAAGCTAGGGAATCTAGGTGCTATGATACGAATTATCACCAGTATGATGAATACATAGAAATGCTACACCGAGTTTGAAGTTATTTTACAAATGTTGACACTTTTCAACTCAGTATCAATGCTCCAGCAAGCATCATCAGAGATGGAAGAAATTAACTTTCGTGACTACTTTTGAAAACATGAGCTGCTTTTCTAATTTTGAAACTAACCTTGAACAAAAACATTATACAGAACTTATGTATTAAATACCAGTAATCTTCTTTGTTGTTATAACAATGAATCTTTTGTTTTGAAACGATGGCTATTGTCTTTTTTAAAATTTGGCTACACGAGGCGGCAATTTGGCCTCCTATGAGAGTGAATCTGGCCTCCGCTGACCAAAGAGATGTGGCAACCCTGCCTGTGCATACATACATCTAGTCAACTTGATGAACACTCTCTCAAAGCCATTCATCATCCATAAAGAGTGTCCGCACATTTCTGGTAGTTTTTAACCCACTCCTCCCCCTTTTCTCACCTGCTCACTGTTTGCTAAGCAACCCTCTACCCTGTTCGTGCGGACACAAATTGCAACCTTGTCTTTAATGTTGTAAGTTTAATATTATAGCTTCTCTATGAGCTTTCGCATGCACTCGTGGACTGACATGTAAAACTTTTTTGCTCTAACACTCAATTTGAGTTAGAAAACTATTGAAGAGCTGTATAAAATTTGAAAAAAATAGAAGCTCTTTGCAAAAGACACATGTTTTGTATCCACTTCTTTCCATCTTTCTAGCTAGGTGATTACAATAAAATGACTTCAGACAAGGGAGAAGGTAGGCAGACATTGTCTCATCTCTTAAAAAAGGTTCTTTGAAGAGGATGTCCACTTACAGCTAACTACCCTTTCCACTTGTCCACATTTTTTGGCATTGTTGCTAACCTTCTCCCTTCCCTAAGGTGTGGGTATCCTTTATGGACAATCCCCTCATGCAAAATTTGATCGATCATCAGATTGGTATTGACGTTTGTCTATGACATGTATCCAGCCCACAATTCATTGTGAAATTAAATATCAATTCTTTCTGTACAACTTATCCTTAAGACTTGATCATAAAACCGTAACTTTCATTTCATTCTACTGCCTTCCTTATTATTGAAATTAATGTTTGGTGGAAAGCTTTCTCATGGTTCAGTTCACAGCTGTTAGAAGTGCCGTTGCTGTTCCACTATTTGAAAATCTGTTTTCGCAACTGCTGATGGTAACATCCTCAAATTGCAGGTAATAGGGTAGCTTGAAACATAGATTTAAAAAATGTTGTTGTATCAGAGCAGCCATTGATTGCCATATATCAAATGGCTCTCAAGAGTCTGCAGAGTGCATTAAAGATGTTAAAAATTAATGAGTATGGCTTGCGTCAGGTATTATCAACATTAATTCAATAACAATCAATACTAATTGATAATTTTATTGTTGTTACTATGACTTTGAGAGGACAATCTTTTTTCTATTCACTATGAAAATTACCACAATTGCACACTAACTACCTACTTACTATACTACATACGATTAACTTAGCAATACTACAATTACGATACCAGGGAGTACAAGATTTCATGAAAACTCCATGAACAATAGAATGAATAAAACGCAACATGACAAAAATTAAAACACAGCTACAAAAATATATATAAATGCGCATGACTTTACCACAGCACGAAAAAGCGACAACATTCTTTTCACATACAAAAGCTTTTTTCGTCCAAGACTCATCAGATAATGAAAACGTGGGTATGTTTTTCTGGTAACCTTTAGGTCACTATTCGACGATTTCATACTCTGATGAGTGTCGGACGAAAAAAGCTTGTAGTATGTGAAAAGAATGTTGCCGCTTTTTCGTCCTATGGTAGAGTTCTGTAGTACCAACAGACTATTTAAATACACATGAATAACTTTTACCAATAAATACTTAGGTTTGCATCATATTGTATGCCAGGCTAGCCTAGAGCAATCAGATCAATTGCCCATTGCGTGGGCAAATCTCTTTAAAGATAACATAGATCAAAAACTAGACTCATTGTATTTCTCATCATTTTAACTTCAAATGAGATGTTCATACGTCATTTCCTTTTACTTATAGCAAACTTGGGCTGTTGCCTATGATAGCACTATGAAAAACTACAGTTTTGAGAAAATGAAATTGAAGTTCCTTACAGATATACTCACTCAAATTATAAGAAAATTTTCCAGTCAGTACGGATGATATATTGGGTCCAAACATTGTGATGTTTCTTTGCTAAGAAATTGCATCCCTTCTGTTGCAAAATATTGAGCTTTTCTGCCACGGCCTCATATTTGGGGATAAGAAATAGGACAAAGTAGTTCCTTCTCTTGCAAAGTTCAATGAAGGTTTCAATAATCAAAAGTTACTGTATATGAAAGCTCATTATAATCATTTTCTGAAAAATCGATTTTTTGTACCGTAAAGCAACCAGAACTGCTGTGAGAAATTATCTTCAGTTTGTATCAATATGTAAAATTCATTCTAGAGCATAGGCATTCAAGTGAGAGACCTTCAGGTTATGAATACCAAAACTGAACACTATATTTAACATTCAACGAAAAGGAAAAGAGGTGGTCATGATTTATGTTTTTGAAATGCTTCTGGTAAGCAAAATCCGTGGTTTGTAATTTCATTAATTGTGGCCTTCATACTAATTTCATCGGTAGAAGACAAAGATAGGTAGGCAAACGAACACTTCGCAAACAGCGGCTTTACTATTTCGCTATTAAATGATATACCAGTAAAATCTAATGACACACGCATTTGGCTGCTCTACAAACATGGTCAAAAAATTGTTAAAAGCAGCTACTTTTCAATGTAGACAACAGCATACAGAAAGTGCCGCACATTCTAAAAATTGAATTAATCAAAAGGAAATTTTGGTTAGTACAACTTGAAAGCTTGGTAAGGAACGACAGTGTACTTTGATTGTGGTCTTGTTTAAATATTGCCATATTGATGGTAGTGAAATGATCAGATAGCTATATGAAGCTTATTACAATGTTAAGAACATTCTATAAAAGAGATGTTACACCTGTCCACCATTTATTGTAAACTAAATCGTTGTTAGCGGTGCTACGCTGCTTCGTAGGGTTCATTTGCCTTGTAACTTTGTTCGATACGGTACATTGCGATTATAATCAGCCCTAAGCAAGATGATGTATTCCGAGTTGTTGGTTATAGATGTACATAGAGGTAAGTTGCAAAGTTTAAAGAATTGTACTTTCAAACTTGATATAATAAATCAAAGTGCTTGACATTTTGCTCAAGGAATTCAGCTACTCCAAGGCACAGCTCGAGAATGAAATATTACCCCCAGCCAAACGCTTTTCAAATGGAATCTGAAAAAACAACAAAACATCGATGGCGGCTGGAATGAGAAAGAAAATGTAATTACAGCACTTGCAACTAGTGAAACGTTGCTTCTATGGCAATCTTTGCTTATATGGCAATATTGAGCCTTGCCTAGTATGTTTAATGGCGTAGGAAAAGCACCAAACTAATTTTACAAATTCTGATTTTGGGCTTAATATGCTTTACTAGCATAGAAAATTATCATTCCAAATACAGATCTTGGACGGTGTGACTAAGTGATCATTTTAAAGCTTACGCACGATTGCGAGTTGGGTACATTGATTTCAATATACATCCAACCCAAAGCATTCATTGTTTTTCAAACAAATTGCGGTAAAAACACTTTTTCTGGTCCTCTTTAAAAGGGTATATTTTGACCTTTAAATTCGATATCTGTGGTAACGTGATCACTGCTATGACAACATCAACTTCTTGTTACAACCCTTCATGGTAGTGAACAGTAGATGAAGGCTGCAGTTTGGTAGTTGCAAGATATATAGAGATAGAACAACTTTTCACTATTCACGTGAAGTTCCTGGTGAGATCCATGCCTTCAAGCAGTTGAGTACCAGAGGACCAATGAGATACTTGCATAACAACAACAATATTTGAAACTGAAGTTTCTTTACTAAAACTAAGCTTTATCACCTATGTAAGCATACATTTGGCAATGAATTATCTTCATACAATCGATTTGGCATATACTTAAGGGACCCAATCAACATGGTCCTTAAGGTCCCAACAGAAGCAAACGCGGTCCTGGCTGCAATGGATATAGAATGCTGTTTTACTATTCTTGTGCATTTGTTGTGATAGACGCGCCTTAGAGCGGCTACGAATGCCACTACAAGAAGCATTTGGGAAGGGCTATTGCATCTAGTGTGCTTATGCTTTTTGAAGATTTAAGGTATTGTTTTGTTGATTGCAATTTTGTAAATGCCATTCGTAAATTTAGAAAATTTCTTTCTTATGATTTTGTTATATTATAGTCAAAATACATGAGGAACGAACATGCTGTGATGAATTCTCTGGTCTAGTTGTAGTGGCAGTTTCCTGTTAGCTCTAGTTTTCAAGATCTAAGCAAAAAGTGCATATGATGGGTTGTTGATGAACATATATCTAGTGAGAGCTGAAAACGATAAAAGACGCTTTTATCTTCTAGCTTGTCAACTAGTTTTAATGTCCATCGTCCTTTGTATACTGTAAAATCACGCAGCCAGCAATAACTGAACCATACCTAATGCTATTTCAGAAACTGTTAACGACTTATTTCATTATCATGCTAAAACCAACTTCTAATGAGACACAAAATTTTTGCCTAAGCTTCGAGTTATCTTGCAAACTTTTCTGTTTCAAGACAGGCACTGTACAAATACTGGACTAACCTTGACATACTTAGCAAATTTGGGGCTGCTGTTCCTCACTGACGTGTCTTGAAAAAGCCAGGCAGAAAATAATGTTTAATGCAATAGTTTTCAGTAGGTCGATCCATATGCTAAATAAATTTTGCATAATAGAACCAGACCGGAAGGTCCTGAGCTTTACATTAAGAATGAATATAAGTGATATGAAAGCTTTGCAAATACTCACATAAGTACTACTAAAAATCGCAAAAAGCTTACGCCTGCTGTTTACCATGCACAGCCTTAAAAAGATGTGCACTATCTTCTTCAAAAGTTTCTTGACAACAGGCATACCATTAGCATCCTAAGTATTCTTTTCCTCTTGTATCACTGTATGTTTACACATACCTGATTATGAATTACGCTAGTTGTCAATATTGACGAGTCATCATGCCATTTGCATATTCACCTAGAACACTATTTCACACAAACGGAGAATCTGCTCCAGAAATTCCTTTTTGGAATGCATAGGCTAGTTTTATTAATATTGTCATACTTCATAACTGTATGTTATTACCTCACTGGGTACTTTTACTTTTTGACCTATAGCTTCATTGGTTTTGTGAAACACAACTACGATGCAAAGGAAGAGTGACGACTAAAGTCAGGCAAACGAAATACATATTTTGTATTATCAAAGTATGTCACAAGAGCAAGAGAAAAGTATAATACAAAGAGATATAGAGTCTCTAACTATACATGGTCTATCAAGGGTTGCATCCGCTAACAACAAGTATACTCGAATAGTATGGCTCATACTGTGCATCTGCGCAGCTATTGCATTGGGCATCGTTGGACTGCTAAGTCTCATAAAATATCACCAATATCAAAGCATTACTCACACAACTGTCAAGCACAATAACAAGTTGGCTCTTCCAGCTATCACATTCTGCCACAAATATGTTTCCATTCCTAGGAGCTTTAACTATGACGACCTTCCTGTGGTCCAAAGTTTGCCTAAAAACTGTAGCTTCAATGACAGGAAGCATTTTGCAAGTACAATGAATTGGAGGATATTTACGTTTCTCTGTAGAATGTTCTTCGGTACGTTCAATTCAAGAACATCAGCGATGGGTACTGAGTACCCACAATATTTTCAATTTCCCAAAGGTTTTGAGATTACACCCTACACAAAGCCATGCGTTACTCTGAACAGAAACTTAACACTAGTTCAGCAAGCAGAAGGGGAGGAATACGGCTTGCACATGATTATGTACAACGAGGCTTACAGTGTACCATATAGAGTCTCAACAGATGAACCTCTTATCGACGAACGAAATGGGATATATGCTTTGATACATGACCCAAAGCAGGTTGTTCCGATGGGTGATGGAAATGTAGTGCTCCCTGGTTACCATACTCATATATCAGTCACAAAAAATATAATCAAGAGATTGTCTCATCCATATCCCTCAAATTGCACAAATGATCGGTCAGATCGAGATAGTATCTATCCTGGGAAAAATACACAAAACATGTGCACAAACTCTTGTGTACTTAAGCAACTGTATAAAATGTGCCCAGGTGTCTTACCAGGCATGAGAGTTTTCATGAAAGAATCCAAATATCCAGTTCAAGCTGACATTAAGAACGATTCGTTCAGGCAATGTATTTGGAGGAGTTTACCTCTTATAAACTATCAACATTGTGATTGTAGGGAACACTGCTATGATGAAACATACATCACAGTAACAAACCGCAGTCCTTGGCCGCCGCATTGGGAGATACCATCATTGTTGAGGCTGATTGAAAGTGTAGAAGGAAAGACAAACAATACACTATCAGCAAATGATATTAGTGAGCGATTAATGAAGTTAAGCATATACTACAACGAGTTTAAAGAAAATGTATCTGAGGAGAAACCTTTGTATGATTTGCTGACCATTATCAGCGATCTTGGAGGACAGATGGGTCTATTTATGGGAGTATCGTTGCTATCATTAGCAGAAATTATAGCTCTCTTGGGACAATGGCTTAAAAGATATCTGTGCAGATGTGATACATCCATCGGGATGTCACCACAACCGATAAGCCAATAAGCATTTTGATAACTCAGATTATCAATTAGAAACAACTGACATCTAGGAATTTAAAATTCACAACCTTCGTCTATCGGTAACCATATTTTCAGACAGAAAGCGCAGCAATTGCTGTAGCTTATGGAACAGATTTAGAAGTAATACTGAGATCAGAAGCCTGTCAAAAAAACTGCAATTTTGGCACTTATCACACTAGGCCTTTCTTCATTTCCCGCTACTTTAGAAACATGTGCTCTGTTCTCCACGAACATTGGGTCCTCTTCGAGCGCAGACCAAACAATTTTCTATTTGCAATCGACCTTTTACTAGCCAGTACTGCTAGAGTTACCAGCAGCAATAATCTAGCCGTACAACAGCTAAATTAACTGAAGATAGGTTTGATGTATCTATGCCAAAGCTTTACGGATACACTACAGTAACTGACATAACTCAGAGGTAACTCCTGGTGGGAAACTCGTGCATTGTACTGGAAAATACTAATAGATTGGCAGAGATCAATGTTTGAAGACCTCGTAGTGACAACTGTTTGTTTCAAGTAGTAATGCAAACGGAAGCTTGCTTTGCTGTGGCCAACTCATTTCAAGCTCAGATAGCTAGGAAGAAGAGATAGACAAGCAAATGCTTATTAAACTGCTGCTCTTCTACTTACCAAACAATGGTGACATACTATTTCTTGATGACTTCACAAATATTTAAAATTTCTGCGTACGTACAAAAGCAATTACTTAAAAGGACCGCTGTTCAAAGAGGGCAAGAGTAGGATCAAGGCACTCTCTATTTAAGAACACAATCAAGTATAAAGCGCATCTTCGTTGTGTAACCTGCAGCCTTGATCAACAAAGCAGCGCACTTTGAGCGTTGCCTTGCACAAATATTGTCTTATGCATAGCACTAAGAAGTATCATGGAATAAATGTATTCAATAATATATTCATTGCTGAATTGATTACATTCTACTCAGGTTAAAGTCGCATGGAGTGTTTGAAAAACAAGGTGACTGTAAACGGAATGCGCATTTTGGTAGAGTTGTCTAGAATAGATAATAGATGGTAGCAAACCATTGCAATAGTGCTATATTGGCACAGAAACTGCTTGCAAAGTCTTCTAATCAGAAGAGCTCCCCATTGGTGAATAAATACAATGATTATACATAGGTACTTGCATGTAAGATAAATATTATTTGGAGAAAGATCAATAGTATTTAGAAAAAGTATCAATAGTATTTAGAAAAAGTAACAGGAATTAGAAAACGCTCTTTGATAAAGGTGGACCATGAAGTATAGCACACAATACCATAAACGTAGGAGGCGGGGGGATAAGAGGGCTGCAGCCCCCTAAATTGGGTAGAAATCCATTTCACTTGGGCATATGTTTTGAAAGAAATTGGAAATTCGAGCAACTTCTCTGCCTGCTCTCCAGTTTTATTTGATACTTGAGGCAGAAAATTTACAGCCCCAAAAATATTTACGTCCTCCTAATACTATGCCTAATTGGAATGATTGGAAGCTATGAGTACTCTGATAGCTACTTGATGACATTTAGCATTTAGCTGTCAAAAGACAGGCATTTGCGTTTGTAAAATAAGGAGAGCAGAAATAATCGGCTATCCAAGGGCAAATGGCACTTTAACTGTGAAGTTTAGCGAACCTTTCTTAGCTTGTAACTACAGCAGTAAAAGGTCCATGCAAGAAGGAGAAAGATAAGTAATAAAAATCTGTTCCAAAGATGTGTTTTAAAACACATCGGAGATTGTCTCCTCAAATGCGACTTTGGAGAGATTGTTTTCTTATTTGGGGAAGAAAAAAGTAGTGACTTCGAGCGGAGAGTGATAAAAAGTAAAATGACTATAACCTCAGAGCAATTTTAAGGAAATAGAAATCGTGTGTCCATAGTCGGACTTATCAGGGGGTTTATGGGGTGCAACATTCCCTTCAAAGGTTTCACCCGATTGGGTAATTCTGCTAGTTTTTCTTACTATGCGGTAAATTATGCGCTATTTTTGTATCATCCGGTAATTTCTACACTATTTTTATTCCTAGTGGCTAATTTTTCGGTTTGACGTTTTGTCGCGCGGAGTGAACAATTCAAGGCTAGCAATGGTTAATTTATGCAATCAAATTGAATTTCAAGGTCAACAAGACCTTCAAACCCATCAATATCTAAAATGTAATAAGAGCCATTAACTTGTAATGTTTTGGCCTCCCTAAAAGTACGCAAATTAACTAGAAAATACAGTGTCTCGCGAAGGTGCTTAGTGGCTAAGCAACTCTTCTTCGATGCTTCTTTTAGGATATTGTCTTTATACCATATTTTACTCCTGTCTTTGCAGCAATACGTCATGTTTAACTATCTCTAAAAGTATTAGCTGGACTAAAGGGTACCAATTTGCAATACCCAGTAAAGTTACAAAGCAAAATTCTTATTGCAGTACAGTTCTTGGTCCCGTAATCGATTTTGTATCTGGCAGAATAGATATGTCAAACATTCTGGCACTTCGGTTTGTTGTGTTATATAACAAGGCCATCACTATCAATGCCCAAGGAAATTTCTCTAGCTTCTGGATAAGAAATTCATTTAAAAGCATGAAATCCAAAATTTGACGATGACGCTACTGATGAACATAAAAGAGATATTTTTGGTTAATATACTAGAGATGGAGAAGCACCTGGTCAAATTGAAATAGACTTGGATGGATGAAATAAAGTTTAATGTACTGTACCATCCAATTTAAAAGAGAATCCGATGAGGACATGCATTTCTTCTCTTATTAGAGATCAATTTTTACCGTAATGTTGGTCCTACTTGCGAAGGAGGCGGTTTCCGACGTTCTAGAGAGCGTGAGCTCCAAAATTGCTCAAACTCTTCTTTTGCTTTGTGAACACTGCACTTAATTTATAACTGATTACATTTACAATTTTGCATATATGTAGAGAGAAATTAGCTTTCACTCACAACTGAGAATAGCTTTTATCCACTTCCAATTCTTGTACTGTTGCATGATGTGCTATTGGACAACCCTGCCAAAAATTTCCTGGCAACCGCTGTTCGTCCCACTCGGTAAACTTGAACAGTCTAACTATCTATTCTACAAAAATGTAGCATATTTATAAGTGTGAAGTAACTTTCCTGCTCTCTTTGGTTTGGTAAAGTATTTTAAACAAGAAAGAGGTAGGTTTTGCTGATGCACTTCACTGTAACCAATAAGCTAAAGCAATTTGAGTTTGTCCCATTAGCCACATTGTGTTCTAGCTATTGTTATCGCAGTCGATTTTTCTGGTGGGCAGGTATTGGAAAGAGCAAGACGTTCTCATTTTACAGGCTAGTTGGCAGTCGGTTCTTCCAAGAAGTAATAACTGTGATGGATCCAAATGAAGAATGTGCTGATAAACCACTACTGTTCCAAAAGATGTCCACCACTTATTGGCTTGTCCAAGGGAAAGTGATTTACAACATTCTTTTTAACTGGAAAGAGATTAAGGCTCATTTCATTGTTGAGGAGCCAAATCTCTAAGCTGATACACGCCACAAGACACGAATGATTACAAGCATTTTGAAAGACCCAATAAGCTATATGTACTTTCATTTTCTTTCAACTGTAGTATTGGAAAAAGCAGGACTTTTTCATTTTATAGCCTATTTGGCTTTAGAAATCATACCTTCTTTATCATTGTGCAACACAAACTCTATATTGTATTAAAAAACATATATCTCCTTGTAAGTGTGAAGAATCTCAAGCTTAAAATTCCGTTTTTGAAAATACCTACCTTTGTGACCCAGCAGAGTCACTCTTTAACATTAATCAAAAAATAACTGATGTTTTAATAAGCTCTAGTTATTCCGTGAACGCGGAAAATGATATGAACTGATGATATAATAGTCATTAAAATCTTTTTAGGTAGTTTGTAAGACAGTAATTGGCCTGTAATTCTCTCTACTTAAGACAACATGTTTTTGGAAAGTGAAGAAGTATCTCCGTTTCGAATTTTGGATAGGAAAGAAATTTTATCATATGGAGCTCAAGAGACTATAAAGCGATCAAATAACATCACAGCTTATTTCAATACACATGCCCAGTGAAGGGTGACCAAACTGGAGAGTGAATGAAACTAGCAGGTCTCCAAAAATAATACTGCAAAACTCAGGTTAAAAATTTGTCCCTTTCAGACAAGATTGGTGCCATTGTCAAGCTGAAAGCGTGCATATTGTTGTCAATCTCCTGGAATCCTGGAAAATTCTAGAAGGAATAATATTTCTGGTCTTGGAATTCTTAATTGTGGTCCTTGAAGTCTAAAAGTGTGGTCCCGCACTTTCTTTTATCCCAATTGACACCTACACCTCCCAAAAGCAACTACATACTCCAATGGAAAGAGATGTTATTGCACTTCGATATTGAATTCAGTGATTAATATTTTGAAAATAAGGCACATTAGGCATGAAAGAGTACAGGACCAAAGTATTTAATAGGACGTTGAAAACTTCATTTAGGTCACTGGCTACATTGATATGAAACCTTCGATTTCCATCTTCAAAGTAATAATTACTGCTACCACTTCTGGTCATCAAAGGAGGACTAGAGTAGCTTCATGCGCATTTCTTTCGATTTAAAAGAAATAATTACATACACGATTACAACTTACTATATTACTGAATTATATATTGAATATACATTTAATGAAATTAATTGAATTTCAATAAGCAAGGTTATAACTTACCAATACTAATAGAGCTATACCTTGTGGATGCAAAGGGGGGAACAGTAATAACTACCCTATAGTCAACACATATTTACAAAGCACACTAACTAATCTGCACTTACACCAAGTTTTTATTTAAGAAAAATTTAGAACTGCACATAAAATTCAGTGAAGCCGTGCGGAAGAATCAAATTCTGGCTACAGATGATATTGAACTGTCTGCTTTTAGCAGAAAGGAGTAGAATAATTATACTACTTTCAAAAATCTCATTTCTGTTTGTGTTTCAACTATCATTTCATACCTAAATCTATCATTTTTACTGCTGTTTAATTTCTTACACCCATTGGCCACTAGATAATTAGCTTTTGAATAGCACAGTGTCTTCATTAGAACTGCAAAAAATTTTTTAGAACTACACATTTTGTGTGGAACAGTACGCAAAAAAGTCTTGACTTAAACTACTGAAGTTATTGATCCAGTAAATAGTTAGCAGCTTTTAAGTAACTGAAGATCCGAATTTCTAACCAATGCGACCTTCTCCTTCAAAGAAAATGACCTGATTCAGTTCAAGTATAGCTCTCTTAAGGTCACTAGGAATATCAATATCACCACATAATAGGAACCTCATTAGAAAGATAGGTGAAGATTACAAACAGACATAGTAAATAGTACCTTTAGCGAAAAGATCTCGTTGTTAGACAACAGAGAAGGCCGTAGCAACAGAACTACCAATTTAAGAGTACTATTCCGTAGAATTCTTTTGCGTATAATACTGTAGGTGTGAAACACGCAAGCATTTTTCGAGGCCACCCTCTCTAGAACGTCAGAAAACGCCTTTTTGGAAAGTGCGACAAATATTAAGTTCATTTTTTCAATCTCTAGTTTCAGAGGAAGCAAATGTCCTTATCGAAATCTTTGTAATTGATTGGTCCAGCACATTAAACCCTATCTCAGCTATTCATGTCTGTTTCAATTTGACGTCATACTTCTTCATCGTTAGGATATTCCCAAAAATTCTTCCTTTTTGCCCATCAACAGCGTCATTGCCAGATTTGGAATCCACGCTGTCATAGCAATGTATTTTTATGATCCATAATGGGAAGGGGGAAATAATCGTAGCTTTCAGTTTGTATTCTAGTTCAGCAGAATGCAGTGAACCTAGATTATAGAATGAATGCTGTTTGTATTAAACTCTGATGCGTTTAAGCATGCTGGTTGGATTAAGCAGTTTTCTTAAGAGATAGGTTTATTATAAAGAATAAGTAGCTGGACAACCTTAGTCATTTAGAAATATATTATCGTAAAGGTTAATGACACCTTGATATGTATTTTCAGCTTGCTCATAAAGGACTGTTGTACAGAGCAGCTGCTTCTTTTAAAAAAATTTCATCATAATTGGAGAATAGTTCAAATAAAGGGTCATTAATTTTACGAGTTAATTATAAAAAGTCGCTTCTTAGGACATGTAAATAGTGACAGAGACTCGCATATGCAAACTGTTTCATTGCCTTTTGCCAGTGTTTTCTTTCACATGCAAACGAGGAGAAGCGCACGGCCAAATTCGGCTTTTTGATCCATTCATTACATCCTTTGCACAATAAATTGCATCAGTCAATCATCTGCAATGAATTTAATAGAGACATGGGCCACAGAACGAAGTATTAAACATTGAAGCCGTTAAAGTACAGATGCAAAGACATAGGTAGTGGATGTTTGAAAGGTTCATCATAGTTGAATCCGGTGCTCGCCAGAGTTGAAGTAAGAGATTCAACAATTAATTTTTAAATTGTATTGAAAAAATGAATATAAACTTGTATTTACAACAGTGGAAGAGACATTGAATCTGAAAATCTACTGATAGGGGAAGATATTAGGGCAAAAACTGCCAAGATAATGCCACCAAGTTGCTAAAGTGTCCCAAATTTTTCATAGTGAAGAGAAACATTGCTTCAAGGGGGAGGGATCCATTTCTGGGGTTCCTACCAATTAATCTGTCCAACTAACCATGTCGGCCAAACTCATAATTTTACGGTTTCAAAAAATTGTTCCAATGGATTCACGCAGCCTCTCATTCGAAAGGTCTTGATTAGGAGTTTTAGGATTTAAAAGATTAATATGACAAAATTTCAAGCCAAGAGATGTATTTTTACGTCAAAACGTATCAGATTGTTGTATTTTGCTGACATTAGTACTAACTGAAGTATAGTGGTCCCTGGATATAACATGGTTCACTTTTTGCAGCCTCGCTGTATCTTGGATGTTTTTTATGCAACTTTGCATACTTTGTTTTAATAGCACATAAATGCAAAATTGTGTTCGCGTTTCCTGACTTGGCGTGTCAAAACTTTGCACTCTGAGAGCGTTTTAGTAAGAGGGAAACAAACTTCAATTGGGGAACCATGACGAGAAAAATTATGATTGTGATTGAAATTTCTTAATGTGATAAAACCAGACTTGAGAAGTAACCTTATAGAACAAAGACATAAGGTAGAAGTAAATTCCTGGCTGAAAAGTGTGCATAAAGCGCGTGGTGATGATTTTTATAGCCTTAAAACATGCATAATAATTGTAAAAGATAAAACAGCCCGCAATAACCGAATTCCTGCTTCGCGGAATTCGATTGTTGCGGGCTAATTTGAGAATTTAGCCTCTACAATAAACGTGGTATCACTGTATTTTAGTAAAGGGAGGCTCAGAGTGTATTGTTGATACTGAAGATCTAAAGTCATAAGAATCCTAATTTCAAGCCTGATGCAGCAAATCAAAAGGCTTGACATTTAGCCTTAGGAATAGCACTACAAAGCACCACTTGAGAATAACCACTGTGCTGGGAAGAGCCACTTGCACCTATTGTGTTATGCTTTTGAGAAACTTGAAGTATTGTGTTGGTGTTTGCAATCTTTCAAATTTCTTTTGGAAAATGCAGAAAATCATTAGTTATGACTGTGTAATAGTCTAATCAAAATGCTCGAAGAAGGAATGCTCAGCAACGATTACACTACATACACTTCAATTTTTCATTGACGGTGGCCCATTCAGCAAAGCTTCTTAGCAAGAGGCTGTTTATTTACCAATTGAAAGTTAAAAATGTACGAAAAAAGGAAATATAAAAGTTAAAAGGTCTGCATTCAAAAGTTCTAAATTCACAAATGTTTATGTAGGGTTTCTCGCTGAAACCTGTGATTCAGTAAAATCATCAAGCCTTTAAGCCCAGGCCATAGGCCTAGGCCATAGGTCTTGGCCTGAATTATAAGTACACAATGAGACTACGCCTTGCTCTTTTCTATTTCATTGTACCTCAAGACTTAAATAAAACATCAATATACAGAATATAAGCTAGGGACTGTACAATAAGTTTAACGTCAGAGCACAGAACAGGTTACCAGACACCAATACATTACCCGGAAAGGTGATGCTGACACTACATGGAGGTTTGCTGACACAACAGGACTTTACACAAGTATATGATTTGAACACATAGCATCAAAGGCAAATTAAACCGACATACGATGTAAAACAAACTAAAAATACAACAGCATTTCATTGCATGTAAAACCAGGTAACATAAAGCAGTTATTTACAAATACGACTTGAATGATGCCAAAGATGATGCACGTTAAACAACAGCTGAGAGGGCATTCCACGATTCTGCACCTCTGAAAGAATATCTTTTTTGCCCGTAACTAGTTTTTTTTATTGGCAAATTTAAATCCAGTTAGTTTTATTAGGGCTCTACAAGATATTGAAAGTTTCTGATTAGTTGACTAAGGTAATTTGAAGCAAGGTCATTCAGGAACTCTAAATTTATAAGTTTTTAGCTCATTTTCGCTAAGTTCCCTTATTGGTCTCAGATCAAGGTTTGCTAATAATGGTTTAGCAGGGGCGTCAAAAGCACTGTTAGTTATTAATCTAACAGCTCTATTTTGTAGCTTTTGGAGTCTATTTATTGCAGTTGGGCTACAACATCTCCAGACAGAGGAAAAATATCTAAAATGTGGTTCTATTGTGCTTATATACCAGCTCTTCAAGGCAATGTTAGATATACCAGCTCTTCAAGGCATTCAAATGGTGTGGATGATAAAAGCCAGAGCTAATGAATATAGCAAAACTTAGTTTTGAATTCAACAACCTACAATCAGAGAAGAAAACAGATTTATGCTCCATCCCCAACATCTATTTTGATTATTGCAATTGCTGTATACTAAAGCTTCTTGAAATTGCTTAAAATTATTCTCTTCACCTGCAGAAGGCCCGATTTTGTGGACGAATTAGGCCATATAGGTCGGTATAGGTTTTGGCCGCAAGCTTTCTCTATATCTACACATATGTCAGATGAATCCAGTTTTTCTTTCTCGATCTTGCTCTATACTAAGTCTAATGCCCCAGATAGCAGCTGTCATTCACCTTCCTGATTTACTTAGACATAAACTCGATAATTTTTTCTTTATCTAATGCAACCACTGAGTGAATACTGTCAGTTAGAATGATGGAAGCAGATAGCTACTTTTTCTGCTCTACATCAAGAATTAAGTTATTGTGATTTGAAGCATTGACAAGTTATCACATGAGTACGATGACAATTTGCAAGAAAGTTAAGCCTAATATTTACCATGCTACAAGGAGCTATGAAATGTGGGTTCGTGCCTCTTCATAAAGCTTCTGGACTACGGGAATCTGAAGAGCATTCAAATGATACTCTTCTTCCCATGCTACCAGCTTTTGGCTTGACGACCCAAAAAAGTTTCAGCTATTGTTCTTTGGTATAAAAACGGATAGATAACTTCTTATTAACATTGAGGGACGTAAAGTGCCTGCAACAGATCATGCAAAACTTTTAGTGATGGAAATAGACTGCAAATTAACGTTCAGTAAACATGCTGAAGTGTTATGCTATAGAGTAAATAAAACGGTCTCTGTCTTTTCTAGGTAAAATAATCTCACTTCTGCGCAGCAGTCCAAACTATTCATAATGTGGTAATTTTTTCTAACTCAAATATTGCCATTTCATATGGATGTTCTGCAATAAAAGTGCAAAAAACACATTTACCGCACTCATGAACGTGCTCTCCAGATCCTGTATAAAGAGCATCAATCATTATTTGAAGCATTGCTCACCCGAAATGAACGCATTAGCATGCATGTTGATGAATGGATTGAATCCTCCACTTGTACGGGAGTTCCATGAAAGGAAGCATGTTTCATATAGTCTAAGAACAGAGAATTTATGTAAGCTTCTGCCAATCAAGGCAATGAACTTTGGTCTTGATTCTGGTAGTTTTCGATGGAGGTCCCTTGATGGAAGTATAACACAAAAAAAGATTTAGCATTTTTCAAGAAATGCTATTTTAGTGGTGCACCTTTGCTTTGTACGTTGCATTCTATAACTATAATTTATGCTTAAATATTTCTTCTTACCCTACCCCTATGCACAAAAGCTATTTTGTTAACCAAGCTCTATCACAAACATTGACCACCTCCATAGAACAAAAAAGGCTTGTTTTGCTAGAAAAATAAAATAGTTCATGCAGTTGGGTTAACGCATGTTATCATTATTTCAACATTGTTAAAGAGCTGTATTGAGCATTATCGTGATCTGCCTATGCTCCAAAATAGTTTTGATTGTACTGAGCAGTTTCATTTTTGGATGGGAATCAGGTATCATGGTCTCTGTGTCAAGCAGGATATCACTTATTCATTTTCCAGCGATGACCCTTATATTTCCATCAAATTTGTGTAACTTTTCTACCACATACAAATGATAGCTGCACTATTCCATTCTATCTTCCCTAGGCCGCTCCTATAGCACATTTATACAGGTGTCAAGTACTTCCTGATTCGTTTCCTACTCTTCTGTTATGGGGGTTGATTTTGAAAGTCCTCTCCCTTTCTGCATATGCATCTCCAGTACCTTGTGAAAATAACTAACATGACAAAGCAAAGCTATCCTTCCCTACTTTTACCTGGCTGCATTACGGGACGACGGAACTGAAACTGATCCCAGAAATTCCAACTTGGCTTATACAGATCACTTGTAGTGTCCCCTGGCTTTGTTTTGGCTACTTTAAATATTTTCCTTCCAAGCTGCCTCCTCAAGTTTGCAAGTTTTGATTCGCATTCCGCAGAGGAAACTCAAAGCTGCTCTCCAATCTCATTCAGAGTCCTTTCTTTTTCTACTCTCGATTGACAAGCGGGCCGATAACAGTCCATAGGCAAGGCATTTGCTCAATGAGATCTACAAGAAAGGAAGTTCCCATTCGCATCCCATTCTTTTATTTGTTTTCCAGGTGTAAATTGTGTTTTAGGATATCTTTCTTCTTTTCTTTCACGCCGTTGTCTATAGCACTATTTCTTACTCCTTTTGGTTGGGAATTCCCTCTACATGCAAACTGTCTGATTGCTTCACAAGCTTTTCAATCATCCTCAGATCCACTTGCAGCAGAGACCTTTCTCATCAATACCACTGACATCTGTCAACTGATTCTTCGCAGTAGTGTGATGATTGCTAAGTCTTAAAGTATTCGTGTTTGTAAAACTTGAGCTTCCTTTATTATTTACGACGAAGCAACGTGAGAGAAGATTTTGGCGCAAATAAAGAGCACAGTTCGCGTGCGCACGCCTATTAATGTTAGATTAGTGTGCAAGCGATCTAATATTTCAACCAACAAATGGAGAACAATTAAATTTTAAACGAAATGTTTGACCTTGATCAAACATTGCCCAACATTGCAAAATTCAATGTCAGGTGTCCAGAAAAGGTGTGCAAACGATCTAACATCTCGCCTGACATGATGTCAGATCAAATGTTGCACCAGATGTTAGATTAGGGAGGCTCAGATCCAGTATGATTACGAGTACATGTTCTCAACTGCGCAAACGATCTACGCATATTGAGAGGGAATCAACGTCACAACTCGTACTCGAAGCAGCCGTCCAGTACGAGTTTCTCAGCAAATCTCGAAATCAACAGAGAGAGTTTGGAATTGATAATATTGGCCAGAATGAATGTGCAATTCATAAGCAACTGCCTCGATAAAAAGCAGATGTGCAAAGGCAATCTTTTGTTTTGAAAGGGAACGCAATATAAAAGCTTATTTAAGAGCTGTTGTCGTGGAACCCCCGGTCATAATAAACCTCTGGAAAGGGCCTAGATATAACTAGCGACTAAACGGATATGCTTTTATAGAGAATATTTTCCATGTATTAAAGAAGGACTGAAGTTATTTAAACATTACAAGAGTAACTCAACAGCACTCTCGCTACCTGGAATGCCATTCTTGTTCAAACGAATTTCTGGTAGCGATTCATCTTCACTCATGATAGCGAAAGTTTAGTAAAAGTAGGCAATGGCTTTCGGGAGATATAGTACTAGCTTCGTATTTATCTTCAAAGGTCGATAGTACACTCTTGTATTTTGCCAGTCTCTAGATTGTCTGAATAAAGACGCAGATCTATTGATTTCAATGAATCTTGGGATTGTTCTGAAGGCAGAGATATCTCAACACAGGAAGTAGCAGTGGGAGAAGAGTTCGAATGTTGAGCTACGCTGGTGGTTAACTCGTACTTGTACGCGCACTCGCACTAGATCTGAACCTCCCTATTCTTTATAGAAGCCTTAAGCAATCACAATCTTGATGTTAAAGGATTTTAAACTATTTCTTCATCTGATATTTTGTTTCTAGACCCACAGATTCATTGGTTCTCAGACATAAATAGGACAGAATAGAAGTTGAATAACAATCGGCAAACATATATAGCAAGAAATTGCTATTTTACATTAATAAAAATGTCATTAAAAAAAAAGAAAAGTGCACTACAAGAGGATGTAGAATCTCTAACTATACATGGCCCATCAAGGGTTGCATCAGCCAAGAACAAATATACTCGAATGATATGGCTTATGCTGTGTATCGCTACAACTATGTCATTTGGCATTGTTGCGGTCAGCAGTCTCATAAAGTATTATAAATATCACACTTATAGCCACACAAGTGTCAGACACACCAAACAGTTGGCAATTCCAACTATCACATTTTGCCACAAATATATCGACCTTGCTAAGAGCTCTACCTATGATGACCGTCCTGTGGCCCAACATTTGCCCAAAAGCTGCAGTTTCAATAATAGAAAGAATTTCACTAATACAATAAATCAGAAGGTGTTTGAGATTGCTTGCCGTATATTTATCGGCACATTTAAGTCAAAAACATCAGCAATGAAAACTGAGACCCCACAATACTTTCGATTTCCAAAAGGGTTCGAGATTGCACCCTACTCAAAGCCATGCGTTACTCTGAACAGAGACCTGGCACTAGTTCAAGAGAACGAAGGGGAGAAATACGGCTTGCACATGATTATGTACAACGAAGGCTACAATTTGCCATATCGTGTGTCAACAGATAGACCGTTATCCGACGACCGAAATGGGATATATGCAGTGATGCATGATCGAAAACAGGTGGTTCCTATTGGTGATGAAATTTCAATACTCCCTGGCTACCATACCCATATTTCGGTCACGAAGAATATAGTCAAGAGACTACCGGATCCTTATCCATCAAAGTGCACAAATGATTGGTCAAAGCGCGATAGTGTATATCCTGGAAAAAATACGCATAGAATGTGTACGGAGTCTTGTGCGTTAAAGCAATTGTATAAAATTTGTTCATTTGTCTTTCCAGAAATGAGAGTTTTCATGACTGCATCCGAATATCCAATGCAAGCTGATAAAATGAACCCTTCGTTATTGAGGTGCTTGTTGAGGAGTAAATCACAAATAGACTATCAACTTTGTGATTGTCCAGAACACTGCTATGATGAAAAATATACTACGGTAATATACCACAACCCCTGGCCACCGCATCAGGAAGTACCCTCACTGTTGAAGCTGATTGACAATATAGAAGGGAAAACCAACATGACACTATCAGTTAATGATATTCGTGAGCGATTAATGAAGTTAAGCATATACTATAACGAATTTAAAGAGAATGTATCTGAGGAGCAACCATTATATGACTTGTTGGCTATTATCAGTGATCTTGGAGGACAGATGGGCCTGTTTATGGGAGCATCATTGCTATCATTGGCAGAAATTATGGCACTGGTGGGACAGGGTTTCAAAAGATATTTAAACAGTTGTCGTAAATTCACTAGGATTTCACCAAAACCAATCACCTAAAACATATTTTGATGATTTAACTAATGTCATATGGAACTCTAAGGCCACTTCAAAACACAGTATATACTATTTGCTTATTTACTCATTTATCTGTTTAGTTCTATTTTTATTTTTTTTTGCTAAAAGTTCTTTCTTACAAATTTGTGCTCAATGAAAATGCTGCAGCAATCACTGTAGCTAAGGAAATAGATAAGATCCACCAGACTTCTCTTCATGCCCACTACTTTAAAAAAAAATTGACATTCAGTCAAACAATTTTATTGTCTTGAAGTGCAAAAACAATTCATCATCTTTTGAAAAATCGAACATCTAAGAAATGTTGATAAGAACAGTCACTACATAGTTAATTCTCTGCAGAGGTGTTGCTGAAGGGCTGCTACTGAAGAAAGGTGCTTGCTGTATTTCAATCTGAAAAACCAACTGCTCAGCTCTATTGCATTAAAGCCATAACAAATACAAACAATTGGTTTCCGTCTTAGATCTATTTCATTATCTCTTGCTCTGTGTAAAACACGAGCTCAATATGAATAAGAAAGAGAAACATGGACACCAGAAACCAATAACAAGCGAGTAAAGGAAGTGAAGGGTTGCTGAGTTTGCTCATAAATGAAGGAAAATTTGAAATGAGGATAATATGCAACTTATGAAGTATCTTAAGCAAATGCTTAAGCTTAACCAAGAAACTGGATAAAGACAAAGGTTTCAGTCAAGATTAGGACACTGATATATGACTGAAATTGAAAGCTTCAAATTAAGATGGACAGGAAAAGTTGGAAAAAGTAATCATGGATGACACATGATCAGCTGCTAAAGGAAGCTTAAGGTAGCGTCCACATTAATATGTTTTCAGAATGCTCCATTTTCCAAAAGCTCCTTTTTTAATCTTCCTAATGTGGACGGAAAGCAAAAATGAATAATGTTAATATAATAATAATGATATGGAATTGTTTCGAGTTGGTTTTTACATAGCTTTTATAAGAAACTAATTAAGACCAACTATTTACATCAACATAATCTAAATGCAGCAAAATCGCTAAAAAGTGAAAAAATAGAGAGAGAACGAAGGTAGCATGATGTATATACAATTTTACATTTTCATCTAACATCACAAGTGCATCTAACATTATACGTCTTCGTATAAAAACGCATGCATTCAGGTGTGTTTTCGCTTTCCGTCAACACAAATAAGATTGAAAACGGAGCTTGTAGAAAACGGAGCTTTCTGTAAACGTATTAGAGTGGACGCTACCTAAGTCTAGGCGACATCATGCAAATGGAATATATGGTCAGGCAGACAGCATCTTATGAAGAGAATGATACGTTGTCTGTTGCTGTTGCTTGACCTTTGGCAAAAAGGAGGCCAGGAACTTTTCAGTTTTGGCAATTATTATGTATGGCCTGTGAAAAGTATTTATAAACGCTGAAAAAGTTGAGTAATGGGGGCGGGGTGGCGTCTCTCCTGCCCTTGAAGACCAGGATCAGAGGAGACAACATTGCCCTTTTAACTTGTCTATTTGTAACACTTGATAAATTAATTGTGTAGTTTCACATGGTAAAAGAAGAAATGCGGTAGAGATAAGTAGCTTCGTAGTATAAAGCTCTAGAGGAATTTTCAAAACTTTTAGCTTGTAATTATAAAGTTGAGTCTAGTATAAGCATTGACGGTGTCTTCTTCCATCCTTCTACCCCTAACGCATCTCATGTGTCACACCACGAAATATCACGTGATTTGTTTCATCTTGGGTATCTCATGAATGAACAATGAGGTGTGCCGAAAAGATAAATGATTGGCCAAAATAGGGATGTATAACATACGGCATCACTTACGAAGTGACCGTGCCAAAGCAAGATTCCAAATATGTTACTTTATAACAATGGAAATTTGTTTTATTGCATTAGATTGTTGCATAGATTATTAGACTATACTATACTATATTATATTATATTGAATAATCTTATATTATATTACATTATATTATGTCATCTCCTATTAAACTACATTAAATTATATTTGGTTATATTAAATCAAATTATATCACATTATATTATATTATATTACATTACATTATATTATGTCATCTCCTATTAAACTATATTAAATTATATTAGATTATATTCAATCAAAGTAAATCAGATTATCTTATAGTATATTATATTATATAATAAAATATTATATTATATTATATTATATTATATTATATTATATTATATTATATTATATTATATTATATTATATTATATTATATTATATTATATTAAGATTATATATTTGCATTATATTATATAAGATTAAAGTTAGATTATAATTATTGTTAGATTATGGTCAAGAGCTGACTAAGGGCCTTCACAGCCACTTACATTTAGTATAACTTGCTCTTCGAAGAAATAATCCTTTCTGTTTAGATATCTCGTTACCTTTGCACAAATCATTGGAAGGCATTCAAATATTCATGGAACTGAGTAAAATAATATGAATATAAAAAAATGTTTATAGCTATGTATTTTTAATATTTTCTGAATGCAATTACTCTTTAAAAGCCAATCTAGTATGCTTGCGGGTACAGATTTAGGTACAGACTTAGATTATGACATTTAATTGCCTCCGCATACCCGAAAATGACATAAGAAGTGCTGAGCACATTAGAAAGTTTAAAATTTGGAAACTTCATGAATGGCTACTGAAACACTTAAAGAAGTCCCTAGTATGTTTTTAGTAGGCAATGCCAGTTGATTCTTTGCTAAATTCCTTAGTACGTAGGCAGAATTTTTAGAAGTTTTGACCCGTCCTTGCATACAAGCATGAGCTTTCTAGATCACCCCCCAGTTTGCGTACGTACTGTCAAGTTTAAAACCCCCAAATAGCATTCAGTGCTTGAAAACGTTAAACTTGTTTTTAGCGAAAGTTAAACAAAAAATTCAGAGAAATAACGGCATCTATCCCTGTACCTACAATTCAACTAAAATGTGGTCATTGAATGCGATAAACTGGAGCATCTCTTCCTTAAAGATTAAATTGCTTATGCATAGAAAGTTTCCAATATACTTTTCTAGAAAAATCGAAGCTTCGGTCTTTCAAATGCACGAGGGTCATATTTCTTGTTCTTACAAGCGAGAAAGGTGCAGAAATTAGCGCTTGTTTTGAGGCACTAGGTGCGAATTTTGATAGCCATTGCGTGACATCATAACGAGGATCAAACCGAGTGCATTCTTTAGACCTATATCAGTTGACAAACAAAGCGTAAGAAAGCTTCTCGTCTTGTCGTGCTACGGCTCATTAAAATGGCAAACAGTGACAGTGAATCATCATTTAATGATGAAGCTACTAATTATCAATTAGAAGATGATGGCAATGATGACCGTGTGCTTGCACAGCCTGGCATAAGTGCAAGCCACGGAGAGCCACTAGCTGACGATTTGGATGTCCAAGATAAAGAACATTTTGAGGCCAATGACCCCGATGGACTTCTACAACAAACTGTCTTGGGCTAGATTTGAGAGGCAAATCCAATTTCAGGAATGGTGAGTAACAGTGTCTATTACGTATTGCAGCTCAAAGCTTGTCAAATTTTATAATCAGACACTTAGGACCTATACGCAAAAGCGTTAAAGCTGTACAATGTGTAGGGCAATGGCTTCTGCATTAGATGAAGTAGAGTATGCATTGATTAGAGTCTTCTAATCAATGCATACTCTTTGATCTTCTGAGCCAACTAATCTTTTTCTGATAGAATACAATTTTCTTTTCCAAAACTGGACATCTGGTACAAACAGTATTAGGGCTTGCCACAGGACTAGGGCTTGCCAACATTTCTTCCTCCTCCATTGTGTCATCCATTTTTGAACACATATCACGGATAGTCTATGAAAGGAATTGAAATACATTGCAATGGCATTATAATTTTCCAATTTCCAATCAATTAATCAATCAACTTAACATACATCCCTGCCCTGTTTTCCTCAACGTTGTTGATTGTTACTACTTGACCAAGGTCTAAAAAACAAGCACATAGACAAGTTTCACCTGTCTTTTAGCTATCTGTCAATGACTGATCAATCGTATCTGCTGTGTCTGCCAACGATAAATCAATGGTAGGAACAGCATCTGGCTTTAGCTTCCTTTTCATTCCAAGTTTGGCAGCGATTTCCTGATTCTTCGTAAAGCAGCTCTTATCGAAATGGTCAGAGCAAAGAAAAGACGAGTTGGTGCTGCTCCACTTTGGCCTATGTCTTTGCACAAACCTGACCCAAGCTTGGTGTCTTTTCCCGTCTTTTTCCTTGAGTGGAAACGTATGAACGGAGTTCCCTCTGTATGCTGTTCATTTGTGCAGCTTATTCCGTTCTGGAGACCAGCCACACAGTACCTTCCTCCACGATGTCTGCAGGACTTGCTAGTGGAATCCATGCTAACAAGCGATCAAAAAAATTTTTTACGTACTCATTATGACGTCATGTGCAGTAGCTAGAATTCGCACTTGAACTGCCAAAATAGCGAAGTTTGAGGGCTCATAACTTTTGTTCCACATGGGTTGTGATACTTTAGTTTGTAGCATGATGATCATATCACAAAGTTTCATTAGAAAATGCAAAAAGTTAAATTTCAAAATATTCGTTGCATAAGCACTTTAAGCCAACGAACGCGAAGTCTTTCTTTCTTGTATGCCGGTGTGGCGAATGTGGCGAATGTCTGGATCCAATACTGTTGGTACAGACCATCAACCAAATTGATGGATGAAGAGCTATTTACACAGGAGATTGACTGCCCTTGCAAAAAACCGATTTAGACCTCACAATTAAAGCTTGTATATTCTTGACACTACTTGGAGATGCCTACGAGGCAAATTTTTTATGGACCAATTCCATTCCCAGTCTGATTTGCGATGGGCTGTGTTCCCTCCTCGCGAACAATTTTTTCGAAAAGGTCTGATCATGACCTATAAAATTATGAACAAGCTATGCCCAGAAAATCTCCCAAGATCCTAAGTTTCCCTATGTAGTACATGAAACTGTCGATAACTACGGATACCATAAAATCAGACTAAATTTTCAAGAAAAGGTTGTCACTATTCGGCCCTTCTGTCTTGGAAAGATTGAATTATCTTACATTACATACTGCTGATATACGTGACCTACCGACTTTAACTAGTTTCAAAGCAACACCTCAAAACGTATTTAAAGGGCTAGACTAAAATATTAAAGCACGAATACTTGGAAGATCGGTGCTCGTAGGTTTGGCGTCGCTGCTGGGAGATTTAATATTACAAGGAAACTTATTTATGATGAAGTTTCCAAAGTCCCCGTCATGTAGCCGACATTCCCTTCTAGCAGAAAAGGTTGAAATGAGTTCAACTTTTGAGAACGTATTCAATGCATTGCCGTAGTGTCCCTGCCACATCGCTGATAACTTAGATTATCCCCATCGCTTATGATGAGCTAGGAAACCAGGCTTTGTGCAGCTACCAGCTGCTACTGAAATGGAGTTCATAAGTGCTGAGGTCACAAAAATCTATTTTCATTTCTTTTTTATTTCGTCAATATTGACCAACGTGGCTCTACCAGCGATAATGCATAATAACATAAATTAAAATAAATAAGCACCTTACAATATAACTTAAACAAGGAATACAGCTATATACGATCTAAAAGTAAATTAGTGCTACTCTTCCTAGAGAAAGTTGCCAGTGTAGCAAGTACGCTTTCAGTTTCTTTTGAGCTCGAGAATTTTAGGGCTGTTCCATTTTTGGAGAGGTACCTCATCCCACAATTCAGCTGCAGAATTATGAAAACGTCTGTTGAAAAATTCTAGGTTTTGCTTTGGGATACTGACATCATGACAGCTGTTTGTCTCATATGCGGATATCTGAGATGTCATCGGGAATTTTCCTTGAAGACTGCCAGGATAAGCTATTCAATATCGTGATTTGGTGTTACTTGGATTATTTTTCAGCTCTGCTCGCCCATAAAGCTTTCCCTATTACTTTTCATTTGCTATATGTTCATAGAAAGATGTAAGAGTCTTAGTACTTTATGATCAAATGGACTTGCAACCTTAAGGTGTGCCAAAATTCCTGTATTTCAAAAAAGCCTTGCTGGTCTATGAAAACACAGCTTGGTGGAACTTGGACCAGCAAATGGAATTCCTCAATTTCTGAAGCAACCGTATACTGTGGTACCTTACACTAAATCCAACTTTTGAAGAACAAAAAAAGATTCAAGACAGTGAACAGAAGTTGCACAAATGCTACAATCGGCAGTAATTTCTAATTCTCTTATGCAACTGGGAACAGGGATTCCTCGAGCCACTGAAATCATGGGATGGAATTTTTTCGGAGAATTTCACCTCAGAAAAAGGTTCAAAGTCAATGCTATACTGTAAAGACTGTTTAAATGCAAATGAAATCACTTACCATATATTTCAAACTGTAAAAGAAACGATATTCAAGGTCTTTATGACTGATCATTTCCATTATATTCCATAGCAAAAAGTGGTCCTGGTTATCCTCATTTTCTGTACAGATGGCACTGATGGAAATAAGCACTAAGTTGTAGAAGGCACTATCCATTTATTCACTTTTGACTTGATACTGTATAAGTTCATGTAATTCTCATCCACATTCCATGACAGTAATTCATCTGCTAAAGTATGGCGTCCTACAAGGTGCCCAATTGGAAAATGTAAGATTTGGATTGATGTTAGTGCTGACTAGTTAGTCCCCCACAGAAGCAACAGAATCATCATCTAACTTAAAAATTTCTTTACTTGATAATTAGAACCATTAACTAAAACGCAACTCCTAATGTGTGGTTTTTGCTATTACCAACACTTTACTATACATTACTGAATGACTGGTCCAAGTAACCCCTAATTACGGTATCTCATATGTAATTACAGCTTCATGATATTTAATGAGGTTAAGAACTGATAGCCAGTTGCACACTGATAGCCAGTTACACACTGATAGCCAGTTGCACACCTTTTGAATTAGTATACAAGCCCTGTCTTTGATGTAAAAGAAAGATCACGGAAAGTACTGTGAACACTTCTCTCTTGCAGCATAGCTGATTTCTGACAACTTTCACGCACTTTAAAAAATATTGGGGGGAGGCGTGACGCCCCCATATCCTCATCAGCACATCCCTTGTATTTATAATTTTAGGAGAATTCAGTCAAAATAGGCTGAAATACGACAACCCCTGTACTATTCTCCTGTTTTTCTAAACACTTAAAACCAGACTCAAAATACAGTGATTTAATAGGAACTAAGTCAGCATTCAATTGCATATATCTCTGTTATTATTTTTCAGATCGAGCTGAAATCTGTCAGTAGTAGCTATTTCTAGGTGCTCTTTCAGAAAGTAAAGCTAGCATCAAAATATTCTAAAAAAACATTTTTGTGATGTCACACTAATGAACTCTATTTATGATAGACTGGAAGAAAAGAAATATCTCTGTTCCACATTTTCAAGTGACGTCAAAATGCTGACAATTGAAGACTGTGTGCGACAAAACCTATGGTATGTTTGATTTGGTGTGGTTGATTGCATTGCTGTAGTTGCACTGTGTGCTGACACATGTTGCCAAGTTGATACGTGTTTGCTGGAACAACCCTTCCTCCAAGTGCGAAAACGTATAATTTCACTGAGCCCCATTCCCCTCTGTGCGTACGTGCTATATGGATGGCCCCATGTAAAGTGTGTTATAGCTGGAGAAATTCGCCTTGATGGATAACATATGAGAACTTTGTAGCCGAAAGTACGTAATTACGGAGTACCATAAAACAGGGATATTTCAATACGGGCTTGTATCATGTCAATCAAAAATTACGTAGCACTTCAGGGGTGGGTCAATATGGTAATTTTTGTAAAGAACTGTTGCAAATATTTTGGGGAGGTGTGGCGGTCATAGCTCTCTTGTTATGTAGCATAGAATGTTTAAATGTACCACATCAAGGTTGAGCTATATATCCTCCGCTTTTCTGAAACATTGTTGTGGCCTTCGCACATTTATCAAATGCCAATTGCGTCACTTCGAGACATAATGGAATTCAATTCTTTAACTTCCTTTAACACTAGATTGAGTGAATATTTGTTACATAAAATTGAAGCCCTGTCCAAACGCTCTCGATGGCTCGCAAAACATCGCAAAAGCATTTTATTCAGTGAAATGTTGAGAACGCTTGAATACTTTGTTTAGTAATGTTTTGCGTTGTCTAGCATCAGCTCAACATTCCCTATCCATGGTAAAGCTTAGCGATGTTTTGTGCGCTTGAACACCCACATAACATTTTGTTTGTTGGCGCAAGCGCAGTACTGATAATTGCCTCCAACTGACTCAACGTGCAAATCACATGACCAATGAAATAATTCGATTGCGGAATGTTTTGTGAAATGTTTAATGAATGTTGAGAGCGTTTGTGCAACTATCTCTAAACATCGCTGAACTTCGCTAAACATTTCCCTCAAATGCTTAGCAATGCTTGTGAAATGTTGAGAAAGTTCAAAATATCACGCTAGAAAGGGGTAGGTAGCTCTAAATTTGTTACGATGTGTTGCAAGAGGTGATTGGGTGGTCAAAGTGGGTTTATTTGGGTGTTTTGTAATTATTGAATGGTCTCTATGGAACATTGGCCATGACCAGCCACAATGGTTCGTTATATTCTAAGCTACGTTATAATCGAGCATGTTATAACAAGATTATGCTATGTACGTTTCATTTATATGATATAATGACTAAAGCTGTACTTGTTAGCAACTGAGGATAGACTAAGGCGATATGTAAACATTCTTGTATTTTTTCCAAATGCGGTCTAACTATACATTATTTAGAAGCTTTGTAACATAGAAAATTGCTTGAAACAGCTGCTGTTCTGAAAATAGCGTTCAAAAGGGATATCTATTTCAAGCAATCAATTATTTTCAAGTACAACTCGGTTTGTATAGTATGCTCCATTGATTAAAGAAAACAACATCTTTTGGTTGTTGCATTGTGCTAGCTATGTCATATTCGTAGCAATGAAAAGTATCATATGATTACAATAAACGTATTGCTGGCCTATGTGCATCTTATGACCAAGAGAATGCGCCTGCCTGCAATAAATATTCAATTTAATCGCGAAGCGTAATGCTACATTTCTCGTTGAATTCAGTCTTTGATTTCGACTGGTTGAAGTGCGGGTGGAAACAGCAGTTTTAAATGCTCTTCATGTATGCCTAGACATCTTTAGAGGTATGATCCAAAGCTGCAAAATGCTTTCCTCAATTGAAATGCACAATAGCTAATACATGGACACCTTGCCACAGGAATGGGCTATTGGACCTATCGTCAATGAAAGCGCATATGATACTCTAGAGGATGTAGAGTGTTAATGTTCGTCAAACAAGAAATGGATTACAGCTATATAAATAATAAAGTACATGAAGATGTTTGTAGATTGGAGCTATAGAGTATGGACAGCAAAATGACTTCAAACATTTTCATTGTAGAACTAAATACTAAAAATTAGCCTTTATGTGAGAGATTACTTAGGCTGCTTCTACCTGTAGTTCAATCAAGATAGCCAACATACTGCTAAGTTTAGTTACGTCGAGTTAAGCGTTGACAGATACCTCCATCAATACCCAAGTCGGTCGATAACCTGAATTAGAAAACTAAATCTGATATGTATCAAGGGGATAATTTAATCTATGGGTGAAAAATAAGAAGGTGTCAATCGCTCACTTCACAAGTTTGTGAACTACATACCCGAAAAGAGCATAAAAAAGATGTTAATCACTGATATCGAGAAATGTGCATCTTCTTTGCATTCGCATTTTCTTTAAGTAAAGGCAAATTCGCTACTATATCTCCAAGGGAATTGTTCCACTCGCCTTCTATGTGAATCTATGATCTAGTTCCACAAATAATTTTTCTGAATGTCCTTAAAGTTTCTTTCCTTGTTTAAGTAAATAAGTAACTAATTTCATACCATCTGTTTCCCTTTCCTATCCTTATCACATTTATATTACTAAATGGTTATTTAAAGGTCATTCCCCTGTTATGTAACTATAATTTTTGCCGTATTTTGAGCCCTCGCTCTTTCTTTTGGAAACGTTCTGATAGCATAGCCTTTCATGTGTTTTCAAAATTTTTGTTTATTGCAGCTTGAGGTACCTTCCTTTGGTGGAGGAGTTATGCGACGGGTGAATGATCCATTCATTTTACATTTGTTTGAGCCCGTTTGTTTTCTATATTTATATGGAATTGCTATGTAATTCCATGACCCCTATGCTATCATAATGAATTTGTATGCTTGCAAATATTTATGCAAATAAAACAGTCTACACAAAACTTGGGCTATTCCCTTTGTATTTTTACTCGATTTTACCTCCGTTCCCCCACTTCCTTGGGGCTTGGAAGGTGTCTCTGAGGGGACGTTAGTCCTGGCACAAGCATTTAGGACCGGCCGCCCTTCCTGACGTCACCAATGGCCTACGGTGGGTCTCGAATCCAGGACCATGTTGGCCTGAGTCAAGTGCGTTACCACTCGGCCACGGCTGCTCTTGCTATGCTTCTTGTGCCTGCAAGGAAATAGATAAAATGTGTTCAGGTGTTATACTAGAAATGACAGTCTTCATGAAAGTGCCCCAATTTCCTTTATCAGTATATTTACAGCCATTTATCCTGGAGGTGTATGCAGAATAGCTTAGCTTCTCTAGACTTGCTGGAGTACAACTCTCCAGAATATTGCGATGCTGAAGTGTATACTACGGTTGTCGTAGTCCATGGCTGCAGCATTGGCAGACATCTCCATACATGGAGCTGATTAATGGTATCGAAGAGAAGGGTAATCGAGTACTATCAGCAACTGAAATTCCTGAACGAGTAAAGAAACTCAGCTATACTACAATGAATTTGGAGATAATGCATCTGAGCAACAACCTTTATATGACTTGCTAACTATTGTCAGTCATCTTGGAGGATAGATTGGGCTGTTCATGGGAGCAGCATTGCCATCATTGTTAGAAATGATGGCACTGGTGGGACAAGGCTTTGAAAAGATGCTTCTACAAATGTGCTCAATCGATCGGGATGTCACCACAACCAATAAGCTAATTTGGAACCCATGATTTAGATAGTCTGCTAGAAGTGAGTAGCATTCGGGGCTCTATAAGCTAGAAGTTTTACTCGTTCATACTCAAATATGGCCCAAAAAAAGTTCCCAGAGATTGCCGCAGCATAGGACCAGTCTGGGAACTTTGTAAAATGCGCAATAGAGTTTGGCAAATTCTATGTAAAATGTGCTTTGATAATCTTCAGAGGCTGAGACTGCATAGAGTAGCAACGTTCAAATCAGAGTATCTTTTGCCAAGCCATTAATAGAGCACATGGCTCAATAGGCCTCTCTTAGCTCTCACCTATTATAGAAGCAAATGAAATATTCTCATCAGTCATTGGATTCTTCATAAGTACAGCCTAAGCTTTTTCCTTTAAAATTATAGATAAACATTATGAAAGATCTTATGCTGAAGTGCAACTCAAAGGAAATCATTGTCATGAAATTATCACAGTGATCTTTGCCAGTGTTGCCACAACTAGCAATAACAATATTTTATCTATGCAACAAATACAACGATTGAAATTAGATATGATATATTCCTTGACATTGAAATTCATAAAGGACAGCATTGGGCTTCAAGCACAACACAAGTATTACAGAAAGTGTAGGAAAAGAGAATATTGTAACTTATACTGGGATAAAAGGAGAAAAAATAGTCAGGAATTGTATTGCAAATGCTAATAGATTAGCAGAGATAAATAACTAAAAATCTCTAAATAGAAACTGATTGCATTATGCAATGACGTGAGCAGAGTTTTGCTAATGGAAATTCATTTCAAATTTAGGCAGTTAAGAAGAAAATATTGAAGAACAAATTTTGGACAAGCTACAGTACTACTATCTCACCAATAATGGTGAAATAGTAGATTTTAATAACAACATGCCTGGGAATATCTGCATACGTACAAGCACAATTTTTAGAGGACGCTGCTTTTCAGAGAAAAAAGTATGGAGAGAACGCGATTTATTATGAGAAACCAATCAATTAAAAGGTCATCTCGGTTGGTTTAACCACCAAATTTCATTACGCTAGTACTTGTTAGTCATATCATTAAGTTAAAAGGATCTTTTTGATGTGCCTGTGTTGCAAGAACTATCAATCTCTAGATTGTGTGAATGGATAGCATGCTGTCTCCAGCGATTAGACAAAAAGTTTAGGCTACTAAATAGTTTCAAATGTTTGAATGGATGACTTAATTGATTAAGTATTTCCAGCACGGTCATATGCAAAAGTTTTAATAGAATTTACACTACTGTTGTAGCTGCTATTGCTCCTATTTTTAGATAGAAACCTAGTCATTTAAAATAGTCGATAAACAATGATGTTGCTGTCTTTTACTTAGCATACTTGTTGCTACATTGCTATCTTTAAAAACATTCAAATTCATTGTACAGGACCAGCCATGGCATTTTGTGCTGTAAGACCAGTGTTTCAGATGTTTCAAGTGCCATTGAGTTCCTTCCAAATTTGGCAAGTCTACTAACGTTGCCAGTAAATCACAATAACGTAGATTCTGTAGACTGTTACTGTAGTTTTCATTGTTTTCCTCTAGTCTCCGTGTCAGTGGGTATATAATCTATGCTTGGTTTGTTTCTTGAGCAACTGCGACCATTGTTGAGCTTAAACCTCTTATTTTCTATTTCAAATTGTCGTTTTTGATAAGCAATCTTTCAGCATGTTATGAGAACTCTGATACTTTTGTCTGCAGTCCTCTAATATTTACAGTAAAAAGGTTGAAACACTTTCAACATGGCAAAGACAGTTCTCTACTCTTCACGAGGAGTTTGATACACAGGTGGGTTGGCAATCTTGAAGTACTTAAATCTCTTCTAAGTATGAAATACATACTAAGGTTTGATATAATTGAGCTTACACTACTTGAATTATTATTCCAATCTACTTGGCCAGGCTCATACTAAAAAGATATAGCTTTTCACCCCTGATTGATTTGGAAATCTAAGCCACCTCATACACAACAAGTTTCTTTAAGCTGCTTCGTAGTTCGTTTCAGGTAGGTTATTGAATGCGATAGTAATTTATACAATACCTCTGAAATGTGGTCCCTTTTCACTAGCATTTTTCATTCTTTATTTTGCCTCGTAAATTGAATTGGCACCAAAGTCTTCTTCTATGGAGGAAACTGACATTTCAAAAGCCACAGAGCCTTTACGAGACAGCCAGTCTTTCTTCTGATGTTATGCATCCAAGACACGTCAATCGTCAAGCTCGGGCAACTGCAAAAATCTGTATTGTGCTCTCAGCTTAATCAGTCCTTCAAATCAATAGATTGAGCAAATTCTCTTGAAGATGTCGACAACTATTTATAAAGACATGGTCTATATAAACTGAACCCTTCAACAGCAATATGGGATCGCCACAAGGTGATGCGCTAAGCGGTGTATTGTTTGACATCTATTTTGAGGAATCACTTCGTAAAGTAAGGAACTTTAGGCACGAGATGAAAAACAACAAAGATGATGAAGACAATGGTAACACGCCTCTATCCTTTCTACCACAAGAGGCTATATATGCCGATGATGCAGATTTCCTGACCACGAATGAAAACGAAAAGAACATCATCACCGATAAAATTGGAGAGATTCTACTAAGAGACAACTTGAAAGTAAACAATAGCAAAACAGAGCAAATAGAAATACTCCGAGGAGACAGAAACACAGAGCGTTGGAGGACAGTTAAAAAGCTAGGTTCCCTGTTAGGAGATACAGAAGACATACAAAGAAGAAAACACTTATCCATAGCTTCAATGAATAGATTAAATAACATCTGGTTCAGAAAAGATCATATCAGCGAACAGCTTCGCCTCAAACTATACAGAACACTTGTAAAACCTGTCCTACTGTACAACAGTTCAACTTAGGGAATGACACAAAAAGAGACCAAAGATCTTAATGCTTTTCACAGACAACAACTAAGAAAACTAATAGGTAAAAAATACCCAAATAAAATCTCAAATCAAAATTTGTATAAAAGATGCGACGGGAGGCCAATATCAATTGACATGTTGAAAGGTAGATGGAGGTTGTTCGGTCATGTATTACGTCGTTCTGATTAAACACCAACAGTTCAAGCCATGAAATTCTACTTTGAAGAATCAGAGAAAGAGTTTAGAGGTAGACCCAGAGAAAGTATAGTAACAACACTGAGTAAAGACATCAACAGGGCAAAATCAATCAACAGAGACTTTCCGATACCAACTTTGAGGAGAAAGGAAGGTTTTAAATACATAAGATCGTTGGCACAGGACAGAAACGCTTAGAGAGAGTACTCAGGAGTAATTTGCAGAGCAGCAGAAGCAGAAACTACATGAACCACTCTTTTTGTTAATGCGAAACTGCAATTATATATATGGTCTATAAAATGTTTGATGAGCTAGGATAAAATGAAGAAGATGCGAGATAATGGGAGTGTCACGAATCTCATACTTTTGCACCCCTGAGTTTATTTATGGGTCTATCTCAGGAGTTGTAGTGTAATGACAATAGCTGGGAACTAGAGATCCCCAATGGGAATACCGAAGTAGAATGGGGTTTCATTCAGTTGTACAATCAAGTAGGGAGTAGATTCATTCAGTAATACCGCTAGGGTAGAAAGATATCTAGACACATAAGATGGATCTATAAGGCGAGGCAATTACAGCAAAGTGGTTCAGTTTATGCCAAAGAACTTAATGTGCAACAGGCACATTTAAATCGACATATCCTACTATTGACGATAAGGAGAGAATCCAATCATCATTGTAGCGAAAAATGCAACATGTGTGGTAAATGTAGAAAAATACTGGCTAATGGCTTCCAGTCACGAAAAGCTAACATTAACTTGTCGGAGCCACTCTTACTGCCCCTCTAGACCTTGTGGCTGATCGCCGGGTTCGCCCTAAAATTCTTAACGGCAGCAGTGCGCAGCAATTCCATTTGAGGATGGTCATAGTAGGGCAGTACTCAACTTGCAAATGTGCACAGAGGACTTAGAAAATTCTTCAGTTAATGATGCCAAGCATTTCAATAATTACCTGAAAGAGCAAATACTGAAATAAGCATTGCCAGAAACCCAGTCCTGGCCTATCAAACAAAACGTTCTGAGAAACACCTTTATGCTTATACTTATGTAGTTCATGCTAATATGCTTAACAAAGAAAAATGTATACAGATCTTTAAAAGATCACTGTACGTATTGAGCAGTGATGTGAGCAATAATCGTTTGTAAGGCATACTCACTCCAAACGCTATCATCATGATTGAAAGGTAGGCAAACAGAATACTTGAAACCAACTGTTTTGATGTTAATCCAAACAATGATGAAATATTAGAAGTTTATACCAGAGTAGAGAGACTATTCCGTAACGTATTTATTCTTTTTGACTAAATATATTTCAATATACTCATATACTATAATACTTGCTCTAAAACCCACAACAAACAAGGTTTCATTTTAAGTGTGAGGTCTAATGAATTTCTAAAAAAAAAATTTATCTGATGTTTCAAACTAAGCGGGAAGATGGAAGAGGTAAACATGCGAGCATATTGGGAGCTGCGTCTAGACATGTTTGTTCTTATGAAGTGTAAACATCCTCCAAAAACAGAAAAACATAAGACTGGACGAGTAACTGAGTTTTACTGCAATCTCTGCATTGACATCTTCGGAAAAATGATTTGCGCACATTGGAAGTAACTCCAAATTGGCCAAAATTAATAAACGGGGGTAAAAATAGGAAGAGGGAGCCTTCAAATTTGCCAAAATTAATAAACGTCCCCACTGTTTATTATGGGTTGTAAAATATATTTTTCTCGTTTGCAACTAAGGGTGGATGAAGCAGGTATGAATATATTCTTCTATTTTTGAAAACAAAGTTCAATTTTATTGCATTAAGAAAATTTGCACAATAAAAATTGCTTAAAGCAGCTGCTTTTTTAAAAAACTAAACAGTAAACAAGCATCTTGGTTTATGGTTCATGCTTCATTGAGAGAAAAACAGAACACATTTTGCTTCTTGCATTAAGTAAATATTGTGCAATTTCTGGCAATGAAAAGTATCTTATGGTTAAAAGAAATTTATTGTTAGCCTATGCATACCTTATGACCAAGAGAATGCACCTGTCCACTGTACATATTCAATATAATCGAGGAACGTAATGTCACATTGCTAGTTAAATATACCTTTACTTTCGAGTGATTGAAGTGCAAATGGAAACATATAGCCCATTGCAGCGTGACATACTCTTCATGGTTGCTTGCATACATCTTTAGAGGTGAGATCTAATGTTATAACAATCCTATTTTCAAGTGTAATACACAATAGTGTGTGCTTGGAAATTTGCTACAGGAATGCTAGCACTAAAAAAACAATTGACTAGAAAGGCTGTTGCATCGTACATTTCAACAAAAAGATATACTCTTAAGAGAATTAGAGTGTCTTGCTTGTCCCTATTGTAGAGTAGAGCTCAATGTCCAAGAAAAGAGAAGACAGTCGTCAACATTTTCGTACGAAAGACCTAAGTCAATCTTTAGTTTAGCTTTCCATTTTAGGAATTCTGTGAGTGAAGGAACTTACCTACTGTTTAAAAGAGGTCATTTATGATTCCCATAGAAACGTATCTTGTGAAAAATCATATCAAGTCATTTCAACTATTTTCATAATAGAACCAAACGCTAATGATATCTTTTCTAAGAGTGATTAGGTTGCTTCACTCAACAGTCCAATTGATAAAAGCAGCCAACAGCGAATATGTTAAGGGCTTGGAGAAGGTTCATAAGCAAACCAAGCCAATGGATCATCTGCTTTCCATCAAAGAGTAACTTTATTGATGGTTCAAGGATGAAAAGGAGTCCAGTGCTTTGATCACAAGCTTCCAAGCTACTTATTTGATAAGAGAATAGTGCAAATTTTTCCCCTCTAGTGTTTTTGCATCTTTAGCATATGCAAGATTTTAAGCAATGTTCATCAATGGTATTGAGAGTGTTGTATCTTCCTTGCTTTCGAATACTTTCTCATTGAAAGCAAAAGCGTTACTATATCTTTAATGGATCTACTCCAGGCAACTTCTATGGTAATCTATAAACTAGTTTAAGACACAATTATCTCTTAGGAAACAACACTCAATACAAGTGCTATTCATCAAATGTTGTGCTTGCTGAGCTTCAAATTTATTGGCACTTTATTACATAAACACGTCAGAGAAGAAAAGGTACTCCTCAAAAACTACAAAATGCAATTGTAGGAAGGCTTGCATTTACAAGCAATAGAATGCCATTAACACAAGACAGAAGTGCGACCCAAGTAGATATAGAGTCTCTAACAATACATGGTCTATCAAGAGTTGCATCTGCGAATAACAAATACACTCGCATGATTTGGCTTGTTTTATGCATATCCGCAGCAACATCATTTGGCATAGTTGCTGCCAATAGCATCATAAAGTATTATCAATATCAAACTTTCACCTACAACACTGTTAGGCCTAATAACAAGTTGGCTCTTCCTGCTATCACATTCTGCCACACAGGTGTCCATCATCTCTTGACTTCCATGAACGAAGACCTTCCTGTTTTCCAGGATTTTCCCAAAAACTGCAGTTTCAATGACAAAAAGTACTTCCCAAGTGCAATGAATTTGATAATATTTCAGATTGCTTGTCGAATGTTTATTGGTACACTCAAGTTAAGAACTTTAGCAATGGGCACAAACATCCCACAATACTTCCGATTTCCTGAAGGCTTCCAGATTGCACCCTATGCACAGCCATGTGTTACCCTGAACAGAAATTCATCTCTAGTTCAACAAGCAGCAGGTGAAAAGTATGGCCTACACATGATTATGTATAACGAAGATTACAATTCATCATATGCCCTTTCAAGAGGTGGACTACTAACTGACAATCGAATTGGAGTATATGCAATCATACATGATCGGAAGCAGCTCGTACCAATGGGTGATGGAATTGTAATACCCCCTGGATACCACACTCATATTTCAGTTACAAAGAATGTATTCAAAAGATTACCTCACCCGTACCCTTCAAAGTGCAAAAATGGTTGGTCAGACCGTGACAGCATATATCCTGGAAAAAATACACAACATATGTGTAGTTCTTCTTGTGCCCTAAAGAAATTGTACGGATTGTGCCCAGGTGTCATACCAGAAATGAGAGTCTTCATGAAGGGATCTGAATTTCCAGTACAAGCCGACACAGACAATGCTTCGTTTTGGGAATGTATAGTGCATGGGCTAGCCCAAATAAATTATAAAGACTGCGATTGTAGAGACCATTGCGATGATGAAACATATACTACTGTTATCAACCGTAATCCTTGGCCACAGCATTGGCATGCATCTTCATTTATGCAGCTGGTTAATGACATAGAAGGCAAGACCAATCGATCACTATCAAAAGCTGACATTCGCGAGCGGTTAATGAAAGTCAGCATATACTACAACGAATTTAGAGAAACGTTTTCTGAAGAGCGACCTGTATATGACTTAGTAACTATTGCCAGTAATCTCGGAGGACAAATGGGCCTGTTTATGGGAGCATCGTTGCTGTCATTGGCGGAAGTTATAGCACTGGTGGCGCAACGCTTCAAAAGATTTTTGTGCAAATGTGATAAGTCGACCGAGACTTCACCTCAACCAATCAGCGAACGTGCACTTTGATGGTTTAGATAACCTTCAGAGCTCTAAATGCGACCTTTATGAGAGCTTTATGTGACCTTTTAATTTAGTTTTGCTTTCAAGGAAATTTCCCACTGCTTAGAAGGTAGCACGTGCTACCCCAATCTATAAGAATGGGACGAAAGCCGATTGTACTAACTATAGACCAATATCTGTGCCACCTTTTTTATCTAGAACATTCGAAAAAGTAGCTTATAATCAACTGTACGATTATTTAGATAGGAATAGACTCATTACAAGCATCAGTTTTGTTTTCCGTCTTTGTATTTAGTCACTACCAGTATTGTGGCTTGTATAAATGACTGGTATCTAAATATTGATAAGGGCAAGTACAATGGTTTAGTATTAATTGACCTAAGAAGGCCTTTGATTTGGTGGATCACAGTCTTTTATTGAACAAGTATGAGAAATGTGGAGTTATAGGACTAGAGCTCAACTAGTTTACTTCCTACTTGCAGGGAAGAAAGCAAATCTGTAACGTTAGCTCGAGCTTTTCTAGCATCAGTGATATAAGCTTAGGTGTCCCCAAGACTCCTGCCTTGGTCCACTGCTGTTCCTAAACTTTATCAATGACTTACGATTCTGCTTGAACCAAGGAAAGGTTACTATTTATGCAGATGACACAACTATTTCCCACTCATCAAAATACCTTGCCATATTTCAGGAAGATTTAAACAGGGATCTTTTGAAAGTAAAAAACTGGCTACAAGGAAATAAGCTACCCTTAAATGTTACAAAAACGCAGTCATTGATAATAGGATCCAGACCTAACATTCTAAAGCTCAAAAAACAGACTGATGTCAAGCCATACTATAAATTAGAAGAGCTAAAGATACAGATGATAAATGAAGTAAAGTTTCTAGCGGTTGAAATTGATGACAAGCTCCAAAGGAGTTACCAAATAGTGCAAGTAAAGGCCAAGGCACTACAAGCTCTTGGTCTTATAAAGCATACCAACAAGTTTCTTCCTTTCAGTGATTTGCAGAAAATGTATCGAGGATTTGTAGAGCCAAACTTCAGCTATTGTTGCTCGATTTGGGGTTGTTGTGGAGAATCAAAACTTAACTCCCTCCAAAGGATCCAAAATAGAGCTGGAAGAATAGTAACTAATAGTCCTTACGATGCGCCTGCTGCCCTTTTACAAAGTCTTGGCTGGCTTTCAACTAAGGACCTCATAAGGAAACTGCTATGCCTACTTATAAATCACTAAATTCACTTGTTCTTCAGTACTCTTTACAAAATGCTCCTAATGTAATGGACTAAATCTACGTTCTAGTGAACAAATTTGCAGATACCATAGGCCAAAACGCTTATTATTATCGTGGAACAAAAGTATAGTATGAGCTCAGTCGAGAAGCTTAACTAGCACCCTCATTGAAAACCTTCAAGAAGTCCATGATATAGTGGTATTTCGGTAGTTTAATCTTTAATTCTATAACTGGTATTTTAGACTTTTCATGATTATTATTTAATTTTAGATCCTAGAAGTTTGTTTTGTTTTTTTATTATTGTTAGAAAAGGACAATTTGTGAAACAGCAATATAGCTGAAATTTTTATCCTGTATAAATATTTGCAATAATAATAATAATAGTATCAATACCATACATGTGGAATTTTGAAACCTATATATGAATTTTAACAACTCTCAAAAGTTTTTTCAGCTTCGAGCAACAGATACTGCATCAAGAACTGATCACTAGCTAAATCTTGCTAATTTCTAGCACAGGTACTAATTATGAAAAGAACCATCAGATCTCCCTTCATTTCTACTGTTAAATGAAAAATTGCAAAATTCTACCCAGAAATTGAACTTTCTTCAGGTACAGACCATACCTTTGGCGTTGAGTAATGTAGCTGGTAATATATTTAGATAATTGCTAATATTTTATGATGAATTGCAACTTAGTGTCTATCATGAGGCAATTGTTTTAGCTGTGATGCAATTATATCACAGTGGTTCTTACTGGTATTGAGAAATAGACTCTTCTCTATCTACATAAATGATACTATTGATAGTATACAAATGGAGGAAATCATTTGCATCCAGATTGCTTCACGGTATATGTCATTGCTGAATCTTTTCCCAAAAGAACTTAACGCATGGTGCCAAAAAGATAAAATGATGAGAAACAGAAGAAAAACTCAAGATTAGATAATCAATAGCAAGAATTTCATGGGGTACCCAAAGCCAAAATCTATCATTATATAGTAGGGAAACAGTAAGCTCTTTAGGATTGTTTATTGACAACAAATTAAACTTGAAAACACATAGATAAAAGGTACAGATGATATTCAAAACAGCTGTCCATGATAAAATCTCAAATTCCTGCCAACCAAGATGCTAAAGGAGATTTGTTTTAAAATTTCAAAAACAAACCGCCACATATGCCATGATGTTATCAGGCACCTGAACGAACATTAGGTTCCAAAAAATTGAGAGTCAACACCAGGGGACGACTGGCCTGTCGGACTATTCCGGTGAATGCCCGAAAGGCTGGCCTGCATAAAGTGGAGAAAACGTTAAAATTCTGATGAAGGTGAACTTAACAATGCATTTATGCAAGAACTGGTATTAAAAATGCGGATTTATCAGCACATTGCAGCCTCTTTCAATATCTCTGCCTACCGATTTAAGCTTTCTAGAAATCACGGGCCTGTTTAGGCACACTGTTCCCCGGGCCGAAATGTTTTGCCAGTCCGCCCCTCATCTACACATAAGAGTAGTAAATTGATAAAGAACTGTTGACAACATTTCAAGCACTGTTGACTCAACCCAAATCTTGTTTGATCAACTTTGGATGTTTATGCAACAAAAACTAGCAGTAACGATGTAGAAGATCATAAAAGGAGAGATGAACTATGTATCGAAAGATAGTTACGCAAAGTCTCTCTGTAAATCGGATATACTCAAAAGCAAAGACAGAAATCAAAGTTCTGAAAGTACCGTACTGAGTTTTAGAGTCCCAATAATGTGGAATGTACGGTAGGATACTGTAAGATGCTGAGAATATGCAGAATTTCAAATACAAATACAAGAACTAAAAAATAAAGAAATAACTAAACTAAGACAACAAGTTTCATAGAAACTACAGTTGCAAGAAACGAGGATTTAAAAAATTGTACATACATTTAACAGTTTCAAGCGTAAGGATTGCAGTTCATAATAGGAGTGAAGGCAATGCAAATCAAAGCAACTGTGCACATTAATACTTTTTACCGAGAATTTTTTCACGTTAGTTAGGCATATACTTTCAACTTAACAATTCTACTAGCAGCAGTATACTAGCTTGTCCTAGCAAGTAGATTATGCATGTATGCATCTATTTTTGCTGCAATAACTGATAGTAGCGATAGTTGAGCTATTCAACTACTAAAGCAACTAACGATCATTTTGATAAGCTATGCCAAAAAATAGAATTCAAACGAAAGCATAGGCATTCACGGACAAGTGCTAAAGGCTACTGAAAGCTTACTCAGCACTTTACATGACATACCTCAGAGTTCGCTAAAGTTAGAGAAAATGTTTATTAAGCATCTTAGGCAATGGTAAAGGATTAGTAAAGATCAACGCTTTAAGATCTAGTAATAACAAGTGGCTAAATTAGGCAGTGGTGCGAGTAGAAATTTTAAATTGTAAATTCATTTCAGGCTTAGTTAGAAAGAATGGATAGATAAACAAATAGTTGGCGACCTGCTGTTCTACCATTTCAACAAACAGTGGTGATATAGTATATGTGAATATCACCGTAAATTTCAATTTCTGCATAGTTACAAAGAGAATTGGTAAAAACAGCTGCCACTTAAAGAAGACAACAGTATGCTGAGAGCGCTATCTATTTCTATGAAGCCAATTAAGTAAAAGGGCATATTGCTTTGTATAGCTTGAAACATTGCTTGAGCAAAACATCGCACTTTGATCGTTGCTTTGTGTAAATATTGTCTTTTGAATAGCAAAAAGAAGCATCATGTAGTTATGATAAACTTATTGTTGATCTAAAAATTTCTTATGAAAAAGAATTTGCACCTGCTCAAGTTGCATTTTCAATTTATTCGAGTTATGTGATTTACTGTATTACCAGTTGATCCTGCTGCTACTTAGGAGGTGTACCTGGAATAGTTGAGATGTGAATGCAAGAGCATTGGCTTTAGTAACTTCAATTGCTCCTCCCGATTCTTTCCTGAAATCTTAGGAGGTAAGATGTAATATTATGGCAATAATTATAATCTCAAGCATAGTGAAAGACAGTAAAAGGGTAGGATTTTTTGCCATACGAATGCCACTGCAAATACACGAACTATGGCCTATTGTGTCCTATGTATCAGCAGAAGTAGATGTACTTATAGTAGGCTGTTCTGTTTATGCTTACAATAAATGTCTTGGCAAATGCCGGCTAATTGTTGAAATAGTTCAGCTGCGTCACACAAATAAAGATTAGGCAGAGATATCTAATACTTCATTCCAGATTTTATTGAATTTGCTTCAAAGAATTCAATGTTAAATAGCTTTAAAATTTTGGAAGCAAAGTAATCCACATAGATTTCTAAACTAGCAAGTTCCTACAAGGGCCGGGTTACACGCTAGACATTCAGCTGTAATCTGATACGATAATGAGCAGGCTTTTGCATACCTAGAGCAGCTTTAGCATATTAGGGGATTATAACAACATCTTTTAATCTCTTAATATGTCAAATCTGCTCATTATCGTATCAGATTACAGCTGAATGTCTTGTGTGTAACCCGGCCCTAAGGAAAAGTGTTTCAGTTTTGTAACAATTTTTCCTAGTTGTTTATCTAGTAGATGTTCGTATAGATATGATTTCCATTTATGATTTTCAGTTATAGAAATCATATCTAAATAGCAGTGAAATTTTTCCAATGAGATTATTAGAGCGCTTCACTCTCCAGCGCGCTCCTAATAATGAGGCAATTTGACAAAAATTTTTCCAGAGAACGATGAAATGGATTAATAGTAATCTAGTTCATACATCATTTAGATCACAGTGACATCCCCAATATTCCATTTTGGAAGCCCAAATTTGAAGAGCATCCAAAAGATAATCCCTCTCTATTACCGTTACCTATCACAGATAGACATTCTATTATGTTTTTCATAGATATTGAAAAAAGAGGCAGAGGTACATGCACATGCTTGAAGCAGGGGACAAGGTTTCCACTGAGAGCTTATAAATGTAAATGTATTTTCCATACAGGGTTGATTCTATCTTTTAACCTCTCTTCAAGAAGGAAAGCGCTTGACAAATATCTCTATATAAGTGAAGAAATGACAAGCTAAATACACAAGTGTACAACAAGACCAGGAGTCCCTATAATACTTGGCATGACTCGCATCGATTACAGATTGAATGGGTAGTGCAGTCAACCTCGCATAATTGGGATAACTTGGCACTAACTAAGTTCCACAGGACCACGAGAGATCTGGATTACGTTTTCTATGATACATTTGCTTTGAACTCAGGATGGCTACTATTTTTAGAATGTGCTCTTAACAGAGAGACTTTTATTAAGACACTGGCCATTTCAGCAGGAAATCATGTCAGCAACTGAATATATATTAAGCTGTAAAAGCAGGATTACGCATCGAAGAACTCACCAGTGTTGGTTGTAACATTTGTAGAATCATTGGTCCTGAATGCAGTGTACTTTTACTAAATGGACCAACATATATAGTACGGTATATGCATTTACTAGGAATATTGAGAAGCATCTCAATACATATTAATAGGGAATTGACTAAACACATTTCTGTTCGGAATTAATCAAATAAAATATGAAATTAATTCTGCACAGAATATTAATGCTCTGATAAACCCAATCCAGACTATGTGAGGTTGATTGCAACTGGCTCTTGTCACATTTCTTTGCATTTTTATAGTTCTTGCAAATGGTAGTTTCATTGGCCTTCTCAAAATAGCACAGCAGGATGTGCCAATGTATTGACTATTGGCAACAGAATTTTGTCTCAAAGGGCACTTCCTGTCCCCTTTACCCTACGAAAAGGTGATGAAAAGAAAGCTCTTCCTTCCCCTCCAACAATGATAGGTGCTCGTTGCAAAGAGGCATGTTCCATCAAATCGTGTCAAGTCCAACCGAGCTGTATGTGTATACAAACTGGTTTCAGAAATCATCTAATTCTTGAAAACTGTATCAAAACAAAAATAAATTGATCATGTGTTTTACTCTTCAACTTCAGATTTAATCGATTCTCGGAAATGTGAACACGAAAAAGAAGGATCTATGCTCAAGTCAAGCAACGAAAATAAAACAGCAGGAAAATTGAACTTCATACAGAGAAAGCATGCCATTAGAAAAAGAGAGAAGTGCAACAATAGAGGATGTAGAGTCTCTTACAATCCATGGCATATCGAGAGTTGCATTTGCCAGAAGCAAGTATACACGAATAATTTGGCTGGTGCTGTGCATATCCGCATCAATTTCATTTGTAATTGTCACTGTCAACAGCTTCATCAATTATTACCAATATAACATTGTCACCCACCGTACTGTAAGGCAATACAATAAGTTAACTCTCCCAGCTATAACATTCTGCCATACAAACTATTATCATCCCTTCACTTTTTACGCAGAAGATCCTCCTACGGTTCAAACTTTGCCAGAAAACTGCAGTGTCAATGATAGCAAAGACTTTGCAAACACAATGAATTGGATAATATTTGATTTTGCTTGCCGAATGTTTTTTGGAACAACTGAATCAAATGCATCAGCTATGGGAGCTGAAAGCTTAAAATACTTCCAATTTCCTCAAGGTTTTGAGATCACACCCAACAAAGAACCATGCATTACTCTCAACAGGAATTCAGCATTAGTGCAGCAAGCAGAAGGTGAAAAATATGGCCTACACATGATTTTGTACAACGAGGGTGGTGCAGCGTTACATGATGTCTCAGCCAATGAGCCATTAACTGACAACCGAGAAGGGATATATGCGATGTTGCATGATCCAAAGCAAGTTGTTCCAATGGGGGATAGAATTGTAATTCCTCCTGGCTATCATACCCATATTTCAATCACAAAGAATGTATTCAAGAGATTACCCCATCCATATCCTTCAAAATGCAAAAATAATAGGTCAAATCGTGACAGCATCTACCCTGGGAAAAATACACAGCAAATGTGTTTTTCTTCTTGTGCGTACAAACAAGTATATAAAGCATGTCCAGGTGTTATACCAGAAATGAAAGTCTTCATGAAAGCACCCAGCTTTCCGTTACTAGCTGATATTTACAATGTCTCATTCTGGAAATGTGTAGAGAATAGCGTATCTCAGCTGGACTATCTAAAGTGCGATTGTCCACAGCATTGCAATGACGAAACATATACCACTGTCATTAACCGTAATCCTTGGCCACAGCTTTGGCAGGCTCCTTCATTTATGAAGCTAATTAATGATGTCGAGGGGAAGGCCAACCGAACACTACCAGCAACTGAAATCCGCGAGAAGTTGATCAAACTCACTATATATTACAGTGAATTTAGGGAGAATGCATCAGAGGAACAACCTTTTTATGACTTGTTTACAATACTTAGTGATCTTGGAGGACAAATGGGCCTATTCATGGGAGCATCGCTATTGTCCTTGGCAGAAATTATAGCACTTACTGCCACATGCCTTAGAAGATATCTTTGTAGACTTGGTAAATCAATTGAACTGTCACCATCACCAAGAAGCTAATGTTAGTTTCATTCAGGTAATCTACTAGAGGCAAGTAGGGATCAATGCACTCTTTTCATTTTATAGCAATAAAGTTTGTAAGAATGCTGAGGCTCAGCATTGCTGAAATTTAAGAATGATTTAAGAATAATGCAAGGCTCAAGCTTCAACAAGACTTAGAATTTTTTGATTCGAGTGATAATACTTCTTTTAGATTAACTTTTGCACTATCGATACAGCATTTTTATTCTTCTCCATGTTATTTTTGCTTGATAATGAAGTAAGGCATCAACAAAGACTTGCATGTATTTATATGATGTTTAGGCAAAGGTCCACATATGGTATTTAGGAATAATTTAAGAATAATCTAAGGCTCAAAACTCAGAACAGGTAAGAATATCAAGGTTCAGCAAGAAACTTGGTATCTTCATAAAAGGAGTGCATTTTAAGGTCTCCAATGTCAAATATTTGTACGAATATTTGTTTCCTCTAAAATACTATCATATTGTTTTTGTCAAATGCAGGCAATGTGAGATATGTTTTGTACATACCCCCAAAAAATGCAGCAATAGATGGCCATTTTATTTGATTATTTGTCGCTTTAAATCATCTCATACAAGCATGACATTTTTAAGTGAATTTGGCAATGCAGTAAGGTTTACTGTGTAACATAGCATCAAAGGCTTATCGTTAATTGCATGCTGTAAATCGTACCAATATCCCTATCTTGAGCACAGTTCATGCAAATCAAAATATCTACTGTTACTAGAATGCACAAGTATGATACTCCTAAGAAGCGAGTTATGAATCTCATAGTCGTAGCTTTTGCATACGCCATGATGGGTTGTTGCACATTTTCAACTTTTGACGTTGAAGACTAATGGAGAGCATATTCATAGTACAGAGCCGCATTCGTCAGAGGATACGACATATTTCTAGTGGGGTACTTGAGAGTTTTCAACAATATTCACCTGATTCACCTCTATTCTCCTATTTCGATAGCATAAAAGTAGTTTTTATGTTCTAACGCACCTACTGATACCGTATTTTATAGACTGGGTTCCTAAATTTACTTGGAGTGATTTTCTTGACAGTGGATAACAAAAATTAACTTGTGAAAATGTTCAAATTTGAGAGTCTATTTACTGTAAGCTACTTTCCTAAGTAACAAACAAATCTCCATTACGAAGCATCTAATATTTTTGGCCAACCATATCTTTCAAATTTATTGGAATAACCACATTTTGTCTATGCTCCTTTAGACTAATTATTAAGCATGGTGGCAAACAATATCTTTTACAGTTTGTCTGCGCAGAATTCTCCTGTTTTGTAATATCATTCCTAATACTCTCTCTAAATTTTGCAATTGTTTAATATTAACTATAGCCTCACATTTTTTTTTAATATCCAACGTGTACAAATGTTTTCTTCCTTTATAACTATTGAATTAGCGTCAGCAAGTTTTCGAATCTACCACGAATGCCAACTCCTAAAAAAGATGACTGAAGAGGATAAAGCTCACGGTGAATGGGAGCGCTTGTGGTGGTAAGTCTAAAAGAAGTTGCTATTTTAAAGCAGGAAGTGCGATATTTTTGCTCACCTGCAGTATCTACATGCAATTTAATATTAATCATTTTTCTTTAAGCCTAGGTAAACTATTGCCTCATTTTTTGAGATTGTCCTTAGGCTACATATTGTATACATATCGTCCTTCAAAGAAAGACAAGAGAAATTATGTTCCTGACATATAGTAAGAGAAAATTTCTGAGGATCCGTGACCAAAGTACCAGGACTTTGGCCTGAAACTAGCTTTGAAATCAGAAGACATATCGATCAAAATAAAATTGGGGGTCGCTCTTGAAATTGCTAGCATCACCTCCGCAGCAGCTTAAAAGAATTGGGTGTGGCTCACAAAAACTTCAAATGCTCATTTTGCATCTATTTGCAGCAAAAAAGTTAGCAAATCAAATCTTTTCAGTTGTAATCAATGTCAAGGAAACCATTTTGTACTTAAAAAGTACATAAATCTAATCGGAATGACATCATAGTTATGGAGATGTTTCCCCAGCTCCTTCGCAGCAGCATTAAAATTGAATTTCATAAAAAAGCTCTGCCGTTATCAACTGGAGGAGATCCGAGGAAGCTCCACGGCACATAATAGAGACTCATGAATTATTTCTTTTTATGCAAATTCCATGCAAGATCTTTAGTTGATGGTTCCATGCACGCTATTCTATGACAATAGTCGTTATGGTAAATAGCTTGTGGAATTTTGGACTGAAATTTCCAGTCTTCCAAAGAAGAAAGTACAGTACCATTACTCTTGAAAACTCCTGGATACTCCTGAAAACTCCTGGAGCGCGAATTGCCTCCTGGAAACTACTCTCGGGAAATATAAAGCCCTTGAAAAACTCATCGAAGTCAATTAATGAAATACAGTTTATATTTCATAGCTCAAAAATCCATCTCAAGTAGCAAAACTTTTGTACTAGTCTCCAAAGGGGACTTGCTGCGTTTGATGCTGTTAAGAGCATGCTCTTAACATTTTCTGGGGGCAAGCCAACAGAGCCCCATTTTCTTCTATGCTTCCATTTTTATCCTACTGTTGTTCTTCTGTGTTTACTCAGCATTCAGTTGAAATCAGTGCTTGATTTATAATGGTCCAGGTTTCTAATAGTGGTTTTGAGAATTTGGTAGTGCCATTGAAAAGAAAATTAGAGGAGAGAAATGTAATAACTTGATAAATTTATGCCCAAAAATCTAATGAATTCTACCAAAGTCCATTTTCTGAGAAATTTTGAGCTAGATGAATATAGTGAAAAAGATATGCCCACATTTTCTAGCAGTTTGAAGGGATTGTTTAGTAAAAATCTTTCCTCACAGTTTGCAGATTACTAACCTTCTCCATTTCACCTTTACACACAGAAATGAATGTCATCATAAAAGAATACTTCATCGAAATTTATTTCAAGCTTTCACGGTGAACTCTTGCGGACGAAGTAGGCCCAGCAACGAAAAAGCTTTTAAATTTAATCTTAAAATCTTCGCCGTAAGTGATTCACGGCAGTAACAATAGGTTTTGGCATATGACTTGGCCATACCATTTTAAAAGTAGCCCTGCTAGTGCATGGCCTAACAACGGAATGCTGAGAAAAATATCCGGTTTAGGATCAAAACGGTGTTAAATGTGACAACACACTATAGCAGGCTTATTCAAAAGGCAGAAACCTTCAAGTGGTCTAAACAATGTTCGTGAAATTAAACGGCAACAACAAACTATGTTTTGATGAAGATCATATTGTAAAATGGTGATTTTGGCCAAGATCTTGAGTGTGCAGAAGAAGGCTAACATGTGTACAGTTTGCAAAATATCAAAATGAAAACCACAAATTGACACTTTCAATTGTGATCATTTGGCATCTTGCGATTGTCCTTTTTACACAGTAGCTAAAAATGTAAAATGTCAAACTAATAAAGCTCTAGCACATCTAGTTTGCAATGGCATTTCCTGATGTTTTACAAAGTGCAATTATAACATTTTTCATTTCCTTATAACATTATAACATTTTACTAGACTCCCATTTCGACCCTAAAATTATAGACAGAATGCATTTGCGTGCAATCTTAACCCTACTAGCTCATTTCTGTGCTATGCGAAATCTTCCAAGTTTGAATTGGATTTCTGCTTCCGTGTCCTACAATTCCAATTGGAGTTCTACATCCCAGTCCTTCCGGTTCAGTTCAGCTTCCATTTCTTGTCTATGTTTCTGGCCCCCAAATTTTTCAGAGAGAAAAGTTTTAGCATACAAAACATATAGCTTTAAATACTTATTGACTTGTAAGCTGTACATTGTCTATAGAAGTATCAGCAACTTGGAGTGTGTAGCTGAAGATCTTAGGGCCTAAGTACATGGAATGCATCTTGACGAAATAGCCACGGCCACGAATACAATGAACACAAGGAATAGCTTCATTGCAATGGATCTTATCTGATTGCCAGAAAGAAGATGAAAGCAATCATGATTTGTGTTGTTAATACTAATTTTGCAGGATGCAATACTTTTAGAATAGTCAATGACGACTTCTTGCATTAGGCTGTGTATGTTTAAAAATTATGGTTGAGTGGCAAACTTTCCTTAAAATTCAGATTGCTGTAAATAATAGATTGTTGAGCATTCTTCCTCACTGGAGTGATGATGTATTGACAGTTGATGACGACTTGTTATGTATTTTCTGCTTGTTAAGAACGGCAGTTGTTCAGAACAGCTGCATATTTCAAAAATAAACCATGAAAAGTCACGCTCTTAGACAACGTAACTTGTCCCAGAGACTCAAAAAAGCACACTGCTTATTACCTTTTGCGAGTGTTTTCTTTCACATGCAAATGAGAACACTACTTTATGATAGAGCAGTTATGATGGGCTAAGAACATCTCTCGAATGAGAATTTGCATCTGCTCACCATCTGCAATCAATTTAATCAAAGTATATGATTCTAAATGACTAATTAGAAGTTAGAGCCGTTCAAGTACAGATGCAAAGAAACAAGTAGAAGCAAGTTGGAATATTCTTCATGGATATCGCCAACAATCTTTAGAGGTAAAAGAAATAAGTTATCCTTTCAAACTATGTTACAAGAGATATAAATCACACATTTGGAACAAAAATTCTGCTCCAAAGTATACAAAGAGGCATTCTATCTCATAGCATTTGAGTAAGAAAAGGATGCGCAGAACCTTATCAATAGTTAAAATTCTTAAATTCCTCTTACTTTTGAATTCTTTATGTTATTACTGCATAAAAAATCATTGTAAAATGTGTAAGGATACCATTTTGCACAAAATTTTATATGTCACACATTTCCAACAGTAACAATCTCTTTCAATAACCCCAAAGACTGAGCAGTACTTGGTTGTTTGAATTTTTCAAGACAGATATGTAATGCATATAGACAGATGAGGAATCTCGTCTTTTTCGTCGCTATCAGCAAAACTTAGATAATTTATGTGCAAGTTCATCTAGACACTTCTACCGACGCCTAAGTAGTAATATGGTACAAAAGCTTCTTACCTTGAGGGCCTTGTTACATTAGGAGGGCTGGTCCTATCAAGAGACCTGACTCTAGTACCCAAAGCAGTGCTGTTGCTGTTTTTGCAATTCCTATCATTAATGCGCAGTTGGATACTCAAATATGATTGGATGAAGCTAATCCTCTTTCCAGTCCTATCATATCAATTAAATGATGAAGAACCTGCCTTTTTGGCTCTGCTAGGAGTACCAGCCCTCTATCGAGCAGGCGGGATCTCGACTACCGGGGCTGTCTTATGAAAAGCATCTGTCACCGAGTAGGAGGGCCAGCCTTCCTTATACAATCAACTGACATATTATCCACGACAAAAAGAACTGACATATTATCCACGACAAATTTTACTTGCAATGTCTAACAAGTATACTTGATGGAAAGCCAAATGTATTGCTTCACTTAGTGAAAAGTAAAAGTTTAAGCATTCTCCTACTAATGAGTAAAACCTATTGAGGTTATTTTACAGTAGAAATAGAATAAGTACCCACAAGGACTGATTACCTTTAACAATAAGCTATAAAGCTGAAGGAGCATGCGACAGTTTCTCTGCACATCAAGCTTAAGTTTTTTATAAGCATAGAAAAGCAAGCAGTCCTCCATTCATCATACTTCACAGGGGTGTAATGCTGAATTGTTTACAAGAAGGGCTTAGAAACAGAATTTTGAAGGTCACAACCTTTTAAAATCGTCTTAAGTAACTCCAAATAATTCCTTGATATTCAAAATGAACACCAAACTTGTGCCAAGATATGAAGTTGTATTGTAATATGAACAAATGTTAAATTGAGTTTGCAAATATTGAGTAAAAGTAGAAAAAGCCAAAAAAACATACATTCAAATGGGAGCTGAGCCCCTGAGCCCCTTAGGGCTACTGTTAATATTAATATTAAATCCTGACAATTGGAAACCTGTCATTCAATGATCAACGAATTATCCCCAAACAATTTAAGGAGGCTGAACCCAGTTCAACTGTTTAGAAGGATTGGATTCTGGACCAGAGGCGTCGAAAACGGAGAGACTGGGGCATTGCCACCTCTTTATTGCATAATATAGTGTTTTTTAACTTTTTACATTTTGCTGCAGAAGAAGGTAACACAACAAGACCGTGTCCCATTCGTTCATATTCTAAAAGCTTTGAAATTGATGCTGTAGACAACATAGATAAGCAGAACTCCAAGCTTATCTTCGACCCTAGTGACCAGGCCCATCCACATCTACAGTCGTTCCGATGCCCTTGTGGACGCCAATTTGATGTAGATTTCTTGCTCGCAAGAAACGCTTCAAGAGAGAAAGTTCCATTAACTTCCTTAGATCTTCTTATCGTAGAACCGTGATTGAACATCGATGAAAGTGGTATGCTTATTTAATATCAATTTACGTGGCTGCCAATAGATATATGGGATGAATAAAACAAGACAGTCCTCATTTCATAAGTGAACTATCAGTAGTGGAAAGGATGTCGTTAGAAAGAGAAAGAACTGAGGTACACAAGGACATCGAGTCTCTAACCATACATGGTATATCGAGAGTTGCATCAGCGAAGAACAAGTATACCCGCATCATTTGGCTTGTGATGTGCATATCCGCAGCAGTCGCATTTGGCATCGTTGCTGTTAATAGTTTCATCAAATATTATCAATATCACACTATCATTCACAGCTCTGTCAAACAACACAACAAGTTGGCTCTTCCAGCAATTACATTCTGCCATACAGATTTTTATGATCCCTATGCTTATTACAATGAAAGTCCTCCCGTCTTCCAAAAGTTGCCCAAAGACTGCAGTTTTATTGACGCAAAGAACTTTGCAAATAAAATGAATCACGACATATTTGAGAAAGCTTGCCGGATGTTTATTGGGAAATTCAATGCGAAAACTTCAGGAATGAACGCTGAAACCCCACAATACTTCCGATTTCCTACAGGATTTGAGATTACACCGAGCGTACAGCCTTGCATCACTCTGAACAGAAATGCAACGCTAGTGCAGCAATTTAGAGGTGAAAAGTATGGCTTACACATGATTATGTACAACGAGGGTGATGTGAAGTCAAAACATTACTCTCCGAATGAGCCACTAACCGATAGTCGAGATGGGATTTATGCGACATTGCATGATCCGCAACAGATTTTACCAATGGGTGATGGAATTGTAGTACCTTCCGGCTATCATACACATATTTCAGTCACGAAGAATGTAGTCAAGAGGCTGCAACACCCATATGCCTCAAATTGCACAAGTGATTGGCCTGATCGTGAAAGCATCTTTCCTGGTAAAAATTCACAAATCCAGTGTTATTCTTCTTGTGCTTATAGACAAATATATGATATGTGTCCAGGTGTTATGGCAGAAATGAAAGTCTTCATGAAAGCGCCCAAATTTCCATTGTTAGCCGACATGTACAACGACTCATTCTGGAGGTGTGTATATAACAGCTTATATCAAGTAGACTACCAACAGTGTGACTGTCCAGAACATTGTGATGATCAAAGATATACCACCATTGTTAACAGGAGCCCTTGGCCACAATATTGGCAAGCATCTTCGTTTGTGAAGATGATTAATGACATCGAAGGGAAGACCAACCGGACACTGTCAGCAACTGAGGTTCGCAAGCGGCTCTTAAAAGTCAGCATATACTATGAAGATTTTAAGGAATTTGTGTCTGAAGAACGACCTTTATATGACCTGTCAACTATCACCAGTGATCTCGGAGGACAGATGGGGCTGTTTATGGGAGCGTCATTTATATCAATAGCAGAAATTATATCACTGGCTGCGACATATGTCAAAAAGTATCTGAATAGAATTAAGAGACCGATCAAGCACTTTTCATAGTAAGTAAAGTCATAGGCACTAAGATGATAGCATTAGCCTAGCACTTAGCTAATGCCAAATCGCACAATGATCGATTAATGGCATATTTTTTAGCACCGTGATGTTACTACTCTCTGAAGGTTTTTGAAGCGGATATTAAAATCAAAGAGCTTACCTTTGATTGGCCCAAGTAGAAACCGATGAAAAACTGTTATTTGCATGTTTTCGCTATTGCTACATTCACAGAAGCTTTTTTGTACAAAGAAGTTACAAGTATTAAGCTAAATTGTTTGGAGAAATAAGTGTGTACTTATAGTCTAGCCTAAGCAGCTCATCTTTGATTGTATTATGCATTTGTTACCTAAGAGTCGATTGACAGTATTGTCCTACTAGACCAGCACGTTACTTGTTAATAACACATTAACTGTTGACTTATATGAAATAACTAATGTATATTATCAGAAAATGGCATACATCTGTAAAAAAGTAAGTGAAAAATTCAATTCGTTGTGAGTCTGTGAATAGCGTTTGCATAAACCAAGCAGCTTACTAGATTCAGTGAACATGAAGCGTCTCTCCTAATTTACAAGTAAACGGTTGAATATGAGCTATTCTTTGCCAATGATAGAGCAAAGTTTACTTATTTGAGGCCAAGTTTATACATTTTACTAGCCAAGTTCAGCTGAAATATGGTGAGTTACACTTATTGCTATTCGTTAATGCAATTTGGAAGCCGACAAAACGTTTTCCTGAGAAAATACTGGATTTTTGCGCTATATGTACTGTGGGAACTTCTAGAGGCCTATGAGAAAGTGAGAAGCAAATTTGTTTGCCCTCCTGCTAATTTTTTCAATGTTTGCAGTTCTTTTGGTTAAAGAACACGTTATTAGTGTGATTGTGATCTCGGAGAGCAATCATTTTAGTTTCAGTTCATTGCCGGATTTCAAGCCGCGAGGGACTAGGCACTAGTTTAGAAAAATCCGGACGCTGAAAGTCAAAATGGCGGCTGCTGTGGTCNGGGTTTTACTTGAGACCTATCCTGAGGGGCTTTTCGTTTCATACCAATCACACTGCCTTGCTGCTTTATTCTTTCGTTACAAGCGAGTTTTTTCTTTGTATCGGTGTCTTTTGGTCGTTGTTTACTGACGTTTTTGAATTTTTTCATTTGCTCCTCGCTGCAAATGAAGTCTGGAATGTGGTCTTTTGACAATCGTTTACCTCCTGTCCAGTGTGCTGAGCAGATGACTTGTTTTCTCCAGTTGACTTTGTCATTCTTCAGGATTTAGCGTATTCACGTCTTCATTCCAACTTTTTTATAGGCAAATGGTAGTAATGTGCTCCTTTGGTTCTCCAGCTATTAAAGCATAAGGAACTAGCACAATTCCAGTGCCAAACCATCTATGTTTGTCGAAATAACAGACAAAATCTTAGCTAAAACAAGATAAAACAGACCACAGCAGCCGCCATTTTGACTTTCAGCGTCTGGATTTTTCTAAACTAGTGCCTAGTCCCTCGCGGCTTGAAATCCGGCAATGAGAGAAACGTTCCATGTACTGCGGAAAAAGCCAACCAAATTATGTTATGTTAAAGACAATGCAGAGAAGTGTTCGTTGGTACCAAATAGTAAGGGGAGGGGAATAGGGTGAAATTTACAAATCTTTGCAATCGGAGGCCCCATTACTATGTCATGTCCAACAGTGCACAGTTACAAAGTCTCATGTCAAGAGCTTTTGCAGCATTTTGAATTTAGCTCCTTTTCCAAATCAATGCCAATACCAGAAGCTTCTAAACATTCAAAGCTTTTTCAAAATTAGCTTAAATAATGTTAGATTGGAAGTTTATCAACAGTGGAGAACATGAGGTTGATGGAAATTTTACACATACCAATGGTATATCTTTGATGATTTCATGTATTGCTTGAAAAGGAATTATGACACTCATACTATTATTAACTATAGATTTTGAGTGAGTGCTGTCTAAAGTTTATTGGAGCCAAATTCAAAGATTCAAATTAAGAAACTATTAGAGGCCATTCACATATTACATCGCACTAATTTTAGCATATTTAGACATCCACGCGCCCTCTGTCACACTTTGTCACAAATTAAGAATAACCCAACCTACCCCCCATTGTATGACATCAAATTCTGAATTTCAGCTTGAAATTTTCCTGCTTACGTAATAATGTGTTTATTTTGCTTCTTTGTGAATGATAAGTACTTCGAAGCTTCTTTACAGGACGATAAGTGGCATACATCTAGTTTTGAAATTAGTTCAGTTATATCTTGAACTTTTTGTTGACTGTTGTCTTTGTCAAGAAGAGGTGCATTTCTTTTGCTCCATTTCAGAGAAAAAATTGAACCAGCAGAGTTATTTTCAAAATTCAGGCAGTTAGCATGCTTGGAGCCTACAATGGAGTTTCTCAAGAGAATTTTTGCGAATGCTGGACTTCAATTGAACAACATCTGGATTATTGTCAAATCCGTTCTTTCTTCTTATGCAAGCAAAGAGTAATTCTAGGTGGTCTTGAGACAGCTTGTATGTGAGGATGTATTTGAGAGGGTGCCCTAACCTTGTCAATAGATTGTACGATAGTTCTCTAATGCTTGACGCAGCAATAATGAGTCCAATTACAAAAGTTTTTCTTCTATATGTTACCAGGTGACTTCCCCCTTTGTCTTTAGCTTTACCAAATATAATGTACTGTCCTCAAAGATTTTTTTCCATCTTGCATAGTCATGTAAGAAGAGAGGTTTTTTGCATAGCCTTTTCCAAATGGGCTCCTTGTATTCATAAGAGCAAACAGCCTCTCAATAGTTCTTATAAACATAATAGTACCATCAGCATCTTCAAATCTTGGATGGCCTGTAATCATGAGGTATTGAATGGCATCAGCTACAGAGCTGCTAAGAGTTGGGCAACAACTTTCACACCATTTTTGTCTTTGGAACTCTATGAGACTTTTTGAAATTTTTTTCCAAACTTAAGCCCTTCGTTCTCTTGAATTTCATGAAGCAGCTTTATGTGTTTCCATTTGATTGTATTTCCATCACTATCAATAAACTCCCCAACATCTGCTAAGGAATTTCGTGCCAGCTTCAGCATATGACAGGCATCTGGTATAAAATTTAGGAGGTGGTTGCATGAGCCAAATGAAAAACAGCTTTTTAGGTCTTCCAATTTAGCACCAAATTCACACCCAAAGCTCCTCATAGAATCAAAATTGGCGACAGTTCCATCCATGGTGATACTATGAACATTAAGATCATGTGAGGCTACCAGATGACATGCCCTTTTGATTAGTGTATTCAAATTTCTTACATTAATACTATTGTATAGAGCATAGCCAATTGGGGTCTAGCAATGACTTTGCAGCCCAACTGGCATAAAGACTAGAGCCTCTGTTGCAATTTTGTCTGGATCAAATGCTATGATGTTTTCGCCAAAATTGACAAGCCATCATAATCTCCTTTGCTTTTATTTATAGACAAGCCCAGACTTTATGCAGGCACCATCAACAAGCAGCACTGACTCGTTATATTTACTATAACCTTTGCGTTTTGCTGCAAAAATACCAAAACATCTTTAAAGATCCTTGGCTCACAATTTACACTTGATGTCCAATGGTCAATAGCACATGAACAGGGGAGTGAAAAAATAGAACGTATATAATTGTATGCTCTTGGAGAATAAAAATGAGGAGTTAATGCAAGCTTCTTAACTTCATCTGAAAAGAAATGCCCTGTAGGAAGACGGTTTCTGTTTGATAGCTCAGACTTGGTAATCTCAGCTGCAACACCTAAGAAATTTCTGTCAAGAATGTGGGCAGCATTCTCTGTGAGGTATTTCTCATCTTTGAATTTCTGGATGAAGCTACTGAGGGATTTTATTTTCTATCTCTTCTCATCAACTTTTGTCTGAGGGTTTTGATCTTTCTCATCAATTTCAGCTTTATGGAGGAAACCTTGTTCTTTTGATCCTGCTCAAAACTAGGTGGCTCATCTGCAAAATATTCATTTGTGCTAACATCTTCCTTGAACTTGTTGCTAGACCTTTCACCAAATGTAGAGCCTTTTTCAGATGGTCTTTTTGAGGGCGATTTTCATTTTGCTTTTTTGGACACAATTCTTTCAGGAATTGAAAATACAGATGGTACTGCATTTTTTGTTAATTGGGGTCGATCAGATGTATGAGAGTGTAGTCCTCTGGTAATAAATGTGAGCTGCATCAGTAGCTGTTTTTTGGGATGAATTTTTAGGATGAATCTTTTTTTGTAAAAATGATCCATTTTAAGCAAAGGTCCTTATTTGCAAGTGGAAGTTGGTGTAGTGAGATATTGCTCTCCTTAGAAGATCGATTGGGGCATCCGTAGGCAGTACAAGACCTACACATGATCTAGAGCAAAATAGTTGAAGGAACTGATATATTTGCATAAAGTAACAACTAAGACCATCATGATACTATAGCCAAAGGAAGCAACCATTCAGTAATGGTTAGCTTCATTATTAGCAAATAATATGTTCACTATCATACCAACCAGGGGGTCTACTCAGGGAGCTGCAGCCCCTTTGTGAAAGCCATGGAAGGTTGGGGGCGCAGCCCCCTTATGAGTCCAAGGTACTGAAAATTGAGTATTATAACTAAGATAACAACCTTCATGGTAGAAAACGCGAGTTAGCTAAAGATGGTGATAAGCCATTGTTCTCTTACCGTTAACTTTACATTCGTATGTGAAGATTAGTTTCTATGCTTCAAAGTTTGGAGGTGTGTCTTGTAGCAATAATGTTGAACTCTGATATTGGTGACAATGAAGACTGCCTATATCATATCGTCTTTCTTCAAATAGCACAAGGGAGTGAGATTACACTTGCTGTACATTTTCATGCAACATCGTTATTCATTTCATCTTTATGAAGTAATTCAACTCGAACGATACGTTCTTACCTTAGCATTTTACACACACAAATGTTTCTTACTCCTGCGTAGTGGTGTTTATAAAATAATTATGATGACTGACTAAAATTGTATTCTTGTAAGAAAAGCACTGTCTGTTACTGAAGAAGGGGATCTTACAAATCAGACATCAAAGTTTAGGTTTACTTAGCTATTGAGTTCTTATGAATTCCTGATTTCTGGGGGGCTCATTGGGTTGGAGCCTCTGCTTAAGATTCTTGTCCTTTTAGGGAGGCCTCGATCCCCCTAACAATTTTTTGTAGTAATCATAATTTCCATAGTGCATTGAACTTGCTTCAAATATTTTGTATTGTACTGCTCTGAGTAATGTCCTCACTGCCACATGACTATTGAAGTCCTTGTAAATTTTGACTACCAAAGATCCACAAATTTTCTCCAATGCCTTTCCACCACAATCATTGCGTATTTACTGACACCAAAAGAGAGTGCATGCGTTTGTCTTGGTCCGCAGCAATAGGCGATTCTCGCAGGAATTGAAATGAAATTATTGCTTTCCGTGATCACAATCACACTAATAATTTGCTCTTTAACCAAGTGAACTTCAAATATTGACAAAATTATCTGGAAGACAAATGAATTTATTCATTCTTTTCTCATAGGCCTCTAGAAGTTCCCACAGTACATTTAGCGCAAACATACATTTTTTTCTTAGGAAAACGTTTTGTCGACCTCTAAATTGTATTACTGAATAACAATAAGTGTAAGTCATCATATTTCAACAAAATTTGGCCATTAAAATGCATAAATTTGCTGCAAATAAGTCAAGCTCCATAAGAGCTCAGAATGCGGAACTTGTCTTTTTGCTAATGCAAATGGCTGCCGTGCTTCACTTGGATTCTCGGAGTTAGACATCTAGCACCATCGGTGCTTCTGTCTCATTGATAGCTTCGTCTTGAAATACATGAATTTATGCATGAGCCCCCTTAGTTATTAATCTAGCTCTGCAGCACTGTCTCTATGTCGTCTTCTTCAAAAGCCCTGTTGCGACAAATTTCGTAATAATTTTACCATTTTTAATCCAATCGTTTTGGTACCTAACTACAGTTTGATATGAAGAATCTATTAATATAGTCGGAAAACACCAAAATTCAAACCTTCCAAAATTATTCTAATTGACAAATATGAATCACACAAATCTATCCCATTTGAACGAAAATCTGATTTTTGAAAGCTGCTCAAGTGATATTCTTATTATTTGCAAATTAAATTCAAGCTAAAAAGTAGTACTACTCTTGAGAAAAAGTCGCTTTGGTTTCTAATGGCTTCAACAAGCTATGCAATTTTCAATATTTGTTTTGGAGTTTGAAATTCATCTTTTTGTTCAATATAAATACAAAGATCTTTACTAAATACATAGAGTAGCTGTATTTTAGGACATTTAACTTAACTATAGTCATAGAAAATCTATTCCAAATTTAAAAGTGCTGTTCAGCGTAATTTTGAATATGAAATTGTTCCCAGAGGAGCTAATTTGGTTACACACATTTATGATCGTGACTTGTAGCATGTAGTCATAATCAGATAAAGGAAATGAACTCTTTCGCTCTCTGCGTTCGAAAGCTACATGTTTTCAATGCAAAACTGCGCTCAAAGTTTACGCAGCTCCTATGAATCAAAATCTATCATAACTTGTGGTATACACATCACATCGCAATCAGGTTGAGCTCATTCTAAAATTTTAAAGCTTAACTTCTTCTCTGCCTTTGGGTCTACATTTTCATCCATTCAGGGTGTTATGGCCAGGGAGGGAGGGGGCTATGGCTTCTCCAATTTTTTTGATATCGTCAAATTTCCGGATATTTTAATGGTTCGTCGCAAACTTTTCGTACTCTTGCTGTTGGTAAAGACAAATGTTTCGAATTTCATCGGAAAATCATTGAACTTGGCCCCCCTACTTTCCAGGTGCTACGACGCTCCTGGATCCATTCAACAACCCTTTTTGAATTTTTCATTGACCTTCTGCTGAGAAGGAGAAACTGATCCTTCAATCTGTTTGCATCTAGTTTTGAAGATAGATAGAAGATAAGAAGAAGTACTGGAGGGACCTATTGCATCTGCTACGGGCAACTGAAATGAAGTGTACGGGCGACCGAGTGCCCGCGGGGTAAGGATCGGTAACCCATGGTTTAAAGTACATCAGCCAACAATTTAATGTCATTGTAGAACATTAGTAAATAAGGTAGGGCAAGCACCACAATTAAGTAATTGATCTCACTTTTATTTCATGTTCTTAAGCTAATTACATTTTAACTAACTTGGCAACTGTTCTTGTATAGGTAAGTGGGGATGCATCTATTGGGGCACGTGGGGGCATGTGGGAGGATTGGTCCACCAAGGATTTCTAGGAAGTAGTGCTTCTTTTTATGAATAGATTTATTCCTTCAAAACTAGAAGATACAGCAGGATTCGTTCTCTTGCCAGTAGCACTTGATTTCCATTGTGCTTTTACATGATAAATGATGCAAGGTCATGTCCCCATAGCGTTTTATGTTATGGCAAGGTATACCCCGAAAAATAGATCTAGCCAATCAATTAACCTGTTTGTATTTCGTCAGTGATCCCACGCTGGTTCTTTATTACAGAACAGCAGAGCCTTTTGCATTCTTTTGGAGCATATTCATGTTTACCCCACTACATTCAACTCAACTGTGGAAAATGATCAAGATAGAGCTCTTAATCTTCTTCTTCTTGTGCCGTATCAATTGACGTTGGCGACTATGCATTTGAATCTCTCTCTGTCTTGAGTCAGATGGAAGAGCTCTTAATACAATGGTCATTGAACTCAAGCTGTCATCTGATTGGTTTAAACTCTATTGTCAGTGAATATGACTTATACGAAGCGGGAATAGATATACTGTGACCCATCCAGCCTTTGATAACACATTCTGCTGAGCTACAAGTCGCAGTCTAAGATTCTCTTAAAACTTCTTAAGAAACACCAATTGGCAACTATCGCAGTCCTAAGCTCAGTTGAGAAAAGTTGAACATGTTAAGGGCTACATTTACTCGAAGCCGGCCGAATGTTTGAGCGGCCAAATAACAGGTCAATTAAAGGATAAGTTACACAGAATTTACCCTACCGTTTTTCCTCACTAAGTTAAGGAGCATCTGCTAGAAGCAACTTGTGTTCTGATTTTAGCTCAAAATTCCTTTTAGGGGGCATGGGATGAGCGATTTCAGTTTTTGTCACGTGACATTATGACGTACAGTTAACAACTTGGGATTAGGCAGTCTTTATTGCAAGTAGCGGTTTGAGACATTCATTTAAAAAATATCGAATAACTCGGGAAAAACGTGGCTGAATTTCAAATGGACTTCGATCTTAAAACATGTAACTCTTTGGAATTTGTTTTATACCAACAGGGACCAATTGTAGAAGCCAGTACAGCAGATATAATCACGGAAACAATGAGCTCCGAGGATAATCCAGAGAGTAGCGATGCCGAAGTGTGATATGTTTGACTTAAATTAATGTCTTGGGGTTATAAATTCAATGTAGAATAGTGGCTGTTATTCCAGGGGGTCGTGTTTGATTTATTGTCAGCTCATCAAATACATTTTCAGTTGTTTTTTGAAGTGAAAACACGTGGGAAGTTCCCTAATGCTTAAGGGGATTTCATTCCAGGTTTTAAGAGCTGAGTATGAAAATCCTTTCTTTGCATACTCTAGATTATACTTAGGAATCTGGATATTTCTGCAGAATCGTGTATTGTATCTGGAGTGGTGGAGTATGAATCGTGTATTGTATCCATAGATTTTCTTGGCACAGCTTATTACAGATCGTATAAGCCATATCGGCACGATCAAATGTGATAAGCTGTTTAACAGATAGACATTTTGGTATCCAGTTGTCTTTTATCCTGGACGTATAAATCATAGAAACTGCGTTGAAGAAATTCTAGTTTGGTGTTTGATAAACTCGGGGATCTGACGCAGACTGTTTCAGAAAGTTTGCGACACTCTTAAGACTCCTTAAGATTATATGGAAACCAGCCCTAAGGGTTATTAACAAACAATCATCATTCATGAAACTCAATAAACAAAGTAGGTGAAGAATATCATAGCTAAATAACTGGCTTTACTTTCGTTTCGGTTTTTTTAAGCGAATTATGATAACCCTTAAAATGATACCAGTTAACACCATCAGCATAAGAATTGTGTCGACCATTAAGGTACTTTCCATTTAAATTAGAATAGTGGCAACCTATATACCACCACGCACCATGATGTGATACTGCACAACCACTACTGCTACCTCTATCCTTTGTACTAAACTGCATTCCATTGTGAGCTGAGAATGAATCTCCTGCTGTACCTGAGTATGAGCCAACATGAGCCTTGTAATTGACACTCTCTCCATCAATGTAAAATGTTTTGTATTCTGCATAAGCTTTATTCCCATCAACGTCTTCCAAGTCAAATCTGATCATCATATTCCTACGTTTTGTTAATCGATAAATTTTCTCATTACCAAGCCAAAACTCATTATCTACACTACCAAATCCCAACGCATATTGCCTCCAGTTTTTGTAAAAATCAACTGATCCATCAGCACGACGTTGAATAACAGTCCATCCACCACCAGTAGTATCCATATCACAAAATACTTCAAAAGGCTGTCTACCATCTGGATTTATTGTGTAAATTCCACTTTTTCCATTGCCTATGAAAAATGAACAGTCTCTTACAGTATTAATACTTATATGAACTGGTCCTACATCCATACCGATAAGGTTATCTCCTTCACAGAAGTATGTTCCTGCATCAGATAGAGTGGGTTTCTCGAAGCGTAGAGTGAGATTCCTTGCATCTTTTGAGAGAACTTGTCGAGCCTTTATATCTCCAAAGCTTCTCTTCCATTTCAATTTTGGCAAAGGTGTACCATCAGCTTTGCACACTACCTCGAAGGCAATGCCGTTTGTTGCTGCCAAACTATTTGATGGCAAGATTACCTTTGGTTTTGTATGCACAACAAGCCTCGTTTCACTCACATCTTTGCCAAGGATGTTCTCTGCTATGCATTGAATACGCCCCTCATCACTTTTGCGCACATTAAATATCATTAGTCCACCCTTTATTGGGTATGTGTATCTTGAGCTGTTGACTTGTTTACCAAATTGCCATCGAATATTTGGTGTTGGATTTCCACTTGCTTCACAAAACAATGACAAGTTCTTCGACTCTGGTTTCGTTATTCGTACTTGAAGCGGTGTCAAAAGTCGTGGCAATTCAATTGACTTACCAGGCTGCCCGGGATCACTCTTTTGTCCCTTTTGCCCAATTGCTCCTGTTGGACCAATTTGCCCCTGTAAGCCAGGAGTGCCTCTTTCTCCTTTTACCCCTATGTCTCCCTTATAGCCACGGGGTCCTGATTTCCCTCGAGGACCTCTCTCTCCCTTTCTGCAGACCTATGTCACATTGTTGCAAACACCTTTGTCTGTTGATTCACTTCTCATTAGTCGAAATATTTGAGATTTCAGTGTATTCAAGGTCCTTAGGATTGGCTGGTTTTTCTTTTGAATGCCTCTTCTCACTCTTAATTGTATCACCTTGTGGAAATCCTTGACATGTTTCATGTAAAAATGCTGCTTGTGAAAACCAAGACTTCGTAGTTCCGCCAATTCTTGTCTATTCAGACCTTGTTGCTTTTCCAGTTCATGGATACGTAATCTCAGTTGGTCAGACTGAGCTGTTGCTCTGAAATGAAGAAAGATAGTCTCAGACACAACTCCAATCAACACAATGTAAATAAATGTAGGATGCTTTGCTCTTTGCACATTAGATTGCCTGCGTTGAGAATCCATCTTATAAGTACGTGTGGGTATTAACACAACAAGAATTGAATTTGATTCTACTGAGTAAAACACAATGTGTCTGGGCCTGCCTAAAGATCTTGACATTGGCATTTGGTTACAACGTCAGTGTTGCTGTTCTTTCATGGTCATTCCCCTGTGCTTAAAGATCTTGACATTGGCATTTGGTTACAGCAGCGTTTCTCAAATACTGGGACGTGCCCCTCAAGGGGGGCCAGGTGCAATGCTAGATGGGGCGCGTATGACCACAGAGAACAGGCATACATATACAACTTTTATAGACAATTGAGAAACACTGGGTTACAGCCATAGAAATAGGAGGACTAGAATGCTGGGTTCGTCACGTAACTTAGTTATTCTATGGGGATCTAAAATGGTAGCTTGTGAGGGCAAAAAGCTAAAGCGTGAGTATAGCACTTCAGTTGACTAATGTGAAGTCTTCCAGAATCTATGGTATTTTTGGCACGGACAAAGTAAATCGTGTTTTAGTTATGAAATGGAAGTCGGGAATAATATATTTTATAGAACTATTGATGGATGGAGAAATTTACTCCTCTGTTTTACTGCAAAGATTCAAGGTAGGCCTATGAACCATATGGCTTCAATCCAAGCATAATTTTCTTCAAACAAAACTAGATAAGCAATATCGTTTGCGAAGTCTATATGTCAGTGCTTTTTTTGTTACAGATGCTTTGTTGGGTGCATTTTACGTTCGAAAGAAGCCAAAACACATTTTTCGTTTGCCGTCTATCTGTTTACTTTTCAACACTCCCTGCCCAGTTCATACCTAGTAGATTTAAGCTTCTTATAATTAACAACCGTGGTAAGTTGGCATCACATGTAATTCAAAATAAATTAGAAGTAACACAGAACGGCTCTCTTTGGGCTGCAGTCAGCTTTGTTTTCTAGCGTCAATCAATTTTCAAGCAGTGACAGTTGCCATGAAAAGTCCTCTAAACAAAAGGCTTAGTGACGTGAATGAAGCGGAGCGGAGTATTGTGAATAATGTAAAATTTTGTCATCGGATTGGGTCAAAAATGTGGTACAAGACTGCGAGAACAATAGACCGCACATTCCAGTCTTTCAATGGTTACAGTGTCAGTATTGCTATGCTTGTATGGTCATTTCCCCATCCCAAGTACAACATGTTACGTGATACTTGCCCTTAGGCCTGTTCCTGCTTCCTCCCAAATCCCCTATTCCTCCTATTTTACTTAATCTTATGGCTGTGATGCAAAATTGTATATAAGTATTTACATTTTCTTATCAATTTCATGATTTTATTATTAGTTTTGTCTTCAGAAGCGGATGCAGACATTCGCCACGTTCGTCCAAGCGAATGTCAAATTTTCTCGCTGAAAATTTTCCATTGCAAACATGTTTTCATGATATTTGCAAGCTCTAAATAGAGTTTATATAATCGTTCCGCAAACAGCAGCTTCCTGTCTGGTAATATGTGTTATGTCCCATAAAATTGAAAATGCGTTGTAGAGAAAAATACTTGAAATAGTAACCCCCAAAGGTTGTGAGAAAACGTTGCTGTATAGGGCTATAAAATGAAGTTGAATATGTTGGGATGGCTCACCGTTGCTATGTGGATCGCCGTTGCTATGGAGGGCTGCACTTCAGTTTGCTTGTTTTACAAGAGGACCCCCGGTCAGGGCCACCGAGCGGAGGGCCGGGGCAAATTGCCCCAGGGACTCAAGGTCCAAAGGGCCTAGTCACACCATAGAATAGTGAATAGGCAGAAGTGAAACTCTGCTTTTTTCAGAGGGCGCGGGTTTTCACGCATGCGTCAAATGGGGTTCGTCGAAACGAGCCATGTGGTGTAAGAGTCGTGGAAAGTCATTGACTTACTTATAAGAATCAATCCAAATTCTCGTAAAAAAGGGAGGAAATGAACAGAATTTTCCAGCTGGCACTCATTTTGCTGCAGATAACTAAACATGAAATGGGGTTTTGCATATAGAAGCACGAATGTACTGACTTCCGCGACATTTAAGTCGGTAAGTAGGCATAGTTTGTTTACAAGAAATCACTTACTATTTTGCAATTTTATTATATTCCTCACAAACACTATCCTCCATTTTTGTTTGATTGCAGGAAAATGATGCTGAGCACAAGAGGGAATGTTCTACTTGACATGCTTTTGACTAACTTGAAGGAGAATTGAGCAGAATATTTCGGCTATATTTGTTGAATACATTACAGCAACCTATGCCACAGATATGCAAATTCGAAAAATATCAGAACAACAGTTCATAGTTAATTTAGGGTAGAATGACTGCACAGTCACTTGTAGCTTAAAATGTGATTGTCTAAGTAGCTGATTATAGATTTCAGGGAAAGCCAGGTTTGATGTTAAACAATTTATATGCTTTAATACAAAAATGGAATGATAAATTGTAACATTTAGTGAGTAATTTCTTGTCTATTTTTGACATGTTGGTGGATCAACTAGCACCAGGAAAGGGAATTTTCTTTCTTTGTCACTTACAAAAGACAATGATAAGGTAGAAGGGCTTTGAAACAGTAAAAGAGCCCATCTGTTAGAACTCCAAAGCTTGCTTTAAAATCATGTACAGTTTCATGCATTTCAATGTCTAGTGCATTTTTATATTGAACTCTTTTTATCACACCAATGATATTCATGCAAGTTTGTTGAACAGCAGTTCATTATCATTCAAAAGATCCTAACATATCTCTTTAAAAAACGGTCTGCCTGCTTATTATATGCATCCTTTCAAGGACAGGCTGCACTCTTATCCTGCAGATGTCAATGTTTCTCTTTTTTGTTAAAAGACGAACTGTCTCACAAGGTTCATAAATTCTTAAAAACGTATGCTTGTAATTATTTAGATTTAGTTTATTTTGTTCCATGAATGTACTCAGTACAGATTTTGAGTTACTCATCATGGTTAGAAGACTATTTCACAGCTAGAAGCAATCTAATGGTTACTTGATTGCTAATAGCTTAATTAGAGTTTGCCATTTGCAGATAATCCTAGTGAAGATACATTTCATTTTAATTAATTGGGGTTTTCATTCAAGTCAGCTATTATGTGGTCACTCCATCTGACATTAAAGAAAAGATGTTTCACTTTTTGTTCTCTTTCACAAATTGAGCAAATACGATAATGAGCTTCATGATAAAGTTACAGTTTCATAAGATGTAAGAATTTTCTATCAAAAAGGTAAGACTACAGAAAAGCACATTGATCCAATTGCGCTTTCAACAATGACTGTGAGGTTATAAGGCCAAATATTTCATCTAGCAGTTGCATTGAAATTCTGGTTTATAAAAGGGGCATTTGCCCAAATGCAGTAAATTTTAACACCATTGCTTAAATAGCACTATTTCGGCAATTTTATTCAAATTTACTGCAATTGGGCTACTATAGTAACTACTAGTGAATACAGAATTTGCAGTTTCATAACAGAAAGTTTGGAACAAGAAGAATCGAATATGTACCTAGATCCCTCTTGGAGAAACCTATCTTCAAAAACACATGTGACTGTGTTCTTGCACTTAGGATTCTATAGCACAAGTTCAAAATTCAGATTTTTTACATAAAGGATTGATTTCTCCCATCTAGTAGTATATACCATCTATTTGAAGCTATATGTTGCATATAAAATGCAAATATGTATGGAGTACTCTCATACTATTTTTGCAAGCTATGAATATTATAGGTGGGTCATTGTCTTGGAAATAGACTTCATCACTTTCAGCACTATCAGCCTTGTGGACCTCAGAAGAGGCTGACCAAACAATGCCTCATGCCATAACGCAAATGTAATATTGCGTGGAGTTTTTCACCTGATATATAGTAAAGTGCAAAATAATAACAGTAAGCTTTTTATTTGTAAAATTGCATATTGGCTGAAATGACAGCAACCTTGTTGGTCTGAATTTTTCCAGTATGTTCATTAAAAATAATTTATTTTAAATCGAAACACCTTAAATATTAATAGTTAATGATTTTATATATTCATCGCTTGCTCAAAAGTAACCTTTATCGTATGATGTATCTCAATGAAAGCACTTTCTACTTCACGCTTTTTGCTCCGCCATTGTGAGATGTCTCGAAATGAAAACGAGTTTAAGTAAGAGCATTCGCAAAATCCGTGCTCCGAAAACAGCAAAGGTGCCGACAAGAGCTTCCCTTCTGCCTATTCACTATTCTGCGGTAACAACTAATGCTTCAAGGTCATATTTGTCCCAAGAAAATCCCCTTTTTGAGTACAGAGATTCACTCATTCATATTGATATACAAATATACACCAATAACAACAACAGCTAGATGATATAATATATATATATTATATAGCATTATATATTATACAATATATATATATTATATTATCTAATATTATATAATTATATATATAAATATAATATTATCGAACTGCTGTTGTAATATATATATATATATATATATATATATATATATATATATAT
>OLMO02000257.1:16237751-16263953 GCA_900291935.2 Cassiopea xamachana | reverse complement strand
TAGTCGAGGAGAAGCCCCCCCCCCACCACCTTTTGGTTACTCTATATTAAGAACCAGGATTGAAAGAAACAATATAATTTATTTTATAGGTCTTTCAGATGCATTTTAACTTGAGTTGAAAGCAATTTTTTCTGAAATGTTAGAAAAGAAAGAGCAAAGCACAAGAGGCTCACATTGTAGTATGGTATGAAGGTGCTGTTTTAAATTTTTTCTAAATAGAAATTTGGAAGATGAATTTCTTATTTCCCTCGGTAACTCATTCCATAGCTTGGCCCCCATATATTGACTTGAGCCCAATTCATATCGAGCCTAAGTTTTCCAATTAAGTATAGATCGCCACAGTGGGATTGTTGTATAGTTATGTGCTGCAGAATTAAAAGAGGAGTAACCGTGGAAACAGGATGGTGTTGGTAATATTGTTGGTTCATATTCAAAGGATAGGGGTTTGAGTTTAAAAATGTCTGATAATCTAAGCAAATAGAAGCAAGGAATGGGAACGGGATGCCTGATTCAGTATGATCCTGATAGCTCTTTTTTGCAGCTTAAATATTGGTCCTTTGTACGATCCATAAGTTTACCCCAAAACAATAGTAACATATTGTAGGAATGACATGAACAAAGAATTATATATACATTTCATTGTATCAGCAGTAAGATATTTCTGATCTTAAGAAGGATTCCACATGTTCTAGATAGCTTTTTGACAGTTGACAAAGATGATCATTCCAACTGAGATGTTATTCAATAAAAGACCAAGAAATTTTACGGATTTTACTTTCGAAATGTGTTTTTTGCCTATTTTAATCGTGCCGCCAAGAGGTAATTTAGTTCCTGGAGAGTGAAAAATTATATGGCTAGTTTTATCAATATTCAATCAAAGCGTATTCGCATCAAGCCATCCTTTTTACATATCTTAGCTCAGTATTCACTTTTTTGGATAGCTTTTCAGCACTCTCTGACTCATAGTAAATGTTAGTATCATCAGCAAATAGATGAAAATTTAATTTTTATTGAAGCATTAGGTAAATCATTAATAAAGAGAAGAAGAATTAAGTGTCCAAGCACTGATGCTTGGGGAACACCACAAGTAATCTTCATTATATTTGACTCATTTCCATTAATAGAGACATATTGATATCTTTGAGATAAATAGAATTGAAACCACAGAAGAGGAGTCTCTCTAGAGATTGACACTTCATACACGAAAAAACTGTGTAAATGAAAGAGCAAAAATGAAGGAGAGCAGGCAAAATGACAGAAATAAGAGTACAGGACAATAGCATAACGGAAAATACAAATTGCGTTTTCTTAGGACAAAAAGAGCGTGGTCAAAGCAATTTCCTGAGGGCCAAGCCCCCAGACCCCCTTTCTTCTACCTCACGCCCAGGAACCATAGCCCCCAATATTTTTCCAGCTAGAACCAGCCCCTGTTCCTTATGTAAGAAATTTTGTACAGAAGTATATACACGATATTGTATAAGAGAGTGGTTTATAAGAACGTGGCGCTCGTTTATTTAAAAAGTTCAGAAAGTTCAAGACTAGATTTTTGAGACCTAAGAAAGTCATAAGTTAATATGTATTTGAAGCTCGATTATTTGCGTATAAATTATTATGTATGATAATGCAGTAGCTAAGAATGGCCAATTTCTAAAGTTTACATAAAGAATTTTCACTCCCCAGCAGTACTTATGTGCAAAACATTTGAACTGAAAAATTCATGCCAAACATTTCTTTAGAAAGTTTTAATACTGGGCAGGAAAACGTTTTCTTATATGGTCGCAATGTATACAAAATCAATTATTTAGAGGCATGAGCGGCTTTCTCTATGATAATACTGAGTATTTCAAAAGTGACCGTTGGATAATGTCGTAGCTGAAATTTTGTGAATCTCTAAAAGTCACCATTTGAAATACAAGCGACATTCAGAATAATCAAAACATGTATTTGCAGTTCTATTTTGATGTGTTTATGCAATTGCAATACCGTTGATTTGCTTTTAGTTCACAGTAATGGGTATAATATTCCCAACTTAAGTAGTCAAACGTAGTGATTCATTGTCTTTGTGCACTTGAAGACGTCCGTGCAACAACAACTTCTGTCTTGCGAGTAGGTAAGAATGGCGGCCTGGCACGAGGTCGATTTTGACGAGAAACGACTGGGAATATCAGCGGAATTACGCAAGTGAGAATAAAAACACTTTAGATCATGGGGTTTTACGACATTCTCTACAACATATCAAATTTTAGCTTTTAAGTCAATAACGCAGACTTTGAGTTACTGAGTTAAAAATTGTGATCATTTACACTGATACGACCTGTTAAACTATTTCTTTAGCTGTGCTATGCACTGAATAACGTCTTCTGTGGGAATCAGATTTTAAAGGTTGGATTACCGCGTTCCTACTATAAGTTGCTGTCGAGCATAAAATCATTTTTGCATTTCACGTTTTGGCGCCCCTTAGCTTGATTTGGAGCCCATCAAAAATTGTCGCTGATGGGGCCTGGCCCCACTGTCAGGCCGCCACTTGATATAATATCTGCAAAAAATGAAGTCATTATAGATATCGTGTGGTTTTCATTTTCTCTCTCCTTTTTCTCTTCATTTAACAGTTTCGTTGTATTTTAGAGTATGATTATGTAATTTGTTCGTCTTAATTAGTTTCTAAAAGCCATGTAAAACCAACTTGAAAATATTGTTTTTATATTATATCATTATATTAGTTTAAGTTGAAGCTTAAGCCGAGGGGTAATGAGAACTACTAAGAAATATGTAGGATTTTCCCCATGCCATAAGGATGGCTACAACAGTGAGCGTTTCTAACCATTGTTTATGAACTTTCGCTTCACCAAGATAACAATGAGCAGAACGTTAGCATTTTTCAACTCAAAGCTTTTTTTTGACATAATTTTCTATGACCATATTTACATTCATTCATAATGAACACATTCGAAGTAGGCAAAATTTTTTGCTTAAATAAAATGTTTTAAAACCTACTGGTTTTCAATTGGGCTATACGGGTGACTTAAATTCACTTCAGCCCATGATATTTCATCATTCTTCGTGCTATTAAAAATAATGAGAACCTAGGGACCGCTAATTGTCTATGCCTCAGATTGGGGCTGAAGAGAAATAGGTTAGGTAAATGATTTTTCAGGCAGCTTTAGGGCTGGGTATATCATTTTTTTCATAGAAAAGTTGGGTAGCATACTTGTAGTAGCTCTATATTTGTTGAGTAATTATTGTTTTTATAGTGCAGATGGTTGGGTAACAAAAATTATTACCCAAATAAACCTATTTCTTCAGCCTCATCCTGAGGCATAAATAATTAATGGTCCCTTAATATGACATAAAATTACAGTGAGCATTAAATCAGGCGTTCTGAAAGCACATGAGGGCAAGGCGGCAGCTTTCACCTGTAAAACCCCACTAATTTAGCCCCCAAACAAGCTGATATTATAGTTATAGTGTATTGCTAGGGAGTACATGGATGCACAATGAATTAAATTTCTGTGTAATTTCATAACAAACTCCTAAGGAGTTGTTTTGCATAAATGCAGATACAAGTCAAAGAACATTTTATACTACCATTTTACAACCAAACGAAGTGGAACACAACTGGCATCAGCAATCACAAAGCAAGAAACAGGGATCGTAACTCGTTTTCGGACAAAACATGGTCACAGCAAGAAAAGTTTACATCTTCTGAAAAAGGGTCATTCAATTAGTACCAAAGTGGCAAAAACTTGACCTCCTCCTCCATCTTAGGCACATTTTTGCTAGCTACGATCCCCCTCCCCATTGCGTACGCACTCTAATTCCAGTAACTTTGTAAATTGCACACCGAACTTGCAATTTCAGCAATTCATTTGCGCGCACACTTTGGAAAATTTGCGTACTTGACAAATCTAATTCGCGCACTTTAATCAATATTAAATTATAGTATTTCAATTGTAATCTCTGCACCTGCCATTGATTTTAAAACTTCGGCCTACAGCACAATGGAAAAACGGCATACAGGTAGTGGTTCACCTTCCACACTTTAATTGGGAGGATATAAGAGGTTTTTGCCCTGCAACACTGGTAATTACCCTGCTAAAATTACGTCTATGTTGTAATGCTAGATTTATAAGATACGGTTGCAGCAGTACTAATTCCATAGAGAAAAAGACTGCAAAGCATTTGAGGGGCAGGAAAATAGACATGGCAAATGTGTTATAAAACAGCAAGGAAAGTCATCATCAGAGATAGCAAAGTATGATAAAAGTACCACAGCATCCTTTGTAGCTTCATCCTGAAAATAAGGCCATTTGCATTTGGCACAATTTCTAACATTAAAATCAACTCATTTGTTCTACAAAGCAAATTATTATCATACGCCCAAAGCTATTGGGGCTCAGGGGTGGTACCAAGAGAAAGCTAGGGAGTTATAGCCTCCCTCGACACATGCTAGACCCGGTCGGAAAGTAATAGACTATATTTTCGGAGATTTTTGGCACTAATAGTGCCTTGAAAACCACATTCCAGCCCCCCGGATGGAAGAGTCAGCCTCTTGTCGGAAAATTCTTGGCGCCACCCCTGTTGGTGCTTTACACGAGTACATGAAGGCATTTACATGCACATTACACAATTAAACTTTACACACATAAATACATATGATATTCATTTATGGTGGCTATCAAACCGACTCGAACAACTTGAATGTGCACAATTAGATGAGAAATTTACAGTAGAAGATATTCCTGCAACAAACAATATAGCCGTAGATACAGCCCTGTACTGGGCCAAGAACATTTAGCATGATAGGAGAGACACGATTATATATTTATGATGTCATTCATTTCAGTGAATAAACGTGAATAGTGGTGCATGTAAAGACATTCATGTACGCGTGTATAGCACCAAGCGGCTTTTGCGTATGGCTTGGTCACATCACTTTTACGTTCGTCATGTTATAGTGCACTATTAGAATATGAGTGATATATGATGGCATTCACTTCCACATCTAAAGTCGAAAATGTATTAAGGAAATAATCTGATACTCCTAGAACAGAAAGGAAAAGGTGGTAGCGTTTAGATAGACAGATATGGAGAGTGCATTAATCCAGTTATTACATTATCGGTGGAGTTCCTTGCAATAACGCAAATTTCTACTTTTCCTCATCAGCATAAAATGTCAGCAGAAGTAATCTCCAAGATTGATGATTTCTTATCCAAATCGTGGAGTGTGTATTGCACTTCTGCGCCCATTTACCAGAGCACCGTATAAATTTCCGTAAAATACATGAAGCCATACCTAAAAAATATCTGGAAGTATAAGTAGTATAGGTATAAGAAGTAGAAATAAATATTTAGACACGATACCCTATCAGCAAAGAAAAAAACAAAAGTAAAGAGCTGCTTTTCCTAGGGTCTTGATTGCTACTTCCAATCTCAGCTTCTCAGAGGCTGCTTCAATTTCTTTTTGAAGCAAATTAGAGAGGAGTAGTTTCTATGTTGTAGTGGGATCTCGTTCCACGTGAAGGCTCCTGTGAATTGAAAACTGTTCTTTGTAAATTCTCATTGATGCTTTGGTATGTACAAAGCTCGGCTATTTCTAGCTGAATGGCTTCAGATCAGAAATCTCTTGGCAAACTTACTTTATATTTGGTAAATATTCTGGGCATTAGCCATTAAGTATTTTGTTTCTCATGAACAAACTATCATATTTCATCACTTTTTGACAGATAACCAGTCACAGACCCACTCATCTTTGTGGTTTCCATTTTAGATCAATTTCTTTGCCCAAGACTGCAATTTCTCAATCATTGCCTGGTATACAGCAGCTAGCTATGACTGGGGTAGAACATCCTTCAGCCTCTGAAGCACAGAGGGGCTACTTTTAACCTTAGTTTATCTTTTCTGTATTGGTCCTTCCAGCTGAGATTCTCATCTATACTAAGACCGAGTTATTTAGTTTTGGTAGCCCTACCTATTTTTTCCTGGTTGACTTTAATTTCCTTAAGTTCATTCAAGCTATTGTGGTGTCTTGAATGACGTATGACCTTGACTTCACTTTCATTTGCGAATAAACTAAGCTTGTTTTGGCTCATCCATTCCACGACGTTGGCCATCTCCATATTTATATTTCTTTGTAGAGATGCACTATATGTAGAGGAACAGGTTTTGCTTGTATCATCAGGGTACATTTGAGGAGTTACGCCTTGAAGATAACTTTCAAAATCACTAATGTATGTGATGAGTAGTAAGGCCCCCAAACACGACCCCTAAGGAATACTACAATCTATTCTATTTACAAATGATTTTTGACCCTTAAAAACAGAACATAGAAGAAGTGCTTTCTACTTTTAAGATATGTGTTAAACCAGAAATATGTTTTTCCAACAGATCCCACATGCTGATAACTTCGATAACAGAATATCATGGTCGACCTTGTCAAAACTTTTTGCAGTTCCAAAAATGTGCTCATATTTAGTTTTACATTCATTAACATTTTATATCAAGTATCTGTGATATTAAGCACAGCACTTCTCGTGCTGTGTAATTTCCAAAAGGCAAATTGACTTTTTGAGAATAAGCCATTTCCTCTAGAAATTCATAAAGCTGATTATGCGCAAGCTTCGCGAGTAGCCTGGAGAACGCAGAGAGAACTGCTATCGGCCTATAATTTGATAAATTCGACTTTTGGCCTGATATAAAGATTGAGGTGACACGTGCAAGTTACCAAATGTCTGGAAAAGTCCCTCTCTCGAAAGATGCATAGAATACAATTGTAAAAGGGTGAGAGACGGCTTCGATTGCATCCTTCAAGAGCTTTATTGGAATTTTTTGAGTCCAATCGATTTTGAATTTTTTAACGCCATAACAGCCTTCCTGATATAATTAGTATCAATCTGTGTAAATTGGAATTTTTGCATATTTTCATCAGTCCTTTTCAAATATTTCAAAAGGTCATTGTCAAGTTTTTGTGCTATGCTACTTGCAAGTTTGGGCCTATAGTTACAAAATGCTCATTAAATGCTTTAGCTAATTCGTTTGGACGGTCCTGTGCTCGATCTTGGAAATTAGCAATGGGAATGGGAGATGATGCAGGGCCCTTGTTCATTGTTTTTTTAACTTTCCTCTACATCTCTTTGGGGTTGTTGCAGTTGTCTTTCACGATTGTATGATAGTATTGCTGAACACATTTGCGTAATTCAATATAATGTAATACCTTATATGTAATGTCTTATAACTAGGCCATACAGTGCTATCTATGGTAGCTCAGTTTTTGTTTTTGAGTTTTTGATGCTTCCGCATCAGCAGCTTTACTTTAGGCGTGATCCAAAGGAGTTGATTTTTCGGAAGTACTCCTACAGCTAAAGGAGTGTAATACCCCATACACCTCCACATATATCCGGCCCCGAATACAATGGACACAAGAAAATAGCTTCATTGCTATGGATTCCTCATAACTATCAGAAAGAAGAGGAAAGAAATAATAATTAGTGTTATTAATTTAGACAAATAAGATACTTTTAGATAAGCAAATGGTGACTTCTTAATTAGCTATGATATAGAGTATGCAATGAATATTCCGGACCTGCCTTGAGTAAGGAAAAAATCTGCCTTCAGCGAAAATCCGGATAAACAGCAGGGTCAATTTTATGAAACATGAAAGAAAGTAGGGATTGAAATACAGTAAGTACCCATGGGCATCAAAACCTGGGGGCAGGGGGCACTAGTCCTCCCACTTTTTTTGTAATGTAGTATGTTTCACTTGTTCTAGCCGAACGTATCTCCGACCTTAGCGACCAGGCATCTCCACTTTGAAGGTGGCTTCGACGCAACTGTTACAGCTTAAAACTAATCAAACAAAGGCATTACCTTCGACTTTCACTAATATCTTCATAATACTATTGCTAATTGTTAGAAATTGAGTTGAAATGAAGAAAGTATAAATTAAATGAAGCCCTTCAAAAAACATATTTCATAACAAGAACTGCCAGTTAGGGAAATAGTTATGGAAGAGTCCTCTCTCCTCCATTCATTTATCTATTGAGAGAGCTCCTCCTTAAGACGTTTCTACTCCATCCAAACTCCTATCTCAGCATAATTGATTTTGTGAAATCTGTTGCTTATCATTTTCACCATGAAAACTGAACTGAATCCACTAGATGTGGTGCTTTCTGAATCTTTCACCTCAGAGAAAGGTTTTTCGTCACCTTCCTTTGACATTTTGATAATTGAGATCTCTTTGGAGATCAATATTTGATAGAAAATCCCGATATCCGGAAAAAGCAGTCATTTCTACAACAATCCGGAATAGCCAGTACAGTTTACCGCATAAAATTTTGGAATTATGGAAAAAACCGAATTATCCTATAATCTAAGTTATCTGATTCCAGATTATACAGAGTATACTGCATTTGAAGATTATATTTCAGTTGCCCTTTTGTAATTACAATTCAAATTACTGCAAAGACTAGGTTGCTGAACATTCTTCATCACTGGAGTGATGATTTAATGGATGTTTATGGCTCGCTCATTTGTATTTTCCGCTGATAAGGGCAGTTTTTCAAAGCAGCTATTTATTTTAAAACAAATGCAGTGTAAAGAAAAAGCAATGCAAGCATAGAGTTATTTACTTTACGAGCAAACTATGAAAAGTTGCGTTCATTGTCAATGTAATTGGACACGAATGGTAAAACATGCTACCTACTTTACTTCTTTTGTGAGTGTTTTTTTTCTGATGCAAATGAGGAAAATCACCTGAAGATAGAGGTGCTTTTTGTTGGACTAATACAATCTTTTGAATGAGAATTTGCATCTGCTTACCATCTGCAATCAATTCATTCAACGAATATGATTCTAAATGACTAATTAGAAGCTAGAGCCGTTCATGTGCAGATGCAATGAAATAAGCAGAGAAAGGTTGAACTGGTATTGATGGTTATATCCAAAAATCTTTAGAGGTAAGGGTAGGCAACATAGCAATTATTTTTTGACAGTTTGTTCCAAAAAACCATAACAATCAGACATTTTGCAACAAAGAACTTTACTTCAAAATAAGCAGACGTATTGCATCTCATACTACTTGTGTAAGAAGAATATTCACAGAACATATTTGGTGGCAGCAATTGTTAAATACCTCTTAAGGCCGGTTACACTGTAGATAAAGATTAGATATTCCTCCATACATACCATATGTAGCATGTTTAGTATGTAAAATCGAATTAACTATGGGAAACTAGCTGTCAACTGTTTGGTTTTATCCAAAATGCTTGGTTTTATCCATCAAGATTTTCTCAGCATGGTGTATCAAGTCATGAGCTGCAGCTAGAATGACCGTCTAGTGACAAATAACTAGACAGTCAGGGAGCTAAAACGGAGTTCATCCAAAGCTAACGGATATGCCCCTGGTTAATCACGCTCTTTAACATGATCTTTGAACTACACGCGTTTATTTAATGGCTTGAGATCCAGAGCCTTCGTAGCACCTGTAGAGTCGGGAGGCCAAGCTCAAAGGTTTTCCGATAACTTTCGAAACCTTTATCTTTACCAACAGCAAAAGTCTGAAACAGTTTCTGACGAAACATTTAAATTTCCAAACATCTGATGCTTTTGAAAAAATTGGGAGCTATTGCCCTCCCCAACCCCCAGCCATGGCACCCTTGCTGAGATCATCCATCAATTCAACAATAATGGTACTAGCTCCAGCAATGACACTACAAGGTACAACTTCTTTAATGTTATGCATGTATGCTTCTTAATTCAGTTAAGGCCTGTGGTACTGAGCACATTCTAAATGAATGGCAATTCATTGCCATAAGATGATTATCTTCATGGTGCAGATACACTGTTAGATATCTGTTTCCTGTTTTAGCGCATCTAAATTGTGAATATCTAATCATTTATTTATCTTTTTTGATTAACATTTTGCTAGAATGCATAAAGAAGTATGAACGATGAATAATATTCTGCATGAAAAATAATATATCATTTAATTCCAAAGAAATAATCTCTTTTAACCATTCTAAAAGATGAGAAAAATTAGTCATTTACACTTTTCTAGTCAGATGATACTTAAGGAGAGATAGAAACTCTTTTTCTTTCTGCTCTCACTGAAACTTATATCCCTTATAGGGATACAAGTTCCAATAACATCAGCAGGAAAGAAAAGAGCCTCTATCATTTGTATCGAGGGGTATACTAACAATATTATGCTAAATACTTTTAGTGTTCAAAGAGTGAATGACAAGTCCTGAAGCATTATCCAAGATATCTTTTACTTGCAATGTCCAATAAGTGCAACTGATGGAAAGCCAAGTATATTAGTTAATTTCATCTAAAACCGAAGAGTTAACATTTTCTTAATAATGGAGGACACTTTCTGGAATCATTTAACAGAAAAAGTGGAAAAGGTAGCCATATAAACCGGATTCTTTCAACAATACGTTGAAGGAGCGCAATACCTTTCAGTAAACCAAGCATAAGCTTCTAATGTGTATAGAAAGGCAGATAATTCTCCAATCATCATTCTTGCTACAGTCAAACTGGCGCAAGTCGGACTGGTGTAAGCCGGGTATTTCACAAGTCTGACAAAAAAATTATCCTGGTCCACTTGGTACAAATGTTGTATGCTTTCGATGAGTAAATTTGGTTTTATAAGTTGGAAGTTCCTATAAGTTTGAACATTTTTGACTCCCTCTCTTGAACTATCATCGTATAGGTCGGAATTTTCACTGGCATTCGTGAAAGAAACGTACTGAAGGATGCACTATGGCTGGTCATATTTAGCAATATTCAATCCCTTAAATATACTGTACATTCAATATTTTCCTAAAATGTATTCAATCTTTTCCTAAGTTGTGTTCAATCCAATGTTAAAATATATATTCAATCCACTACTGCAATATATATTAAATGTTGAAAAACATATTCAATCCGGTCCTAAAATATATTCAATCCATCACGAATATTTTGTATCTCCATGGTAACAACTCCCTTGAAGAACACGAGGCTGGTAGAAATTTAGCGGGCAAGCCACCCTTCACTATGGAAGAAGCATCAGGAAATTAATACGAAATAGGAAAGTAACGTGGCAGAAAGTTTGAAAAGAGTATCCGATCTACCTTAAAGAAGCCTCAGCGCTGCTTCACGCAAACAGTCAAGCATCACCGTCTACTTCAAGGTCAGATTCATCACTTGGCAAGCCAGAACAAATTCTATCTTTCCTAGACAAGGAAGAAAAGGAACTTATTTTCCTTGGTGATGCAAACTGCGATTTTACAGTAGAAGAAAATATTTTCATGGACAGCAATGCCAAACATTTTATAAATATTTATGGGCTTTTTGCTTTCAAGCAGCTTATTACAGAACCAACCCGCGTTACTGCAAATTCTTCTCCTATTATTGATCATATTGCAACAACATCCGTAAGGAACATAGTAAAAGCTCGGGTAATCCCAATTTCTTTAAGCGACCATTTCATGGTCTTCTGTGTTCGCAAGTTCGAGGGTGGGGTGCTAAAGGGCCATAAACGATCAAAATGCGGAGAGTGAAAAATTTTAGTGAACAAATGCTCCTCACAGACGTTGCTAGTATCAATTGGATAAGGGCTCTTTGTTAAACTGATGACAACAATATACTTATGAGCAATTGGCCTAATCTTCTTTCATCAGTCATCGAAAAACATGCCCCTGTTGTTCAAAAGATACGAGTCTCAGCTAAGTGTTGCCCCTGGGTCAATGCTGATCTTAAGGCACTTAGGAATTTTAGGGATAAGGTAAAGCTAGCGGCATGCAAAAATAAGTCAACGCTATTAATGAGTTCTTTCCGACACTTAAGAAATAAAGTCAATAGTCTTAACATAAAACTCAAGCGATAGTATTTTGCAACTAGATTATCAAATATCAAAGGCAATATAAGGGAGACTTTTAAAAAAATAAATGAATTTTTCAATAAGAGATCTAAATCGAATATAGATCTTCTGTGAGACCAAACTAATACTATTTCAAATAAGGGAGAAATACCCCAATCCATGTAAGTAGCTGCTTCTGTTCCATTGGTAAAGACTTAGTAAGCAATGTAGATGGGTATGACTCTCTGATTTTTTTGTTACTATTTCTCAAGTAGTAATGCTGGAAATTTTACATTTAAATCAATATAATTGGCAAGCTCAAAACATTAAATAGTTTTGGCAACGATGGCATTTCCAGCTATTTCCTCAAACTGGCAATGCCTTTTTCTTGAAGATTCTCTTGTATATTTATTTAACACTTTACTCAAAACAAGTCAATTTCCTGACTCTTGGAAATTGCTTGAGCTTCACCAATTCTCAAAGATGGTGGCAAAGCCGAAAAGTCTAATCATAGACCAACATCGGTGCTACCTGTTGCATCCAGGCTCTTTAAAAAACTTTTTGTCAATTAGTTGTACCGGTATCTGAATGATAATTTTTTCATCAATTCTAACTAGTCTGGCTTTAGATAATTTCATCCCACTGTTACATACTTACTTAAAAACACTGATGGCTAGTACAATGGGATGGATACAGGGAAATTGGCGGGTATGGTCCTTGTAGATTTGGAAAAAGTTTTCAATACTGTTGATCATCGATTTCTCTGTAGGAAGCTGGAATCTCATGGCGTTCTGCTTAGGGAACTGGCCTGGTTTGGATCCTATTTATCAAATAGAGTCCAGTACTGTAGAGTAAATGGAGCCGACTCACAAATTGAAAATATCGATTGGAGTGCCCCAAGGATCATTCTTTGGTCCAATCCTTTTTCTTGTTTATATTAATGATCTACCAAGAGCAGTAAAAATTTCCATAACTTCCATGTATGCTGATGACACGAGTCTGTGCTTTAAATCCAAGAATTTCTCTTTGCTAAATGAGGCTATAAATGAGGATCTCTCGAGACTAGATGCTTGTTTGAGTAGCAATAAGTTATCCCTTAATGTAGCTAAAGCGCAATCAATGTTAGCTTCTACCAAAGCTAAGAGGAAAGTCCTTGATAAGTCTACTCAGAATCTAACAATAAAAATTAATGGAACGGAGCTTCAAGTTGTTAGCAAAATTAAGTATTTAGGAGTCCTTTTAGACAATAGCCTTGATTGGAAAGATCAAGTCAGGGCTGTGTCTTTAAAGGTTTCCAGAGGGCTTGGCATTCTAAAACACGCTAAAAAATGTTTGCCACTCTCAGCTTTGACAAGTATCTATACTAGCATTATAGAGCCCCGTTTCCGATACTGTTGTTCAGTGTGGGGCTCGTACAACTGAGATAAATCGTTTGCAAAAGTTGCAAAACAGGCCTGGTAGAATTGCAGCTAACAGCAGTTTCGACACACCAAGTAATCAATTAATTGAGAAACTGGGGTGGAAAACTATTAATGAATTTAATGAATTGATCGACCTTTATTTCTAGATAGTGGTTTTTAAAAGCTTAAATTAACTCACTCCTCCATATTTACGCAGTATATTTAGGAACAATTCACAAAGTACCTATGATAGACTACGCACTACGCAATATATCAACAGATCTCAAGTTACCAAATATAGGTACAGAAAGTGGCAAGAAATCCTTTTTTTAGGGATGTCAAACTCTGGAACAGCCTCTCAGCTAATTGCAAGCAAGCAGCCTCCCTGAGCACTTTTAAGCAACGTATTTAGCAATCAAATAAACGCGTTCTTTAGTTGTTTTTATTTTCATTTTCTTTTTTCTTCTTGTATTAAAAGTTTCAATTTTGTTTTTGACGGTAGCTTTTACATTTACATTTTTAGCAATTGCTTTTCTCTGCAATGCATTTGTATTTTAGTTGGAGGGGCCCGTGGAATCCAGCATTTTTGCTGAAGGGTTCTTCACCTTAAAGAGTTTTGAAATAAAATTTAAAATGACCATAGTAATTGTAGGTAAGAATCACCTTGAATTGTTCCTTCTTCTTCTGAAAATAGAGTAGTTAGTGCTACTTTTAACAGAGCAAGGAACATGCTACAGACAAGCCCTACGTCGAGGGCTTACAGTCGCCTCGGTACACAGGATAGGCGTAACGCTCCGGCTATTGCCCCAGAACCCAAAATAGAAAGCAGGAATCGACGCTTAAACAAGCCCTTCGGATTCGCCATAACAAGGTCAACTGATGAGACGTTGAGTTTGAATTCAATACAGCAGAAGGCATCATCATGTTTCATGAAGGAAACAATGAAAAAGATACTCGTTTCAATTAAATGATTGCTTGAGAAGCAACTTTGAGCTTATAAGTGAGGATGACTTTGATTTTGTAAATGTGCGTCGCAAAAAGGATTACGCTTACCAGCCGCAACCAGGGACTAAATATAACTATCAGGCTGTAAGAAGGATGGCTGGGCAAAGCATCCTGTATGCTAGAATGAAAGCAGAAAATGATTGTATTCCAGATGATCTACCTTCATGGGATGTGGCACTGGCAGACACTTTTGAAAGAGCAGTCTGAGAAGGTGCTTGTAGATGAGGTACCTCCTGTTTCATACATACCAGCTGCAGAAAACCAAAGCAAGATAACTAATGAACAGCAAGCTAATGAAGAACAAGATTATTTGAGAAAGAAGGACATCAAGTTTCCAAAAACACCTTTCAATTTCCACTCACTGATAGTGGATCTTCATCAAAAGACATTTATAGATCCTTAGGGAATCCTTCTCTATCTTCAAAAGAAGTTGACAAAAGGTCGTGATTTGAATATTGTTGATCTTTCACAAGAAGCAGAAGGAGAAACTGTGACAGAATCCTTGAAACAACATTCTCTGAACTAAAATATATAAATGACTATTCAATTACATTTGAAGTTGATTTTTTTGGGCGAGGTGCTAGAGATCTTGGTAGACCATGCATAGAATGGATTAGCATTATGACCAGAGAAATGAAGATCAAGTTATTTGATCATGGGCTCCGTGAAAATTTTGCTGAAGATTATTTTCATGTTGGTGCTATGTGTGGAATACCACTCATCCAAGGAGGTCCAGTGCCAAACATATTTCCAAATGAAATTTTTGATGGTGTTTGTAGCTCAGACACTTTGCATTCCTCTTGCATTTAGCATTTCAAAAACGCTTTTAAGTATTTGGTTTGCAGGAAATATTCCATTTATTTCCAATTATGCAAAATCTATTTTAATCAAAACAGCATCCTCTCACAGCAAAGAGATTTATGCAGATTCTACAGCATCAGTTCTCTGAAGAAGGCTCATCATCCTTCCATAGAGAATAAGGAATATATGGAATGTTTTTCAAGTATGTTAGGGAGGTGGCTAGTGGCAGAAGAGGAAATGAAGCACTTGAAGATATTCTTTTGTCATTGGGTTCTCTGAGGAACCCATACTTGGATTTTCCACTCCTCCAAGTGTTTCATTGGTAGAATCACAGGAATCCATACAGCAAGAGACATTTTCGGAAGCAATGTGTGAAAAGGTTGCTTTTTTATAATATTCAAACTTCTTCCATGGTAGATTTTAAAAACATAATGTCATTCTTGCTTTTGTTTTCTGATGTTATCTATTTTAGACAAATTTCTGACACATCATTTCCATCTTCTATCTATGCATGTACACTCTTTTATTTGCATTACAAAACAATGTGAATTCTTTCCTAATGCATAAATCATCAAAATGAAAAGATAACTTCATCATCATATTGTATACATTTTATCTTCTTTAGAATGAAGTTGATGGCGCAAGTAGTCCAAAGATATGTTTGAAGTATACTCCAACAGCAAGCACTTGCTCAAATAGAATGTATTTTCCAATAGGCAATGTGCTAAAGACACCACCAGTTCAAGAATATTTGAGCAATTTGTATGACTATGCCTTCAAATGAAGATATTTTGGATTAGTTTAACTTTTAAGTGAACCTTTGTACGTTGGTAACACTTAGGCTTTTTCTGTTTGATTGATTTTTCTCCTTGTTCAGGATAGTCCTGGGCACATAATAGCCCCCTACCAATTAATTTTTCAAGAATTCTGCAGGCAGAATAGTGTCAATCAAACCCCCTGCCTGTTGACTTTTTAAAGTAAGATACTACTGTAAACAACTTTGAGAGGAAATACTTTGGCCTGCAAGTAAAACCTATCATTGAGGAAATCATGCTGATCACAGCTGTTGCATCATTTTGTGCAGTTTCATCCTGTAAACTTTGTAATGTTACTTTGATATGAATTTGCAACAAGAAATCATTGCTTTTTTCTATAACGTTTTTGGTCATTTTCCAACCGTCTGCACTTATTCCAATCCCCGAATTTTAGAGTTTTGGAATTTTCCAACTCCTCCATTTATTGAAACCCCCCTTCTATTAGGCTCCCAAGAATAGTATGATTAAAAGCACAACTTGCTTTATTGATTATAAGAAGCTATAAGTGAATCTTCAAAACTTCTTATATCAAATTATATCACTAGAACTATTTACTATTGAGTTACTTCTTCTCCTAGGAATAGTTTTCAACAACAATCTTCAACACATCAGCATAAACATCTATGCCCATTTGTGATGACTCTCTATTGGGGCCTATCTTTTCATAGACATACTTAGTAATAGTTTCTCCACCACATATTGTATCTATTGTTACAACTACATAGTCAGAGTGTTGAGATACTAAGGATATATGTTGATGGTCAACACCATACATTTCACAAAACCCTTTTGACCAATAGAGAGCTTTGGCAGGCAGATCACAAGTACTGTCTAGTAGGTAAGCACGTAAGCCTTTGCATCGGGGGAAGAAGTATCCACTTTTAATAAATAGTGTTGTGTGCTGTTGGATTTGATATTTTCATGACTTCTCCAAATGATAGTTGTAATTAAGTTTCCACCACCACCACATTCGTTGTACTTTTATTGTGACTGGTCCCAAGAGATCAGACTTACGCGAGTTTGATTGTATCTATGTCTGTGGAATATCAAAAGAGATAAAATTTTGCATCTTAAACCCGACTTCAATTTAATTACATAAGTCTAGAGTATGTGACATGTCTCCGATAACTTTGAGGAATTTGTACCCAATTCAACGTGCTTGAAGGAACGATCTCTGAACCTTAACGCAGTAGAGACTTCTTTCATTTCAGAACCACTTTAAGCAAGAGCATTCCATTAACTTTATAGCTCTTCTTTTCTTAGAACTTTGCTTGAAAAATCAAGAAGATTGCCTTTCAAGGGACGTCTTGTATTGTGAGCTTCAGTTTTATCTGCCTACTTCATGATAAACACGACGAATAGGGCAAGGTAATCCCTATCTCCAACAGAAGAAACTCTACTTTTAAGTTGAGAAAAGATGTCATTGGAAGCAAAGAAAACTGAAGTGCTGAGGGACATTGAGTCTCTCACCATACATGGTATATCAAGAGTGACTTCAGCGAAGAACAAGTATACACGCACCATTTGGCTTCTACTGTGTACATCTGCTGCAATTACATTTGGCTTTGTGGCTGTTAATAGTTTTAAGGAGTACTTTAAATATCACACTTTAACTCAACGCTCCGTAAAGCAGCAAAACAATTTGGCTCTTCCAGCGATCACATTCTGCCACACAAACTTCTATTATCCCTTCGCCTTTTACGACAATGACCCCCCTGTGTTTCAACATTTACCCAAGAATTGCAGCTTCAATGAAATAAAGTATTTTGCAAATAAAATGAATCACATGATATTTCAGTTTGCTTGCCGGATGTTTATCGGCGCACTTAATGCGAAAACTTCAGGAATGAACGCTGAAACTCCGCAATACATCCGATTTCCTACGGGATTTGAGATCACACCAAACTCACTGCCGTGCATTACTCTTAACAGAAATTTAACGCTAGTGCAGCAAATAGCAGGTGAAAAATACGGCCTACACATGATTATGTACGACCAGGGTGATGCGCAGTCATATCCTTACTCTCCGAATGTGCCACTAACGGACCGCCGAGAAGGCATATATGCAACGGTGCATGATCCCAAACAGGTTATACCAATGGGTGGTGAGATTGTTATTCCTAGCGGCTATCATACGCATATTTCACTCACAAAAAATATTGTTAAGAGATTGCCCTACCCATATCCTTCAAATTGCAAAAATGATTGGTCAAATCGTGGGAGCATCTATCCTGGAAAAAATACTCAAAACATGTGTTATGACTCTTGTGCCTACAAACAAATATACAGAATGTGTCCAGGTGTTATACCAGAAATGAAAGTCTTCATGAAAGCGCCCCAATTTCCTTTGTCAGCCGACATTTACAACAACTCATTCTGGAAATGTCTGCAGAAAAGTGTTACTCAAATAGACTATCAACAATGTGACTGCCCACAACATTGCGATGACGAAACGTATACTACCGTTATTAACCGGAACCCATGGCCACAATATTGGCAAGCATCTTCCTTTATGAAGCTGGTTAACGATATTGAAGGGACGCCAAATAGGACACTATCAGTAGTTGATGTTTCCAGAAGGTTGTTAAAAGTCAGCATATACTATGAAGATTTTAAGGAACATGTATCTGAAGAACAACCTTTATATGACTTGTCAACTATCACCAGTGATCTCGGAGGACAGATGGGGTTGTTTATGGGAGCATCTCTTATTTCTTTGGCAGAAATCATATCACTATTGGCTGCATATTTCAAAAGGTCTCTGCGCAAAAGTGATAGATCCATCGACTTTTCTTCATAATATACAAACCTAGCATCAGATCAATGTCAAAGCTATGAACTTGTCTTTGCTGGTATTGTTGGGAATACGCATGCTCTGTATATAGCATTAAGAACGTAGTTATGTAGTCATACTTAGTTATTTTCATTCATTTTAAATTTATGCGTAAAGTAATCTCTCTATTCGTTGAACTATTTTCTTTCTATTGTATTGAACCATATTCATGTAAGAAGTACTGATTCAAGTTGGGATAAATCGGATGTTGACAATAATTTTATGATTTTTTGAATAAGCTATTCTGTGATATTAGTTTCTTAATTATCTATAGTCTGTTTTTCAAATTTCCAATTAATTAGACAAATTTAATCATTTCTTGTAACGATACAAGTACAGGTCATTATTATTTTGTCAGTAGTTGTTCAAGATCGGTCCGTAGAGTAGAGTAGGGTAGAGTAGAGTAAAAGTATGAGTGAATTATTATGAGTGTGAAATGATAGATTGATGGTTTTCAGTCGTTTTCTGTCTTACTCTCATCTCATCAAACTGGAAAGAGTATTCAGAACATCGTGGTCTACCGGAGCCTAGGATAGGGTAATCAGAGATGACAGAAACCGAGAATTTAAGGAAAAAGCGAACAACTCACCGAAGCAAGGCTTCAAAGCTTGTGGAAAAAACCGAAAGAATTCTGGAGAGTGAAGAAAAAGACTTAAAGCGCCTCAAGTTTTACAAAGATGAGTTACTGGGGGGAAAGATTGAACTTGAGACTTGGAATGCAGAAATTTTGGAATTGATGAATGAAAATGAAGACGAGGAAGCAGTGGATAAAAAAATGGATGAAGTCTTGGTATACAAAGAGAAACTGTCTTGCTGTATGCAGTCCATACAAACAGAACTGGAGAAAGTAAATGATACGACGCTGAACATGAGTGATACGTAAAGCAGTTTGCTATCATTGGGATCCATTTCATCGTTCAGTTCTGAGTCTGCAAAGAAATTGAATGTGAAATTGCCCAAGCTAGAGCTGAGAAAGTTCAATAGCAAGATTTACGAGTAGCAGGAGTTTTGGGACGGTTTGTGTTTAGCCATCCACGAGAACGAAGAATTAGCAGGAACGGATAGATTTAAGTATCTAAAAAGTTTTAGAGGGTCACACAAGGGATGTTATTGCAGGCATGCGAATTACAGACAAGAAATACCCCGTAGCTGTTGAATTGCTGAAAAGCGATATGCCAAGCCTAACATGATTCAGAGAGCCCACATGAATGAGTTAATCCGTCTTCAACCAGTGTTTAGCGAGAAGAATATCATCAAATTGCATCAATTCCAAGATGAAATCGAGGCATATTTTCGGGGCCTCGAAGCAATTGGGGTCGAAAAGTCACCGTACTCAAGTTTCTTCGTACCAATATTCTTGGACAAGTTGCCGGAATCACTGCGAATTTCAACGATTCGCACACATGAGAAAGAACAGATATAGTGGAAAGTGGACGACTTAATTTCAGCATTTGAGAGCGAGGTTTTCATCAGTGAAGGCCATATGCCGTTGGTTCTGTCGTTAAGGAATTGGAGGAATGAGACAGAAGGATATGCAATAGGTGCAAGGCCTAAAGCTTCTGGAAAGGGGAAGCAAAGACACTATTGACGAATGGAAAGAAGAGATATTCGTTCTGCTTGGATGAGGAGCATTTGGCAGAAAATTATTCAAAAATTAAGAACGCTGATAAAAGAAAAGGTATATTAAGGAAACTTGCTAAATGTTTTGTGTGTTTGAATTCAGGCCATAGGGCCATTGATTGCCGTAGTAGACGTAATTTTTCTGAGTGTAACGGTCAGCATCATGTATCTATTTGCTTAAAAGTGCCTATGCAAAGCCCTTTAGGTGAGTTTTTAACTAAGGAAGCACAAACTCTAAGCTCACCACCTCTTAATGCCCAGACTAATTCTTGTGTTGGGAACATACAGTGTGGAACGGAGAAAGTTGTCCAGACAGACAGCCTTGGCGAGAGTAGATGGGAAGCTAGGACGCAAAGTTAGAGTTTTATTTGACCTGAGATCAAATAAATCTTTTGTTACCAACAAGGCTGCCAATACTCTAGGACTTAGGCCAGTTAAGCAAGAAACCCTGGGGATAAAGGTGTTTGGAAAGACGGAAGCTGACTTTGAAGTGAAGGATGTAGTAGAGCTGTCTCTTGCTTCATTGAGTGGTGGAAAGAGTGTGAGGATCGAATGCTACACTATTGATGATATTGCGAATATTGAATATGTTGATATGTCAGAAGTCAAACAAACTTATCAGCATCTTAAGAAAGTATACTTTTCAGATTTCTGTGGCTGTCAAAGAGAATTGCAGGTAGATGTCTTAGTTAGCGCAGATTTTCTTTGGCAATTCCAGGAAAGGGAAGCTATACGAGGGGGACCTAAAGAGGCAGTATCAGTAAAAACGACTCTGGGATGGAAACTTTCTGGACCATTGAGAGGAGGTAACTTAACTAATGTTTCTACTTCAAATGCAAATTTTGTGCTAAGTCAGGCTAAGCATGACAAACAAAGGCTAGAGGAAAGTGTACACTGGCTGTGGGACCCTGATATTTTAGGCATAAGGGAGAAAAATAGAGTACATGAATATTTAAAAGACAATACGTCCTTACAAGTGAACGATACCAAGGTCTGTCTTGGAAGGTCGGGCTTGGTGATTTGCCATCCAATTATGATATCTCTTTGTATAGGCTTAGGAATCACCTTAAGAGACATAAGAAAGATCCCCAGACACTTGAAAAGTATAATGAGGTTATTTTAGATCAAGAGAAGGCTGGAATTGTCGAAAGGGTCTCAGAATTAGGGAGTTCACATAAGGTACACTATTTAGCTCAACAAGCAGCGATTCGTGAGGAAGCGGAAACCATTAAAGTAAGGACATTGTTCGATGCATCATGTAAGGCTAGGAAGTCAGGTGTCTTTGAATGATTGTCTTCATGTGTGACTACCAATGTCTCCCCTCATATTTGACGTTCTCTTGCTGTTTAGGGAAAATAAGATTGCTTTTTTGGGGGACATGGAGAAAGCCTTTCTTAACATTGAGGTCATTTCAAAGGATAGGGTTTGCTTAACATTTCTTTGGATTGATGATATTCATTCAGAAGAACCAAAAATCTTCGTATATCGTTTTACACGAGTTGTTCTTGGTGTAAACTCTTCACCAATTATCTTGAATTCCGCTTTAAAACACTACATAGAAAGCTATCATGAAATTGAGACATGTTTTGCGACTAGAATGAAAGAAGATTTGTATGTAGATGACCTAGTGAGTGGATGCAATAGTTTTGAAGAAGCTTATACTCTTTACCAGAATACCACAGTCAGGTTGCAGGAAGGGGGCTTTATGCTTTGCAAATTTAAGACCAACAACAATGAACTCGTGTCTAAGATACAGAAGCATGAAAGAGAGAATGATACAGAGATAGGCCAGGTTGTATCAGAACAATATTCTTTTGCCAAAGGGACTTAAGGACAGCTTAAGGAAGCTAAACACAAAACGAGTGTTTTGGAAGTGACATGAGATACTGGTAAGGATACTTTAGAGTGTGATTCGAGGAGAATGCTGAAGAATACGAATTAAAAGGTTACAAAAAGGAGTATTCTTAGCATACTAGCTAGCTTATTTGACCCTCAAGGAATAATTAGCCCTATAGCTGTTACTGCTTAGGTATTTTTTCAGGATTTATGTGTCCAAAAATTAGGTTTGGATGAGCCATTGTTCGAAGAGAAGCTCTCTCTCTGGAAAAAATGGGTGCATGGTTTGGAAGAAGTGGATACAATTTCTATACCGCGGTGCGTTTATGATGGAAGTAAAGCTAAGATTGTTTCCTGTCAGTTGCACGGATTTAGTAATGCAAGCTTACAGTGCTGTCATTTATATGGTATATGAAACACCTAATCCAATCATTACAAGACTATTGTGCTCAAAAACAAGAGTGGCTCCCCTAAAGTCATTAAGTATACCCCGATTAGAACTCACGTCAGCCAGGATCTTGTCATTATTAATGGAAACTGTTAAGAGTGCTTTGAGTTCACAGGTTAAGGTTGATTGCAGGTTAAGGTAATTGTTGGATAGTAAGACCGCCTTGTATTGGAGCTTCAATAATGGGAATTGGAAACAATTTGTGCAATACAGGGTAAATGAGATTCTAGGATTATCAAAGAAAGAAGAATAGGGGCATGAGAGTGAAGTGGGGAATCCTGCAGACCTAGGATCTATGGGTGTGACTGCAGAGCAGTTGAAGGAAGGCAAATTGTGGTGGGAAGATCCACAGTGGTTGAGGGAGGGAGAGAATAATTGGCCAAAGCCATTGTGTGGAGCAAGTTCAGTAGAAGCAGAGACTGAAAGTAGAGACTATGCCTATTTATGTCTTAAACATTAATAGGCATAGTATACTTAAGAAGCTTTTGCGAGTTACAGCAATTGTCATTCGTTTTATTGACAATTTGAAGTCAAAAAAAGGGAGAAGAGATATTGATTTAGGCCCTCTAAGCGTGTCTGAGATTGAGTATGCTGAAAAATTGTGGATTAAAGATTGTCAGTTAGGAATGCAAGAAAGTTCAGACTTTAAGGAAACCAGTAAGAATTTAGATATCAAGAACAGGAATGGTATACTTGTGTGCCATTGTAGGCTTGAAAATTCGGACCTAGAAGACCAAGCGAGATTTCCAATTATCCTCCTTAAGGATCATAAGTATCACTGTATTTTACCATATGTCAGCAAAAGCTAATCGTTGTTGGCGACGTTGAGGCAACTACTGTTTTTGTTGTCAGGTATCATTCTCCCAGTGGTGTGGCGTGACCTCTTTTTCTGGGAGGGGGGAGTTTGTAGAGCAAAAATTTACCGACAAAATGTTGTATAACTGTGAATATACCGACAGTGGTACGAATTTACTGACAGAAGAATTTTCCTGGCAAGACTTCATCATGTTTATGGGGTGCATTGTTGCTAGAATATGGATTTTCAACAATCTTCTAACTATATAGCAAGTAGGCCTTAATTAGCAATAATTTTGCTATCTAAATTTCTTTTGCCTACTATAAATAAATTGTTCATATCATAGAGTCAGTTATATGAGATTGTCACAGTTTGGTAAGAAGGCATTGAGGGATTGTTTTGTGTGCAAGAGGCTTGAAAGAAATGCTTTCCCAACCCCCGCTTATGCACCATTACCAGAATTTAGAGTCACGCAATCATTGCTTTTTGCTAATATTATTATCGATTTCGCAGGTCCAATTTATTATAAAACAAAGGAAGGAATGATGAAACTTTACATAGCAGTATTTACTGGTAGTGTAACAAGAGCTGTGCATCTAGAGTTTACAAAGGATTCGACTGCATCGAAATGTATCTGCAGTTTACGTCGATCTTTTGCTAGGCGAGGTACACCATTTATAATTGTACCTGATAATGCGATAACTTTCAAAGCAGCCGTAAAATTCCTAGAGAAGCTAAATAAGGTTTTCAGATTTCTTGGAGACAAAGCACGTTAATTGGAACTTTAACTTAGAACGCGCTCCATGGTGGAGTGACCATTTTGAAAGGATGGTTGGTGAGGTGAAAAGATGTCTAAGAAAAACTGTGGGGAACGCAAAATTAACATTGGATGAATTGTCAGCATTGCTAAGTGAAATAGAGAATACCTTGAATGGAAGGCCGTCAACATATCAGAGGGAAGAGTTTGATGCAGAAGTATTAACCCCATATCATTTGATGTATGTGCATTGGTTATCTTCTTTGTCGCATGGTATTAACTCTTTTGTAGATCATGATTTTGATTCTGATAGTTTATCTTTGACAAAAAGATTTCTTTATTTGACATGTAAGCTAAACCACTGTTGGGGATGCTGGCGTAGGGAATATCTTGCAGGTGTACGAGAAACTCATAGATTGCAGTCCAAAGATAAGAGTTCAATCAATATGGGAGGCATAGTTGTTGTACATGAAGGCAACGCAAAGAGAGGATTGTGGAAAATTGCAGCCATTGAGGGATTGATCATTGGAAAGGATGGAGTTGTCAGGGGAGCCATGGTACGTAAAGCAAGAAGGCGTAAGTCAGAGGCTTTATGTAAATCAATTCAAAAACTTTATCCTGTTGAGAGTGCAATTACAAAGCTGTTTCAGGAAGAAAAGGCAAGGAATGTAGAATGTTACCACAGCACGAAAAAGCAGCAACAGTCTTTTCACATACTGAAAGCTTTTTTTCGTTCGACACTCATCAGAGTATGAAAATGTCGGATAGTGACCGGAAGGTTAACCACATATATATCCAGATGCGGTTACATGTAATAGGATGCGTCTAATTCGCCCCAAGTGTGACTAGTTAGGACCTATTAAACATTGTTTACTTGAAGAGTCCTAGTGAGAAAAAAAACGCTTTTTATCTACACAAGGCTGGGTTTTGAGTCTTGATGTAAGCAGATTCCAAAACGCTTAAATGAAAAGACGATCTTGCTTGCCCAATTATCCAAAAATTTTCGTCCATATATGTTTTGGCGCATTCTGAATTTAAAATAAGGTGTTGTCCTATGGCCGACTCACAATTAATTGTAGAATTGTTCTTTTTATATATACGAGGTGGCTGTTCTCTTACGGTATTACTTTTCTTCCTGATGCTCTTGGGGACATGCTGTTTTATTGTCTGCTAGTCTCTCTGCGTAGTGCGTCTACATGCCGAGCTTCACATCGGCACGGAAATTCATAAACAACATAACTTTTTTGAGTGGTAGGAACGCAATCTCGTCTAACAGATGGTAGCATAACTCTAGTGTTGTAAACCACACGGGGCTTCACAACATAATAACAAGATGTAATGACTTTACTAATTTGATTTTCAAACTTTGATGAACATTTCCAATCCAAGACAGTTTTAGGTATACCGTGCACTTCTCTGGACTAATTGGTTGTTCTGCTGCAAGGTTGGCTAACTTTTGATTGATGCAAGAAAGTAGAACATCTGCTGTATATCCTTTTTCGATAAGCAGTTGCTTCATTTTATCGAGCTCTGGGCCTAATTTAGTTTTAGAGCAAATCATAAGTGCCCTGTGAACTGAAGTTTTAATAAGGTTAATCTTTCTTGTCTTTGGGCTAAAGGAATTCCAACTGATGTATTGCCCAGTAAACGTTGGTTTCCTATAAATGCTGGTAAGAAATCCAGTGCCCTCTTTTTCTACCAAAACACCTAGAAAATTCAAGGAGTTGTTTTCCTCCTTCTCTATTGTGAATTTTAGAGCTGGATGTAACAAGTTCAATTTCTCTTAAAAATGATCATTAACCATTGTTTACTCTTCAAGTAAACAATGGTTAATAGGTCCTACTTGGTCACACTTGAGACCAATTAGACGCATCCTATTACATGTAATCGCATCTGGATATATATTTCGGTTAACCTTTAGGTCACTATCCGACGTTTTCATACTCTGATGAGTGCCGGACGAAAAAAGTTTTCAGTATGTGAAAGAATGCAAAAATTCTGTAGTACCAACAGACTATTTAATGTAGTATTTGTGTGTGTGTGTGTGTGTGT
>OLMO02000257.1:16223398-16234420 GCA_900291935.2 Cassiopea xamachana | reverse complement strand
CGTATCGGAAATTGAGTTGGAAAGTTTTGAGTTTGAATATCGAGTCTAAGGAATCAAAATTTGATGAATTTTCATGAGGAGAACCATTGAAAAGACATGAATGAACGACATTCTGAACTTAACTGAAGTTCTGAATTGGAAAATGAACTTTAAGCTCTCTTAAAATGAAGACGGTACAAGGTAAAATTATCGCGGACTCGAAATCAGGAGTCTTGATTACACCTTGTTCAAATATAAAATATTTTTACTGGAGAGGCCGTTTTATAAGTAACGCAAGTTCAACATCCTTTGGCGCCCCAGTTTGGTTACTGTCTACCCACCGACTTTCAACCGAAGTGACCATACCTCTAAAATAGTGTATGGCTCTATGTTGCCTGACTGTTGCCCAGTTCACTGCTCAGTTAGTTCTTAGTCCCTAAGGAGTTTGTACACAGCTTTGAAAGCGCATCAAAGTGGCATAAAACCCGATATCCCTGGTGGTTAGTCAGAGTACAGAAAAATACGTTACCGTTACACTACTAATATCTGTAACTTTCCAGGGGTTTTTACTACATAATTTAAAATGGTGCATAAAAACAAAATATGTGTATAAAAACGATACCATTGTAAGCACAAGCAATAATTTTGAATATGCAGGACAGGTCTCGGAATATAGTCAACCACCACACCCTAGGTATAATTTCATACAAATATATTCTATGAAGCAATTTTGAAAACTTTTGCGGATTACCTTTCCTTTTCATACTGAGAATATATGAACGATGGGGTATGTTCGCACCAAAATGATAAAAGATGTGACCCCTCTCCCCATTGTACACACATGGACTCTTGGTATCACCTCCCACCCCATTGTGTACGTAATCTTACTCATCCGACCCCTCCCCCATTTCTAACAGCAATGTTTTTGAAGATCCAATCCGTAATTCCATAAAGATAAAGGCGGTAAAGCATTTAAGAGACGAGGTAATACTTATAGGAAATGTTTTTAAAGAAGTAGTGCAAGCCGTTACCAAAGACAACAAAGTATGGTAAAAGTACCTTGCATATATTATAAAATACCTGCAAAAATGGGCTTTTCTGTTTAAGTACATAGATGTGTCATCCTCTCTCCTCCTATTGTAGTCATGGCGTACGCTTTTACTTGACCCCCCACCTAGCCCTGTCCACAAGTTGCTCGAAATTTCCTGAAAAGTTGCTACTTTTCAAGAAAGTTGCCAAACTGAATTTCAACCACGCCCACATTCACTGAATGATTAACTACACGATAATTTTTGGTCCAAATGAAGGCTTTTTCAAGAGAAATAAATTTTCTGTCTTCAGCTTGGATGTTTCTATACATTTTGTTATATCAAATCTAAGATTTTTCTTCACTGTTTCATAAAATCTTGAATTTTTTATTATTGTTGCCTAAAAGTTGACGAGCAACTTGTGGAAAGGGTTAACCCCCTCCTTCCTCGCTCTTTACAGGGAAAGTGCGGAGAAAAAATGAAAATGATCATTTCCAAAGATTTTGAGGCCAGGAATTTTCTTAGTGACTTTATTTTTTCCATTTGAAGTACTTTTTTTCTGCCACTTTTTGTTAAAGTACCAAATGCATCGGCTCACCGTTTTCTGCAACAATCTCGCTTGCGAGATGAGAATGTTACGTCACATACGCAATGCACAAGGGGCGTAGCTAAGACAGGGTTGGCAACCCAGATTTGCCGACAAAAAGATTCCCACAAACCAAATTTGCCGACAAAGAAGGCTTCCCTCGAGTCCCAACGTCGACTTGCACTATTGGCGTACTGCAAATTCGCATATATAAATATGTACAGCGATTTTGCCGACAAGCTAGAATTTTGGATGGTGCGCCCAACCTCGCACGTCCCTATGGCTGCGCCCCTGGCAATGCAAAGATCAAACCATGGTGTCCTCTCAAAGAAACACAATCGAAAATCGTAGTATTTTGTTACTCCAGCATACTTTTAACGTGGATTTTAAACAGAATTGGCATTTATGGATAATTATAGAGCGGGGATGTTCTTGCTAGAGCACGTTGGCCAAATACGGTCAACCACCCACTTATTATTGACCCGCATAAAATGTCAAAAATGTATTTGTATATCATATATGTCTGCATATATTGTCAATCTATTGCAAACGTTGAAGAAATTTCTGATGATAAGTCACAGTAACACTGCTACCACAGAAGGCAATTTTATTGACATTATCATATAGACCAGTGGGACAGTGATGTATATTACCACCGAACGAGACATTTTATGAAACATAGCTTTTCTGTGGTAGCTTTGGGCGTACATTCCAACTGCGGGTGTTGGTTAGGCTTGAGAGGGGCGTTGTCAAATTACAGTAGGGAATAGGCTTGAATTGCTACCAATGATCTAACGACAATGCTCCCACTTTAGTGTTCATTGATTCACCTATAAAATGCATGCTGTTCAAGACTGGGGTGATACTTAGAAATATATGTCGAAATTATAGGGAGGAGGTGTCTTCGAAATTAAGGGGGTTTGTGCCAAAGATTAAGAAGATTCGAATTTATATTCATTGAGCTAAAAATAAAGGTAGACCTGTATAATGTCGAACGTAGGGGGGTGCCTGTTAGAGAGGATACTTATCTTGAGCCATCGGCTTGTGAGGTAGGGTAAGTGCTTAGTCTTGTAAACATAGATGCAACCGTCAAGCAAAGTAATTTTGTTGAAATACCCTTTCAGACTAGGTAGGGTGACCAGTTCCTTTCCTCGTCGCCTTTAACTCCCTAGTATTTCCACAAGATACCCATTTGCTGCTGGGTGAACAATGAGCGAGCATTCAGTTGGGGCCTCAATTCCGGCTCGAACCGTAGACTTTCCAAACGGGAAGCAAGCGCTCTAACCACTATGCGACCTCACTGAATGGCTACCAAGCCCTTTATGCTATCAAATCCTTTATTAAGCATACACTAGAGCACTAGAAGAGTTCCTGATGCTACAAAGACAACAATGTACTTTAACTACACATTTTTAGGTTAGCAAAGGGGTAGAAAGGAAGGTAGAAAAAGCATATGTCCTTTTCAAGCTGTGTCGTCAAATGATATTTGGTTGTTTGAAGCAGGCAATGATTTGCTTCAGCTATGAATATATTTTGATATAGGATTCTGTTTCATATCATACAGATGCCACTGAGCTGGAATCTCAGATTCATTTTATTTTGGAGGGTGTCAATGGAGGCAAGGCCTGTATGAAGCTGGGCCATATAGGAGCTGACTGAGAGACCATTATAATTTGTACCAAGGCTGCAGCCGCACCAGCCCTATCCAAAAGTTGCTCGGTAGCTTTTCGGCAACTTTAGAGGTTTTTAGCAACTATTTCAGGAAAAACTCGCAAAACGGAACCTTCATGCAATAAGAACCTACAGCCTGAATTTGCATATTTTAACTTCAAATAATTAGAACCTTTTCAGCCTAACATTCCACCTAAGTCCAACTAGTTCCACTGGGAAATAGGCTCAGTCTTTTTGCAAATCAACACCTTTCATTGTTCCATCAATAATAAAGCATGCATAATTGTGCTGGGTTGGTTCATACATGTGTTTTGATCCAAAAAGCTTTAGGTGATTAAGTACATTTTCATAGCACTCAGATGCTATGCAGTCAGCCAGGGATGTGGCTATGGAGGACGTGGGAACGTCGCGCCCCCCCCCCAAATATTGTCAAATTTGCAAGAAAGTTGTTTACACACAAGTCATCCATTCTGCAAGAGAGTTGGCCACAGTATATTCTGTGACCCTTTCTTTAGTAACAATAGTTGGTCAATTGGTCAAAGCGCACCCCCCCCATAACAGAAGGTGTCTAGGCACGTTACTGCAGTCAACTATCATGTTCTTCCAGCATTTCTATTTGAGCCCGTGTTAAGAATCAGCACCCTAATTACTGGAACTATCTCATCATATAAGAACACAATCAGGCTCATTTCAAAGTTGTGGGTCTTTATGTGCAAGTTTTTACTGTAACTTGTTCAGCAACTATCACTGCATCGGGCAACTTTTAAGCTATTGTGTCTCCATACTTATAGTCATATTCCTATTACGGGTGAAATAGTTAGAGATTACAGAATGCAGCTTGTGTTTAAATTATTGTTTTCCGCTTTTTTAATTTAAATGTTAGGTTACACACATAGAAGTGTAAGGTTGAGATTAGGTACATTTTCAGAGACATTTTGAAAATGCAGGCAGGCTGAACTCCTAATGCTAGCTTCGAAAAGATTGTTCTTTGAAGAAAATCTTGATCAAACTAGAAACAAAATAGGAAAAACATCTACTATGCATGTTTTACCATGCCTGAGTATTCTTTTGGAATTTTCAAGAAATTGAGAAGCAGTTACGAAACACCTGAGACTGAATTTGGAAATATGCTAAGAAGCATCCAGTCTGATGAGAGAACATTCATCTCTTATGAAAATAAAATTCTATTTGGTCAAAAATCTTTGAGTAATTGATCATTCAGTTTATATGGGAGTAGTCAAACTTTGGGTTGGTTGCACTATAGGCTCGGTCGTGTGTACGATTCTTCTAACACAAAAGCTTCTTATTAGCAGCTTCCTAGAAAAAGGGCCACAAGAAAAGCACCTGTTTTACCTGATATATTTTACAGCCCATGGCCACCTATACATTGGCTTACAAAGACATACATATTGACTCTGATGCATGCATATGGAAGCAGACTAAAAATGACTTCATAATAATTGAGCAACTTCTTAGCAACTTTTTGCACAGGAGCAACGTCTTCAAAAAAATTTGGCATCTTCTGGGCAACTTTTATAGATTTTTTGAGCAACTTTTCGGGAAATTTTGAGCAATGTATGGACACGGGTTAGATACCCTTGCCGTTAAGTGACTAGTTCTCGTCTTCTTTAAGAAAGTGGGCACATTTTCCCTCGTATTTAGTGCAAGGTAGAAATGCAAGAATCTTAGCAATGTCGTTTGGAGAGGAATCTTTTCAAGGTCGTTTGGAGAGAGATTAATAATTACTTCATTTGATGATTCATTGATTCACTGGTATTTATCAGAGGGTAATATCCTTAGCACTAAAGTCTAGCAATATAATATGCTCATACAATATGCATTTTTGAAGCTTGACTGGTAGAGTGGTAGTAAGGAGAGGTCAACTGTCTTGTTGTCCCTAGAAAATGCTCACCAGAGAGTATTCCTACGAGCTTCATCAACACAAGTTGCTCTTCTTCTCCTTAAAGATGATATATGGTTTTGCTGATGCCGACTGTCATTCGTTAAAGGGCTTACTGAAAATAATCTTCACCTGTTCTAATAATCTACGCAAAAATAAACACAAAATAATCTACATTTACACCAAGACTTTTAACCAGTGCAGAATCCTCACGAGTCTCGACGACGGAATCATCACGAATCTCGATGTGTCGAAGCGTCAAGACGTTACGCATAAACGTAAGACTTTTAATCAGTGCAGAATCCTACACATTTGCATTTAATGCGTAGGATTCTGAACAATCTTAAAAACCTGGTAAAAATAGATTTCATTCCAAACCATTAGTCAACCTTTCCAACAACTGAATGGTGTTTCATTGCTGACATAAAAGGGGCATTTCCTTCACAAGCTTCTCCCTTCATCAGCTTTCAGGTGCATCTCATTTGTCAGTGCATATCACTGAACAAATTCTTGAGATTGAATAATCCAAATTTTTACATACCATTGAACAAAAATATTTTTAAATATATCTTTGTTCTTAATCATAATTATTTTAAAAAACATTTTTCGCTATAAGAACCTGTTTTTAACAGACTGAAAAAGGTTCTTATTTAGGTGGTGCAAAGGTCATGAAAGGCAATCTGTAGGCTCCTATTTTTGTAGATTCGTATATGCGGGGATTTACTGTATACATTTCTATGTATCGCCCCAATGTTCAAAAGCATGCATATTGTAGGTGATTGAATGAACACTAAAGTGGGAGCAGTTTCCTTGGATCATTGGTAGCAAGCCTGATCAACATCCCGATTTGGAGCCTAAGCCAAAAACTACCTCAGCAAAACTATGTCTCATGAAATCTTTTGACCTGTAGTAATACAACTCACTCTCCCACCGGTCTAGTGTACGTAGGCGAGCTAGTATTTGCACATAGATTACTTAAGCCCTGTTTCTACTGACCCAGATATTTGTGAATACGGAGAACAGTTTGACGAATTCGGCCTTGCGTTTCCACTGATGCGCTGAAATACGGAGATTTTGGAATACGCTGTCTAGAGCGTATTTTTCTGGCTCCGGATAAATTCGAATCCGCAACATATTATTGGAAACACTCTTGCCTGGATATTTTGGAATACGCTGCAACACCACCAACTATTTTTGACTGGTTTGGCGCCAAAAATACTTGAAGTATATTGACGAGGCCTAGAGAAATAATCTCCGACAGATTCTTTGTCGTTTGATTTGCACTTGACCAATGCTCCAGTCAATCTGGCAGCAATATATGTGTACTTTATTGGATTATGCACCTAGTCAATGCCTTTTAACATCGATTGTGTGCATTGCACTCGATTGTAATGTTGAGAAGCAGCTCGACCTTGTCGTCAGTCAAAACAAAAGAAGGTTCATCGCCATTTTTCGCTTTCCTCCTGACATTTTGCTAAGTTAAGCATTTACAGCAATGATATCTCATTTGGGGGGCGATTCCATAATGAGCTCATGTGTAGAACTCGCGGGAACACCTTCGTTCATATTTGATTGAGGTAATATGTCTCACTTCGATGTGAAATATCCGGGGATACTCTGCATAACTGGGTCTGTGGAAACAGGAGAAAAAAAGTATACAGAGATTGACTGTACATTGTGTTTCCACTAATACGCTACCCAAAAGATAAATTTTTCTCCGTATTCGCAAATATCTGGGTCAGTGGAAACGGGGCCTTATATTGTACCAGTGTATTGCCCGGTACCAGTATATTGCGCGGCCCTTTGCTTGTTGTTCTGCATTTGGCCCCTACTGCAAAAGCTTTGGACACCCTTACTGTAGAGAGATTTCACTCCGCAAAAGCTAGTCAGCACCACGAAGGATAACTGCGATATCCTTTAAGTGCACCACCTATCCGATGTACAAAGTCATCCTGTGTAATATGATGTACTGACAATTACGCAGATTATGTTATCAACGGCGAAAATAAACAAATGAAAAGAAGCCTAAACTTGGAGTGAGCCTAAGGGCCGGTTTCCACTTAGAGCCCCTTCACATGAAAACAGTCAAAGCGCTTTGTAACTCGTGAAGCAGTGAGCTCAATTCAATCACCTTCGAATTGCTCTCTCTTCACATTGAAGTCTCAAGGCGCTTCGATGAGCATCTGTATTCACCAGTTTTACGACCATAGTAATTACTATTGTTAGTTTGCTGGATATAAAAACACTTCCCGTCAAACGAGTTTTCCATGCCGCTTTGAGATTTCAAAGCGCTTTGACAGGCTGAAGTGAGTTCTAAACGCTTTGAGTTTCACTTCACCTTCATTGATGTGAATACTCTAGGGGCCTATACCAGACACTGAGTTGAACTCACAGCGCTGTGAGTTTCAAAGCGCTTCGAACTTTCTCATGTGAGGGGCTCTTAGGCCCCATTCGCACTATACCGGATTCATCACATATCGAATTACCTCCTACATCAGAAAGGCCTTCCATTCACACTATACCGGATGAATCCGATATGGTCCGTATCGCTTTTGCGGAATGAAGTCACTCCGCTGTGAAAGTGGTATGTATCGGATTACTTTCGATATCCGATCACTTTTGAGTTAGTATCAATGCATGAATCTAATACATCGTCTCTCCGGAAGCTCTCTCTGAGCTGCAGTCAGCTTTGTTTTCGAGCGTCAATCAATTTTCAAGCTGTGAAAGTTGCCATGAAAAGTTCCACTAAGTAAAAGGCTTAGTGACGTGAATGAAAAGGAGCGGAGTAGTGTGAACAACGCTTTAAACTGAAGCCGATGTAATATGAACATGTAAATTTTGAATTCGGACTCGGTCAAGAATGTGGTACAAGTGAGATCCGGTATAGTGTGAATGGGACCTTAAATGAACGCATATATTCAACCGAAGCGGTCTGAGGTTGGTGCATGCGTAGTAGGTTTAGATGTAGATCCCCTTCTGCTACCGTCGACCGAAAGTGGAAACCGGCCTTGAGGGATCTGTAACCCAGAATAGTTCGCACTGTGACAAGGTTTTTCACTTTAGATTCTATGGATTGCGTATGCGACGTGAAATTCTAGATTTGAAAACGAGAAAGTTAGTGATAATGGCGTTTTACACATGCCAAGTGGTTCCTTTCAGCTCAGAAAGCAGAGATGCCATGCATCAAATTGACAAAAGAAATACACCAAGACATTTCTGGTAAAGAAGTCTGTTTTATTAGGCTACACTTTATATTTTCCCGCACTTTCCTTTTAAGGATCAACTTTCTTCATTTGAGATGGTTGTGCGTGAGCTTGTTGAAGAAATCTTTCTTTCCTAGAAATATAACTTCCAACCAAGAAAAGGTTAGCTATTGATTGTTATACTCTTCGTGTCAAAATACATAAGACAGCAAGCAAGACGAAAAAGGTTAAGATTTGCAATCAAAATAATCAACATTGAAGTAAGTTACAAGCTCGTAAAGCATGAAATTTTGCACTTTTCAAGAAAAAATGGCACCGTCCAAAGAGAAAAGTGAAGTACAGGAGGAAATTGATTCTCTCACAGTTCATGGCGTATCGAGAGTTGCATCTGCCAAGAACAAATATACTCGTATCATTTGGCTTATGCTGTGCATCACCGTAGCAGTTTCATTTGGTATCGTTGTTGTGAAAAGTTTCATGAAATATTCTAAGTATCAAACTTTAATTCACAGCACTGTCATACAAAAGAAAAATTTGGCTCTCCCAGCGATCACGTTCTGTCACACAAACTTCTATCATCCCTTGAGCTTTACTTTTTTGGATCCTCCTGTGTACCAACATTTGCCCGAAAACTGCAGTTTCAACGACATAAAATACTTCACAAATATAATGAACTTGAAGATGTTTCAATTTGCGTGCCGCATGTTTATAGGCAAAGTCAACTCAAAAACAGCAGCAATGGGTACCGAAATTCCAGGTTACATCCGATTCCCAACGGGATTTGATATTACACCCAACAAAGAGCCATGCTTCACACTGAACAGAAATGCAACACTAGTGCAGCAAACAGCAGGTGAAAAGTATGGCCTACACATGATTATTTACAACGAATATTTCAATATAACAGAAAATTCCGCACCAGAAGAATTTCTAATCGACCCTCGAAATGGGATATATGCAATGGTACATGATCCAAAGCAAATTGTTCCAATGGGTGGTGGAGTTCTGATACCTCCCGGCTATCATACCCATATTTTCCTCAAGAAGAATTTAATCAAGAGATTGCCTCTACCATACCCTTCCAAGTGCACAAATGATTGGTCAAATCGCGACAGCATTTATCCAGGGAAAAATACACTTCAGATGTGTTTTTCCTCTTGTGCATATTTGCAAATGTATAAAATGTGTTCGGGTGTCAAACCGGAAATGAAGGTCTTCATGAATGAAAAGGAATTTCCATTAAAAGCCAATATTAAGAATGCCTCGTTCTGGAAATGCCAGGAAAAAAGCCTAAGTCATTTAGATTTTCAAGGTTGCAATTGCAGAGCACATTGTTACGAAGAGACATATACTACAGCTATTGACCGCAACCCATGGCCACAATATTGGCAAGCATCTTCATATGTGCAGCTGATTAACGACATCGAAGGGAAGAGCAACCGCACACTGTCAACAACTGAAATTCGCAAGCGGCTCTTAAAAGTCAGCATATACTATGAAGATTTGGAGGAGCATGTATATGAAGAACTGCCTTTGTATGACTTGCTAACTATCATCAGTGATCTTGGAGGGCAGATGGGTCTATTTATGGGAGCATCCTTACTATCACTGGCTGAAATTGTAGCTCTGATGGTCACTTACTTCAAAGGAAGGTTTGATAACAGTAACAAACCAATCGATCTTTCATCACAAACAAGGATCTAATATGCACTGAGAGATAACTTCAACAACTCAAGGCTCGGCCAAACTGGGAAACATTGTCATATGACACTGTTGCACAAACGAAAAATATGTTTTCGCACGTTTCTGTGATATGAAATGAGGGTGGCTAAACTTGTCTGACAACATTTTGTTGTTGCTGTCACTGCTGATTATTGTTGCGAAAAATCAAAGCTGAAATGGAAGTAAAGCGAAAAGCAGTTGTTGCTGCTATCGTATTAGAAGGCCTGAATGATGAAGAAAAGAAAACGAAGAGGTCTTGCAAAGTAAGACAATGCTTATGGAAAAAGAGCGAATGGGCTTGCTTGGCTTCGTGAAAGAGCTTTCTACGTGAAAATGCTTGAAGGTGAAGATAAAGGCTCCTCGACTTCTGTGTGAACTGCCTGACTGTCTTGTTTCGTCGTTATGTTTTCACGGAAGCCTAAAGCAACCACTGCGCATAAGAATGCGCATGGAATTTATCAAAATTGAATTGAATTGTCTAACAACATCATGTCAAACTAGGAAACATTGTCATACAACATAAAATGTCACACGAAATGTTTGATCTTTAAACGTTCGTATGACAAATTTTTCATCAACTTTGTCATATGACAAGGTGGCCAAACTAGAAAAGATTTCGTTAAACATTTGCAAACACGAATGTCATGTGACAATGTTTCATAGTTTGGCCGGGCCTTTACTATATCTCATCTTCTGTAGACTATATTGTATAATACTACATTTAATCTTCTGAAGGTATCTTACTGCCAGCAACTTATCTCAATTATCTCTCACTGCATACGTCACTGTTGTATTATTGTTATAGCATTTAAACTAGAAAATGCACCAAACAAACACAAGACAACGGCACTTACATTGTCTACGTTGATTGCATCAAAACAAGCCTTTTCAAACAGTCAGGTACAATATACAAGCGGGGAATTTTATATGCAA
>OLMO02000257.1:16199207-16213118 GCA_900291935.2 Cassiopea xamachana | reverse complement strand
AAGAAAAGCTTGTTAGGAAATTTTTGTATGGCCTGAAACTGGTTAACAGAAAACAAAAGGCACCGTTATAGTGAATATGAGAAAACTTCAAAGCGAGAAGACTAGCATCTTTTCCTAGAACATATATGAAATATTTAAGGCTTCAAAATGAACTTTTTATTAAATTTAAAGACNCAGTGAAACAAGGGCGAGGTCTAGATGTACTTTGTCATCTCTAAGTGAGCTCATAGATTCCCTCACACCATATGCAAAATCGACTCGATAAAAGACAAAAATATTCATTGCTCAAAGCTCATTTCTGATACAAAAGTTAACTGGATAAAACTCAGATAGAGAATAAGCTGAGGAAACAACTTACATAAAGCAAAGTGGCAGTTCGAAGAGGTAGATTAATAACATGCAGGAGAGAAAGATGTAAGGGAAAGAAAGAGAGATAAAATGTAAGGGAGAGATAGAGAAATTTTAATTCACACCTATAAAACCCAATAAATATATTGCCTACATCATCAAATAGTGCAAGCACGTTTTGTTGCTTCAATTAAATTTCTTGCTTTCGTCCTCATGCAAAGCGCAATTGAAGTAATCTAAAATCTATCAAAGTCCAGTTGGGTTGTCCTGATAAAGATCTTGCGTTTGCTCGCCTGGATAGAAAAAAAATAGTTATGTATTGCTTACCATCTATATAAAACTCAAATCTACAAAAAGTAATAATTTTTGGCAACAAAATATTGCTTGATGTATAAAACTAACTATAGTTGTAGTCAAATAAGGCCTGGTAAGAAAATATCTGCTCTCCATTTTGTAGAATTTGGTGCTTTTACTGTCAGTCAATTTTGACGCTGCAACTAACCAGGACTCGCTTTTAGATAATGTACTTGAAATGTCTATGAAAAGACCCAAGAAACATTTGGTTTAGGACTTGCGAGAAACTACGGCTAGCACTAGTAAAGTACGATAATTAGGATGTACCAATATCGAAAAAATTTACCTTTTAATGGTTTGGGTGCGCAAACAACATTAGGCTGTAAGTAAAAACAGAGAAGAAAGATGACATATAATGCTTGGGAACTATGAAGCTAAAAATGGCAAAACAACAAGAAGAAAACGATTGAAAAAGAGATGACAAAGATAAAACAAGGTTTAATTATTGACAAATGGAATGATTGAATAGCATAATTATTTAACTGGCAAAGAAGTTAAATACTAGAAATCAATAGTCGTCTAAATCTTACATGAATACTATTTGAGTTAACAAAACAATAAGTTCATCTCTTTCAAGTTCTAATTGGAAAATAGACAAGAACATGTGAAAAGTTTATGCTACTGACGTCATACCAACTGAAGCTTTCTTATTGAAGTTGGTGATGCTGACGCAGGTGCCACTTCTGCACATACTGAGGCAGGGTTATCACTCTACAAAAACAACTGCAAACTAGCAATGCTTTCCAAAGAGAGAAAATGCAGTAAGGACATGTTGAATTAAACTAATACAGGATGCCACAGACCCTGGAAAACCAGGAAAACTCACCATTTTTTATCAAGGTTAGTGAAAGTCTGGAAAAATAAGGGGAAAAGGTTGATATAGAATATAGGTTAGGGATAAATCGAGGAATAAGTCGTTTGGATTAATGCTAGATTTTTTGGCATAAATATCACAATCTGATATTTTAGTGTTTCTAACACCGTCTAATAACAAACTACGCATTTTCAGGGAAAACCGGTTTGAGCTATGCATGTTCTGTTTAGTTGTCTCGTTGAAAACTAATTTCTTCTATATTGGCATACTGTCGAGGGGCTGCTAAATATGCAGAATATGCGTTTTAAGGATTTAAAATATCTTCATAACTTGCATCTTGTTTTTAAAATTTTTAATTAAGAGCCACCTAGAGAGAGCAATTTTGAATAGTCAAGGAAATTTGTTGATCTCCACGATTCTATCCAAAATTTCCTGGTTTGTTCAAATTCAAGGAGAAAATATTACGGGTGGAATGAGAGACCTACAGCAAGATGTAGTTTTCCATACTTCATACCATTGCTCTTTACCGCACTTTCGATTTCTTTGGCTTTTGCTTATAATAACATGATACTGCACATTTGCTGGTTCATTAATGTATGTATTGCACTGTATTGTACAACAGTAGTTCTCTATCCTTTCGTCGCCGCGTACCGTTTAGCAGTTGATATTATAATTGCGCCCCAGGTGAAGGGGCGTAGAAAATGCACACCTGCAAGTAAACCTGTTGGAGTGCATGCTTGCAACAGGGTGCTGAGTTCTGTCACCTTTGGAAGAAGAGCCACGACGAAAAACATTGTAATTCTTTTCAGTTCTTTAATTCGATACAATGAGAAAATAAGACATATCCATACTATCCAGGCTCTTCTATCACCTTATTTCGCATAACAAGCAGATAAATTATTTCTTGTGCGACTCGGTACCAGTCCGTGGCCCGGGGATTGGAGAAAGTCGTCTTACATCATATTCTATCGCTGCACATATGCACGCAGTATGCAAATATATAGTAAGCTGAGATTGCATCTTAATGATTGAATCTCTAGCGTAATCTGATATTGTACTTCAATAATTGAGACTGTATATTAATCTTAGATTGCAATTTAATCATTGAATCTGAACTGACATCAGATACCTTATCTCAATCATTGAATCTGTACTCTAATCTGAGACTGTATTTAATCATTGAATCTGTACTGTAATCAGGAAGTATGTCCCAATAGTCAGGGACGTAGGAAACATTCAAAAAGCGAGGAGCACATGCATTCAAGGGAACCCTTACTAGCATAAAAGGGCACTGTGCAAGCTGAAAAGGGGCACTTTACATACGAATTGGTGAGAAAGTGGAGGGGCATGTGCCCCCTGTGCCCCCAATTCCTACGTCCATGGTAATAGTGTAATCTATGCTGTATTCTGAGGCTGCAATCTCACGATTGAATCTGTACTGCTGTCGAAAACTGGACCGCAGTAATTAAATGTTCGCATAAATCTAAAAAATGTGTATTGTACTGCAATCTATAGATACTCTTCAAACACATTTAGCACCATTGCCATTTACTTGATTGATTTAAAATCAAACAAACAATAAAGGTAGCAAACAAGCAAGAAACATACAGCATAAGTAATGGCGGCATGTCGAAGTTTAGCTGATTGTCTTTGCAAAGATGTTCTTAGAAACATCTCATCTTTCAGTGCATGCATCCTATTCAAATGCAGAACGAAAACATCATTCAATAGGAAGGAATGCGAGGAAAACACGACATAGGGCAAGCCTTCTCAATTAAAGTATCCTAAGCGCCACTTTTACAATGTTATCAAGCAAGAAGCACCACAGTCCAAAGCTATACCTGCCTCCTTACATGCCACCATCTCAGTAGCTAAGGATAATATTTATATTTTTATGTTTCAAATATTTATATAGGATACAAATATCAGCTAAATTGCTGCTTGTTACAAACTGTCCTGTTCTAACAACAATTAAAAAGCTTCCAAGATATAAAAAAATCTAGAAATAAGTACTAAATATCAAATGAAGAATTAAAATACCGAAATACCGCTATAGGACAGACTTCTTGAAGGTCTTCAAGGATGGTGCTAATTTAACTTCTCAATAATGCAAGCGTGGTGCAACAGATGCAGAAGTTTTGAGCTCGGGAAAACACACCCAGTTAGTAGTATCCATAAGTAAATGATATAATTCGCTCCTATTTTCGCTTTCTTTCTTGAATACACTTGCTGCGCACCACTTCGCATTATCAGATACTCTACGAGAGGCGAGCGCGTCGCTGCCTGCGGAGGCCTGATGTAGGGCATTCATTCCTTAGTGAGAGTCGCAACTTACCACTTCGAACGCATTTTAATAATGAGCGCTACGATGAGTATCATTAATATATGAATGAATTGTATGATTGTAATTGTTGTGACTAAAGCATATAAACTCTTTGTGTGGTGTTACCAAGTTTACGTTCATTTCATTTTGTCATTTTTTTTCATCTAATTTTTGGAGGGTAGCCATTTCAGAAAATGCTGTTTTCCAAAGAGCCCTCAACTTACGTTACAGTTTAATAAATAAATGCAAAAGGAATTTCTTTCACAAGAGTATAAAATCAGGTATAAAATCGAGAACCTGAGAATCACCCCAGCAATCAAGGGACTAATGCTGCCCCCTTCTGAAACTCAAAAAGAGGTAATTGCATTACTATCGGTTGGAATCAAGCACATTTCAATATTTCAACTTGGAAAGCTACCACCCTACCACTAGGAAGATCCTCAGTCTACTATAAATTGTTTTTGAAAGCACAAATGGAACATAACTGCATTGCCTTATTTGGTCGGCTTTTCAAAAGTTTCTCACCTCGATACGAGAAAGAATTTTTGCCATTGGTTGATGTTTTCTTTGGAAACTTCATATCAGTTGTTGCATCTCGAAGAGTATAAGAGTTGCAACTAGTATCACGTTACCGAAGAGAATGCGAGTCAGTCCAGAGGAGACTTGGTTATCGAAGGAAGCTTTATTCTGTTGCTTGTCTCTGCCGAACCTGCGCGAGCATTAAAGTAGAGCAAGTCAAAAGAACTGCCAGGTAAAATACTCACATCTCTCATCCCAAATTGATAATAGACCGGGCAATAGACTAGGCCCTCTCAACAAGTGGCGCGCTTATATCACATAGCGAATTTGGTAATGCGGAATGGCGCGTAGAAAGGGTACTCATAAAAAAGACAAAATAGGAAACGAATTCTATAACTAAATGTTGGATAGTGCTAACTGTAATTTTGTAATAATTTGCACATATCAGTATAATTATAGAAACAGCTTTGTGAACACGCTATGTCATTGATTATCAAGAATGCGACTACTATAGTTGACACTGGTCGTACATCCAATGTCACACTATATTACACTAACTGGGGGTGTTTTCCCGAGCTCAAAACTTTTACATCTATGGCACCACACTTGCATTACCCTTCACTGCTGAGAAGAAGGCACGTCAAGAGACAGGCATTGCTTTTAACTATGGAGCTCCAAAGCCAGATTCAGAAGATCTTTCATTTTCACTCAATTTCATTCCCTTACCTCAGACCCTACACCTTGAAAAAATTGAAATTGAAATGCAATTGTGAAAATCCAATTCAGTTTTTATGCTTACGTTTGTTGAAGTATGGATACTTTCATTTCCCAATATTTATTTGCTCTTTCCAGTTCTTTTTGAAACCTTGATAAAGAAATACCACGAAATAAGGAACGGTACAGTATGCAATAAATAGTTTATATGAATGAATGAATGAATGAATGAATGAATGAATGAATGAATGAATGAATGAATGAGTGAATGAATATGAATGAATTTAAGATAAACATTTGGAGTTTAAGGACGGCAGACTTTCCTTTCAAATATCAAATCCAAGAAAAAGTTTTAAAGTGACTAACGAACTGATGCTATGAGCAAGAATGAATCCCAAAATAGATGTTTAAGCTCTTTCTAAGACTATCAGTGTGCAATACGAAAAGGTGTAAAATTAGCACCGTAAATTTTACCTTAAGATTTCTTGTTTTTGTGACTTCTCTATTTGCTTGTAGCGTGCCACATCTCTCAGCAAATTTTCATTTGCAGCTTGAATTTTCGATACTTTGTTCCAATTCTATGATAAATGGTTGAAAAAACCAGTAGAAGCTACAATCATTGCCAAAAGTAGTTGAAACCGCTACGGACGCTAGCTATGACCGGAATAATATTTGTTTTACATAGCTCCTTTAAATTAAACAGCTCCTGTGTGCAATAAATAGCTCCCTTCCCCCAAAACAATGTTGTTTCCTGAAGGTAAGACACTGCTGTGGTATATTCTTGGAGAAAGTGCAAGTGATTTATCAGAAACCACGTAGTAAATCAACGTTGTACTGTTGGGAGGGGAGTTAGAGAAGCAAAAAATGCTGAAATTTGAAAGTGTTTCAATTATTTTGGCAAGCATTGTAGTACTAATGCTAGCATTAAAAAAGCTACAATTGAAAAAGATTGCAAATGCTGGCACTAATAAAGACTGAAAATGCTCCATCTCTAGCTCTCAGACACTATAGAAGCCAATATCAAATAATTTTGGATCAATTCAAACCACCGTACTCCTACGTGCTTAATTGTAGGAGGGCTATATTGCACTTTTTGAAATTTTTCATCCCTCATAGAACTTTATTATGATACCTCCCCATTTTAGCAAAATGTTGCCATCATAACCATCAGCAAAACTTTTACAGTCATGTTAATCCCATAATTCATGAGTCAACTCTCCATCAAGCACTCTACAAGCCTTGTCAGGTGGAGCACTGCCTGCTATTCTATCTAACTTTCGCTTAACACCATCTGGTGGGATCATCAGCCCCTCTACTTTCTTCAGGTTGTTGTTTCGATTTTCCCGGTAGGTCATTCTATTATCACCCTTCGATTTAATGAAAATCTAGAAAAAATATCCACCCCTCCTGCTAACTCGACACCACAATTAAGCGTATACAAAAATGTGTGCGTAAATTGGAGGAAGTTCAAGTTGCCACAAGCGATCTAATCCAAGCATAGCATGGGTATGCAAGACAGGTATAAATAAGCAAAGAAGGTGCAAATGCATTCTGGAGTAGAGAAATGTTGGTGCAAAACTAACTTTTGATTCAAGTTTTCTAGTTTATACCTCTGTCCTAACAAAACGTATTTTCTTTTCTTTAGAGCAAATAAACCTACCTTTGTTAGTGTTTCGTCCGTCATTGTAAATCCATCTTGCGTCTTGACTGCTCGCTTTTGTGCATTTCTCAATGTCTATACAAATGAAAGAACGACAAGAAGTACTATAAAGATCAATAATGAGGCTCCAAGCAGCTTCCACTAAACCTGCTTATGCCTTTGACGGAGAAAATCCAACAATTCAGGCAATATTCATGCTTAGAAATGAATGACATCATGGCACTTGAATAATAACAGTATGATCCTAAACTTCGAAACTAAAGTAAAATATCCTGCACAACTTTCTTAAAATTCTATCAACTTGCATAAGCCTATTACTAAGTTTATTTTTAGACCTATTTTGAGTATGCTAACAAAAAAGAAAAAGTGCTAGGTTAAACAAAATAGTCAATAAAAAACTTCATTAATCACTACTCAAAATAAAAATTAAGCTAAATTAATTACAATTAAGATATATAGGTTAAGTAAAAAACACATAGCTTCTACAGTCAGATGTGCCATCCAAAGCAGGAAAGGACACAAAGTCACCTAATCTCTAATTTAGATGGTACTTGCAGTTCTCATTAGTGCTAAACAAGGCAAAAACAAGTCCTAATTTCTGAAATCACTTTGGTAAGAACGTGTCAAGGTTGGATTACTTATTTATCACCAAACTGCCTCGATAAAACTAAGAATGCTTACGATAAAGGATTGCTGCTGTTTATATTCTTAGCCTTCAATTACAACATACTGGATTCTACCAGAAGCATGTAACCCAGACAAAATGTTACCTTTCAGAAATATACAGGCATTCTAAGTTCAAAAAAACAATCAAAGTAATATAATTCTAACTTCTTAAGTCAATAAATGGGGATAACCTCTGCTTTCATTTCCTCAATTTGCTTGCTTAGTTGAAGATTGAAGTAGTTTCTCTGCTGTTCCAACTATTGAAGCAAGTAAAGTATTATCAACATGAAAGAAATGATAAGCAAATCATTAAAGCCACAACTTTTTCTACCAGCCAATACAGCCATTAGAGCTCTAGCTTTCCCATAAGTGGGATTTACATCCGTCAACAGTATTACAATTGAGTGGTTCCTGAATATCTTTCTGAAACTTATGAAGACGGGTAACGTCTAAAAATAATGAGATACTCGCAGAAACTTACTCTGTTGTCTGCGTTCTTTAAATATCTAAGATTTCGCAATTATTTTCATACCTTATACACTGCATTACTAATCAGAATATTGACCAATAACTAAATTAGTAAATTTATCACAAAAGAAATACTGAATCAGCAACCAAATAGATTGGCAAAACTTAAGAAAAGTCTGAAAATTTATGAGAAAGATGGACAATAATAGAATTCTTTGATGACTGATTGCAGAAACGAAGTTGAAATAAAATAATAAGAAAGTTTGCCTTCAGAAGCAGATAACAAAGATCCAAATATATGAACCAAAGAAGAAAAAGCTTTTAAATCTAGCAATTTTAAAAAATTAAGCAAAACACTATCAACTGATAATTTCTAGTAAATAAGCATTAATTTAGCATAAAGAGAAAGGAGGTATTTATTTTACAAACCTGAACTTTGCGAGTTTTATTTCCAGTTTCTATCTGAAGCTTTAATTCCAAGATTTCTTTTTTGGCCTAAAAAGTTTCGGTGATAAAACAGTATCAAGCAATGGTGAGAACCTGAAACTTCTTTCTTTTGCCAGCATAAAATGATACAATATTAAGAACCAGAAAATCTTGAACTCTTTACTATTATGGAGTCATAAATGTGCAAAATTTCTTATGAAAAAACTACCACTTTACTAAATTATATCATGATTATTCACGAAAAGTGGCACTACGGAGACACACGGACCCTTAGTTTTTAAAACGATTGAGACCTATCTTAGTTTTTACACCAAATAATTCAAAAGGTTTGTCTTTCCAAAATCTCAGAGGGGTCCCTCAGGGCTTCAAAAGCTTGGAGGCCCTTACGAGTTATCCTAACCCTCACCCATGCATGCTACGCCACTGTCCATGACTACAATTAACAGCATTAAATATAATTACAACTAATATATTGCCTGATATTGAGCGCTACTTTCCGATAAATGTCACTGCAAAAGAGCAGAATATGTACAACTCCTCACGCTGATGATGCAAGACATTGAATGCTTTTGTTATGGATATGCAATAGTGCACAGTTAAATTTCATCTTCCTTGCGCATCGTCTATCTTCGGTGTTTCTGTTGCATCCTTATGTTGCAAGCTTATCTTCAAAAGTCCAAGGGGGTTAATGGTTACACCTTCCTTTGAATTCGCATGCAGTGAGAATCAAAGGAAAAATTGTCTACTCTAAGAAGATAAATTGCACAAATTTCAGGAAAAGTTGAAAGCTTTGACACATTAACAAATAGAAATAAAAGTAATTACCTCAACTGCTTTCGTTTCTTCAGTCAATAGTTGAGCTTTCAGCACTTCACATTCTTCTTCTGTTAAGATAAAACAAAGATCACAGATAGCCACAACAATGATCGCACACTGTAGAGTCAAATGAAATAAAGAGGAGTACCAAATTGCCGTTAGTGGAACCAGCCTTTGTAAAATGGGAGTGGAAAAGAATTGGGGTATACGTGGTGTGCTCTCCTGAACACTTTTTGAGAATCACACTGTTTGGATCCTAGGTGTTGTATCTATAACCTCACTTTAATTTCCTTAAATCTTAATCATATATTCCTACTGTTACTGATCTGCCATCTGTCATTATTGTTGTTGTTGCTAATCATTTGTACATGTTCCTCGATTATGATTTAGATTAGAGATTCAAATAAGCTAGAATGACGTCTCTCCAAAGCCTGTCCTAGAAAAGAGACATAACATTAAGGAATATCCAATTTTCACATAAATATACTCTTTGTGAAGGTAGAAAACGACAAATGAAACTATTGAAATGAGTGCGAGAACTTTCAATACACCATCATCAATACTGCATCAATACTATCCAGAAAGAGAAACGGAAGTAAGAGATCAGAGCTCTTCCGCGAGTCCGCTTTTCTACTTGATCACAAAAAACCATTATAACTTCATTTCATATACTTTAACTCATTACCACATTTATATAATATAATTCATTAACATCAACTTTAATTCGTCATGCCTTCCCTATACTATGAGGAAAAAGTAGCAATGTTAGTTGAGTATTTCAGAAAACAAGAGGAAAAGCATTTCTAATTAAATTCAATCAGATATATGTAAAATAAACTATGAAAAAAGTTAATCAGATATCATGCGTACCTATCTGCGCTTTCTCCTCAGTTTTTTGTTCTAGCAGTTCAGAAAATTCATCAATTCGATCTTCCAGGTTTGATATTGTGTCAGTCAAATGACGAACTTCTTCAGCATGTCTTTCCATTTCAGGAAGGATAGGAGATAACTCTTCAACCTCCTCTTCTTCTTCAATCTCGTCGTTGTTCTCCATTTGCAACTGCAGAAGATCTAGCATCTCTTGCTGAGCTCTTTCATTGTGTTTTTGCTCTTCTCGAATACGAGTCATTTTTTCGATTTCTTTTTGATGCTTAGCATCCTGGATTTCTCGCTTCATAGAGTAATATTTCTAACGTGAATTCAGAAAACGATTGTCAATAAACACAGCTTAACCGTTACTCTCAGAGAGCACAGTTTCAAGAAACAAACTAGGAGAGTAAAGACATAATATTCAATAAATACTGGACTGAGTCTTAAGACATTTGTGAAGTACTAAGCGAATATTATAATTTTATCATATTATAATGAATATAGCGAATATTATAATGAAAAGACCTGGGTTTTTTAAGCATGACGGTAAACTCTGCATATATCAAAAATTCAAACTACATGAATGAATGGGGGATGATCAAAGTCTTTCAAATCCAAAGAAAGAAGGGTAACCCCAAATTGTTAAAAAGGATATAAGAAATTAATAATTCTCAATTTTGGCTACCCTTTCTTGGATGATGTGCATAGTCACTAAAAATTAAGATTCATGAACGTCAATATATACTTACATGATATTGCTTGGATATTTTTGAAATTGTATCAGCAAACTGCGTCCGAAAACTGTGCCTAATAAATTTGATTCTCTGTGAAGACAATTTTTGCGGAGTCAAAAAGTGTATTTTGTTCACATCTTAAATGAAATTTCGAAAAGTTTTTCCTATCAGCAGGTGTCAATTAAGTTAAAACTAGTTATTTCAACTACAAATAAGTATCTTAATTTCAACTCTAAACTGAATTACAACTACAACTTTCTCGTCTCTTTAACAGGTCAAGTTAGTGAGTAGCATTGGTAGCACATTCGAAAAAAAATTCTCAAACATACAGAGAACCAGAAAGGCGCAATAATTCAGTCCCCTACTAAAGCATTCTGCAAAAATTGTTTTTGTGCTAAATTATTAATGATAATCATATGTGTAACCTACAACTTGCTCACATTTGCCGGAGCAATCTTGGAAAGCACAAATTTAATGGTTTTCATTAATTTTCATTTACATATCTACTTCCATATACTGTAAGAATAATCTTCTCTNTGAATTCCTAACACGATCACAAAAGTATACAACGAGTCTCATTCATTTAATCAACTTCCAAATCCATTCAAAGCTACAAAATTGATAATTAATTCAAAATTAAAATCAAAAGCTGGAAGGGAATGATTGGCAACTGTTGTAATCGCGTTTGATTGACTTTGTGATGTTATTTTGACTATTTTTGATATTGTAAGTAGAGTAAAGTTGGCGCTTATTCGATACAGCTATTTTTCAAGCGAAGTGCACATGAACAGCATTATTTTTACTATGATACTGACAACAAATTGGAATTTTTCAGAGTTGACCAGACTGACCCAATTTCAAGCATGATTCGAGCAGGCAGGTCAAATTCGATCTTGCCCCTCCTGAGCTGCTCTAGGTATACATTCTACTCTAGTCATGCATTTTTTAACTTATGGAGAGTATTGATCGACTAATTCCATCGGAAATCAGGCAAGAATATGTTGTGCTCTTCTTAAAACAGCAAAACCACAGTGTTACTACAAGCGACCCCACATGTTGCAGAAACATGCTATCTCTAAGCTTCTAAATCAAATTCCTGACTATTAAAAGAATATCTAAACTACAAGGGTTACTAGAAAACGTCCTGAAGTCAACTCAACTAAAGACAGTTCACCTCTTCATGCAATTTTTGAATCTCAGCTATACGTGAATTCGCTCTGTTGTACCTGAAAAAATGTAGAAATTCAAAGAAAATCCATTAAATGATGTATGAGTTATTTATCTATATACCACGGTGCTGCAATAGCCTCTGTTAATCGCTGAACACTGTCCCTGAAAAGAGGATTAAAATTTTTAGGGCCGAAAGCAGGGATGGCGGTGCCAGGGTGCTTGAAAGGGCTGAAGACCCTCCAAGAAAATCTGCTGAGCCCCCTCGGCACTGGAACTATTGAAGATTTCTATACACTGTCGGCATCTTTACGACTTGCTTGTCGTTTTGAAAACCAATTCAAAGAGCGTGGTACACTAAAATGTCCTAGCTAGCTTTGCTCACTGTCGGCACTTTGGGAATGTTAGTCCTCCCAACATTTCTTCTCTGGCGCCATCTATGGCTGAAAGTACATTAAAAAACTGTTTATGTCAATAATAGATTTCCACTGTCTTGCCAATGAGTTAATCACTTTTGTATATGTATCCACTCTGCCTAGGGTGTCAATGGCACAATGATTAGCGCAAAGGTCAAACATCAGCTCTCATAAACCGTATGCAACGGTTGTGCCAAAGCAACAAATGATAATTAGATACCGCAAAATGCTCCATGCTATGTCAAAGCTTAAATTCTTGGATGTAGGCACAGATTTTTGGAATTCATATTTAGAAGGGCTGAGTCTTCTGCACGAAAGTTCCAGCTAATCTAGAAAACGCTTTAGACAGAGTTACTATTTGATCTTTTCAACAATAATAGTTAAATCGATTGAAAATATACAGCTCTAGATATTTGGACTGCAAATTAGAAAGAGCGCTGTTTATTAATGATCTAAGAAACTGTGTTAAGATTTATGGACTTCATTAGGAAGGATGGAGGAAGAGATGGAGGCTACTGAGCTGAAGAAGGTGAGATGGGCATTGGGGGTGACGTTGAAAGACAAGGTGAAGAATAAGTACATCTGGGGGACGGCGAAGATCAGAAGAATTGGAGAGAAGCTTAGGGGAGAGAGACTGAGATGGTTTGGACATGTGAAGAGAAGGGAAGAAAGCTACTTAGGCAGAAGAATGATGAGAGTTGAAATACCAGGAAAGAGAAGAAGAGGAAGACCACATAGGCGGTGGATTGACAATTTAAAGGAGGATATGAAGAAGGCGGGTGTCAGTGAGGAGGAGGCAAAGGACCGAGTGAGGTGGAGAACGGCGACGCGCTGCTGCGACCCCGAGTAGGGATAGCAAAGAAGAAGAAGAAGAAGAAGAAGAAGAATTACTTGCATGTCATGAAATCACTTTTCAAAAGGTCTAGGTAGCTCAGATCAACAACAATAGTGTATCAATCAGGNGGGCGAATTCAGAGCTGAACTTGGGGGGGGGGCATCTGATTCCTTCTATCATTTTTTCATGTAAGAAGTTTCTTAACACAATTGTTTGCTATAGGAAATGTTACTGATCCGCCCCATCCATATTGCTGCTGAAAGCAATGCGGGCAACTACCAGCTGTGTAGCTGTACAGAGCCTTCTCAAAGCACAAGTTTAAATTCAGCCAGCAAAATATAACATTTTCTACATTTTGGAAATTGCTTGCAAATGATAGAATCTAGGTACGACAGAGATATCTTAGTAGAATAAGCAATGAAAAATTTTCAGCTTAGATTGAAAACAGAATTCCATGCAAAAAAACCAGGAAAGAAACTTCCCACCAGACTTTAATGATCCTCGCTAGCTTGTCTCTGATTCTCTGGTGGCAATTGTCCTTCTATTGAAAGTTGCTTGAAAAGCAAGAATTTTTTAAAAAACGATTTGAATTCCCACCATAAATTGTTCATTGTTTTTGTTGTCAAACGCGTGTTTTACATTATCTGTTACTTCTTTTGTTGGATACTGTAAATAGACACCTGATTGTGCTTACCTTCAACACAAAAAAAACTAACACTAGGGGTTTGAAACTTACAACACTCCCCCCCCCCCAATTTTT
>OLMO02000257.1:16158150-16170913 GCA_900291935.2 Cassiopea xamachana | reverse complement strand
ACAGAGGCGAAAGAAGAGGAAGTGATGTGAATGGAGTTGAGTGGATGGGGAATAGATTAAGTAGAATTGAAGCAAAGAAATACAAATTCGAATGAGGGAAATTTTAATAAATGAGAAATAGAAATAATGACAGCTGGTGTAAGGGTGGCAGTCGGATTTAATTCAACGTTGAGTATGCAAGGGTGTGAACCTTAAGAAATTCATCTAAGAAAATGCCATCAGCGATCACTAAAATTCACTAAAATTATATTTTCAGTTAGATTCTCTCAACAAAACTATATCAAATTAACAAACTAGGTGGCTGCAACTAAAGTGCAACGCTATAAGCTAGTATACTCTAAACGAAAAGTTTCAAATTTCTTAGAAGGCGCTAGACAAATCATAAATATGCCCAATAAAATGTTGACACAGAAAAGGTCCTATCACCAAGCTCGATAGGCACAACACAAAAACAGGCATCCAGGTCGATCACTATCAAACACTAACAACTTCTTCCTAAAAAGATAAATTCAGATACAGTGCATCCTCGAGTATCAAACTAGCTTGGTATGAAATTCTGAAAGAGCTGTTCGGATAAGCTGAATATTCGGACAATCTAGGATGCCCATATTTGTAGGAAAATCAAAAGCAAGAAGTAAACAAACCTATTCTTCAAAGTCAATTCACACTGCACACGTCATGACGCGTCGAGCTACATCGCGATGCGGCGCATCGCGCCATATACTTGCCTTTCAGTTCACACTGGTAAAGCGTTGCCTGGCATTTTTAGTTACAATTGCGTCACAAAAACAAGACATGCTTCTCGCTCTCGCTTTATAAACTCAGGTAATAGCCTTAATTGTATTGCAAAAGCAAAGAAAAAGCGACGATTTTAGGTTCTAGAAGTTTGGAAACAATGAAAACAGCGAAGTCATCATTAAATCTAAGAAATGAATTACAAGATTACACGATGCGTTTCAATTATCTCCGAATACTGCCTTCCACGTTTGATGAATTGGTAAGTTTGGTTAGGCCATTTATTGTTAGAAAAGGGAGCATATCATTTTTTGTCTTTCCTACTAGTGTCATACGGGCAATGCAGTTTTCTCACTGATTGGATAAGTTCTTTGTTGACAAATTTAGCTGTCATTATATCTGTCCTACTTCGGAAACCTTGTCTATTGTCCTGAAGCAGAGCGTCGCGTCATAGATGGATTTTTTCATCTCTGACGCATCATGATGCATTCATGAAAAAACGCGATGCGTACGCATAGCAAAAATTCCTACGAACCATATTTGGTCAGCGTCATAATGCGACGCGTCGCGTCCAGTGTGAATTGACCTTAAGGCCTTAGAAAGTGTTACTGTGCCCTTTTTCGGGGACTAGACCCCTGCCTTCGAGAATTCCTAGTTGTGCGCCTTCAAAGTACTACCAAAAAACAGACTGAAAACCAGAAGCATAGCAATGAGCTCACCCTTCAACCTTGGATATGAATCAACTAAGTGTCCAATAGTTGATCCAAAGAGAACCATTGTAAATGAAACAGCCAGCCCATAAATAGCAGTAAGACGCAGTGAATTTGGTGTCAACTCCACTAGATACAATCCAACGACAAAACTCCACATTCGATCTCCCTACAATGCAATGCGGATAACTATATATAGAACTATGTTCTATGGGTTCTATGGAGTGAACAGTTGTAAATAATTCGCTATGGTGCATTTATGAAACTAAGACCAGCATAGCTGATAAGGAAGGACGTCAATCAACATCGGCAATATGTGTCATACAACGCTTTACACAAAAAGATAGAATCTTAAATTTTCGAGGTCATTCATTTAAAATNTTCTGGGCACCGAAGCAGGTTAGAGTTGAAAGGTTCAAAGGACAATTGCGGGTATGAACCTTTCTAGAAAATTTTTGAGTAATGCAATATGAAATTTGTACTTATTTCTCAATGAAGTATGAAAACTTTGCGACAAAGATAAATACAGAGTTATAAATAACTGGCCTCTTAATATGTCTCTAGAAAAATACCTACATTCTAAAAAGAGCCCCTGTCAAACAAATGAAGCCCTGCTAAAGTGCCTTCTACTAGTTCTTAGAAAGCATACGGAAGAAAAATGGCATTGCTTGACAATCCACGCATTTCTGGTATAGTGAGAAGGGCATATGAAGTCTTAGAGCTGAAAGCATGTATGTTATTAGGGATTTGGATCAATGAAATTGCTAGAAAGAGTAAAAGGTCAGCAGCAGATGGGTCATCATCATCATCATCGTCACCATCACCATCATCAAAATCATCATCATCATCATCATCATCATCATCATCATCATCATCATCATCATCGTCATCATCATCATAATCATCATCATTATCATCACCATCATCATCGTCATCATCATCACAATCATCGTCATCATCATCAAAATCATCATCATCATCATCACCATCATCGTCATTATCATCATCATAATCATCATCATCATCATCATCATCGTCATCATCATCATAATCATCATCATCATAATCATCATCATCATAATCATCATCATCAAAGTAAATTAAATATTAATGCAAGTTCCACTGCGATTACATTGCATTTAAGGAACCTTTAGCAAGGTGAAGAAATCTGGCAACGAACATGTCGTTTGTACCTGGTAATCTCGATGAACAAATGCAGACATTTGAAGACTTCAAAGAAAGTAATTACGTATTCAATCGATCAAGAAAACAGTATACATACCCATGCAGAAAATGCATGGCTTATAAGAAGCAGAAGCTGGGGTCTAGCTGACATCCTCTGAAACACTAAAAAGACAATGAACTGCATATTGATTGCAAACAGATACCATAGAATAATAAGTGAAACACCAATATGCACAATGATCTGTTGTTTCAAATGCGAGTATTGTATCGAATATAAGTAGTAAAATAAATACAGTTGAGCCTCGATAAGTCGAACTGCCAAGGGAAACAAGAATTTATTTCACTCATCGAGGTTTCGACTCATCGAGGTTTACATCTACAGAGGTAGAATTTTGCTTCAAAATGCTTCCATAGCACAATGGGCCAAGGGGTGGAAATTAAGAAGAATTTAGACCACTTAGGTCTATGTGGGCTGTAATAGCACTTTTTCATCTATTTGGGGTTGCCCCAAGCCCATTCAATTCATTGGATTGTTTCGTAAATCCCTGTGGTGATGACAAAATTCTCATGAAAATTCCAAGTCACTTAACTTTGATGAGTGGGCTCATTGATCCAGAAAAAAAATTAGGTGCGCATTGTACTAGACTGTATAAATCAAATCAGCCACAGTAATGACCATATACGGAAATTAGATTCCAGACCCTCAGTTTTTCGAAAATTATATTTCTTTTGTATTAGTCAAACACTCGTTAAACGAGCTGTCACCCATCTTTTTTGGACCATTTAACCAAAGATTTATTTAAATCTCCGCCAAAACACTGTATTGGCCCACCGTACAGAGCTGCCAAATGCCCCCAAATGGCCTTCATTGGCCATTTGACAAAGGGTAGCAAAGAAAAACTATCAACAACTATATTTTATTTCCTGAATGCAGATGCCTCAAGAAGCAAACGCTCATTTAAAGTGAGATGACAAGCAGTAAACTTGAACGACGGAGATAGAGTGGAAGTCCCACGCCAATTGAAAAGTCGTCACGAAATCCGTACGGCTTTGAAACTTATGAATGTCGTACTGATTTTGTGATGATTTTGATACATCAACGGGAAACTTAGGATTTACCTGTTAAGATAAATTGATAAAACGTTGATCAACACTGTTGACAGCACATTTTGATCGTACTTTCTTTGAATTTAACGATTTTGTTCGACTTAAGTGGAGTTATTTGTTGAAATGAGTTAGAAACTTGCTCGACTTATCAAGTTATGCGATTTATCCGGTGTTCGACTTATCGAGGGTATTTTCTTTACATAAAGCATACCAAAACCAAGGGAAATGAGAAAATGCTCGAGATCAGAGGAGTTCGACTTAACCGGTAGTCGACTTATCGAGGCTCACCTGTGTAACAAATATGAAACAGCTTATGCATATCATTTTCAAAAAATTAATATTCACAGTGGTTGGATATTTATTCAACCATTGTAATATTAAGTTATGGACAATTTTCCTTCAATTTTTCTACTTTGCTCAAGACTTGCAAACTTATTTCAATATTTGCTCACAATACAAACAAAATATTGCTACAGTCAGTATGCAAATTTGGTGCTTAATGGAAAATCAAGAAATGACTTGGAGCTACTTTGCATGATTTTGAAGAGCATCGTCTACAAAATTCTGTTTTGAAACCCTTTTGTTGAAGATTTAGCTATACAATCCCGTATACAACATACTTATAAAAGCTGCAAGCTACAACCTTTGACTAAAATTTCTAAAGCTAAGGCAAGTTTAATGGGTGGAGCATGTTAAAAAATATTACGAGCCGATTCTGTAGTAAATTTAATCGGATTTCTACTTCAGTGTGTTTCGAAAGAAACTTTTCAAAAGACGAAATATGAATCCGATATAAAACCCTAAAGGAGAGCTAATATGATCAAATCGTATAACTTTCAGATAGCTCTACTATACAGTAACAACGTCAACCAGTATTCTTCTCTAGATTGGAATCAAGATAATTTGACAATTTAGGGAACTAATAAAAGGTTTTCTGTGTACAGTAATCAGCAATACGTACTAGCCGTATTAACTTTATAGAGAAACGGTGATATATACTTCAGTCACATCAAAACATCATTCAAACATTTTACCAACACTAACGATTATTACTGAACCGGAAGAAAACCTCTAGATTTCTGTCTACTTTCCATAGAGATCAACTTAGCAATTTTAACATTTGATTCCATCCAGGACACCAAAGCTGGTGTGCTTGGTTACTTTTACACCTGAGAATATCAACTGGAACTTAACCACGGACGTTTCTATTAAAATACAACGGCATGTGTCCAACGATAAAAACCCTCATTTGATAGAAACCAAGATGTACTTTTTCCACGTAGAATATCATGCCAGATATGTAATTACTGACTTGCTTCTACGCAATGATAACACAAATAAGACCCCCTCCCCTCCAACGTTTTAGATGCGGAGCCATGCAGGCCATATTTTTGGATGACACAGAAAAGGCCAGTAGCTACTATCAAAAAGAGAAGCGGGAGGAAGATTTAGGTCTTGGGGCTTGCCCCCGGACAAATCCTTAGGGCCACGCCCTCTAGAACGTTGGAAAACGCCCCTTTGGAGCATGAGAGAACGTTGCTGTCATCATTGATCTTTGTGCTCCGAAGGAAAACTGACCATCTAACCTGGAAACGAAATCCGAGCATGCTAACCTGACCTATCATCAAAAACACTGGGAGCAGTAGAGCTGAAAGAACAATTTCCAGGTGGTTATTCAAAGTATTGTTACGTTCTATCAAATGAAAAGCAGCATGAAAATATTCTATACAACAGAAAAACTAAGTCAAGTTTTATAAAATATCCCATGTATATACATTAGCTTAACTTTTTCATAAAAATTACTATCCTAAAAAATTTCTTGCATGCTTATTAGCACTCTCCCAGGAATGGTGTTCAAATGTTCCCTACATTTGATGCCATATCTAACCCTATTACTTTAATTACATACTTCAAACAATGTCATGTAGTCATAGTTTGTTTCTGGTATATTTCAATCTATATAGCTTTCTAGTATCACTCCTTCTATGAGAAACTGGGTATACTACCCAGATATTGCAATTAATGCCTACTTTCAAAATGATGCCATGCAAAATGTGCTGTAGTGAATCTAAGTAATTTTTGGCAATGCTAAAAAGCTAATAATTACTTGCAATATTTGAACAATTTTTCTCTTATCTATTCTATCCTAATAAAATCGAAACATAATAGATTATAACTGGCCTTCACTAAGCAGTTGCATTCCTTTGTATTTTTAAAGAACAAATAGTTTTGCTTAGTTCGTCTTTATGATTTCTAAAAGAATTGTTTGGAAAGTGCTCCACTGTGCTAGAAGTATCTCTCTCATTGTTTACAATACAGTACAGCTCAGAAAATGATTGTTAATAGTAGGTCAACAAGCTATGCAGAGGTACTATCCCAATAAATCACAAAGATACTGTTAAAATTGGAACACATAATGAGGGATAGTGGAGTGCTGGTCAGGGGGCAAAGGAAGCATGTGCTTCGCCTTACTGTGACTCATGAAAGTACTTCGGTAGATACAGAGTCTAAATGTACCTTTTCATTGCCATCTATTTTGTGATAATGGTCAAGCACTAAAAGTGTAGATAGGGGCCAAGTTATAGTTATCTATTGACCATGTGTGATGTCGCCAAGGGCATACTGTCCTAAATGCTTGAGTTAAAACCAAGTCCTCTCAGACAAGGATAGTACCAGGAAAAGGCTAACTGGCTACACTACCCATATTGAAGCATACTTTATCCCATTAGAGGGCAAAGTACCTTTTCTCAGGGTTATAGTAAAAATTATAGTGCCTGCCAACCTGAGCTCATTAATCTACACAAGCATTGAGCACCACTAGTAGGCAAAAAATGTCACACTTCAAATTTTTGCAGGCATTTTTCATCAAAGTCTGCATCTGACCTTCTATTAAATTCTATTTTTCTATAGGCACACTTTCTTTGAATCTGTGCTCACCAAGTACCCATAAAGTCCTGCTCCTAGAGGCACCCTCAAGTCCCATAACTGGGAGAAAGAGAGATGCAAACTCACAACAAAACAAATTAAGATCGATCCAGTCAGACTTAGTTCTAAACATGAATAAGATGAATACCATTATTTAGGTTAAGATTGTTCTCATTTCCTAAGAATTTGATGAAAGGAATGACCAAGCTCCCACATACATGCTACTACCAACAGCTCAAAAACTAAGGTCATGTAAGCAAATTCTGTTAATGTACTACTAACACATGAGAAATGCAAATATCCCCAACCAGGAAAATAAAATCCATAAGCATATTTGGGGCCACTCATACATTAAGCAGGGCTATCAATAGGATGCAAGCAGTTACTCTTACTCATGCACACTCACCCAAGAGTCCATCTGAAAGTGATTGATCACTTGCCCAGTGTCATATATTTCCATTGGTGAGAGTGAAAGTCTGCTTGCCTGCATTTTTGATCACTCACACATAATTTCTTAACCAGAAAGTCCAGACTATGTCATCATTAACAGGTTGTTTTAGACCTCTCCCCTTCCTCCTCTATTGAATTACAGTCAATGCCTATACTTTCTCCAGAATCATGTCAGCACATATGTGCTTCACACCTTTCTAAACAGTTATTTTCTAGTGTCCTTATAAACACCTGTGAAAAACATAACACTCTTCATCAAGATTGTAGGTGTGCAACCAAAAATTGACAAGTAGGCAAGTCTGCAATACCACAAAGAGTTCAATTCAAGTTTGCAATATGAACTGGGCAAATATGAATATACACTTGTCTGGCCATAATTCTGCCCTTCCACTTAGGACACACTTATTCTATCAAGTGTACAATGATAATTTACTAGAAATATCTTGTGTTTGCATCTCTCATACTTTCTAGCTTGGCGTAAAAGCAAAATAACAATGCCATTTGCTACAGAAAAAGAAACAGATGACAGGGCAATATTGAATTAGCACAGGCCATGTTTAATATTCAGTACCTATAAAAAATAAACTTAATACACATGCCTATTTGACGACAGCAAAATACCACTTTGTCCTTCCTCTTTCCTCAAAATGACACAGAAACAATTACAAGGATCTTTCTCCCTGTATATGAGAACAGTCCTTTTTTAAAAGTTAAGTAGACAATAAAAAGTGATCCAGCAACTTAATGCAATTGATAACATTATCAACCACTGTGGATAATGCCTTTTCTTATGCAAATTGTACATTCTGGTGGAAGAAAGTGTCATTGTTTTATGTTTTGAACTACAATAAAGAGTTAGGAACTTTCTATGACTTCAGGGATAGCTACCAAGGAGTCTGGAGCCCCCAAAAATGTAACTGAGCAATAAATGTAACCCAAAAAATGCTTACGTGAGCACCTAAATTCTAGAGACTTCTATGCACTGTCAGCACTTTCATAACCTCAAGCCAATGTGAAGGGCATCGTCCACAAATACCTGCTCGATGCGCCCGCTATCGCCGTTTGGCACCTGGCGCCAATACGTATGACTTACGCAGATTTTGCTTTCAGACTTGGCTATATACGTCTGTTGAAAGTACAATGCCCTACACAGACTTTACGCATGTGATTGGAAATTTCATGACTCTTTGACATGTATTGTTACTACATTGACCATTTCATTGTAAACAACTGACTAACCTGAAACCTTGGGATTGATCACATCGTTTTCTATGGTTTCTTCAGGGCTTTCTTGAGGCATCTTCCAGCTGTTACTTCAATACTCTTTTCTTTTGCTTGCTGCTAATTCGAAATTGTACTGTAACTTGAAGGATTTATAACTATTGTTCACTTTGCATAAGAACGATGAAGTCGGCACCAAAGCGAGGCTGCAGACTTCCACCAGTTCCCAGGCAGGTACCGTATATCAGAGGTGTGTAAGTCCGATCCGAAACCAATCCGAATCCTATCTGATCCGATCGGATTCGTTCGGTTTTCGGAACAAACATTAAATATCGGATCGCATTGGAAAAGTTGTTTTGAAGTCGGATCGGTTCGGATTCGATGTCGAGTAGCAAATTCAAAATGGGGTAATTTAACGTACTTTTCCGCCTATAAGACCATTGCGCATAAGTACCCCCGCAGATAAGCCCACTTTTCCTTAACGGATGCTTTTCCCCGCGTATAAGCCCCACCCCCGCAGATAGGCCCTATAGGATTGCTTCCTTGATCGAAGGAAAGAGTAAATTCATGAATAGTATTGTACCTTTCTTATCAAATCTCTAACATTCTTTTTGTGCAGTTTTGTACCATAGAGTTTAAACGTACAATGTAACTCAATGTCTCACCTAGACTTTAAGACTAAAAGAAGTGACAATGAGAGTGAAACTAAAAGCGTAGCTAGTGATGAACTGATCTTCTTCTTATAGTGTCATGGCAATTAATACCGTAGACGGATCATGGCGGTTCTCTTTCTCTCCATCTTTTCCTATCTCTTGCAAAATTGGCTAACTGTTTTCCATTTTTAACTCTAAATCTCTCCGTTATCCAATCTAACATCTTCAATCTCTGTCTTCCTCTTGCCCTTTTTCCCTGTCATTTCAGCTTCCAAGATATTTTTCTCTATCCCTCCTTCTCTTCTCAACTCATGCCCAACAAATCTCCACTATCTCCTTCTGATAGTGGTTAAAAGTTGTCTTTCTGACCCTACTTTTTCCAACACTTCTTCATTAGTCAGTTTTTCTGTCCATGATATCCTCATCATCTTTCTCCAGAACCACATTTCTGTCGCCTTAAGCTTTTGCTCCATATTCTTATTTATTGACCACGACTCGCATCCATACAATAGCACCGACCAGATATAGCACTTCAACAAACGCTTTCTAACTCCCAATCCTAAGCTACTTGCGCATAATACATTTTTCATATCCATAAATGCTTACTTAGCTTGTCCAATTCTACATCTAATATCCATATCTGATCTCCCATTTGCTGTTATCCAACTGCCTAAGTACTTGAAATGATCTATTTGCTCTAATGAAATGATCCTTTGCCTTCTTGCTAGCAGCCAAAACATAAGTTTTGTCACAGTTTATCCTTAAACCAAGTCTCTCACTTTCCTTTGCAACAACTTTCAACAACCTTTGTAGCTTCTCTTCACTATCTGCAAACAATACTGTGCCATCTGCGTATCGAAGATTATTATAGTTTGTTCCTTCCAGATCAACACCATCACACATTCTTATTGTCTTAAGAGTTTCTTCACTGTACAGATTAAACAAATCTGGCGATAGGGTACATCCTTGTCGAACACCCTTTTGTATACATACCCATTCACTAAGCTCTCCCTTTATTCTTATTGCAGCTTTCTGGCCATAATACATATTTCTTATCAGTCTAAGATCTTTTCCATCTATATCCAACTCTCGTATCAATTTCAGAAGCTTGTCATGTTTCACACAATCGAATGCCTTAACATAATCTATGAAACAAATATACAAATCCTTTTGTTTTTCAATACATTTTTCCATGATTGTTCTCAAGCAAAGAGTGACATTTCTCGTTCCCTTTCCAGGCTTGTATCCAAACTGTTCATCCGATTACTTTTCTCTAAAGATACTTTTATTCCTATTTAACACGTAAGATTATCTTTGTTACATGGCTCATAAGGCTAATTGTCCTGTGTTCTTTACAATCTATTGTTCCTGGCAATCTATTGTTCCTGGCTTCTTATCATAAGTAGTTATTATTTACATTGTTGTCAAAGATAATATTACCCTCACTTTTTAAGCTAGCAAACTGAGAATTTTGGATCATTTTCTCACTGAACATTTTCCCAAACCTCGTATAGGCCCCCCCCGCGGATACGCCACCCCGCAGGTAAGCCGACCAAAAAAGCCCTACGAACACAGATTAGCCCTGGGCTTATAGGAGGAGAAATACGGTAGTTATTCACGTCAAGACTAAACATTAGTAAAAGGCAACTTATTACTCTTACTTCTATTGCATGGTGGGATTCAGATTAGTAAAGTTAGAAAAGTCTTCAAACGTAAGTAAGTCACTTAATACCTTGGATTAAAGAGCCCTTGTTGATCTACAAAATACCAGGACTTTTAGATATGGCAATAACTTTCTATCATTAAGAGGAGCATGCTCTAGCACCGTTTTCCCGATGCTATAAAAGACTTCAATCACACAAAAAGTTATGAAAATAATGAATGCTGGACGGACTTTATCCTACGCATTCTTTCCAGATTCCAATGCACAAGGAGATGTAACTGCATCTCTCCTATTCAGGCACAGGATTGAGCATGTTAAAAGGAGAATACTGCACCTAGGAATATGTAAGTGAGCTACTAAGGCTAAATATAGTTGGTGCACATTAGTAATGAAGCAATTTTTGCTCACTTTAAATAAACCATTATTTTTTTCGGATCAGATCGGATTGGATTCGGATCAGAAAAGCTCAGATCGGACAGGATTTCAACAAAAAGCAAATTCTCGGATTATAAATCCACAATCCGATCCGATGCGCACCTCTATCGTAAATCCTAAGCCCCCACCTCCGAATAAGCCCCACCTAAAAAGCATTTCTGCAAACAAGCCCCCCAAATAAGCCCAATGGGGCCTTATCCGAGGGAAGTATACCTGCAGACAAATATTTTATATTAAGAAAGCCACACAGGAGAATAGCCATTCTGTAGAACTGCAACTATTTTCGTGATGATAATAAAGAAATCGTTATTGATTTTGTTTACAAAATAGCCTTCTTGTACTTTTTTAATGTAATGTTTTAGATTAATTTAATGTTTTGGATTAGTTGTAATGTGAAATGTTTTGAAATAAGCTCCCCTCAAATAAGCCACTATCAAAAAATTCATTTTTGCAAATAAAACACTGGAGACTTATTCGAGGATATAACAAAATATGGAGTCAATCCTAGATATAATACTAGAAAACAGTTAAATGAAATTGAAAGGAGCGCAGGGACGAAACTTAAGGGGGTATGGAGTTGATTCACCCCCCAAACTTGACTATTTCCCACTTTGTAGGGCATAAACGGTTTTACAATGTGTTTCTGCAAGGTAACATACTGGACTTAGAATCATTGGTCAACTACTGTTACTAAAAAGACAAAAAGTCACAGAAGACAAAAAACTTTTGTAGGACAGCCTTTGACACCTCCAAAAAATTTATTGAAGCTACGTCTCTGCAGGAGGACTCGATTACATCAGAAAACTCAGAGAAATACTACGACAGTCACTACTGTTTCTTCTCTACCAAGAATTGATAGAAAGCCACCTGAGATTATGAAACTTGATATGGGATCATTTGCCCGAAAAGAGACAAACTCATTGAATCTGCCGTACGTAAGGATCAGATGCCACCCGAACGATTAAGCGTTGATTACATATGATCGGACCATAATGGTACACAAGATTCCCTGGAAAAAGTGTCCAGAAAATATTGATAGAAAGTTTACGAGGAGAATTAAGATCTCTAAATATGAAACGCGTAGAATATATGATCTCCAGATAGCAACACCAAGGTTGGAACTCTTAGCAGAATTTCTTACGTCAGTGCAAAGATCTGGAATGATATCCCAAACGCCATTAGAAATTTGGAATCTACTCACTTTTCAAGCACAAATAAAAACCCCCCTCTGGGCCCAAAGAATGAAACCAATACATAAGTAAGATATCCTCTAAAATGACCTCCTGGTAGATTAGTTTAAGCCTCAATCTACAGTGGTTCGGATCACTTAATGATCCGTAACGCAAGTGGTGGGGATTGGCCTTCTGTCTACACAGCTCCTAGCAAGCTGTACCGAAACTTGTGTGGTTCGCCATACCGCTATTGGTTCTTTTAGGAAAAGAACCAACATTGATCCAGACTACTTACAAGTGGTATTTTAAGGCCTCGTCTACACTGGTACGGATCACTTTTTGGTCCGAACCAAGAATTGACCCGTACCATTGTAAACGGGGCATAAAATTTGTTCTTTTTGTTTATTTTGCTTTCTATGTCAATACCTTTATTCATGTAGCTATATAACTATGTAACTGAAGGAGCTTCATGATGATAATGATAATGAATCCTTCTCCTCCATATTT
>OLMO02000257.1:16143986-16157036 GCA_900291935.2 Cassiopea xamachana | reverse complement strand
TTATGTGTTGCGTTTGTGTGCTTACTCACAACCATTGGGAAAGATAGCGTAGCGCTCAAATCTTAATCGGCTAACAGAATTAATTCTCTCGACTGCTTCCACCAATAGGAGACCACGATATTGTAAACAAATGACTCTTGCAGCAGAGTTTAGGCCAATTTCACATGTTTTGGTGCTTTTTTACTAAAAACGCTATACTAAAAACGCGCAGCATCCTCGGCTTTATCTAATTTGGTGGAAATTTTGCCTGAATCATCAAGCTTACACATTGGATTCTACGTGTTCATGAAATCAGCATCGGATCTTGTGGCTTTGATACTTTCTCGTGCAAGACAGAACTAAGTGTACAAAAATCAGCTCAATAATTCACTGACAATTTGACTATTTCTTTGCCTATAATAGCCACTGAACTAGTTGTGATGAAACTTTTAACTGTTCGATGAAGTATTAATGCCGGATGCCTTTCAGTAACGTGGATTTTATAACAACGACTACCTATGAACCAGGAACGTACAACTGAAGTAGATCATGATATCATGATACTCATCCTATAATTGATTCTTCCATGTGTAGAAAGCTTATATGTTGTCCTATTTTATGTATTTTGTCCTCTTTTTCAATATTCTGCACTACACCTTTTCAATTTTCTGAGAATCACGTAGACAAGAGCTGAAAGTACAGGGCACTGGTTACGCGACTTGGATTTTGGCGGGAAATGTTACTGTTGCTAGAAGAAATGTACTGTATAGACAGTATCCGACGTTGGCACTTCAACAAACAGCTGAAATTTTCTTTATAACTAGTTCGGTGGCTATTACAGACAAAGAAATGGTAATATTTGAAGTGAATTTTTGATCTTATTTTTGTACATGCAGTTTTACTTTGCACAAGAAAGTATCAAAACCAGGGATGGTGCCAGCAGGGGGGGCTTGGGGGCTACAGCCCCCAAAAATTTTGCCAGCCAAACTGTTGGAAACTTAATTTCAATGCATCGTCGGCATTTCATAAAATCCAGGACATTTCTTTTTTTGCTCTTTTTAGGAGGCAATATGATAGGCATTGTCTGCAAAGATTCTTGGACACCGCTCACTGTCAGCACTTTGACAGCTCTGCCCCCCAGCAATTTTTTTCTAGCGCCATCATTGATCAAAGCCACTAGATCCGATACTGGTTCCATGAACACATAGAATTCAATGTGTAAGCTTGATGATTCTGGCAAAATTTCCACCAAATTAGATAAAGTTGAGTGTGCAGAGCTTTTTTAATATGAGTGGTAAAAACGCTCCGAAACACTTCAAATTAGCCTAAAATTTGCTGCGAGAGCCATTTTTTGCAAAATCGTGGCCTCGTATTGGTGGAAACAGTCATGAGAATTAGTTTTGTCAACCAATCAAGATTTGAGAGCTATGCTGGGAAAGCTTGTGTCTGTATGTCTACGAAATGAAATGATCTCCCCCAAAGAAGAAAATTTGTACATGAGCGTCCCCCTCAAATGAGCGCCCGCTAGAAGGCTGACTTTTTGAAGAACTATGGCATATTGAAACGTTGTATAGTTATCCATAGCAATGTTTCTCACCGGGGCTTGGATTATTGAGGCACTTAGAATACAATCCAATTCATTAGTCGTATTTCCAGAAAACTCAAGGAAACAGAGGTGCTGATGTTGCAGAGTATTTTAGAAGTAGCCACGTATTGAGTAGATGTGCTTATTATAAGAAAAATTTTACAGGAAAATTGAGATGTAGGTAAAAAAGTGGATTTCATATTTACAAATCGTGTATTTAGCTTTTGGCCCACTAATTTTACCAAGAATTTGCCGAATTTTGCCTTCTTGTCCTCCTAGTAGCCACTACTGCTCCCTCCAGCTAATAGAAACTATCAAGATAATAAACTCAACTCCTTAGGAGACCAACTACTGGATCATAGAAATAACACTTCAGTTCGAAATAGGAGAGAAGATTAGAGTTGTTGTCATTTCATAGGCCTACTAAACGAAGCAGCAGCTCATCGGAAAGTAAGAAATACAAGAGAAAAGCTTCTTTTTCTGTCATTGAGCTTTCCACACTGTCTATAAAGCAGATCAAGATCAGTTTCTTAGTATTTCTCATAACATCCCTAACAGAAGACCCGTTTTCCCAGAGCTTTTGTTCCGATACATGTACTATAAATCCATACCCATAGAACTTGCCGCTTTCATTGTTCAAATGTTTGATTGCCGCACAATCGTCTCGTTCTGCCGCACAATATATTTTTGCTGACTTACCATTGTAATTTATGCAACACAATGGATCATGCAACAAAGCATGACAAGCTCAACAATAACAGTCTTTTGCTTCACATTCAATATGTTATATCGCACATTCAGGTAGATTGTCCCTCATCATCATCATCATAGTGTGTCCAATGCTTTTAACACGTTGACTGTCATGTATCTAAAAAATTTATGGTCTTCTGTCATTCGTACCAATTTCCCAGATGTTTTCCTGTCCACTTCTTTAGGGTGTCCATCCATGTAATTCTTGGTCTTTCTCTGCTGCGTTTGCCATTGATCTTTCCTTCAAGCAGCTGACGTTGTAACAAATTTTGTCTGACAATGTGACCAAAATATTGGCATTGTCGCTTCACAATGATATACAACACTTGCTATTCTGTATCGAAAATGCTCAGTACTTCCTCATTTGTTGCATGTTTAGTGTATGAAATTCTTAGCAGTTTTCTATATGTCCACATTTCAAAGGCATTAGGGAGGTTTAGATCCAGTACGAGTACGAGTTCACACCCCGCGTAGCTTGACACTCGTACTCGTACTCGTACAGCAAATTCGTATGTTTAGATATCTCCAACTTCAAAACGACCCCGGGATTTATTGAAATCAATAAATCTACGTCTATATTCAAAGGGTTTAGTGAATTGTAGGATACTATAGGAACCTATCGTACTCTGAAGATAAACACGAAGCTATTACTATATCCCTCGAAAACCAGTGCCTTCTTTTACTGAACTTTCGCTATCGTGAATGAAGATGAATCGCTGTCTGACATTCGCTTGAACAAGGATGACATTCTGAGTCGTGAGGATGCTGTTGGATTATTCTTGAACTGTTTTAAAAACTTAAGTCCCTCGTTCAACTTTGAAATATACGTTCTGTGAAAGTCTTTCCATTTCGTCCCATGTGGTTCCACGACAACAGCTCTTAAATAAGGCTTTGCATTGTGTTTCTTTTCACAACAAGAGGTTGCCTTTGAACATCTGCTTCTTATCGAGGCAATTGCTTATGAATTGCACATTTATTTTTGCCAATATTATCAATTCCAAACTCGTTCTGTTCAGTGCGAGATTTGCTGAGAAACTCGTACTGAACGGCTGCTTCGAGTACGAGTTGTGACGGTGATTCCCTTTCAATATGCGTAGATCGGTTGCGCAGTTGAAAACTCGTACTCATAATCGTACTCGTACTGGATCTAAACCTCCCTATTGATCCTTGAAGCAAACGTTTTTGGTATTGTCCAGGCTTCAGCACCATAATTAATTGTTGACCATACATAACAATTGCTTAGCCTCAGTCTGGTTGATATTCTCATTTTCTTTGATGTTATGATTTTTAAAATGTTGTTAAATGCCCCCCTCGCTCTTTCTATTCTTCTTTTTATGTCACCATTGCATTTGCCATTGTCTGTTACTGAATGACCAAGGTATGGAAATTTCTTAACTTTTTCTATTATTCTCCCTTCTATTGTTATCGTAGCCCTCGGTACGATTTCTTTCTTAGTTACAACCATCACTTTGGCTTTCTTAATATTAATGCTCATCCCATATTTTTTCTTTTTGTCATTTATATTATATTTTCATTTATATTTTCATTTTGTAGTATTTATAATGTCTTGTAACCTGAGAGTATTGGATGCCATTAGCCCAGTATCGTCTGCATATTTTAGATTATTTATATTTACTCCTACAATAACTAAATCCGGCATGTCTTCTATTCCTCTGCATATCTTTTCCGTATATAAGTTGTAAAGATTTGGTGATAGTACACAACCTTGTCTTACACCTTTCATTATCCCAACTTCTAATGAAACTCCATTTTTAGCTGTTACTACTGCAATCTGTTTCCAGTACATTTTAACATTTATTTGAAGGTCTTTGTCATAAACACCTATTTCTTTCAAACACGCTATTAGCTTGGTGTGGTTACACCTATCGAAAGCTTTTATATAGTCAATAAAACATAAATACACGTCCTGTTTCACTTCTATTGTCTTTGAAGAATTGTTCGTAAATTGAATATTCCCTCTCTTGCACCTATTCCTGATCTAAACCCACATTGCAGATTACTGCATTCTTGATAGACTTTGTTTTTGCTATACGTTGTTGTATGATCTTTAGTAGGAGTTAGACAACATGAATCATAAGGATTATGGTTCTAAACTCTGTGCAATCTTGTGCTTTTGGTTTTTTGGGAATTGTTACGAATATTGATTTTTCTAGTGCAGTTGGTATGTACCCTGTGCATTATATCATATTATATTGCATTGTACATTATATTACAAAGCTTTGTTATTGTTTTAGCATTGTGTTCATCTAAAGCTTTTAGCACTTCAGTTGATATTTCATCCTATCCAGTTGCTGTACCACTTTTCATTGAAAGTGTGGCCTTCTGTACTTCTTCCTACAATGTGCTGTTTCCAGTTCTCATTGAAAGTTGCGGCATTTCGGTTCTATTGTCATCATATAATTCTGTAATATACTCTTTCCATCTCTTAGCGATGTCTTCCTCCTCAAATAGGAGATTTCCAGCTCTGTCCAAAATCTGTCCATTTGCAATTTTGAGATTCCCTGTACATCCAGTTTCATATTTTCCATTTCCTTTAAAGCATTAGTCAGTTTTCTAGCTTGGTGCTTCTCTAGTTCTTCTATCTATTCACATTGCTTTTTGAACCAAATTTCCTTTGCCATTCTGTAGTCATTAGTTATTTCTTTGTTTAACTGGTTATATTTGTTTCTATCAACATTTTTATAAGCTTTCCGTTCGTCCGAGTCTATCTTGCTTAGAATATCATCAGTCATCCATGTTTGTTTATTCCTTTTTGTTCTTAAAGGGAGAAGCCATTTAATTGTTGTTATAATAATCTCTTTCACTTTACGCCAAATGTCTTCAACATGTTCCTCTTGGTCAGACTGCTGTTCAAGTTCTTCTATGTGAAGAGCATCAAATATATTTCTCATTTCAATATTTTGTTTAGCTGCATATGAGTTATTCTTAAGTAAACTGAAATCCAAATGTTGTTTTCTATTTATCTTGTTTAGTTTCTTTAGTTGAATCTTCATCTTTACTATTACTGGATTATGATCTGAGTTTATGTCTGATCCCAGATAAGTTTTTTCTTACTTCACACAGTTTCTGAATCTTTTACTTATTCGTATATAATCTATCTGATTTCTGGTATCTCCATCTGGACTCTTCCATGCATATAATTTTTTTGGGTGTTGTTTAAAGTAAGTGTTGGTTACAATTAATTCGTTTTGCTGACAAAATTCTATCAGTCCTTTTCCACGTTCACTCCGTGTTCCCAAACCATATTGACCAGTTATGTCAGCAGTTCTTTCCTTACCTACTTTGGCATTTAAATCTTCCATAACACAAGAGTATGTCATCTGTCTTCACATCTTTTATTGCAGCTTGGATTTCATCGTAGAATAACTCTATTTCTTCGTCTACATGATCTTGTATTGGAGCATAAATCTAGATAATACTTATATTAAATGGTTTTCCTAGTAGCTTTATACTTATCACTCTTTCAGACATAACCCAATACCCTATTAAAGATCTTGCTATTTCCTTTCTCATTATGATTTCTACTCCATTCTTGTGCTCCTTTCCTCCAGAATATATCATGATGTGATTTTCCTTCAATATGGCTCCGTAATCTGTCCATTTGCATTCTGAGATTCCCAGAAAAGCCAATTTCATGTTATCCATTTCCTTCAAAGCATTATTCAATTATCCAGCTTGTTATAGTGTTGTAACATTCCATGGGCCAATGCGTAAGAGTTTATTCCTTCTTTTCAGAGCAACTCTCTCAGGCAATGGCCTCCCATTGGGGTTTGAGTCCTTTCAGTCATCTGTTGTCTTATTTACCAAGAGCTCAGCATTTTCTTCCCTGTAGCCCAAATCCAGTGTCATCGCAGGGGTTCCGATTTCACCTTCTTCAATATTTTCATTACCGTTATTAATTTCATTCATGACCAACTATAGGAGAGTATATGGTGGGGCCCTAATCCCCTTCCACGGTGTCTGGCCACATTTCCTCTTCATCATGATAATACCCTTGATGTGCCATACATCTTGCTGTCATGCTTTCTAAGCCGTTGTTCATATGTTGATTTTCCCGTCTCGTCCACCACTCCAGTCGTCATGCACTCAAAAGTGTGACGTTCCCTATACAACAACCCGTTTGAAGCTGCTGCTACCCTCTACTTAGTTTTGCTCACCAGCCGAAGTGAGGTACCGTGGTGTGGCCGCCGGTATGGATTACCGACTTCTTGGAGTCATAAGTGAGAGTTGTGTGGTAGTGCTCGAATCCACATTGGAGGATGTTCGGCTGACAGGTTTACAAAGGTACTAATCCTAACACACTACACCACAGATTTTCTCTAAGCATCCCAGATATTGAGAGGGCAAGCAGACAGTAATAAAAACATTACGTCATTGCGCTATACCTCTACCAAAGAGAGGTTGATCGAAACTTTCAGTACCGTGTCGAATCTTGAAGTATGGTATGCACAAAATACAGATTGAGATTTTCTGACTGCCTTACGTAAGGCGTGTACGGCGTACTGGATCCACCACTGGAATCTATTAATATTCGATAATGAAGCAACATTTCTGGTTTCTCAAAAACAATAATGGTAGTAGGCTATATCTATATAAGTCAGCAGACTCAGCCTCAAGACCTTGCTATCAATCTGAGGTCTTTCAAATAAAAAGCATTCTGCATAAGAAGATAGAAGGTATATCTTAAGAGCTTAGTCAGCTAAAATATACTAAACCAAATTACTAGAAATATTCTTTTGGCATAACTTTGCAATTTGATATTGATTCTACCTCCTTTATTTCGTTTGAAAATTTCTTAACATTCAAGCTCCGTGGAACTTAAGAAGTTTTCCAAAGGCTTCAAGTTTGTCTGGGTGTAGAGGTTACTCGATTCCCCTCTCATGCCTTTTTGTTGATTAACTTTTCTAAAGCAATGCTTACAAATTATCTGGTCTAGTCCCATTCCACATCGAAATACAAGATAACTGCCTTTCTATTCTTCTTTGATTGAAGCAATGGTCTGCTTGAGGGAAAGTTTCTAAATGCAGAAGCTTTTGTACAGTCGTGGAGTCTTTCACGTTTATTTCCATTTGATATTGATGAATAGAAGGTTGCTAAAGAGGAGCATGTCAATACATTCATAACCACTTCACATCTCCATGAAAAGCCTTTTACATTAATCTAAGAAAGACAAAGCTTTTCCCCCATGGCTTAAAACAACTTTCACCCTGAAATCAGTTTAATTGAGGACAACCTCTTTTATTGTTGTGTTATGCTTTAAACATCACAGCAAAAATAACATTGGTAGTGTTATCTGCCTACACCAACACTCTGCAGTTTTCAAACTTCTGATACAAAGATATGGAAGAGAATAGCACTAAAGCGGATCCTTGGTGTACACCATATATTATTACCTGGTTACTGAAGTTTGCGTGGAAAAGTGGAAAGATACTGGATACCTGGGGTAGACTGTCTCTTCCTAGGTGTACTGGCATGAGGCTGTTTTGCTTCTATCTTAGGCATACAGCCTTCTCTTTTTCGCTCTTAATGTTCAAAATTCGACTAAGTTAGATTGAGGAACCAGCTTCACCTTCTTAGTACGAAAACTAATGATGAAAGTAAATACATTCTATTCTGCAAGAGGACAGTTTCCGCGCTTTGGAGGGCGTTACTTCAAAAAGGTTTTTCTAGGGACTAGCCTTCAGACCCCCATCTTCCAATGGAATACATAAGGAAAAATTCGGTTTTGGAACATTCTGTCTCATCCATTGGCGGAGATATGTAATAAATTCAAGCTTCCAGTTTCTAAATGGGTTTTGACAAAATTGCCCCTCCTCCCCAAATCTAGTTCAGTTGCCTACGGACCTGCTTTCATATAAGAATATCTAACATTTCACTTAGCTTCAATATTCTTGAGCCCTATATTATTCCTAAAATATTTTTAAGTATAGAAGTTGTATCTTTGCATGAAAATCAAAGGAACATGTTGGGAAACTTAAATGCGTATCTATTAAGTAATTTTCCACACGAACTATGTGTAGCATTTCATTCATTAAGTATTTTTAGTTGTATGAATAAAGTTTGTTTTTTCTTTCTCATCATCACAGAGAGAGAGCTTGGGAAATGACCTACATTTACTGCCTGCTGTTTACAATATTTTACATTTTCACAGATTTATTGTTAGAGTAATTTTTAAGTAGATACATCTTTCCTGTTTACTTATTAGTTCATATCTTCATGCGATGTTGAGTAATAGTGTTTATTTAGCTATATTAATGGGCATTCGAGTAGAGAAATTAGAGAGAGATAGAGCGCACAGAATGGCAATAGTGAAGTGTCAGAATGGAATAAAGCATATCAGCCAAAATCAGAAAGTTTTCTTCGTGGAGTCTTCTTGGCCTTCATAATTGAATCACCTTTAAAGTACAGACTGCAATTTATAAAGCAGAACATATGACGATCTACTTTTTCAACTTTTACCTTTTAATTTGGCAATGGATGTCATGGCATTTACCCTTATCACTTCTTTGTGGTTTGCACATGTTACATTGATTTACCCCTTGCTTTTTTTCCCTAAGCTTTCCCAAAGTTTCCCTTTTAGATTTTGTCTATCATTGATTTTTTAATATAAGTTCCTATCACTTTATTCTTTTAAACTGATGATGGATCCCAGAATGGGGCCGAAACGTCTGTCAATTGGATTTGTCAATAACGGCAGTGTCTAATTACAACTGAATGTAACTGAAAGTAATATTGAAATTGTTGAAAATAATTTAGACTCTATCAGAATCATGATTTTCATTTGTTGCCGTCCTCGTTCTACGATTTATCCATCAACTTCGTTCTCCTCAAAATGAGTTTGTTCTTACTTCAACACAAAGAAAAAGAAAAATGGAACAGTTTAATACCTATTGTATCGAAAGTTAATCTGCAAACATTATTATAACTGGAATACAAAAAAGTTCCAAGTCTTGATCAAGATTGAATTTTGCATTTTTCTAAAACTATTCTTGAATTTCAGCGATTCTGAGCTTTAGCGTTTTTAATAATTTTTACTCGTATAAAAAGAGTATATTCCAGTCTTTCAGCGTAACTGCGTTTTCACAGACCAGGATAGATAGAGATATATTTAAATTATTACCATACTAGAACATAGCATTTCATAGCCTCATTTTCAGATCCAGATTCGAAAAGCACAGCCTCTCTTACGTAGTTTCCGTTAAGACTGAATTGTGGTGCGAAAAGAACTCATGTCACTTTGAAGATTTAAATCATTACCCCTACACATACTCGCTGTATTTCTATACGTTCGGCCTAAGTAGTAGAAAGCTTTAACTCCTTAAAGTTTAAAAATGTGGATTTTTTCTAGTAATTTTGTCGTTATTTCATTGCTAATAAGTAGATAATATCTTATCTGTAATGTATAGCTGTAAGAGCCAGTCAGAGGCACGGTACAACACTTGTATTGTTGTTTCCCGAAATGAAACTTTTTAGAAGAAATTTGCTAGCATGTTTAACTCCCACATGTAACAGTCTCAGACTGCTACATTGCAGTATGAGCTGATCTATTTCTTTGGTACGTAGCGAATTGGCAAGAGATCCGAAATACAGGTGAAAGTTTATGAGGGAATATTTGGTGAAAATGGATCACATTGCTCTTTTTCGGTGATTTTAGCTCTGAAGCTGTTAGTAAGTATGGGTTATAAACAGAAGCGTATCCAGGGGGGTCAATCGGGGGGCAGCTGTTCCCCAATGAAAAAGGTTGTGTCCGAAAAATGCTCATATCTGCAATAACATCAATTAATTGTAAGCTAGCTTTGAAATAGCAAATGTAATTACTCTTTCTATTTAGGAAAGATTACATCTTTATATCCAAAGGGCATTTTCCTGATATTTAAAGGGTGTGGTCAAAAAAATTTTCTAGTGGGCTGAGCCTCCTGACTTCCATAGCTCTTTCCTTCTTCATAGTAGATGTTACTTCAACATGAAGCTTTGTTTCCCTATCTACCTAGTTACTCAAAGGGTCCACACACCCCTTTTACCCCCCAAGATGCGACCCTGGCTACGCCACTGATTATCAAGGTGTCTTTTGCGATGCAGCACCATATATTGATGATTCTTATTATCCAAAGCAGAAAGAAGTATTATACTTACTACTATCTATCTATACGTTGCTGTACATGACCAAATAATTTGTATTGCGTAGTACTTTCATCCTTATGTAACTGAGTCGACTTCACACTCCCTGGCATTGCCGAATTGCTGGTACCCTAGCTTCCAACTGTTGCCTACTTTTTGAACGATTTCGTTGCCCAGCTCCTGCAGTATTTTGCAAGAAGTGCGAAGTATCTTCTTTTGTTTTACTTAGACCAAACGGACGCAGTAGTAAATTTTTGAGTGAAGGGGCTGGGGCGAGTGGGAAGCTTCTATTTGGTGTGGCGGTGGGGCCCAGACCCATTAAAGTTTTATAGGTACGCTCTTAGATTGCAAGAAAGCCCCTTTTTGAGCATTAAAACACACCTTATTTTGAATAGGATACACTATCCATTGTATGGCAGCATATCGTGGTAAGAATATTTCTGTATTTCATTTCAGATTCACTTCTTATTCCCTACTGTAGAACAGATACATTTAACAACTCACTTCTATCCAACCAACCAAATCTCATCCTTGATCCCATAAAACGGCAGATGTTTCAGTTTAGGATAAATCCAAGTCTGTACGTCCCCAGTATTAGAGTATCGTGGGACTAAACTGCTGAATCACCCTATTTTCGTTTTATTTTCATCCTAACCATAGTACGCGTAATACCAATTATTTGGTCATATACAGTAATGTATACATAAAGATAGACAGAATATGGGGGTTGCAGCCCCCCCTCTTCCCGGCTCCAGCGTGCCTGGACCAAATAGCTGAAGCCATTAAATTTATTTACGAACTGTGAATGTTTTCAAACATCACCTGTTATTGATCGCCATCCCCCTGACCACTAAGCAGAGATGACGTAATCCACGGAGGGCAGGAAAGAAGCCCTGTCCCATACACCATTGCGTGCGTGCGAAGGGCCGGGGGATCTTATATTAGAACTTACAAGTGGGTGGCTGACTTCCCTTACGATGTTATTGCGCCAAAGGATCACAGAAGCGTGAAACTTAACTACCAGGGATATTTAATTGTTTGCAGAAGTTCAGCATCCATCTAACTCAGCATCGCATGTAGCTAGACGTAATGTAATCGATCTGAAAGGTGATTGCAGGAACGTACAAAATAGGACTGTTTATTTCTAGACTGTTCGTAACTGGACGTCCTATTTGATGATGAATTGAGAAATTGAGCTCGAATATCCCTGCAGAAAACCGTTAGATCTGGTCCAGAAGACTTCATTGGTAGATAGAGTGATGTGTAAGTAGGATGGTACTTTGTTTTTGCAATTGTTACTGGTAGCCTTGCCACAATTGTATGTTTGATCACAATGATCACACGTTCTTGCTGGGCTGGGTGGTTGTATTTCTTACATTTGTATTGTTTTCTTTTTCATTTACTGTAGAATGCATAGGAGAAATTTGAGTAGGCAGTCTTGAGATGTTTAATATTATGCCTTAGAATTTGTGTATCCTCTAGGGCAGTAGTGATATGCAAGTCGATATATGTTTTTATAAGGCGTAACTCAACCTGCAACAGATTGAGTGTTTTCGAGCCAACCGCAGCTGACAGCTGCATTTTCGGACTTCTAGCTCATCTTTACAGTATTCTTAGATCGTTGGCAAGCTGGAATGCGTATTCCATATAACTTGAAATGTGATAAGATTGAAGAATTTTGGCAGATATTTACAAATGCTCCAGCAAGTCCCAATAATTTTAGTATACCAGATTTGATCGTGAGTTGATGATAAAGGCGTTTCTTCACACCTGTTTATTTTCAGAACTTCATAAGTGAAAATCACCATCCAGACAGTTATTTTCCTACTAGTTTTTGATGTGGAATTGATAAATTTCTTCATAGGAACCAAGAAGGTTGAACTTCAACAAGGAACAACCCTTTGAAAGCATATATTATTAATGATATTTGTGATTTACTCCCACCTGCAAAATCATGGACAAAGCAGAAAACAAATTAAAATCCCTTCAATATGATAAGTCTAGCTTTTCTTCCTTACTTTCTTATCAACTTTTGGCATGTTTTTTCACTTCAGAAATTTACTGCAGTTCTTTGTCAAACTCCTTTTTTGATTTGGGTCCTATCTGTAAGTGATATGAGACTTATTTGAACTTTTCATATTTTCCCCAAAGTGTCTTGTTAGTCTAAATAGTCATATCATCTTTCAATGAAACCATCATGTCTCATTGTAAGGCATATCCTGGCATCAACTATTGAAATGAAATCTTTTTCACCATCATCTGCCAAGTTACTGGTCCATCTTCTGCATTTGCAGTATGAAATGTGATTTTAAGATTCCCATACAGCATCTTTGTCATAAAACTGTAAAAATTTTTTGACATGCTGAATATTATGATAAATGTAAACAGTTGTGACTTGGAAATTGCCAAGCAACCATATCTGACTTGTTTGTTGTAGGTAGACATTCAACTAGCAGTCTGTAGTTTGTGGATGCAAAGAAGCAAAATGTCTAGGCAATTTTGAGGAATTATATATATATATATATATATATATATATATATATATATATATATATATATATATATATATATATATATATATATATATATATATATAT
>OLMO02000257.1:16110800-16122795 GCA_900291935.2 Cassiopea xamachana | reverse complement strand
ATATATATATATATATATATATATATATATATATATATATATATATATATATGCATGTATATATATATGTGTGTTTGTGTGTGTTATATATTTACTGTTAAAATCATTTTCAAAATACTCTTATCTAATTTTTTTAGCACCACCCGCCAAAGATTAATCTTCTGAATCGCAGTCCTGCTGTAAACTTATCATCACCCACTCCGACTGATAGTAGCTCACAGGTGACTTTTCTGTATTTCAATTAGAAACTTTTGGCTTGTTTATCTCAGTTGAGCATTTACCACTACAATTACAATGTTTCAATTCCATCTACCTCAAGCCTCCCAGTTGTCATAAATTTTATGAAAAGCACAAGACACTAGTTGTTGTTAATGATTGATATTAAGGATGATGACTTGAGCATAAATCAACAAGAGTTCGCTAACTGTTTGGATCAGAATAATACTACTTTCCGTACATTTGTAAGCATGCTATATGAGACAAAGCCAGCCCAATCCTGTTGTATTTAGGTCCATTTAAGAGTATAAAGTAATCATCACCTAAAGGCTATGTTAATCAATTCCCAAGAAAAGAGAAATAGACATCTTTATGACAACAGAAGCTGTAATTTTTCAACATTTAGTCCCACAGCAATACATTGTTGTACTTCTTGGAGGCAGCTTTGAATCTATTAGCAAAATATATCGATTAAACTCCTAGGGTGCTGTTGCTGTTTTTGGAAAATGTAGGCAAAATGTGTTCCATTCTCTTTTGACAATCACGAAAATCACTATTTAGTTTGTTTATTTGAATAACTGTACATATTTTGTAAAGCCTGTGTTGGGGCTATTGGTTGGCTATAAAACCACAGAAACACGTGGATATTGGTGTATGTTTCCATTTTGCTGCCTGTATGTGGGGTGCAATATTATGCTATAGGATGTATGGCCTCCCTTCTCGAAAAATTTGAGCAGATCATAGGAAGATTTTAACTTGAAGAATGGTGATATATATTACCTCGTTAATCAATCAATCAATCAATCAATCATTATATCAATCAGTATATCAATCAATTGATCATTCAATCAAGCAATCAGGCAAGATATTTAATTGTGGTAGAAAGGTACATAGTACATGGAAATACTAATTAAAACCAACTATACCAAAACAAATACACACAAACACACACATATAAATATATATATATATATATATATATATATATATATATATATATATATATATATATATATATATATATATATATATATATATATATATATATATATATATATATATATATGTGTGTGTGTGTGTGTTTGTGTGTGTATATATATATATATATATATATATATATATAAAGATGTAGTTACATTGAATTATCGACATATTTTGCAGGTGTATCTAGCTCAATTCCATTTACTTATCCTCTTTATACTTCCATATACTTATCTTATACTTTCATACTTCCTTCTGCATTTTCTGTTTTGCTTTTGCGGATAATTTGTTTTTAAAATGAGCGTTTCATTTTCAGCCGAGTAGTGCTGAAGATGTTCGAAGCACTTCTCTACCATCATTTTCTGACGAGTCACTCAGCAGTGGTATTATACCAAAGCCATCTATTGAAGACGAGGAGGCTTTATCGACAGCTAGGCCACCATTATCCACTGGTAAGCCAAGAGGTTTTGATTTCCTTTGTAGATACTGATGTAGATATTGATTTTTGCAGTGTAAAGCGAAGTGTGAGTTTTTTATACCCTGCTACAGACAAGAGCGCAAAGAATGGCGATGTGGGGGTGTCGCATCCCCCAATCATTTCAAAACCCGGTCAGATCTGATCCGACCCTAACCCTCTCTGGCTTCGTAAGTATTGAATCTCTGTTCATCGTACACAAAAACAGTCGCAGTTCTGCTGGCACTGTGCTGTATAGCAGTAAGACATATACTGGATCTATTTCCAAGGGAGGAATTTTTANAAGGAATGAGGACCGAGTAAAGAAATGATCCGGTCCGGTCCCATCATAATCATATCATATTTACCCACGATTTGCCTTATCAGTTACTAAGTAATACTAAAAATACGTAGAAAGGAAATAGAAAAGAATGCATTTACTGGTCTTCCTAGGGATCGTGCTTCGGGAAGGATACTAATTTTGTAGGAACTCCTTCAGTTTCCTTTTGAACGTAGTAGTTGTCTGACTTTTTCTGATTTCCAATGGGATGTTTATTCCAAGTCTTTACTCCAGAATAAAAGAAATTACTTTTCGAGAACTCTATGTTCAACTTTGGAATGTCCAGATCTAACTGATTTCTTGTTGAGTAGCTCCATAACTGAGATCTGGGAACAAGTCTCCCTTTTAGATTGTCCGGGCAGTTTCTCCATCTAATCATGCAGATCAATGATGAAAGCCCATACATATATTTCTACAAAAGGGCATTTTCCGACGTTCTAGAGGGTGTTACCTGGAAAAATCTTTCTGTGGGCAAGCCCCCAGACCCCCATTTTCTGCCAGTTTACGTAGGAAAAGCAATATTTAGGGACATACTTGTTATCAACTGGCACAAATAGCACATGTAAACGCTCAAGGTTAATTTGATTTATATATCTATGCTCCTTAATCCAGTCCAGATGTCTACGGGCTTGTGGTCTGCATAGCCTACAGTTGGATTTATCACCGTTCCAATGTTTAATTCGTCTTTTTGAAAATAAAGAAAGTGTTTGATTGTTTTATGTCGTGTTGCAAATCTGACAGTTTGTTTCCAAGGTAAGTTAGTATCTGTACTCCAAAAGAGGTGGTCCGTGTCTTTGAGACTTTGGGAGTTCGGATGCATTTTCTTTTGATTGTGGCTGCTGGAGAAATTGGGGTTTTTCTTGCAGTTCCTTTTCATCTCTTAGTCACTGAAATAATTTTACTGCTTTTTGACATTTCAGGATGAAAACTAAGTACCTTTGTCAGCAATAACATTTGCGCGAAATGGAAGTGCTTAATCTTGTTTTTACGTTATTAGCGGTGCGTGAGCGGCCCCGGCAACTGCTTTGCAGGATCGGTCCGCGGTGATATAAACTCAGTCCCATTAACACACACCTCTCTAAAAATTTGCATTTGCTCCCATGGCCACAGATTATGTAATGTATTCTCATTTTTCATGTGTGTAGGTCGAGCAATAGCCCTCGTACATTCAAACCGTCTGTACGCTTTTCACCATGCTGAATTCCAAATGTCAAGAAATTGTAACGTTTTATGCCGAATTAATGAGGGCGCTTGGTGAAGGCATTCTTTAGGTTTTTCTCATATAGCTGATGAGTTCAAGGTGATGTGATCCATATGAAAGTTTATAAATAGTCCCGATCTGAATCTCTTATCAAACATGGTATGTTTTAATTAGATGCAAACGCTACCAAGAAATATAAGTAAAAGCAAAAAACTTTATAACTATAGGTTATAGTTGTAGTAATATTCTCATAGTAAGGCACTTGCGGAAATGATGATAGCTCAAAAGTAATATCTGAAGCAGGAAGAAAAACTTTTGCATTTTTGGGTGCTAAGATTTTCAACAAACTTCCCAGCAATATGAAGAATTAGTCATTAATGGTTGAATTTAAGACTGCCTGCAAAGATTTTAATTTTAAGTTTTAGCATCAAACTTTTCCTTTGAAGTTGTTGCTGTTTGAAGTTGTTAATTTTATACATAATTTGGTGTTAGTTCTTTTAGGTAAACAGGTCCTTGATTGATAGCATCAGATCCGCATTGCTGAGCAAGCTAACATGTTTAAATATTGTTACACTAGTATATTGTATTATTATTTTAGAGGAGACCTCAAATTGCTTCACTGCATTTAGTAACCCCAACAGCGCATGCCATGTCTATAAAAATTTACCATTTGTTCTAAGAATGAGACATCAGTTGGAAAGCGCAGCTTAAATATAGATTTGAGATTGATAGCCATGATGAGCATCAGTGTAGATAAATCAGAAAGAATAGCTAAGCGATTGCACAAGTGAACACTGGCTATTCTTTCTGATTTATCTACACTGATGCTCGTCGTTGCTATCATTCTCAAAATTTTTTCTAAGAAATCCAAGCTTGCTTTCTTTTTAGGGAGCAAAGACGACTTTGTAGTTTCCAACCCTATGGTGTGTTTCAGTAGATATTCATGTATTTGCGGGGTTGCATGTTCAGTTTTAGTTTTTTAACATTCTTGGAAATGGTGTGCATTCGATCCAGGCCTCATTAAAAGTATTTTGTGTCTGCGAGTACAGATCTGAGAAAAACGTGCCTGCAGAAGAATAGAATGTAATAGATGGTCATAAACAGATCTGGATGAAAAGTGCCTTTTGATGTGTGAGATTCTGTGCCTGCGAGCGGCGCTCACGGCTCGCGCAGATTAGTGAGCCCTGATTCGATCTTCTCTCCATTGCACTCATTTGGTAAATTTTTGTCTCACTGCGCAAAGAGCACTGGGCAAGTTTGTAAATTTATTAAAATTTTGAAAATGATCTTGTACATATTATGATCAAGTTTGTTTGGTAGTCAATTGTGCATCTTTCATGGGCAGATATTTGCAAAATTATGAAACGGGCTCTGTGTTCGTTCTAAGATCCATGATGCTTTCTCTAGCATTCAATTTTGTGATAATTTAGCTTGCGTGATAGGCCAAGGTACGAGTTTCCAGATTAGATTTTGAGAGGATCATTTGATTAGGTTTATTGCTCTGTCACTTTAAGTCACCTGCTTGCGAGCCATCTTTCTTGTTCATAAAGCCTTGCACCTTATTTCCTCTTATCAGAGGCGGCATCTAGCATTTGCAAACACGTTTAGGTACTTATAAGAGAGAGAAGTTTTTTTGCCTAGTTTCACCATCGAGGCATATTTGTCATGAGCCTCATATTCTTGAAAGAATAGATTCCTAACTCTCCGCTTATTATGATTCCATACTTATTAAGTTTATAGAGAAATGCTTACCTCTCCTAGTTTTCAGAGACTCGTCGTTATTTAGAGCTGAAGAGCTGTCAGTTATCACCACTGCACCGTAGGGTTTTGATGCGGACTTTCTTACTCTTTGTGACGTCAAATTAGAGGAATAGATTTTTGTGTAGATGAAGCTTATGGTTGTAACTTTCAATCGTAGTTGCTTGCAATTAAAGCTTACGTTTGAAAATTTGACTGAATTTTGTGAATTTGCGACATTTTGTTGCAATATATTTAAAAGTGGAAGGACGTGGACTTTGGATAACAGGATACCATTATGGATTTTAACTTATATAGGAATCGAGGTAAATATCTGTATTAATATCAAGTGAAAATTGAAGCTTGCTATTATCTCCTTGATGTTGTAACTAGAGTTTAGTAATTATGTAGCTGGTTGGTAGACCAATTTTGTCAGTTATGTAGCTGTTTGGTAGACCAATTTTGTCAGTTATGTAGCTGTTTGGTAGACCAATTTTGTCAGTTATGTAGCTGTTTGGTAGACCAATTTTGTCAGTTATGTAGCTGTTTGGTAGACCAATTTTGTCAGTCATGTAGCTGTTTGGTAAACCAATTTTGTCAGTTATGTAGCTGGTTGGAAGACTAATTTGCATTGAAACACTGACAGTAATAAAAGTAATAAAGACAAAGCCTTTGCTTGGAGGTTCCATTGTTGTTTTCTTAGCAATTTATTACTCGCTTTAGTAATTGTTGCTTTTATTTCTTTTGGCTTATATGCATGAGAATCTGACATAGGTAGTTTGTATGTAGTAGAATGCGAAAAGGAGAGGGCAAAAGCAGAAATCTTTCATATACTTTGTTCTATAATGAAGTTTGGATGTAGATGAGCTTGACATATCAGTCCTGATATAATCTTTCTTCGCATTTTGACAAAGTCATTAAAATAAAGCTTTATATTTGACGAAAATATGAATTTGGAGCAACTTCGAGGCATGGTATCTATAATTTTCAGTCTTCGGTACTAAAATATGAAATATTTGATACTCTATGCTTTGCCGCAATAAAGTAGGATATCATTTTTATGAAGCCTTGAAAACTTTCCTGGTTTCCTGTTCTAAGATCTAATACAGAAAGGCATTGGAGAAATCAGATATCACATTGGAAATGCTACCAATGTAAGGTAGCAATCCAGGCATTGCTACCATACAATCATAATTGACGATGAAGTGAAGTTTTGTTCACAGTAAGTTAGGAGTATTGGACTCTGCTAACAGTAGACATAGAAAACCCGGGTTCAACGAGAAAGCTTTCAAAAACCGAAAAAATCGTGTAGTTATAAAAAGTTGTAAACTTTGGGGTTTTGGCTATCGTGTCTGGGTTAAAAATATATCTTCGTTTGCTGTTGTAGTAGTTTATATTGTAGAATAGGCAGAAGTAGTAGTTTGTTTTCAATGAATAATTTGATACACACGTTTCCTCTGCAGCCTTTTTCATGTTTGATGTTATTGGAAAAGCTTTAAGAATTAGAGCCTTAAACCAGCAGGGTTATTTGTTCTATTTTCAAAGTATATATTAATTTTTTTGCTCGTTAAGGATAGGTGGCGATTTTAGACTGCTTTTGCTGCTACCTCGATAAAATAATTTTAATTACGTTTGCCATTTGATGTTACTCATGACGCATTTAGCACAGGCCTCATTGAAATATGTTGAGGCTGCGAGCGCAGATCTAAGGTTGAATGCACCTTAAGATCAAAATTTAATGTAACAGAAGGCCAGGTACAGATTTTGATTAACGAGTTCGCAAACTGTGAGGTGTAGCATGTTGTGCATGTGAGTGGCGCTCACTAGCCCGCGCAAATTGATAGACTCTAATCTAGCACTTTCTTGTGTTCTAGATTCTTCATTCGATTACAAGGATTCTAGTGGAATCGATTTGCACGAATTCATTGTGAAAACGCTTCGAGAGAATCCAAGGTAATCCTGATTTTGTGTTTGATCATTTATTGCTTTAACTCACGATAGAATGCCATCTATGGTATTCCATTCTGTGACAGGTTATTGGAACTAGAACAATGAATCAACTTTCCTTTGTGTTACCTGCGTGCCTTTTGTTATGGTTCATTAAGTTTACCGTGTTGGGTGTTGTTTACCACGTCGTTTTTCACATGCCTTTGGCTTCACTTGAGTTTTTCATTGCTGCTTTTAAACATATGAAAATAGTGTTCTTCATGAACCATATCCTAACGCAGCTATGAGCGGATGTCTGATATCACGGTTTGAGGATTACTGATGTTATTGAACTGACCACTCTATAGACTTCAAAATTATGAGCTTTAAATGTTTGGCAGCGAAGTGAATCCCTATAGAAATCTCTATTAGCTTCGTTACATTGTGGTTCCTGTAAACATTTCTGTTTGTCATTGTGATGTCTAGTTTTAATGTCCTATCTATTAAAATTTAGAAATCATTTTGTGTTTGAGATGTTATTTTTATCAAGCCTTTAAGCTTTTTGTGGAATGAATATGGCGTCTCTTTGATGATTAGAATTATTTTCAGTAAAGTATTTGGTCAGTTTTATCATTTATTATAAATAGTCTAAAAACTATGATGATTTTCTTCCAATTTTTCATTTGAAATCTTTCCAGGCCTATGTTTAAGAGATTTCGTCTTGCCATCATGCTAAGAATTATCAGCGAATTTAATTTCTGCTCTTAATTAAAAGTTTTTACTCTCTTTGGGTTGGAAAAATGGACTGCTTTTTGAGATTTCCTTTAAAATAATGGTGAAACTTTCAGAGAATTTTGCCAATCTACACAATGAAATCAAGGAAAATATAGGGAATTTCTTTAGCAGAAGTCATTCCTCGTCATGATGAAGTGCTTAGATATCTTTATACAGGAAAGGGTTGCCACCATATCAGGGAATTCAGGGAAAATCAGGGGGTTTCATTTTCAATCAGGGAAAATCAGGGGAAAAGAAAGATATTTTGAAAAATCAAGGAAAATTTGGGGAAAAAGAAAGATGATTCTGAAAAATCAGGGAAAATTAGGGACGTTTCAATGTTACTATTGTTTCAATTTTGAGTGGTGGCTTTCTTTATGCTTTGACACACATCCAGTTGAATGTGGCAATTGCAAAGCTTTCCCCTATTTTCATAGCATTTTGTTATGTGCAGTTATTTTGAAGTGCAGTTCCACGNGTTTTATGGAACCAAAACTTTGAAATACCAAAAATAGGATCAAGGCTCTCCCAGACCCAACACCTGTCGAAAGAAATGATAAGACTGAGGGAAATCAAGCAAAATGAGTAGAATTTCACGAAAAATATCTGGGAAGATCAGGGAATTTTGTCTTGAAATAGATATTACGTGGTAAATCCATTTTCCAGGACGCGGAAAGTTTTGGAAAAGGAAGTTTTTCAAATTGGCTGTGGAAAAGTGTTTCATTTTTGTTTGTGAAAATTCTATAATATTCTAAAAAGGGCATGACCCTATGTCGTAGTAAGCACCGTATATATTTTGTTTGTTCAGTTTACTATCTATAACATAAAGCACACTGCATCAGAAAGTCATCAAATATAGTATTGAACAATGTTTTTTATTTTTTAATGGGTTTATTTACTTCAGTCTGTGTTCCAGTTAAAGTTCTAGGAAATTGTTAGAGAGGAAGTTTTATGGCGCATTTGCTTTCTTGAAATCAAAACTGTTGTAATCAAAAGTAGGAAGCATGGACAGAATTACATGAAAGAATGGACATGATTACATGAAAGAGTGAATATTTATTTNTTTGAAATCTCAAACCATGTTGACAGTTTTCTAATTTTGGTAAGAAGTGTATTTAAATTTTTACAGGGATCGTTTAATGCTTCTGAAACTAGAGAAAGACTTCACGGGTTTTATAAGGGATGAAACGTAAGTATGCATTTCATTGACATCCTGGTGAGCAGAAACTATCTTCCCGTTATTCGTTTCAGTCCCTACTCTCCAGTCCAAAATCGGCCTCCCTCCCGAATAAATATTTTTGCAAAATTGCAAACAAGGATATTCTTTTTATAACCCCTGCTGCTTATTAATTTTGACCCAGGGGGACATTAGCTGGCCCAGACGTAGAATATACGTCGCTACTGTAGTGTATGCACCAAGTATTATATTTTGAATTGATTGTAGTTTTTATATCCCGCCTCTGTTTTCAAAAGTTATTTTGCTACCCAGGGTTTTGTTAAAAAATTTTAAACTGTACATAAATCCAGCGATGATTTGTTGAATGATTGAATTCTGGTTCCAAATGGGATTAAATTCCTTGCTTTTAGAAAAAAGGAGTAGAGAAGTACTACGTCTACTAACAATTCCATTTCTGTTGTGTTTCGCTTACCATTTCATATCCATATCTATAATTTTTACTGCTATTTACTTCTTACGCCCTAGGCACACTAAATAATATACTTTTGAATTGACAGCTTTTCACTGGGACCGCAGAAATCTTTTTGGAGCTGCACATTTTGTGTGGAACTGCACGTTTAAAAAACCCTGTTGCAACCACACCTAACACAAATGATTTTTTTTCAGCTGCTCTTCAATTTTCTCTTCAGTCCTTCCCCGGTCGTAAGTACTGACCGCCCCCTAATGGGAAAAGCACATTTTTGGAAGATTTCCATATGACTATAAAATGTTATTTATAGCATTTTTAATGTGGAAATGGGAAATGGTTTATAAACTGATTTTTGCATTTCAGTCGGGTTGTTTATAAATACCAACAGATGACGTCATATCATCGGATGCTAGTCCATCGTGTTGCGGCATATTTTGGATTAGATCATAACGTGGATCAAACTGGAAAGTGCGTCATTGTGAACAAAACACATAGTACAAGAATGTGAGTGTTTTTAATGGTTGTTACTTGCTGTGGGATTTTGCTCCCTTTCGTATCGGAAAAGCAGGAATGAAATTTCCTCTTGAATCAGGAACTTTAGTCTTTCATGATGCAGCCTCTGATATGAAGATTAAGCCAATACTAGACCTCTTTCGGTTGTTCTGTGCCCGCCAAATTTCAGCTGACGCTACCTTAAGGTTTGCCACACTCGCGGAGGCCAGGCTCTTTTTACAGGAGGATTTATTATAGCTATGTGACGCTAAAACTATTTTTATCTACTTTTCCCGGGGTTTGTTAGAGGGAAAAGTTTCTTAAGAATGCATTATTAATTCTCCAAAACTCCTAAATTTGGCCCTACCTCGTTTATACCATCACCTCATTAATACAGCCCTCTTTGTGCTGATCCGATAGTGGATGTACCGTAAAGACTTGATTAAGCCCCCTCCTCGATTAAACCCCCACCCTCGATCTGCTTTCTGGCAAGTAAGCCCCCACCTTAGGGCTATCTGGCTCAGTACGATACAAGTGAAAATAAACGAAAACAAAATTTCAGCTATTGTTTTCCTAATTTATGCTAACATTTGATGTGAACAAAAGTCTTAGCGACTTTCCCTCCCTTCATTCCATCTCTATTTACACTTGAATCAAAATACATTATAATTTTTGACTTTTCTAGCAACTTATTATACAAAATATTTTATATTCTTTCACTTTTTGTCACCATTTGGTGGGCTTCAGGACGTTTAGATATAAACAAGCCCTCCCCTCGATTAAGCCCCCTTTCGAATAAGCCCACACCATAAAAATCATTCCTAACAAATAAACCCCCGGGGGCTTAATCGAGTTTTTACGGTATTAATGGGGTCCTATTGTACCTAGACATTTTCCGTTTGCTTTTCTTCTACAGCCATCTCATGTTTGTGACAACGTATCGAAAATCCTTCATGCTATTGAACTTAAGATTGCAGAAGCACACCTCTTTAAAAAGTATATGTTTGTGACGTCACAATTACTGAATTCTATTACTTTAGGGATTATGGTACTTTTGACATAATGGCCAAAATTTGCCAAATACGCCCTTTCCTGACCCAGCGCTTTGTTATATGCCGGTAATGATGTTGTTGTCACTCTTCTAGACCGGAATGCAGCTTTAAAATGTACTGTAGTCAAGAATATACTGATGAAGAAATAAGTCAATTGCCGAGAGCAATTTTAAAACGAGCAAATTCTTTGGAGGATTGTGCAACGCCGCCACGGGTAAGCATTAAGTATTTCAAATGATGCGGTTATGGTTATACTTGGAACTGCACTCAACACAGTAGATCAAAAGTACGTTCTACCAGCTGTAGATAAACTAAAACATTTCTCTTTAGCATTTGAGGATTCTTTATGTACAGAAAAGAAACGCAACTAGCTGAAATGCAACAGGAGTTTTCCTTCCGGGAACTAACTTATACGGCCTAGGGACTAAAATAGGGCTAGTAGGGTATGAGAGCTGCCACTGTAACTACATGAATAGCGCTCTTCACTTTCAACCGGAGGTCTAAAGTGCTCCAATAAGGCTTATAGCTCATTTGTCCTCATTTTGATGTAACCTTTAGAGTAATGTAGCGCTCAAACACTTCACTTCATNTGTGTGCTCTTCAGATAACAGTTATTTCATTGAGCACATCTGAGAGATTTTGTTGCAACTATTCAAAATAATCCTGCATTTTAATTGATTGCCAGTCACGAAGTCCGATGAGCACTCCTAAAACACTTGAAGACAAGAAATCAAGGTCTATAGAAGAAAGAGAACATGATTACGAAAAGGCAAGAGCTAGAATCTTTAAGGATGTAAGTTCGATTATTTTGTTGCATTGAAGTTTAAGAATAATATTATCTTACGAAGCATCTTTTGTTATTCCCTTTTTGCATGAAGTATGTGATTTGCGAACTTGATCTTGATTTTCTGATGTTCTTGTTAGATTCTCAAATGTGAAATAGATATAGACATAAATTATATCCAATCAGGATTGTCAGTAAATCAGTGGATTCCGGCAGAATCATGGAATATTATATTTAATCAGGGAAAATGAAGAAAAGTGAAAGATTTTTAAAAATTAATCAGGGGAGGTTAAGGGAGTTCTAAGCTTTGCGTTGTTTTATTTCAGAGCAAAATGGCTTTCTCCATGCTCAATAACACATCCCACTGAGTGTGAAAATTGCCAAATTTCACT
>OLMO02000257.1:16084509-16110700 GCA_900291935.2 Cassiopea xamachana | reverse complement strand
GGAAATAAACAAGAAGAGATTGGTTTAAAAAGCATGTATTTTTCTCTACATAATCGTTTGATTTACAAAATTGAGCAATTTCAAACAAGTAGCGTGAATATAGAAAGTGACAGAATCCCTCAGGAATATCAAGGTGCAGAACTTTTGAAAAAAATTTTCTCGTATATGCATTTAATTGTATTCTTGTCATTTTCAGTCGATATCATCACATTCTTCAATTGACAGTGGAGACGTTGTCAGTAACACTAGCGTTGTTGTATCCCCTCGTGAAACTGAAATCAATTCAGAGACCATCAGGTTCGTATTGTTTTACTAATTGGTAATTTCAATAAAATATTCTAAATGATGATACTGTTATAGGCAGAATAAAGTTGTCAGTGAGTTGAGTAAGCGAAATTTAAGTTGTGATTTAGTTACTTATTGTCAAACTTGTTTCCCTTATGATCTAGTTTCCACCGTATTATTCTAATAATTAGGCAGATTATATGAAGATCTACATAGTGAGTAAAAACTGGTTAGAGTTTGTAGTATCAAATTGCTGTTGTGACGATATTTTTGTCAAAATATTCGGCATTATTATTCTTCGTTCAGAACGAAAGTCTTTTTGATGAACGTTAGGCCAGGTTGCTGTTTAGCATGCACCTATTCAATGATAAAGTGCTGAATAGCTAATTGCTGTTTTCCTAGCTAGCAGTTTAGAATCTTTGACGTTGTGAATTGCTAGCCATTCATATCATTAATTGTGATCTTTTCTTTGAAATTTTCTCTTTACAGACAGGCCAGTGTTCCACCACGATTTCAAGACTGGAGTGAACAGCGAAATGCGGAGAGAGAAGCAGCCATTGCTGCTGCTGCGGCGGCAACAGGTAATAAAGGTACTATTTTTCCATTGAATTCTTCATTCTTTCAGTACATTGCCTAAATCATTCAGTACATTTCAGTATATTGCCTAGAAAATCTATGGAACAAGTTCAATTTAAGGTCCCACCACTCCAGATACAATACACGATTCTGCAGAAATATCTAGATTCCTAAGTATAATCTAGAGTATGCAAAGAAAGGATTTTCATACTCAGCTCTTAAAACCTGGAATGAAATCCCCTTAAGCATTAGGGAACTTCCCACGCGTTTTCACTTCAAAAAAAAACTGAAAATGTATGTGATGAGCTGACAATAAATCAAACACGACCCCCTGGAATAACAGCCTAAGGTATATTTTAATTTTTGTTATTGTAATTAAACCATTATGACTATGATGTATTGCTAAGTTTATTTTAGTTTTGCTGAAGGGTAATTCGTGTAAAACTATGTTAATATGAATGAATAAGTATGAATATGCCTATGATTTGTGACTTTCCATATTGTTCTCTAAGTTGTACATTTTTAAGCATATAGATTAAAGATAAAGTGCTTATATTCATTAGATTCTATTGTAATACTCTGGGATTTGAAAATCCTATACAGGCCTCCCACTCTGTCATAAAGTCATAAACCGTCATAAAAAATTGAATTTCTGAAATTTTTTTCATTAAACTTCACGAAAAGTGGTCAAATGTCATAAAATGCCATAAATGTTTGCATGAAAAAATCTTTCTCATAAGCGGTGGCTTGATTATTTCATTAGCCCTTTTGCAAACAATTGATACCTCGACTGTAACTTTTAAAAAATAAAGATGAAGTATTTGAGATTAGTACTCAAGTATTTGGTTGTTTTATAAGGTGTCTTTACAATGAAATCCCGCACAGAATGTTGACAAATATTTCAACTGACCAATAAATAGTGTAAATTGTGTCATAAAATGCCCTAAAAGTCACTCAATAAATGTCCTATATTGTCCTAGAAATTCAGCAAAAAGTATAATGAATTCATAAAAAGATTGTTAAATGTAGAGTGGGAGGCCTGCCTTTTTGCTGAACTGGAAAATGTAGATGTGGAAGAAAAATTGGCTAGACATCAATATATTCATGTTTTTATTTTACTTTCCTTTTTCATCATTCCTTGAAATTTGGAAGTTCCCGCTGGGAGTACTTTGTTTTTGCTTGAGCATTCTTAGGCCAGAGGCCATTTCTGACGTCACCAGTGAATTATTGCTGTAGGGTTCGAATCTAAGCCAATATAGACGAATACACTACCATTACTTCTTCCTGGCTGCTCTCATTTAACATATACATCATTATATATTATTTTATACCTTTGTATTATATATCATCTATTGCTCTTAGTTTGCAAATTATTGAATGATGTTATTGGGAGTTCTCAAAAATCGACAGCAAATTCGTCTTTTTATCAAAGTGAAGAAGTTTTTCTGACTGTGCTAGAAGTTTCTATTATTTTTGCACTCATTTGCATACTTCTGCTAGCTCGCTAAACTCTTTTTGTTAGTTTGCAGCTAACATACACTTTCACATGTTTAGGTGGTAATATCAAGTTAAAAAAGAAATGGCCTAGTTATGATCAAGGTTTGTGGTTTTTCCTGTTCATCTATATAATCATTATAGATTAGCTGTTCCTATCCTTTGTGGCTTCAAATACCAAATTTTTGAAGATTTTCCTAACACTCAAGACTGCCATATTTTAAGCTAGGAAATTTGGTGAGTGCACCAGCTTGTTTTTCACAAGCAACTGTATTTCATTTTTATCTTCCATTGTTAGGCAAGGAAGCCATACTCTTTTGGCCCACCTGTAAGATGTTATAGCAGCTTCTGCTCTTTATCTAGTGTTTTGGCTGCATTGCTTCACAATCTTTATTTTATTCACTTAGATTGCCTATCAGTTTCATTATCTTCCGCATTCATTCGTGATTTTTCATTCATGCCTTTTTACACTTTCACTTTTTGCTTTTTACTCATGAATTTTGACTCTTCACTTGTCATTCATGACTTTTCACTCATGGCCTGTCACTGTTAGCTTTCGATTCAGTGCGTTTCACTCGTGACTTTGCGTTGTTAGTTTTGACACATGATTCCATTCACGACATTTCTTTCATGACGTCTCACTCATGGCTTTTCACTCTTAGCTTTTCACTAATGGCTTTTAACAAATGGCTTCTCACTCATGACTTTTCACCTATGACTTTTCATTCACAGTTTACCATTAGTGGCTTCTCACTCTTGGCTATTTGTTTACACTGATTTCGATTACATATACGGGGGGACTCAGGGGGATACAATTAACAGCTTAGTAGCCTTTTCCATGAAGTAGAAAATATTAAAGATGTTCTTACATTTTAGGCAGCCATGAGTTACCCCAGCGACAAGATTTAGTCCATGGTCATGGAATGTCATCTATGCAATCAGTTTATCCCTCTGAAATGCAAATGACTGGGCATGGAATCATGAGTGCCGGTGTACCAATGGCATCCCAGGGTAAGGATATAATTATAAGTGTTGTTTCTTCCTAGAAAGGTTTATGGAGGCTAGTCCGCTTGAAGATCAGAGACGATATACTTAGAAAAACTGCAGTGAGTTATGTTTGTATTGTGAAAGTGCCACTAGGATCTGTTGGGAACTTTCTGCAATAAGCTTTTAGTTCGCCGCCTCCGCATTTGATGCTCGCTACCGCTGAAAGTTAGATTTCCTCTCTTCGTAGCATGGTATTGCTTTTTTCAGGCGAAAAATCAGCATGTCATATTTAAAGACAGTGTTTTGCCTCAGATAGCATTATTGTCTAGTTTTGTGAGCTCCTTGATTGGAACATTCCCATCTTCCATCCCTTCAATGAATACTAAAAGAATACGTATTACAAGAATATGAATTTTTAATGTATTATTTTTGGAATTTTTTTATTATAGTTGCACTAAGTGCCGTTTTTCATCTTTTCCTGAGCTTCTGAATAATGTACATCTAGGTATGCGTCCATGCTTTATCAAAGGTTACTGGAGTGACTGACAGTATAGTGATGCCAATTTTTCAACGGACCTCATTAGGATGGATTGTCATTATATGGCAGTGCTTTTCAGCTTTTTTTGAACCACGGCAAATTTTTTACTTAGAACAAATCATGTAGGTCATCACGAACCAAAAATTTTACAAAATTACACTCAGTAGACGAAGGAGGAAATCAGCTACAAATTGTCATGTGGACAAATATTACATTTTGGCCCGTACGGAACTGAACTGGATTGTGGGCGGCAGTGATGCAGAAGCATAATAAAGAATTTGAAAATGGGGGGTCTGGGGTATAGCTCTACAGAAAGTCGTACACCGCCCTTTTGCAGACTAGAATGTATTTGTTTTCATCATTGATTTTCAAGCTGAGAAAGAGGCACTGACCCCTTATCCCGGTTTCATCGAATTTTTTAGATTTAGAGCAAAAAGATGACTTCGCCGACTTTTCCTTTTACAGCAGTCGTACCAAGATTGAGAAGAGTTTTAGATAAAGATATAAATATTAACTATCAATCTGAAAGTATGACTGAAACTAAAGAGAACAAGGAGATTTTCTCTAGAGAACAAGGGAACAAGCAGAAATTTAACAGGCAACAAGGGAACACTTACCCCCCTCAACGACCCTCTAAAGTGAAAATAGTATCTCAGGGCACGCTTGACGTTCTCTCTTCGCACAGTAATGTGCCGGGCCACAGTGGTTTAAAATCACTTCTCTAGTGATGAGCATACGAAACGCTTCGCAGCTTCGTTGTCTCTGCAGATGATTTTTTGATTTGGCATAATTTAACCTAATTTGGCATAAATTTGTGCACCATTTGGCTTTTCAAGTCTGACAGCCCTGGTGTGGCCAGTGAGCGAGCATTCAGCCGTGTTGAGACCATCTATCTTCCGTAATGTAGGAAACTGCTATAACCATTGCACTGCTCACAAATTAGTTGAATGCAAAAATTGAGCCACGTAGTTATTGTTATATTTACGTAGTATCGTACCGTTTAAAGTTAGTAGCATCTTAGAAACTGTTCATCGCACCGAATTTCATAAAGCACACCTTTATTGATTTTCAAATTACTCTATTTTTTCCCGACAATTGCACAAAATGATCCCCTCCCCCGAAACTAGACACGAATCAGTTCTCTGTATGAACCCATTTTTTGCACTCGTAATGGTTTGTGCTATACCCCCGTCCCACTCGAAAGTCTTATCGGCATGCCACTGAATGCTGAAAAGAAGTAAGGATCGGCACGCCACTGGAGAAGGAAGAATTAAGATCAAGAGTAGACTGTTTTGCTGCTATTTTTTACTTAGGGTTCTTTCGCAATAGATAATGATTGAAAAAGACAAAGTATGGAGAATTATGTTCGATGATAATTTAACAAGGACAGAAACGTAGTTATCAACTTGCTACATCATTTTCCGTGGCATAAATGCGTTAGTGCAATTAGCATATGCATTTTCGTGAGATCTTTTCAAATTTGCTTATTCTTGGACCAACCTGCATGAATGCATTTGTCCAGCCTTTTTGCCATTGCTGTGATGATGTGATTGTACACAAAAGGGCTCGTTATATTGAATAAAATACCAAGCTTTTCGGAAATCGCGAACAAAACTTTTGCTGCTTAGGTTCAAGACTGAGCTTTGAAATACCAACTAAATGCTTGTTTATTTTGATATAAAATGATTTTATGCACTAAAAGCTATGTTGATCAGCTCAGCTGTTGAGTTTTGTAAACACAGATGCAACCGTCAGGAAAAGAAATTTTGTTGAAATATCCTTTCAGACTACACTTAGGCTACTTTTTGATTTGTTGTGCTAACTTATGCAAATAGCACACATCTGCTCATTTTCTCGTTCAGCTGTTGTGTCTGATAGAAAATGTAAACTTAGTTTTGTTTTCCAAGCATGCATTTAACAGATACGGAGAGAAGTTGAAATAAGTTGTGAATATTTGATGTTAGCGAAAAGAGCCGTCTTGTTTAAAGAGTGTTGGTCTATGCCGTCCAGTCCGAAATACAACTTCCCTTGCAACTACGCCATTAATGCCGAAGAGGATGTATTCAGGGTTCTTAGGGATCTAGTAAAATGATGACTCTGTCTTGCCTTTCTCACCAAAATTGTACAATGCTGGTTTTTTTTATCTTTTATGGGCTCTTTCGATGCTTCAAAAGCTAGGGGCCTCAGCACTTTACAAATGTTTAATTTTGAGTCTAGGATTATTCCTAAATTATTGGTCGAGAAAGGGCTTAACTTTGTTGGAAGCTCAAATTAGTATATTGAAGTCCTTTTTAATGCACATTTAAACCAAAAACTTTCAGACTCAAAACTTTCTGACAAAAACTTTCAGACTGTTTTCTAGCAATTTGGGACAAAGCAAATAGAAATTTTGGACAAAAGTAAAACTTGTTATAACTGCAAAGGATGTGAAGGAAAAAGATGTAAAGATAGAAGTTTGGTTAACAGTTAAAGATCCTCCTTTTATGACACTACCAATTGAGAGCACTTTGTTTCTCATGAAGTAGTACAACCCAATCGACCAATGTGCATATAAGCGGTCTCATCGAAAGCTTTCATGAAACTTCTATAGAATAAACTCCTGAAGCACCTATTTCGTACAGTGTGTAGTAAAGTAAAAGTAGTCCCGTATACTTTCGTCGTAGGGGAGTGCCTGTGAGAGACACTTATCCTGAGCCATCGGCTTGTGAAGTAGGGTGGCCAGTTCCTTTCCTCGCCGCCTTTATGCCCCCAGTGTTGCCACCAGGTAACCATTTGCTGCTGAGTGAACAGTGAGCGAGCATTCAGTCAGGGCATCGAGTCGGACTCGACCCGTAGACCATCCCCACAGGAGGCATGCGCTTTAACGACTATGCTACCTCGCCCATTATGTGTAGTAGGTGCATGAATATGTGATAATACCCACCAATTGAGCCTGTTCGTGTTCTTATGCGGTGAGTTCATCCCAGTTATCAGTGTTGTTGGTTCTTAAAGCCTGGTTTCCATATAACTTTTTAAATGTCGGCGACCCACCGGCAATATTGCTACTGAAGCATGTTTCCATATACTTTTCACTCACCGGAGACCCACCGGCGATGAGCTCTCCCCCGTAGAGAATTTTAGAATGAGACTGAAATAAAAGTCATTCTTAGTAGCATTGAAGTCAATCAAACTTCCGGCGATCCACCGGCGACCCATCGCAGTCATGTTTCCATATAAATTTTTCAAGGTTGCCGGCACCGCAGTGAATAAAAATTTGAACAATTTTCAACTTTTCTTCCATGTCTGCGGTCGGCCGCCGGTGGGTCGCCGGCACCAGAAAGTTATATGGAAACCAAGCTTATCCAGGGACCGAAAAATGCTAGGGAAAATAGTCGCTGACAGTTCAGCATTGAAGGACTAGCAATAGCGATAGCCACCCAATGCTTTGTGATTAAAAACATAGGTTTGAACCTGCCTATCACAAAATGTATATATTATTTTTGGAGCATCCATGACAGGAGTTTATTAGCAAATAGGCTTAGTTTATTTACTAGTAGAAAAATGAGCCATTAATAAAAACATAGCTAGAATACCAGGTTGAAAAGGTTCTAATTATTTGAAATCAAAATATACAATCTCAGGCTCTTTATATATGAAGGTTCTTATAGGCGGGTTTTGTACAGTGGGATTTTGTATTAGTAAACCCAAATTGGTTTATATTTCCGCGCGAATATCAAACAATAAATTGAATCCAAACACGTGATTTATACTCGTTAGCAGATAGTAATTGTCCTGACTGTAGGAGTTACGAAATAATCTCTTCTTTATAATCAGCCTTCAGTAGTTTGCAAGGCAGACAAGGAAACCAGTTACTGTGATAGCGGGAGATAATGAAAGTGGAGTTTTCCGTTAACGTAACACTAATTATGTTTGCAAGCTGGAACTTGTTTACACGAACGAGAAAAAATGAAGCTGTTATTTTGATTGTTATATTTCATAGAAAAATGACGTGCCAAGTAGTATCGTTTTTTGTCCGCTCCCTTGTCGCTCCAATCCGCGCTGTTCTAACCCATTTACACAGGCATAAAAAGCATTGTCCAAAATGGGACCGTCTCATGGAAATGGAGCCCTATTTTAATGTCGAAATACAAATGCAAGTACCGTATCATACAAACATTGCAATGCTTGCAAAATAGGGCTCTATCAATTATCGAAAGTGCAAGAACTAAGAACGTGTGACCTAAAAAACTGGCTAAATGTTGAGGACCTTATTCGCTTTGATCGATCCGCTTTAGTCTATAAGCTTCTCAAAAAGCTATGCCCTGAAAGCCTATGGAAAATGTTCCAATTTAGATCATCTCTATCTAATTACAATACTATAAATGATAATTACCTGCATATTCCAAAAGTAAACCTTTAATTCTCCAAGAAAGGATTTCAATATGCTGGCATTAGGGCCTGGAATGATGTTCCAAATAATATAAGAGAACTGTCATCGCTAAGTCTGTTTAAAAGCCATCTAAGAAGACATTTTATGAGCAATGAAAACTAATTTGTGCCCCCGCAAAAGAACGACTCCCTATAAAATCAGCGGTTCTATTTCTTTGTTATTTTAATTTTGCTTAATTGTATGTAATTAAGTTTATATTTGTAAGTATGCTGAAGGGATGTCGTTATAATTAAATTAATTGAAAAAAGAAATACAGAAGTTACTTGCAGCAGGGCAGCCTGGTCTTTTTTAGGGCTATTCAGCATTAGTTATCATTTAATTTTCTGGCATATGCACGGTAAAGCTTTATTGATGAAAAATAGATATTTGCTTTAATTTTAGCCGTGGGTGTAACTTATCGTAGAAAAACTTCTTCACTTGTTGCAACTTCCTTCCTCACTATCGTTGGATATCCAGCTCAGCTTTTCAGGTCAATTATATCCATATTGCATTTGCAGCATAGAGCGTTTCAAACACATGAAAAGTTGAACGTACTTGCTTGTAGGTGATTTTGTAAGATGCGATACGTATGACGTCAAGGAGATTGTTAAAAGATATCTTTTGCTGATACTGGTGGTATTGCTCATTAGTTTCCTTATGTTTGTAGAGGACTACAAGACGATCTCTGCAGGTGTATTTCCCACAATAATGTTAGTACCTCGTCATTGTCTCTATAAATTCGAATACATGAATTTTGGACGGCATAGTTTTTACCTATACTGGTGGCATTCTTGATTGACGTCATTGCACAGTACAGATACACGTAGCTTTGAAAGGTTGAATTATATCGCGTTCAACACTCTGAGAGGCAAGTTCTCTTCATTCACCTGCAATCTTCTAATGACTAGATTTGTTTTGCTGCTTTCTCACTAGAATGTGAACTTACTGGTACATGCAAGCCGCTTTGTTTGTATTGAAGCAAGGAGATAAAAACTTCTTGAGCGGAAGAATGATAAGGAAGCTGTAGTGGTTGAAAATTCAATGCATTGAAGTTAACGAGAATGGACTCTTTTGAATTGTGATTTAGACTAGGTGATTCAAACGATTCTTTCCTACCATCTTCGTGCTATTTCAATGGATGACCATCCTTGGGTATTTCCTGCAATCTAAAGCGCTGGTGAAAGGTCGCTATGAATGCAACACTGACAGAAAAGTGCACGTTTCTTGAAACTATACATATAAGGAACAAGACAACAGGAATTCTATTGACAGTTATATTTACCTCAATTATTAATATAGTTACTGCAGTTACTGCTATCGTTGGAAACGCTGTATTTTTAGGCGTGTTTGCAAAAGTTTCATCCATTCGTTCACCGTCAAATGTTTTGCTAGCAAGTCTTAGTGTTACTGATTTAATTGTCGGATTGATAGTTCAACCCGCAAGTGTTGCGCGAAGGATTTTGGAATTTGGTGACAGACATTATTGCTTCCTCAGAGTGACATTTGCATTTTTTGGTTTTCTTTCTTGCGGTGCTTCCTTTCTGAATATTGGTTTGATCGGCGTGGATCGTTGCCTGGCTATTTGTTGCCCATTTTGGTACGAGATTTCTGCGACAAATAGATCGCATATTACGGTCATTAGCCTTGTCTGGTTTGCCTGGGGGTTGTTTACTCTCCTCCCATTTCTTGGACTGCTATCTCTTCAAGTATATTTTACAGGTGTATTTACTGTGCTCATCCTTAACATTGTTGTCTTCCTAGTTTCTTATGGATTTATTCTTAAGGTTATTTTAATAAAGAAGCGTAGTTATGTCTCTGGAGTAGTCTCGTCGAATGCAAACCTCAGTGCAAGCTATCAAACTAATGGAGTAGTGGAAACGCCAGAAATTTGTCGCAGGTCAGATACCGTTTTATGTCCAGAGAATCCAGTAGAAAATCGTGAAAGAAAAGTGTCTCGCAAGCAACAATTTCGGAAGAGTAGAGTGAACATGAATCGTTCGTTTATTATCGCTGTTTTACTGGCCTGTATGATAATTTGTTATGCGCCACAACTCACAGTGCTGCTTGTGCGTAGTGCTTTTGGTGATGACGAAGGTCTTGTGTTTATTGCTGATGCTTGGGTCGACACTATTACCTTTGTAAACAGCTCAGTGAACCCACTTATATACTGCTTTCGTCTGACTGAAATTCGAGCTGCAGTCTCCAAACTGTTTAGGCCCAGAACGACACCAAGTGACGTAGCATCAACTACACGAGGGGAACAAAGAGAGTAGAACGCGCAAGTGGTAGTGTGGTGCATCTTATGAAGGAGCTCAAGTCAGTTCTGCTCCTACCTTGGGGCACGTGGGGTGTAGCAGTCCCTGGACAAAGATCTGTCGGTAAATCATCGAGTTTGCTACTTGCTTCGGCAAAGTTTTTTCCTTTGTGTAGTTTGGAAACCGAAAAGGAAGGAACAGGTAGTGTGGTGTAAGGGAAGGCGGAGAGCCATGCCATTTTGTTGACAAAATGCAGGTCCTACATTCTCAAGAAGAATTCCATGCGCAGCCTTGGCTGTGATGACCAAGTCTCTTGACGACGAACGTTGAAAGAGGAAAAACAACTGCAAACAAATTATTTTATTATCATCCACACCTTAAAGCTCCAATTTGAATGCTGTTAATTCCTTCAAATGCTGTCAAATGCGTATCTGCCTCTTCACTCCTTTTTTCCATTCGGAAGTAAGAAGTGCAGACAGTTGGGCAGTAATAGACTCTTGCATAGATGGCATAGAATAGAAGCAGTTGGTCCTTCCGGACGGCTGAAGAATTTTTATTAAATCGGTCAGCAGGGAAAGTTCTTTTTGTTTATTTGCACGCAATTTTCGTGACAGGAGCCATTCTACCACGAACCTCCACGCAGAAGGCCATAGAATTTAGGGAACTTGTACTGCTAAAGGCAAAGCCCCTGAAGAACTTTTGAATTTCGACGATTTTGTCATGGAGCTCTCTTTGATACGTCTAAATCATTTTTTCCTTCTTTTGACCCATCGACAGTGTTGTTTTGCAACCATTTATTGCAAAATTGCAAGTTTTGAAATGGTTTTCTGCTTCAGCACTAAGCTCTCTTTTTACAAAAATAACCAACGTTTTTCCGAGTCTCGATATTCTTTTCTTTCTCTGATTGTGAGTGTAGTATTATTCTTATATACCAAAGGTGGAACTGCACCTATGAAATATGTTTCAATCTTTGTTCATGTTTTACTTCATCATAAACCAAGCAAGAGTTTATATGTTATATTTTTAATGCAAAAGTACACCTGAAAAAGCAGTCTTACAGCGAGGATACAAAAAACTCTTATGTCTTGATGAAACTTGTGCCTCGCATTATTCTTAAATTATTCATAAATTTCAGCGCTTTTGAGCCTCAATATTCTTATAGACGTTGCTCCTATTAAAAGTACATTTCCAATGCGTGTAATATGCAGATAAAGTTATGGAACTAGTTAGGAATTTTTAGTTGGTCAAAAGATTAAGATTCCTTATAAAATACTGAGAGAATTAATTAGTTTAGAGTTAGGATCAGGTTCCAGGAATAGTTGTTGAAATCCTACCTGCCGTTGCAAATCGTGCTATTTGTGAATGGAATTTTGAACCATGTCCGTAATTTAATAGCGCAGGTTTTTTTTATAAGAAACTAAGATTGGCATGTATTATTAAGTGTCTTAATTTGACATGAAAATTTTGTCAGTCTAGTACCAAAAGTTTCTTCATTAGTGTCTTAATATCGGGACCCAAACTCACCTTTTTGTTGGAAAATCGAACATTTCTGGATGGATATAACCGCTAATCGTTGCGAAAAATGCCCAAGCAAATCAAAATCACAAGCTTTTCCAAACAAAAATAATACAAATTAACGAGTGGAAGCAAGTCAATGTAGTCTTTTTTTATACCCATTGAAATATTACGGTTTCTTAATTTTTCTTGAACATAGCACCAGAGATTCTTAATTTTTTTATCAGTCTAGTACTTGTTTCTTATAAACCAGTTTCTTATAAAAAGACATGTTGTTGTTGTAGTTTTCATCAAGTTTCTTCTAATATAGGCATGTTCTGCCTGTTTACATTTATTTTACGCCCGTTTACGCACCTTGTATCTTGCAGGGTCGTTTGTTTTCCACTTAGGCTGTAAAACCCCTCTCTTTTTCCATAGATTTAGCAGAGGATGGGGCAAGCTCGTCCCGAAACTTCTAAATGTAATTTTTTAAAGGATTAGTAAATGGTAGGGTCGATCTAAATTGATGGTAGTGTCAGCGGTAGTGTCTACAGCAGGGGTCACCAACCTCAAGCCCCTTGGCCAAATCCATCCCCACCTACCATCCAATCCAGCCCCAGAGTTTCCGGAAAGCACTCGTATGTTTTTAAAGTAATATGCTGTCTTGGCAAAATGCTAATGTTTGTTATACATGTTGCAGTTTTAGTAGTCTGCCAAGATTCACTTTTTCCACAGCAGCCCCCAAACTAAACAGCGCTGTCTAGATGAAATAAGGTTCTATATTGCCAGTATCTGGCCGCAGCAAAGGTAGTAAGCAATTGTTTTGGCCCCAGCAAAGGTAGTAAACAATTATTTTGGCGCCGAAGCCCTAAAAGGTTGGGGACTCCTGGTCTACAGTTGCTCAACCGTATCGATTCATAATGAGAAGACAATGTAACCTGTAAGTTCTTTGATTATGATTCTCGTCATGGCCCTAATTCTTTAAGTTTCTTCTAATTGCGAACCAATTTAATCAATAAAATGTAAAGCATGGATCAAATTAATTCATATCATAAGCTGATTATCAAATAATTAGTTCTTATGTGCATGTGTCCTCCTTTTAGAATTTTCCCGTTCATTTTATGAATGTCCACTCCAGTACTTACGACTTGCATAACGAAAAAGTTTTTTCGTGTGTTCATTATAGAGAAATGGAAAGTAGGAGACAAATACAAACCTCCATGATAGTTGTAATGTTGTACATCACTTGATGCATGGAATGGTGAAATTGATTAAATTTAGATTGTCATTCTGATAGCGAATGATTTAAAGATCACACGTGTGCTTTCATCTCTGTATTAAACTAGCAAATATACATGCAAGGGGGACTAAAAGTATATTGGACTTTGAGAGTGAAAAGTGCAGCCGCGGAATAAACATGTTGAAGTATATGAGAAGTGCTTTGTATTCATATCATGTAGTTGACAGAAATACAAGCTTTTGCTCAATTCCATCTGCCCATTTGCACGTGGCACCAGAGCTTGTTTCCTATAGCACCAAGAAGCAAATGTAGTTTATTATTTCAATTATCGTAATATATTGTAGTAATTGTTTTCTCACTCAAGAACATCAGCAAAAATTGCTAACTACATACCTTTTTTCAGCTGTCGGTTTTTTGAGAAGGAAATAAGCGACGATTAATGAGATTGCGTGATTTTGTTTCCAACGTAAACATGTTTATTTCATCCCACTCTCTAGGTTTCGAAGTACTCCGCACAATGACGGCCGTACAGTTGTATTTAAACTTCTCCTGTCTAGCTGCTGATTCAAGCATATTCACTAACAGAGTTGAAGTTCATGGTGCTTTAGAGGACTTGTCCCTTTTTGAATTCATGGAAAGCTACTAAAGGGATGCAGTTTCCTTTTGATATTAAGTGTTTCAGAATTATTTAATTTTGCTTCTTCAGTTGTAGACATTGTCATTCGGTTGTAGACAGTTCAGCATTTTCATAGACTGACACAAATTTAGACTTGAGTTGAGTATCGAGACAAGATTTGGAGTAATTTTGCGCGATTCTAGGGATGGCCGCTGTTTAAGAAATTCTCTTTGGAGCCCCTTGTTATAAATTTAGTACTACGCCATTATTAATTAACTTCTGCATACGAGATCTTCACCTGGAAATTCTTTGAAGTGTAAGTGCGTCATGTCTGTATGACTTGTGGTCATATCAAGTGAAATTCATTATGCTTTTTGTCCCATAATCGATTACAGTGGTTTAGCCATTGCACTTTGGTTACAAAGCGATTCCCTCGCCTTCAACATATTTAGGAATTTTCATCTCATTGTGCAAAGACAATGCATTTGCTCTGCATAATCCTGGAGACTCCCTTCATGTGCGTTAAGTTATCCCAGTTGGTTTGCTACAGATAATTGTACAGCCATTGTTCGTTGTTACGTAAGCGCTAGAAGTATTGTTTTCTTTGCTCTCAACTGATTTCCAAGTCATATGTTTTCACACAAACGCGCCTTTATCCTGTCTAGGGAATTGCACTTCGTTCTGCTGCGCTCTTGAAAACAGTTTGATGGGAAGATAAACACGGGGAATGCTAGTTGGAATCACATTGTAGAGTCAAGACGCAAAGGAAACCTAGGGCTGAACAGATGGCGTGTTGTGAAGTTTGCCTTCAACGAAAGGCCTAGTCGCACATGCCATTGGTTTGATTAGTCAACACAGAGCTTATCTTTGTTAGCATTTGTTGTCTAGAAATGCTAAGTACTCCTACCCTTCGTTTCCCAGGTGTGTACATCAATGTTGGTCAAGATGGTATATACTCACCAGGTTCAATGTGGATTAATCCGATGACTGGTATGCTCTTACGTCTACTCCTACAATATTGTTTTTCTTGGAGCTCTTAATTAAGCTGCGTATTGCGTGTTGCGCTTAGTGTATTGCGCCTAGGTATTTATTTCTATAATTCTTGTCATACCACCTTGCCCTATTAGGATATTTTGTCATTTATACTTCGTTGTGAAGTCAGAAGTTTCATTTTTTTCAATAATAAAGTAACACATTTTGCATGCAGTCGTCATTTCCTTTTAGTTTTTATGAACGAGCCCAAATTGTTTGTAATGATTCCTTGCTTCTCGAATTGGGTAAACAAACCAGAACCTGTATCACTCAGTCGTTTAGAGTCAGTGGTGCGAAAGTTTCGTTATTTGATTTGGAATCCAGAATACCAGTTTTAAAAGTCACAACTGGTATTGCATTTAGTAGGACAATAATGTATTGGATATTTTGTTGGTCCTTCATCTACATTTTGGATTAATGGCCTTAGAAGAGAGGCTTTTGCGAACGTCATTCCATACACTTTATGCAGCAGACTGGTGCCTATGTTGTTCTTAGCTGCAGTCGCCATAAAGAATTCATCTATGACCCAAGGCTGCATTGTCAGTTAAGGCAAAAAGTTCAAAAGATAAAAAGTATTGTTTAAAAACTTTGAACGCGTAGCCTTTGATTTGAAATCCATGAAATTGCATCTGCCTATTGACACTAGAAACTGTTTATAAGAAACGAGTACTGGGCTAGTTGAAAAATTTTGAAACTCCATTATATGGTCAAGAAATATTAAGAAACTGTACAATATCTAACTCGTTAATATCTAAATATTAAATTACTTCCACTCGTTAACTAGTACGTTTTTTGTTTGGATAAGATTTTAATTTGTGATTTTGATCTTCTTGGACATTTTTCGTGACGATGAGCGTTTATATTCATGCAGAGGTGTTTGAATTTCAAACAAGAAAATAAATTTCGGTTCCGATAAGAAACTAGTTATGAAACATTTAGTACTAGTGTTCGAAAATTTTCATTTCAAAGTAGGAAACTTTTGGGGGGCTCACTGAATTTAAAGCTTTTTAGACCACGTAGAGAGGGGGTGTTTGAGGATTTAGGCGTCCCTTTTCAAGGTGTTATTTTCTTTTACATGCAACTCATTAACATAGAATGTAAATGGAAGCTGAATACCTCACCGGCTCTTTTATCGCGAGATTGTTCCAAATATCAGTTTATGATAATTTCTGAGTTTTTTAGAATGTTTTTTGAAGATTAGGGACAAGAGACATTGAGCTTGCATTTAGACATGTTCTGCAGTTGTTATTCGTGCTATGCACATTGTTTGTAATAATAATCCATTTTGTAAGCAACCTAGTAACAGGCACCCTGTAGTTGAGGAAATTTTTAGAACTACAACGAAGAGCAAAGAAACCTAATTACAAGGATAGAGCAAAGAAACTTTACAAAAATTGCACATTGGAACAGTTACCTCGGCCGACGTAAACTGAACTACGCTTTTTTATAAGAAGAAGAGCCTGAAATTTGGTGGAAAATTAAGAAAGAATTAAGAACAAGGCTGAGCCTTAAGCCTAGTCCAAAAATAAGTTTCTGGAAAACGATGCAGAGGCTTTCCACTAACATATAAGCATGAAACGTCCTTTCCTTGCTAGCCTGAGGAGAATTGACAGCATTGACACATTTTTCTTTGATTTTCACAGATGAGTTGCTCCTAGTGAAACTAGATACTGTGCTGACATTGTGTAGTCCTAATTGTTTATAAATCTTTTTATAAATTACTGGTTCATAAGAACCAGTAAAATTGAAAAAGTTCAGTAAAAATCATTAATATGCAAGAGAGATCATCTTGCTTGTAACATTTGTCTTTCAATCAATCAAAACATCCAATGTTGTCTTGTATATTGTCTTTCTTTGTATTTCTAAATGGCCTATATACTACAAATTTAAGAACGAATTAAGAAAATTCAGCCTCAAAATTTGGGAAAAATTAAAAACAGCCAGTCTGAACCTCAATTTTACTGGTTCTTATGGAAAAAAGAGTGTAAAGCGATGTGAGCATGACAAGGCTTAGATTATAGCAATCACTAACGCATTTTGTTTACTGTTATGCTAATACTTTGCTGCATTCACCTTTTGTAGTCCCTTAATTGAGAAACTTTAGAATTCAAACGCTATCCACAATTGAGAAACTTTCACTACTAAGACCTTGAACCAGGATTCTTATAGAAAGAAAATGTGTGTATCTTCCAAAATATATTCTCTATAATAGATCAAATATCTCAATTGGTCGTTTTGACTTTGAGTTTGGGGGGAGGAGGGGGAGGGGAGAGGACACAGTGTAGACGTCAAAGGAGTAGAAGGTCTAAAGATTTAAGACTGTGTCTGACATATGGAAATCAAACATTGCGAATATTATTTAGACGTCATAATTGTAGGACCCCCACCGACAATTTCGAATTTGCAGAGAGTTATAGATTTCTCTCAATGTTTTTCGAGCCTGTACCTTGACCCTCTAGTGACTCACCTGTTTTGTCATCTTTGTGTGGCATAGAGAGACTAATTCAAAAATAAACTTTAACTCATTTGTATACATTGCGAAGTAAACTTTCTTTCGTACTCGAGAAGATTTATTTTGAAACTTAAATTGATCATCCTTTACTACGGTGCCTTGAGTACTGAAGATTTATTTCGAAACGTATACATATAAGATAAAATTTATTTTTGAATTATTATACAATTATACATTTCTATTTCAGTTCAAATTTCTTGAATTTCAGCGGTTTTGAGCTTCAGCTGCATGTACGGTAGCTTAGCTCTTTTGAGGTTCTCAGCAATACAATGATAATTAATTTTAATTGGAGTCCGTTTGGCATTTAGGACAACCTTTGGCTGGTCATGATCCTTCATCGGTTATTTACCCACATGGCTATACACCGGCCCGACAAGGTGGTGTCATATATCAAGCTCAACAAGCGCCCCACCCAGCGCCTCATCAAACACCTTATCCCTATGTGATGCCAGTGCACTATGCTGGTGGACCACAGCAACATTATTACGTAGTTAATCATCCGCAGGGCGAAAGGACCCAACTGCCACATGTTCAGGTATTTATTTTGCTTGCATAGATAGATTTTTATTTGGCCTCAGCTCTCACGTAACGTTTGCTCCTCAAATTGTGGCCAAAGTGTCTCATTTTCGTTTGCCACATTTTGAACTTTATATAGTTTTCTGTACATGCTACATTTGAAATAGTTTGCATGCAAGAAAAATTGCCTTCCGCACATGAGCGGTAAATATAAGATGAACAGTTGTTCTTTTCTTTGAAGCAAGCGTTTCTGTTAAGCATTGATTAATAGGCACATATGACTCGTTGTACTATATTGCTTCATTTTGAAAACTATGCATTCTGTTTTTTCATTAATTTGATGTTTACACTAGACTTTACAAATAGTTGAAACTAGAGTTTTACAATTTATAATTTGAAAGCACCAATGATTATTTTTCTGTAGTAATTAGCTATTTTTTGCATGTCATAGAGTGGTGCTAGCCCCCATCCTGTTGGACCACCGTCTTCTGCTGTAGGCTACCAAGACATATCTAGTCAGATGGCAGCATTGTCTTTGTCCAATCGGCATGCAGATAGCGCAGAAGAGGATGTAGCATCTACTGATAGTTACTCAACAACACCAACCCCGCCACCAGGAAACCATATGGATGCTTCTTACCAGATGATGGTACCTGGCGGCAACCCCTATATGATCATTCCTCAAAGACAAATAGTACCAGGTCATGTTTATCAAAACCCTGTACCACTGCAGTATGTTGGCAATCAAGGATATTCTCCATACTCACCTTATACGCAGTATATTGCAATGTCTGATGTGGCACCTAGGTATCCCCCGTCGCACACACCACCTGTGCAACCGCGTTCTCCTTCCCCCGTTATGGTTGGTCAACCGTACGTGACGAACCCGCAGCATATGCAGGCACATATGAACCACCCTGGTCGTGTACAAACCCCACCCTACACAAGAACACCTCCTCCAACGTCTAGTCCATTTATTCGTAATACCACGCCCATGCCAGGTGGTACTGTGATATTCCCAGTACCAAATTCAGTCTCAAGCGTTGGACCGGTACTGCCAGGATCATCTCCTATACCGACCACATCGTCGTACCAGAACTGGAAGAGTCATTCTTCTAAGCGAAGTAGTAAAGGAACAAACGGTGTTGGCCATGATGCTCTCCATTATCAAGCATTGGCACAAGAGGGTCATCGCATGCAACAAAATATAGCATCAATTTCTAATCAACCAGGACAATCCGTTAAAATGGTCCATATGCCACCTCATTTTCCAATTTTGCCAGGACAAAGGTATGTTGGGGTGTAAACTTTCGCTAGCAAATGCAATCCTTGACTATTTAAATGTAGAAAACCTATGATAGTAAACACAACTGAATTTTTACATCATTCCTGTCATTTTATACAGTTTGTATTTCAACCTCTGCAGAACAGTAAAGCTCCAGGCTGTAGGTCTGTTTATCAGCTCTAAATTACAACAGCCAGGTATGGGGCTATTCGTTTATAAGTCTGGGTACTACCGCAGGTTACCCTAGTGTCTTTACTTTGAAAACCAGCCGACATGACCACCTCCTTCTATTCGCACCCCCCATCTATTAAAAGTTGGCCGATATGAACAACCTCTTCTATTGCCCCCCTTCTATTAGAGACAATAGAGTATTACTGCTTCTATTTTTGTCGAGAATTTTCATACCATATTGAGGAATAAGTTAACAATTTCATCCCACAATTTACAGACTAAAGTTTTGAATTAAGTCTTCCGTAAGCATTTCTATCCAGCTTTCTTCGTTGCTATTGTGATTAAATGTAACTGAAATACTTTCTCCAGAATTTTCCTTTTCGTACTCTTTACCTTTGAAAAGTTGTCATACCCTCCCGAATTGTAATCCACCTGTGGCCAGAGCTACAAATGACTAATTCCTAAATTGAGTAAAATGGATGAAGTATAAAACTTGATAATTTAAGCATAAGTTGTTTGAAGCAATTTCCCTTTCCCTGGAGCTAGTACTCTTAATTGTTTGTAATTTTTTGAGATTCATTTTTTATTTCGAGTATATGACGGTAGTGACAAGAAGAAATCTCTCTGAGAAATTGTAATGCATCCGTCATTATATGTGATCTTCTAGTAATGTTATATCATTGATTATCGCTAGTGATCAATGATTCGATTGCTCAGTAACTCGAATATTCGCCAACTCGAACAGCTCTCACTTTGGTCTGTCGTAGCTTGACTGCCTTTTATCTCAAACATTCGTTATTTCAAGGAAATCTTGATTTTTCCTTGGACTTTCGAGATTTAGCTTTTTGGACAATCTTGCTTTAGTGCATTAAATTTTTAGGCATTATTATGGTTGATTGAAATATTTCTGGAATACTTTCTCAGGTTTCAGCAACAGCAGTCACCTTACAATCACTTTATGAGTCATCCTACTTCGGTANATATAAACGTGGCAAGCCGAAAACGCAGAGCCGAACACCACGACAAAATGTGGTAACAACCAGTATTGATGATGACAAGAAAAGTAAGTTGAAAAGTCGCTCGGTTTTGATTTAGTGAATGACGGCTTAATTAAGGGGGAGGTCATTATTTGTCTCCGAGTAGGGGTTGAGAAGAAAATGATTGGGCTACTGAAATCGATTAATTGTGTTACTTGGGAACAACATTTAGGCATAGATTCTAAGGCCCCGTGCACACGAGAGTGGATCCGTTTGCGTCTGCTCCCAAACTGGAGCGGATAGGCCTTGCGTACACACAAGCCATCCTCTATCCAATCCAGTTTGGCTCTGCTATCCGTACTAGTTTGGATGGGATAGAATAGCCGTACCAGTTTGGATCTAAACGAGAACAGATCCAAAATGGATCCGCTCCCGTGTACACGAAGCTTAAATCTAGAATGACAAATATCAGACAGTGGTTTTTCACTACAGTATCATCCCCCAGAAGGTTGCAGTAGCTTAGTGCAAATATTACGGTATTTTTATATAGTATGTTTCCATCACAATCCTCTCTATGCCATGAATATTATCAAGAGAAATCTGTAAAATTCGTATGTTTCTAACTGTGAAAAACAATTAGTTGCAGCTTTTACAATNTAAAGTCGTTTACAATTGGGGATAAATTTTGTTTCCTGTTTTCCTTTAGTGGGATAAAGACAATTTGACTTATGCATATGGTAGAGTAAATTTTGTACATCCGCATGAATGATGCGCTTCGTGGGATACTAGGTGAAAGTAGCAGAAAGCTAGGAATTCAATAGAGAATGATTTTGTGATATAAATTTTCCGTAACTTTAATTCAGCAAAAACCACAATCCTCTAAAATTGCTGAAGTAAGGTTAAGCAAAAGGCAGTGAGTCTGATCTAAACTTGGTTGGTTACTTGCATGTAAACTGTGGATCATGATTACCAAAAGACCCTTTTACAGTTACTCTTTTCATTTCCTTCATTGTTTCCCTATGTTTTTCTACTTATGAAGCCAGTTTTAATTTCACGTGGGAATGGTACACAGTGAACATTTTATTGAGATTCAAATATGTGGCATTTAGTAAAAAAAGTATTGCTTGGGCCTAGTGTGCAGATGGTTTTTAGCAACTGAAAATTATTTGGAAGCAGGGGGGCATTCAGGAAGTACGTACACTCAATATTCGTCGATTTTTGTTCCCCCCTTCCCCCCAGTATGCTTTCGTACGCTTTTTCAATACCCCCCTTCAGAGCGTACGTACTTTGTGAATGGCCCATTACGATATTGATCATAATCATTACCTTTACCCTCTCATAAAATATATCATTATGTTTTTTTTCTCCTAGCGGTTAATCATATCTTAGAAGTTTATGACATGCCCGATGGATTGTCCCCTTCCGAGACTGATGCACTTTTAAAAGACCTAGAGGATGCAGGTGGTCATATTTTGCGCATCAACAACAGTTCTACGGGATCATCTCAAAATGCTGCTGGACCGACGGTATTAGCTATATTTAAATCAGCCACAGAGGCACAGAGTGCTTTGGAAACTGTTAACAGCCCTAAGTTCAAGTTGCGAGTTTCTCAAAAATCACCAACTCACTTTTCGGCTGATAGCAACTCCGCATCACGAAGTAATAGTACGTCCAGCTCATAGGCTTTTTATAAAATTGAATTTAGGACAGTTTATTAGTTAGATATACGTAGTAAGAAACTTGTGATATTGAAGTTGTTAAAAGAAAGCAGAATTTTATTTGAAAATTTATCCAACTAGAATTGCTATTTAACAGCGGACCACTCAAAGTGAATTCAGACGTTGTGTAATTCAGCATTTTCATTCAGATGTTCTTGCGATAAGAACAGGTGCTGTAGCAATTCTTCTGAAATTTTAAACCTATATAAATGCTTGAGCTCCATTCCGCTAAAAAACTTATTTAATATTTGCAGCTGTGATTGCAAAATGTCTACGATTTGGCACTGAACCTTGATGCTTTATGAGAAAGTTCTTGTTTTAACGGCCTATGAAAACCGTATGGTGGAGTTTGCGAAAGATATTTTCAGCCATGTGACAATTCCACGAGTTAATGAAACATAGATGATGCAGAGAGTGTGAAAATCTATTACTCTTAATGAAACGTAGAAATCCAATGGATAGAGACAACACAATTTTGCTTTACATGGCACCTCAAACAATATGTCTTGCATGGCCTTTCACCGTTCACGAATACAGATAGTCCCATTCACTCTTTAAATAGTACGAATTTTTAATTTTCGCGACGCTGACTAGAAAAATTTGCTTCTGACATAAAGCTGCATTTTATTTGTATACGCAAAAGCAGTAGTCCAAATCTCTTTTTGTAGTTCATTAAATACGACCAAAAACCTATCACATTTTAGGCCCTGTTTCAGACTCCATTCATTATACTTCAGATTTGCTCAAATTCTATCTATATTATGAATGCTTCTGGTCGAGTGCCTGTGTAGGTCGTTATGAAGTATTATGTCCCAACCGTCAAGAACTTTATTTGAAGCACGAGTATATAGTTTTTTTTATTCTTTTATATTTCATTTGTACTTTCTCCAAAAATATTTATTTACTACAAAGCCGGCGGAGCAGATTGAAAATCTTTCGATAGCATAGCGTTACTAGTTTTACTCAAGGATAATTGCTAGTGTTTTTGTAAAAGTTTCATCCAAAAATTGCTCACAGCATGAAAGGTTTTTGTCCATCTCCCCGTAGCGTTTTTGCCATTTTTAGCTCGTTATGCCATTTTCCTCATATCTGCAGGTTTTAATCCAATGTATCGAGAACCTCGTGAACTTGCTCTTTCTTGTTTGAAAGTTGCAGGCTTTTTAACGTTTGTGACGATTCTCCCCTGTTTAGCTGAGCATGTGGTGGCCCCTAAGATTCAATCGTTCACTGCCATGAAATCGAAGGCTACACGAAGGAGCGTCATAGTCATTGTAATTGGGAGTTTATGTAAGACCCTACTTGTTATTATCTGTTTAGGCTGCAACTTGTATTTAATGTACTGATATGGTACAATGCGCGCATTTCAACCACTCAACGCACAGTACTCAGCAGACATACCAGAATTTTGTCGTAAGTGAACGATATGCGAACTGAAGGCTCAAGTAGCAGTATTTTTAGTGCCCCAGTTCAGTTTGAATTCCGCTTTTGCAACGATTAGTGCGTGCTCTCGTTGTGAAAACGTGTAGGCTCTTGTCTACAGTTTAAGTCACATTTAAGGTGTTCTACGACAGCTGTTTGAAAAGGGAACACAAAGACGGATTTTTGTTCCAAGATGCTCCACACTGAGTGCTCTATCACCATTATCCTTCGCACGCAAGTGTGCATAAGCTTATCTTCATTCAGTACCCTAGATGAACACCAGTTATTTATTGTTGAGTAAAGTATTCATAATATATAAATGGAATTTTAGAAATGATATATAGCGCTGTGAGGAGGCTGGATTCATCATATAATAATTAGGACCTACTCACAAACGAGTTTGCTTTCGAGTAAGCCTACGTTTCGCCGTTTTTCAACGGGCTATTACTACAACTATTTCGTTTTTCTTTCAAGCTTGGCTTCCAGCTTGATAATTCGAAGGACAATTTTCATGTGACACTGAGAAACTGCTAGATTTTCTGCCTGCAGGTTTTTCATTGGGAACCTTGAAAATCCATGAAGCAAATTATTACATCACCCCATGTTGACAAGTGGTTCGACTGTATGATCAGCCTCTGCTTCTTTGGCCACTTTCTCAAAATCATCTTTCTACTTAAACTTTGCGTAGTGAACAAGAGCAATAGTTTTGACTCAAGCCTGGCTTCCACATTTTCGTAGGTGGTGGGTATGCGTCCCAATCATTGGCGATGCGACAGCGATGCAATAGGAAAATTCATAGCAATTGAACTCATTTTACCTTCGCTTATCGCAATGGGGACGTTGGGGGCATGAAGGGGACCTCAGCAGCAACGTTCCCACATCATATTTGGTGCCCCAAGTAACATCGCTGATCCAATTTCCTGGGACGCAGCCCCATAGCTTGCGATCATATGGAAACCTGGCTTACTTGAAGGTTACCATTCGGACCGTAGATAATTTGCCCATTCCTCCGTTGGTGAACCCGAGGTGGCTGCTACCTATATTATTCATCGAAACAACCTCAGCCGTTACAGAAGCAGCGCTTCCAGGATTAGCCTGATGCCAGTAAATATTAAGCAGATGTAGAGCGCCTGGTATATCATAATGAAGGTAAAATGCATGCTTTAGATGATTTTAATTTTATGAAAGCGTGTAATGAACTTATCGTTGTTGTTTTAACTTGGCTGGAAACCAGTTTAAAGACAATCATCAAAGCCTACCACGAAAATCCAGATATGTAATGCTCTCAGCTATATTTAAGTAAACATCTTCATAGACTTTCAGCTCTTTGTTTTGGTTTTGTCTATCTCATCTAATTTTCTTTTAGTTTCTCCAAATATGTTTGTCGATAGCTTACTTTGAGGGTGTTTGTGTAGTTTGACCAGTATGTTACGAAGTTCTTTTGATCAACAGGGCATTTCTGTCTTTTCACAATTTTACCAGTTGTGATCAGACTTCGATCTTTGAATTTTCCTTGTGTAAGTAGCTAGCATCAAGTTTTAATCACTACGTTCCTGTGCGGCAAATGCTTTTGTCTCAATGATTTTCGCCCACCACGGTGTTCTTTCCCAGTTAGCGAAAACTAGCGCTATACAGGTTTTTTATAAGAAACCCATCATTTTGCCTGAGCTTCAATGTTCTTAACTTTTCCCGAAATTGAACCTGAAATTTGCTTCAATTTTTCTTAACTTTTACTGAAATAAACTGACAAGAATGATTTACACTTTATTAATATTGTATACTTGAATTTGAATTCCATCTTTAACCTTTTGAATGCAATAAAAACGAAATTTCGATTGTTTGGCCAATAAAAGCACTAAATTTTGGAAATTGAGCCTCGTAATTTTCTTAAGATCTTCTTAAGATTTTGACCATTTGAGCCTCAATATCTTATAAACTTTTTCGTCATAGAAAACGTGCAGGCAACAGCCGGAGGTGTGCATCGGATCGGATTGGGGGTTTATAATCCGAGAATTTGCTTTTTGTTGAGATCCGATCCGATTCGAACTTTTCTGATCCGAATCCAATCCGATCCGAAATTATCTGCTCTGAATCGGATCTGATCCGAAAATAATAATGGTTTATCTAAAGTGAGCAAAAATTGCTTCATTACTAATGTGCACCAACTATATTTAGCCTTAGTAGCTCACATATATATTCATAGGTGCAGTATTCTCCTTTCAAAATGCTCAATCCTGTGCCTGAATAGGAGAGATGCAGTTACATCTTCCTGTGCATTGGAATCTGGAAAGAATGCGTAGGATAAAGTCCATCCATCATTCGTTATTTTCATAACTTTTTGCGTGATTAAAGTTTTTAATGGCATCGGGAAAGCGGTGCTAGAGCATGCTCCTCTAAATGATAGAGAGTTATTGCCATATCGAAAAGTCCTGGTATTTTGTAGATCAACAAGGGCTCTTTAATCCAAGGTATTAAGTGACTTACTTACGTTTGAAGACTTTTCTAACTTTACTAATCTGAATCCCATCATGCAATAGAAGTAAGAGTAATAAGTTGCCTTTTACTAATGTTTAGTTTTGACGTGAATAACTAATTAACCATAGTTTGAATTTGCAACTCGACATCCAATCCGAACCGATTCTACTTCGAAACAACTTATCCGATCCGA
>OLMO02000257.1:16061723-16080564 GCA_900291935.2 Cassiopea xamachana | reverse complement strand
TTTGCCTCTTCCAATCGAAGTTTGCTTGTTTCATTTGACGTCGCACAATAGTGCAAGAGACTTCACGACAAGACAATATTGAACTTGTGGAGACTAGGCTTCCTGATTGGATAACACGCTTTTCTTTTAAGAAACCTAGCTCAAGGCCTAGTTCCAGAAGTTTCTAATTTTTGGACTGCGAATTATCAACTTGTAGTTGTAAAAGCAGTGTTCTCACTTCTTCATAGAAAATTCCTTAGATTTGCACGAAAATTCTCTTATATTGCTAGAAATTCCCTTGGATTTCCTAAACCCTGTCTTTTTCTCCAAGTAGAGAGACTGAGCAGGGATTCCTTTATAATTACTTAATATTCACCCCACATTTCTTGCCATAAGATTGGTACAGACGCATGGAAACATCGAAACTCTGAATTTTGCCTGTAATTCTGGCTTGAAGTCAATTCCAAAAGCATAAAGAAAGTAGGAAAGAAGCTTCTAAAACGCACTCTTTTGTGCTTCACTGTAGGGGGGTCATATTGCACTTTTTGAAATTCTTCACTCCTACATAGCATTTTATAATGACCCCCCCCATTTTAGTAAAATGTAGCCATCATCACTACCAACAAAACTTTCACTGTCATTTTCCATCCCATTATCCATGAGTCAACTCTCCAGCAAGCACTTCACAACCCTTCACAGGTGGGACACTGTCTACCACTCCATCCAATTTTCCAGTAACACCATCGGGTGGTATCATCAACTCTTCTACTTCCTTCAGCGTTGTTGCGATTTTCCCTGTAGGCCTTTTTAACATCACGCCCTCCAACATAGAGAAATATCCACTCCCCTGCTAATGCGACCACCCCTACAATTAAGCGCAAAAGAGTATCTATATTAGTTTTGGCTGCAAATAAAGTAAACTGCCTTCCAAATTTTTGATTTCTTGCAGTTAAAAACATTTTTCAAATTAAAAAGTTCCTTCGGGATTTTTCCTGTAGCAGTATACGTTCCTTAACTATTTTGGCCTTCTACATGCATATAGGTTCCCTATAAAGTGGTTCCTTATATAAAAAGGCGTTTACTTCACTAAAATACTATGTCAAAGTGAGTAGGAAGTTGCCGAGTTTCAAGAGGTTTGAATCTCATGTTTCTACGGAGATTCCAAGCAGCTAACTTTTGTAAGTTTTCACTCTTTTAATTACCGGGTAAGGGGTCATAAATATATGACGTCCAAAAATATTGCAACTTTTGACTCTCACACCCTTGTTGGACATAGTCTTAAAAGTTTAACCCATCCCCTCTCCTAGCTTACTTAATCAAAGCGAAAAATTGAGACATATAATCTACCATAAAGAATGTAGTTCAGTAGCAGTTGCGGAAATTTTCTCATTTTGGGGGGGGGTGGGGAACGGAAACCTCGTGAAAGCTAAGGTGCATGTCATATAACACTTACACTGACCAACCTTGGCTAACATCGTGTTGATAGAAGACAAAGTAGTTGGAAAGCTATCGCTAATAGAACATGCATAAAGAGTGAGAGGAAACTGAGTCTGGGGGCTTGCACCAAGAAGAAATTTTTTAGGCCACGCCCTCTAGAACGTCGAAAATGCCCCTCTGCAATGTTGGATATAATTTGTTTTCCTCCTTGATATATATGCTGAAAAAGGAAAGCTGATCCCCTAGCCTGTTCTCATCGAGTTTTGATAACCAGGAACAACAGGAAAAAGCTTCGCCAATGTTATGCCATCATGCCACTGGAATAATGGCCCTGCCTTTTTGTTGTCCAATGCCTGTACGTCAAAGCTTAAAAAACCAATTTCACACAAGTATACTCACTTGTACGTTGTTCTTTATTGCTTCTTGTGAGCTACTACTTATGAATCGTGCATTAATTTGGCAAGTCTGAAATTTTTTGGGGGCGACCGCCTCCCCCCCCGGATGTCCACCCCTATTCAGTAGATAGATAGCATTTGTGAAAATTGCAGGATATGTTTTCATATGAGCAATCTAAATGTCGCTTTTCCGCAATCTTCTAAAATGCATTGTTTTGTAGTACTTTTGGAATTAGATATCATGAAATGATATTACGAATGCCCTCGTGATGGAAAGGCTTCTGAAAAGCTGTTTCAATTTGCATTGACTTCTAACACGGATATTTTATGACAAAGATGCGGCTCAAAAAGTATTCCGAAATCAATTCTTCTGTCTTCATATCATTTCCTACTCATTAGGGCGAAATGTCTGGATTTCCTGACTTGATTTCTCGACTTTCTTGATATCTTGGACAGTTATATGGGTTCCATGGACAACTTATGTAAGCTCATTTTATTCAAATGTCTCGAAAGTGTTGAAAGACAGAATACACCTTTTCGACGCAAAGTCCACGTGTTACATAAGGTCACATGACCTTTAAATTAGCGTGCTATGATTGGTTAAGGTCTTATCTTTGTAAATAGAAACGTGAAAAATCGGACAAGTCTGTGGCCGTTTGCTGTGAATGCGAAAAACTCTTTCTATTAGTTTGAAAACTAGAAAAGCTCGGAGATGTCAACTCTCCCAATCCACTGTTGAATGGCATAGATAAAATAGACGTTTATGATTTGCAGATGTTCCTGCTGTCAAGAGGGTAGACTTAGAGGTTACGCTGGTGAAGGCTTTAATCAATTTAGGCCGTGAAGGTAGTGTTGACATTAACGAAAATCCTGTTCTTCATTTTATGAGCATTTTATCGCCTGCAGTCGTTGTGGTATTGCTTGCATTAACAGCATTTCACCATTTTAAGTAGTTTTAGTTCTTTCCCACATACTCCTGCCCTAGTTTTCGCATCTTTGTTTACAAAAATAAAGGTTTATCCAATCATAGCAGACTACTTGAAAGGTCACGTGACCACCACTAGCACTTAGATTTTGCGTCGAAAAGGTGGATTGCATATGGATGGTACACTATCACAAATTCCTAAATATTAGGGTACTGTGGGACAAAATGTGACACATCTTGTTTCACAATAAATTTTCGGTTTCTTTGTTGGAGAAAATTGTCGGCTCGGTCTCTGGCATGCACAATTACCTCTCTTTCAGCTTTTCAACGTTTTTTCAATGACGTAGCGAAAAGCTGATGTAAAAAAGTGATGTTGTACGGAGTCATCAGTGATTTAAACAATAAATTTGCCAAGCCTATGGAAGCGTCCATGAAATAGCTCTCTAATTTTTGCTCAAATAATACAATGCAAATGAGATACGGCCTTTAATATTCCTTGATTGTGTATAATTTATATCACTCACAAATTAACATGATAAAATGCACAAGTTTGTATTTTTTATTTTTCTTACTCCTGTCATTAGCATGGGGCAAAATGCAACAATGACTTAAATATATCTAATCTTTCCACGAAAAAAAGTTTTCTATGCTAGATTATTTTTGCCAGTATTACTGAACAGCGATAGAGTAGTGTTTTGATGGAACTGTTATTTCAGGTTGGTCCGCGGTTATCTAATTACCAAAAACTCCTTAGTTTATAAAATATGAGCTTTTCCAATCAAGCAAAGATGTACTAATGTTTGCCATCACAATCAGTAAGGCTCAATTAGTAAAATATTTCCGGAATCTGTTGGGTGTGATGCCTGCACACCTCTGATACCATTTTAAAATATAAATAATACATGTATATTTTTAAGATTTATGAACATAGAACATGCATGGGCAACCGACTGCTCGCGGGCCAAATCTTACCCGCGAAGAAATTCTGATTCACTTTTGTTTGGCCCGGAAAACGACCATACATAGTCTTCTATAAAACCCTGTTAATGCGGTCTCCCATTCATACGGCCAACGGCCACATTTTGCAATCCCAAATTAAAGGATACTTTGTATTTTCACCCCGATTTTTTCGGCGATCGGAATCATCTCATTTAATTTACCAAAGATGTTCTCATGATCAAAATCGTTTGATTTTCTTCTTTCCGCTTGATTTTTGCTCTTTGGTTCTTCTTGCTTTCATATTCTCGTCTTTTTGCTGGATTTGCATCAGAGGGATATTTGCCAGTAACCAGTATGACCTTCAGAAGCTTTGAATAATTCTCTTGTCCTGTAGGTCTGTATGTACAGAGGAATGCTGTCCCGTACTCAAGCTTCGATTTACAGCTTTTCCAACAATCCTTATGTCTACTACTTACTCTGATTTGGTGTGAGCTTTAGCAAACGGCATATAATCCCTGTTCCTTGCCTTGTACATGGCAGTGGTTTTCCATGTCGTTTCTTTGCGACATAGTAGTTTATGTTTTTGGAAGTTTTCTACATTTCCAGATGTCTATGTAAAAAAACAGTTGCAAAGAAGCAGCAGAGAATGAAGCTTAATTTAGATAAATTTGAGAGGGAAAGATTAGGAAAGAGCACACGACAAGAACAAGAGAATAGACTAGAGAGTTTGGGAACAGATGAATAATGGTCTGGTGGAATCAGGTTCGCTGAGAGGGGGCAGTGGCAAATTGTACCAAACCCTCAAAGTCCAAAGGGCCTCGTCACTCAATTCTTCAAGGAATGGAGGGTCCTATAAAGTAAACCAGCAACAATTTTGCAAATGTATCTTTTAGAACATGAAAATTTTCTGGTCGCTTTGCTCGCCCGCGACCTCGTTTTTCTCTTTTGCCTTGTGACCTCAGAATTCCCTCGCCAGTACTGTGTGGAGTTAGCAGGAGTATGTAGAAAAGCTGAGCTACAGATAGATGTATCATTAATGAGAAAGAAGCAAGTAGAGACAATTATGGAAAGAAGGGTAATATCATAATATACCCAAAAGATGAGAGAAACAGAAAGATAAAAGGGAGATATAGAAGCTGAAAAAGAATTGAGAATAGTAGGAAAATTTGCACAATACAAAGAAATAGTGGAAAAAGGAATACTGGGATAACATGTCAAAGGAGGTAACAGGCAGGAGACTAGAATAGTATGGGAAAATGTTCATTTCACTGAGAAAGTAAGGGATGAGAGGTGGCAAGGTAACAAGACTAAGCGAACACTTCGCTGTAGAAGAATAGAAGAGTTGCTTTGAGAAAGTATCGCAAAAAAGCAGAAAGTGACAAACCAAGTGATGGGATTCGACAGAGAAGAGGACCTGAGAAATGATGATGATAGGATAAGAGAAGCAGGTGTAGAGCTAGAGAGGGATCTTGAAAGAAAAGAGGTTGAAAAGTGAATAGATAAATAAAGGAAGGGGCACCCGGAATAGATAGATTGAGCATCAATATGTTGAAATATGTTGTTGAGACATATAAAGAACGAATAAGACCATTAACAAATACATGTATAAAAGTCCATCAAAGGATTTGGCAATGAAGGACCAACATAAATAGCAACAGGGTTGCATTTCTAATAACCATGGAATCTAGAATATTAAAGAAATTACTTGCTAAGAGATTTAGGGATTGAATAGAAAAGGTTAGGTTAGGGTATTGGAGAAAGATCAGCAGGGATTCAGGAGAGGAAGGTCCGCTGCAGTTGCGACACATATTCTTATTAGGATACATGAAGACTAGGATGATAGAGTATGCATGCGAAGTGGTAGCAAAATGATGTATGGCCTAGTTGCCATTCTGATCGACATTACTAAAGGATGTCTAAGAGTAAACAGAGTTGCATTTGGTATATACTAGATATGTAGGGCATGAAACAGAAAATGAAAAGAGTTCTAAAGGGGAATCCACAAAAGGACGCAATACTTATTCAGAAGGAGAGAAGGAAACAGCTCAGAGGGGATACTAAGAAGAGAATTGAAAGAAAGGTATGCTAGATCTAGAGATGGGCAGTATCTTATTTAGGATCGTGAAAATAGTATTTAGATGCTGAAACCAGTAACAGTATCTTGTAATGGAATACTCTTTGTTGAAGTAACTGTATCGTGGATTAAGATACAAATTTTGCTGAATAATTGCAACTTGTAATAAAATATTATCAAAAATCCTCTAAAGTTATGCTTGCTTCACCTTTTGCTAATAAAGCTGATGTCAGCAATGACACTACTGGCAGCCCATGCGATATCACAGTTGAGTTTTAGTAGCATTATGGGGTCTTCTAAGTAACTAGACATTCCTTTGGCTCGCGTTCCTCTCCTAAGATAAAATCAAATTGTTCTTCCAATCAAATTATGCAGGAAGTTGTTCTTCTGCCATGCATGAACATCATATGATTTTAAGGAATCTATGCTAACTGTGTATAGTGAGGATGCTATGGGTAAAGTCAATTACATTGAAAGGTAGTTAATTGGCTGTATGTATGCAAATGATCTTCACTAGCGCAAAGATTCAACTGTTGAAGAAAAGCGAACATAATAAATATAGCATCTATGCACATTTTATTGGAAATGTAGATAAATCTGAGCCTATCAACATTGCTAGATATCAAGAATCAAGTATTTACCTTTCTTGTATTCAGCTTTGGAGGCATGGTTGTGCATCAAATGTAAAGAAAGTTAGGAGACAGGATTGACTTCTGCTCACACAATTTACATGAAAACTATGAAGAACACTTGCTGAAGAAGTCATTGCATTCTAGTCCCTGCAAAGATTTGTTGATTTGTGTCTCCTTCTAAAACGAATGAGAATGAGTAGGTTTATTGTAAGAAAGGAGGAGATTAAAGAGCTTGAAACCATGAAAGGCATCAAGGCATCAAGCAAAGGTGTAGAATATTCTATGTGTGGAATATTCTATTCTATGTGTAGAATATTCTTGTCTTTTTAGCTTCAGCACAAGACCGTGGCATTAGAGATAAGGAAGCTACAGAGATATGTTGATTAACTGTATAGATATATTTGAAGCTGAAAACTGATAAACGGACGTTAGAAAGAAGTGCACAGAAGAAGAGGTAATATCAATGTTTGACATACAAAAGGCAGAACTTGGGAACTCAACCACTTTTACTTCCTTTTTCTACTCAAGTGGGGACAGCTTTTGCACTTGAGCGTCTCCGCACTCTGAATCGGCAATTTCTATACAGAGGAAACCTCGTAAAAGCGAACACTTCTTCAAAATCCCGAAGGTGTTCGCTTTAGAGAGAGCTACCTGTATGTTGATTAGCTCTATAGATATTTTGAGCTAAAAACTGATGAACGCACATTAGAAAGGATTGGACAGTTAAGATTGAAGAATGACAGAGTAGTCAAATAAATAAATTTAGGATTTTGGAAGATCAGAGAAAGCACCTTCAAACAATAGCTGATTGTTACTATTATTGTATTGAGGATTTAGTCATATACAGGAACAAATGGAGAAATATACTTAGATAACAAGAAAAAGAGATATGTAAAGTGAAATGCAAAAAATTTTAGCTTTCAGATTCGAGCATCTTTCTTCTCTTAAAATAACCTTATAGATCGTTGGGGGTATTGGTTTTAAGCTCGATAAGTCAATGGGAACATCGGGTGGCTAAGAAAATCGAGGAGAACGAGATAAGAAGAAGGAGAGAAAAGTTTGCAGCGAGTGTGGCAAGGGGTTTGAGAAAAGAAAGGGAATGAAGATACATAATGGTAGAATGCATAAAGTAAAGAAAGAAGAAAGAAAAAACAATTGTAGCAAGTGCGGGGGAGAAGTGAGGGATGGAGCAAAAAAGACCAACCATGAACAAGGGTTTAAAGAAAAGAAGACGATGCCCAGTATTTAACCACTGAAGAGTATTGCCATCATGGCAGGGCACAAAGGAAGATCAAAGGAAAGTATAATGGAACTAGGGGCGGATCTAGATGGCGGCCACGGGACCATGACCCCTCCCAAACGGTAGTGTCTCCTATAGCAAACAATTGTATAAAGAAACTTCTCGCATGAAAAGGACAACAGAACGGAGCCATGCCCCTCCTCCAAGTCCAGTTCTGGATCCGTCTATGGATGTGACTGCAGAAGATCGAGAGGAAAAGGATTTTGGAAGAGATAGTGCAGTAACAAGACAATCAGGATGAAGGACTGGGAAGCAAAAAATACTATACAGGAAGAAGCAAGATGAAAAGGAATGAATAGGCAAACCCCTCTGGGGGCTGATATGACTTGGGTTTAAGATTCCCACAACGCCAGGAAAATTCTTTAGGAACGGCCTTGTTTTAAATCATCATCATATGAACTTACCATGTCACACTTATTCACGAAACCCTACATATATATATATATATATAGGAAAATATATACATATGAGATATTTCGGAAAGAAAAAGAGGAATATTTCATACAAAAATACAAACCATCCTTAAACCGATATCAAGAGACCCATACAGCCTCGTTGTGAAATATTCAATCAATACGTCGCATAAGTCAACGTAGTACAATGTAAAATTACATTACGGGCATTGTATACATACGTCACATTATCTAAAAAAATGCTATAAATAGACGCTAGAAATAGCAAAGTAGTTAGTGTAGCCTGACGAGCCCGCTTGAACGGGTGAAACTAGTAGCAAGAAAAATTGGTTATCACGGAATCAGAGCCATTTCTTTGGTTTTTCCTATATATATATATATATATATATATATATATATATATATATATATATATATATATATATATATATATAATACATTAGTCCTGGGTATGACGTTAAACTGCAACCGGTTGTGAGGCTTCAGCTCGGTGAGTGCTGAGCTTTTGAGGATCTTGGAACCACCACTTAGTCACCATTGTTCCCTGGTTCATCCTGACACGGGGTGATAGCACCAGAAGGCGCTCTTTAGCTTTGGTAAGCAAATCTTCTAGAGATGGTGTCTCGATAAAAACACCATCAGGCAAAGCAACAGGAAACCATCCTGACTACTATCCCTAGTTAGTTCTACAGCAACGGTTTACTGGATGGCCCTCAGTCCCGTGTAGATGGGGGTGTTAATAATCTCACGGGGTTTGTTAGACTGATCCCACCAAATAGTGCAGACTTAGTGGGAAACAGTATTGGCTCTGCACAGAATTTTGGGCTAAATGAAAGATATGAAATGAGCATATGAGAACTGGTATTTAGAATGTGAGGAAAATGCAGAAGAGAGGAAAACTTCAAAATATCGGAAAGGGAAATGAATCGAAATAGATTAAATATTCTTGGACTTAGCAAAGTGCGATGGAAAGAAAGTAGAGATCTTACAAGCGAAGAAGTAAAGACGATTTGCACGGCAGCAAAACAGAGTTAAAGTGGTGTTGCAATTTTACTAGAGAGGAAAACATCAATGAGATGAAAATGGTATTACAGAATGATCGCCTATTGTTGGTGAAGATACAGGCTGAGCCTGCAGATTTAGTCATTATTCAAGCGTTTATGCCAACATTAACACATGTAGATAATGAAATGGAAGAACTGTATGAACAGTTGGATTGTCTCATTAAAGCAGAGAAGAGCAATACTAATCTTATAGTTATGGGAGACTGGAACTGTATCATTGGAGAGGGGTAAGACGAGAAAGAAGTAGAAGCCTTTGGGCTTGGAACCAGAAATGAAAGAGGACAGAGGCTTATAGAGTTTTGCCGGCAAAGGAAGCTAGTTGCGACTAAAACCTGTTTTGAGCATGAAAAAAGGTGCAAATATACTTGGAAGCAGCTGGGAGACACTCGAAGGCATCAGTTGGATTACATCCTGGTGAAACAAAGGTTCTGAAATAGTGTACAAATGCAAACGCATGTAGTTATCCAGGTGCAGACGCTGATTCTGATCATCACTTAGTGGTCATGAAACAGACCATCAAATTAAAGAAGCTGAAAAGGAGAATGAAGAAGTTAAAATGGAACCTACAAAAATTACAGGCGAAAGTTGAGGGTTTTCAAAACAAAGTGAATGAAGAGATAAGAGACAATAATCAAAATGATGTAAGCATTGAAAGTAAATGGAAAATTTTGAAAAAGTTATTTTAGAGGTTGCAAAAACTGAAGTTAGTTAGAACGGGCAAAGAAGCAAGGAAGCCATGGGCCACTGATGAGATGATAAGGAAAATGGATGAAAGAAGGAAGTGGAAAATGTGTCAACAAACGTTGGAGTAAAGAAATATCAACAGTTTGGATTCACGACAGGATGTGGAATCAGGGAAGCAATTGGGGTTATGCGGATGCTATGTGAGAAGGTTCTAGATCATGGAAAAGAGGTGTTTATTTGTTTTGTTGACTATGAGAAGGCATTTGACAGAGTGAATTGGGTAAAGATGATAGATACTTTGAAACAGTAAGGGATTGAATGGCGAGATATGTGACTGATTTGGGATATGTATATCAAGAAACAGGCAGTAGTCATGGTTGCGGATGAGTACACAGATTCATATAGTATTGGCAGAGGTGTGAGACAAGGCTGTAGCTTATCTTCCTTACTATTCTCAAATTATGCAGAAAGGATGATAGTAGAAGCATTGGATGGTGTTAATGAGGGTGTAAAAGTGGGAGGGAGTTTGCTAAAAGGCAAGATTTGCAGATAATCAAAGCATGGTAGCAGACATAGAACAAGGACTTCCAAATGTAATGAATAGATTCAATGATGAATCAAAGAATATGGTATGAAGATTGATATAAAGAAGACCAAAGTTATGAGGATTTCCAAACAAGGCGGTTTCAATGTAATTATAGTTTTAAATGAGGAAAGAAGAATTAAGCAGGTAGCACAATTTTGTTATTTGGGGTCGTTGATGAAAGATAATGGTAGTTGTAGTAAAGAAGGCAAGAAAAGAACAGGAATGGCAAAAAAAGCTTTCAACAGACGGAAAGAACTGCTCACCAGAGATAGTAGTCGTAGAGTGAAAAAGAGGATTATTAAAACTGTGATTTGGAGTATTCTTTTGTGTAGATTGGAGACATGGTCATTAAACATGGAAGATATTAGAAGGGTAGAGGCATTTGAAATGTGGATATTGAGAAGGATGGAGAATGTAAGCTGGGTAGAATGGAAAGCGAAACGTCATAGAAGTGTTCTTTCTGAGTCAATGTTCATTTTTCAAACATGTATGTGGGAGTGCTGCTATGAGTTTATATATATATATATATATATATATATATATATATATATATATATATATATATATAACGATATTTATATATATTATATATATAATGATCTTATTTATGGTGAGTGGGTGGCATGAAAAATTTTTATTGTGATGGGTAGGGCTTTGCAAAAATACTTGAGAAGTATTTCATTATAGGGTGGCTCGTATTAGGGAGCGGCTTCTATGGCTGAGCGCTCACTATGAGTGAAAAGTGAAGCGTAACATTAGAGTAACAGCGAACGGGAGCGCCCACATTATTTCTGAGGTATCTAGTTGCTTCGCTTTGCTATTTCGCTCCAAGTTTGCACGCTCCCTAAGTAGGAAGTTACGTATGCTATGGAGGCCAGTCTGCATTCCATGTTGGTAGGTCTGAGTATTTCGGCGTGGGCTAAGAAAAATACCTTGGAATACGAAAGAAAATCCCCTATGTTTCAGCTTATCGGTCACAGAAAATACCATGGGTAGTTGAATTTTAGAATGTATTTACGTATCGTTGACAGAATAGTGGCGTGGCACATCGCTGGATTACAATTTAACGTGCTTCTCAAGCTAATATCAAAGAGTATATATGCGCAGAAGGTACTTCCTACGTTTTCCAACAGTCTGAAGGGTGTGGCTAGCCAAAAATTTTCTTAGGGCGTCGCCCTACACCCCCTTTTCTTCTCTCTGCTAGAGCTTTTCGGATTATTCCCTCAATATTGTCACCTTTAAATATTGTATTTCTCCGCCCCCAACAACCCCAGGACTCATTATCTGAGTTTGTAAGGTGGGTTTGGCGGGCCTATCTGCGAGGGGGGCTTATAGGATGTGCTAAAAGAGTTCAGTAGCAAAATGATCTAAAATTGTCAATTCACTGGTACAAACAATAATGGTAATATTAGCTTTGAAAAAGATCTAGATAAGACTACTTAAGATCACAACTCCCATTGCCAATACTCTCACTGGCATTATTTTCAGTCTCAAACTTTGACACTGAAAATAATACCAGTGAGAGTAGTAAGATACCTTGTTACAATATAAGTACAATGTACTTATATATTCTATAGCGCAAAACTGAACAAAAAGAATGTTCAAGACAAGTTCAGAAAGGTACAATACTATTCGCGTCTCTACTCTTTGCTTCGATCTCAGAAGTACTCCTTTAGGGCTTATCTCTCTCTCTCACTCTCACTCTCTCTCTCTCTCTCTCACTCTCACTCTCACTCTCACTCTCACTCTCACTCTCGCTCTCTTTATAGGCAGAGAAATACGGTACGTACATACATGGTATTAGATGTGAGCATTTTGCCGATTTGAAACATGCACATTAGAAAACTCTTTTATGAAGGCTTCGGCGTGCGGTAGTACAAGAGTACTGAAAAAGATGTCCGGCTTGGCATCAACATGGAATGCACCCTGGTATGGAGGTGCATGTGGACATTCACGGATTATGTATTTTCCGCATACCACTGCAAGCGACCCTCCTCATACCACGTGATGAGACCGAGGATAAAGCCAAGAAAACTAGCCCTTGAGCCGCTCATTGTGTTGTCATGTATTGCAATGATTGCAATGCAAGGAGTGGTTGGAGGTTCCCCTGAATCGTAGATTACAAAGGGGCCATTAGCCAATGACATTACGTTGCTGTTTCGCATTCAAAAAGAAGCTAAAAGAGGAAGTGATCAAGCGTAAAAGCACGTGCTACAAAACGCGAAGTGGAGAACAACAGGTTTTTAGCTTGTGATTCTTGAATGAAACAGGCAAAGGTACTATGCAGTGATCACAGGTTGCAAGTGGAATCGTGTAAGAAGCAAGTTTATGTTCCTTGGAATGGGCTTACAGTACCCGCACCATCGCTCACCTTAGGGATTTTCCTGTCATATTTACATTTGATATCAATTTTGGCATAATCGGAAACGGTTGCCCTATCAATGCTAACCTCTGTCTTGGCCCATCAGAAGCAATATTTGTAGCAATTAATGATGCATATGATGATTTTGGCACTCTGTTCATAACCAAGATACGTAATAGTTATGAGAACCATGGCGTCTTCAGGTTGGCAAAAGAAATAGGCCCAGTTCAGGCGGTTACAAAGGAAATTTTTCATTGATCACAATGTTGAGTCAACAGAACTATGAAGAACTGGATTTAATTGGAAGAGGGGCGTACGGAACTGTTTTTAGGGCCCGTGATCGTTTAAATGGTAGAATGGTAGCTTTGAAGAGAGTTAAAATAGCGACAACAGAAGAGGGATTACCTGTGTCAACGATAAGAGAAATTTCGATGTTGAAGCTTTTGGATAAGAACGCGCATCCGAATATTGTAAGGTAGGTGCTATACCTTCGTAAAATCACGTCTTTGTAAGGTTATTCATGTTATATGCCCCTTGATTCTGTGAGGAACAAGAATGACCATGAAGAAAATCATTTTTGTTATTATTATTACTCAATCTACAACAAGCCAAATCTATTGGATCAAAAACCTTAAATTTTGCTTATTTACTGGGCCAATGGCTAAGTGGTCATAAAGTTGTAAGATACCCTGATAGCCCCGTATTATTTAAACCCACGCACTTCTTTAGCTATTGGGACATTGTGTTTCGACGAGATAATCCCAATTGATTGATGGGTTAACAAACTTCTATCTGATTGTAAATGCCACGCCGTCAGAGTTTTGCAAGATTTATTTAGGTTCCCTTTGAATTGACCTCAAATGTGTTTGCTTTGAGACCATCCAGCCACCGTCAGTTCATTGATTCACATTTCCATATTTTACACTGAAAAAATGAATATTCAGCTATATTGTAATGGGTAACTTCGAACAATTGTGCGCCAATTACACCAAGATTTGTGACACTCATCACATAGTGAAAGAATGGTTGCCATGGGGATATCGACCCAGTTGAATGACATTGGCGTTTTCCTCTATTTGAGGTTACACTATAAAACAACGTTTTCTTAAACTAAATTTTTTGGCTGTTTATGTTTGGGTAAGCCGCATATCTTAAAAAATGCTGTATTTTATTCGGCTAATTGATGTTACGAACATTTCACCAGCATTTTGAAAAATGTAAAAAATGATTTTTAGCAATAAATCACCATATTGTCACATTAAACTCCACAAAATATGTCTATTAGTGATAAAAACACACAAGAAATGCAACATGGAAAGAAATCCTCAGTCACAGCACAGATTGTCTTCATTTCCTTCCATGTTTGGTTTAACGAACCAGTCCACATATGTAGTCTCCCATCAATACTTATTCTTATGTTTTGTGTCCTTCTTCAGTTGCAAAATTCTTGAAACAGGCCACATGGCAGAAATGGGTCCTTTCACTTTATATTGAAATGAAGGTTCTGTTTTATGTGGGCTGCTTCTTGTGGTATTATAGAACAGTTTGTTGGTGCTATGATATAGTGGAAAATGTTTTTTTCATTATAGCTGTTTTAGAACAATTTATGTGTAGTGTCATGACAGTCAGTAAGGACATATTCAAAGAAACAAAACAAATCATAGCCATAAGCACCAAGCAGGGACCAGTTCAAGGGACTGGGGGGCCAGACAATAATTCCCATAGCAAACAGTTATGCTAGGAAACTTCTCACATGAGAGAGACAAATTAAATCAGATGCCCCAAAGCCAAGCTCTGGATCTGTTGTAGGCATCACAGTGCAATGCTGCACATAGGGTGAAAGTTCTCTGGTATAGAGTTAGCTTTCCTATGGCATTGTGGCATGGAAAAAGCCTAAGCTACACTCTTTGGTGTACTTGTGTAATAAAATGCACATTGCTTGGCACAGTTTTTTTAATCTTTGCAATTCAGCTGAGCACCAACATTGAAGATTAGCATATACTTGAGGAGCTAATGGTTTACCCCTGGCATGAGTTTTACATGGAATGCACCCTGGCATAAGCATAGGAGAGGTGGTCACTGCAGCCCCTTGGAAGGAAATCCATTTCATTTGGACAATTTACCTGAAGGAACAATCTTGCTCTTTCAGGCAGAAGATTTGCAGCCCCCTTAAATGTGAAGTCCTCCTACACCCATTTTCATACTGATTAAGTTCTTAATAAAGCTGTACTTTTCATCTTATGTCTTAACAACTTAGATGCATGAGCCATGAAGTACACTTTTATCTTGCAATCAGCTCCAGTCAACTGCTATTATTGTTGTCTAATATTTCTTGTGCTTTGGTTTTGTATTGCTTAGAATATCTTATTGTATCATGAAATGAATACTAATTACCATTTGTATTTCAAGGGAAACTCTGCAGTTATTTAAGCTTGAACTAGTAAGTACAACATTCCCTGCCATGATATGGTTGTCAGTACGTGGTTGCCTGGTGTGTTACCTGAAAAATTTCTTTGAGTATCAGGTGTAAGATTGTAGAGTAGAAAATGTTCCTGTCTACCTTAAGTGTGTTGGGTAGACTGCTAATATTCTCAAGCACATTGAGTAATTCAATGATCTGCAAGCCAGGAGGTTGTCTCACACCCCCACACCTCCCTTAGCACATCCCTAGTGGCTGCACATAAGTGGTAGCTCAGATTGGCAGTTTTATTTCCCTTTACTATTATACCAACAGTGAAATCTTCATTCGTTTGGTTAGATTGTCTTTCTATAAGAAAGCAGTCACTTTTGCCAACTTTCAATGTATAGTGCTCCAGTCATCCTAGCATGTAGTGGTAATGCCACTGGGGGACATGCCCACCCACCCAACCACCCACCCCCACTTCTTGTGAAGATTAATTTTCTAATTCATCCAAAGTCAATAAGAAACTGTTAGTGTTAAGGTGAGAGACCTCCAGCAAAATATTTACATAGGTGTGGGAACAAAATCGTGTTGTCAGTTTAGAATGTAGAGAGTTCAGAGAGTTTAGAGTCCCCAAAATCCCCCCAGGCTGTGATGGCTTACTAACCCATCTTCCCTTATTGTATGAAGCTTTATTTCATAGATTTGTAACTTTTTATCAGTTTTTTAATTTATTAAAAACATTTGTCTTTTTTATCTATGGATTATGAATGAATATTATGCAGAGTGTTCCATGTTGTGTGTCAAGTTGATTCATGTGGTTTAGAGATCATAGGATTTATTGCAACTTGCACTGGTGGTTGAGGCATATCTTGATTATTCCTTTTTGGCAAGCAAGTTTCATATTGTATGGATATTGATGTTGAGCATGCTTTGTGGAACATGTATAGAAGCTAGGGAGATTTTCCCTCCATTAATTTATCAGTGTTGAAAAAAGTGATTTAAGTTTTGATGTGTTGACCTACTTGCTATCTGAGCCAAAGTCTAGCCTTAAATGCTGCTCTTTTATTCTTTCCTAAAAGTGACAGTGGATTATTCCAGCGTGTTAGAGATTCATTTTAGCTTATGGTTCTATGCTTAGAGGGTAATTTTTTTGGAAGTGCAAGTTCAAATAGTAAGCAAGAAGTCACCAGCGGCAAAAGTCAGAAACTAAGAAAGCAGCCTAAATTAAATATCGTTTTAGTTGTATGAACCAATAAGACAGAATCACATCTGCTTTACTTTCTTATATCTTGACTCTGTTGATTTCGTCAAATATCAACAAAACAACATTTGGACAAAATATGCATTGCTACCTGAGTGAAAATTGCTAAAATGGTACATATGTCAGTTGGCCCTAATTTTGAAACTGGTTGATATTTTGAGCTGAAATTTTCCAGTTATGTCTGTTTCATGGTGCATTTCATCCTGAGGAGGTAGATTACATGTTTGTCCCCCATCAACTTGGAATAACCTTTATAGTTTTGTGCAGAAAGTGAGGCGTCTTTCCGATGGACATGCTAGCACCTGAGAATTATGTAGCTGGACTTCTTGGAAAATTGTTCTGACTCTCCTTATCAAACATGAACTGAAAAGCGATTATTTGTCATTATCTAGTTGCCTTTGAAAAACGGCATTTAAGAATTCAATGGCAGAGACTTAATGGCTAGTCACGCACTTAAGATACCCAATGAATACACAAGGTTTTTTGCAAAAATTTTGTATCTCTCACTTGAAGAGACGTCAGTTGGGAGAGGCTAGGGACTATAGGTCTCTTGATGAAGCGTGTAAGCCCCCCTCGCGAAAGTTTGTGAACTCTTGGGTCATGGACGTAACTAGCATTTTTCTTCGGTGGGGTTGTATGAGATTGTGTCCAACATTTTGGCCACTACCCAATGAAAATTTCGTTGAGGATACTGTTGACATGGACACATCGGATTATGCTTTGTGTGTTAGAGCGTCTTGGACGGACATATATAACTAACCAGTACTAAAATCGGGGGGTCTGGGGACTTTCCCCAGAAAAACTTTTTAGGACCACGCCTTCTAGAACGTTGGAAAACGTTCTCTAACTCAGAGTCGAGCGTTAGTTGTAATACCATTTCAATTACGGCCTTGAAATAATGCTTTCGAGTACCTGTGCATAGTTGCACCTACAATATTTTACTCTATTACACGAAATTAAAGCGATACAGCAAATAGCACGCATGAAATTTACGCTTATCGAATAAACACGAATTGGCTAAAAAAACAACATTTCATGAGCACTGATTACTTCATGGATTTCTCTATGTATCATAATGGAAAACAAATAGATTTACAACGAACCAACTTTTTCCGATGAACAACCTAGCGCAACCAGTACAATGAGAAGGGTCAAGTAATGGAATGTGCCCTTGTCAGGCTCTTTCATCTACCTAAGCAAGTCAAATTGCTCACAATCCTGACTTTATTTTCTTTTGATGAGGCACTCAAATTATTGCAGTACAAAAATTGACACGAAATAGATTAGCGTTGATGAAGACCAAATTGCGCTAGTTAATATAGCACTTCAATTTCACGTAATAAGGTAGGTGATTGGACAATGTGCTATGCAGCAAAACCATGCATTGTCCGCTGCCCTTGCTGAATCTATTGCGCAGGTAGGAAAATATGTAAGTAGGACGCAAAAAAGCAGCGAGATAGCTGCCGTAAATCCTCGAATCGGCCTTCTTCGAATAATCCCCACCCTATAGCTGCAAATTGTTAGTAAGCCCCCCTCGAAAACTCCGCCCCCCACCCAAGCATGTGCCTGTGTGTATGTACCTATTCGTAATGTACCTGTTTGAGATTAGTGCTTTACAGGATTGAGAAAGAAAAAGCAACCATTAATTGACGAAAAATCATGTCTTTTAGAAAACACTATTTTTCTTGTATTTGTACTTGTAAAAGTAGCATATTTGGTAGAAAATTTTCAAGCAAAATATGGCCAACTACCAGAAGCATTTTAAAGCCCCCTCTCGAATAAGATCTCTTCTCGACTACGCCCCCAAGCTAATATCCAAAAAGTAACTATGTCCCCCAGGAGACTTATCAAAGATTTACGGTACGTTTCCTATCCGCTTTCATTTTGAAATCAGCTCCTTGCGTTCCAGAATGCTTTCCAGACCCTTTTCCGCCAGATCTGTGTCGAGCAGGAACATTCATAGAAACTCGCCAATTGCAATTTAGCGAGTTTTGGCGAGTTTTATAAACATTCAGGCCATGCTTGTCCAAGTTTCTACCAGCTGAAAAGACGATCCCATTTATCTACAAAAGTTTTGGCAAGAATCTGTGGCGAGCAAACCCCAGAATGCATACTGGCTTGTGTTCACATGCTTACAAATAGAAACCAAGTTCTATCCACTTGAGTAATATATCAAAGCAATTTCATGATCTTCAGATCCTCAGGTACGGAACCGGAGACGTACCTTCGATAAATTTTTGGGGTATCAGAGGTTACCCTGCGAAAATTTTTTCGTCGTTCTTTTAGTAACAATAGTTCGCCAATACACCTTTCAACACTTACGCCAGAACGAGGATTTAGGGTAGCAACGCTGCGTAGCAACAAAAATTTCGAGTAAACAAAGCAT
>OLMO02000257.1:16025740-16056851 GCA_900291935.2 Cassiopea xamachana | reverse complement strand
AGTATAGTATAGTATAGTATAGTATAACATAATCAATATATTATGATATAATGTAGTATGGTATAATATAATATAATATAATATAATATAATATAATATAATATAATATAATATAATATAATATAATATAATATAATATAATATAATATACTGCAATATAGTATAGTATAGTGTTATATGATATAATATACATAATTTACGTCATAATACATAGTAATGTAGTATACTGCAAATTGCATTCTATTTTATATCATGATCTAGCGTATTATTGTAGTATTATCAAAATGTCTATGTTTTCTATTGTAATTTTATCAAACTCATAATTAGCATTGATTTCTATATGTTTTCTAGGTAATTACACTATGGTACCGTGCCCCGGAGGTTCTTCTTCAGACAACCTATGCCACTCCTGTAGACATGTGGAGCCTTGGCTGTATCTTTGCAGAAATGTATAATCGAAGGTTTGCTTCTAATTTCACTGTTCAACACATATTTTCTTCAGAACTCTCAATAACCAATTCATGCCATATTTTTCGAGCTGATTTCAGATATATATTTAGATTTTCCCTAGAACGTCAGGTTTTGTAGATAGAGAAGATCCCCAATTTCATGAAAATCAAATGAAGTTCAACAGGCTGCATGAAACTGATGCGGCTAGTTTAATGCATAATCAAATTATTTATGCTAAATAATATTTTATTAGTGTATGAAGTACAACAAATGGAGTACTTACCAATGCAATTTGATTGGAAGATGTTATCACGCCTATTTTTAGTTTCTTTTGGCTGAGATGCTATGTATTTTAGCGGCTGTGTGCAAACATTCTCGGAAACGACAATGTCTCTGATTACGAAGATATTGCTAAGAATTTCATTGAAAGTTTTAAGAAAATTAGGTACTGAATGCCATTAAAATCCACTTCTTGCATTCCCTTCTTGACTTCTTTCCTGAGACTTTCAGGGCAGTAAGCAATGAGCAAAGCAAAATATTCCAAGCCATAAAGATCATGGAAAATCAGTTTCAAATCTGTTGAAGTGAAAACATGATTGCAGATCACTGCTTGATGCTGTGTCGTAATTATCTCTCTAGGACATGTCATATTAGATTGGCTGGCACATTTTTAAGGATATGAATGAATTTTTCTAGATTTGAGCTATGTTAATAAGGTTTCTAGAATTCTTTTTGCAGTGTAGACCACTGCATACGCTAATTCGTTGCATAGAAAGTAGATAAAGTTCAAAATGAAATGACTAGAGAAATAGAGCAATCTACCATAGCATAAGATGCAGAAACATCTATACGGTCTTGTTTAGGCTAAAAATGGTTGCAAATGGCTCATATAAAGTCCTGGAATCACATTAACATAGGTAAATCTTTCGTAAGTTGTATTTTATCCAACAAAAAATTAATTAAATTAAATTGCTAAATTGCCTGAGATACTAGCTTCAACTTGTTTTTTTAGATTTGTTTTCGGTGTAATAATAGATCATCTGCATCTTGAAAATCTGACGTGTAAGAGGAAATATCTTAAATCAGCACGAATGATCCATTCAGAGAAGTACATTTAGCTCTCTGAGGTTTGAAATAAGTAAAACTTTGCCGACCAATGTTTTTAAGCCCAGCATTTTATCAACTACATGATCTGCACACAATTCTATTTTTTATTTCGAACTTGCAATCTAGATAATTGTGCATTTAAGATATTAAAGAATTAGATATCGTGTTTGGGAATATTTGAATATCTATACTTTATAAAATTTTTGATTAATGCAGGAGGATCTGAGGCAGAAGTAGGATCTAAGAATGTACCAGATTCACTATTCAAGTTTCATAGGCGATGTCGCAACTTATTGGCATCAAACTATCGTTTCATCTAAACATCCCAAATTCTTGTTCTTTATGGCATTGCTCGCATATGTAGGGTGGTGCCTCCAAATTTCCTCTTCGTCATCTCGACGTTGTTCAATCCTACAAGCCATCCAGACCTCGCCGAGTATTTCCAACCCCTTGTTCACCATTGCTTGGTCTCTTTCCTTTCCAACTGCTATAGATGCTTTCACATACATTTCCTCCAAGAAGTCAACAATATCTCTGACCTCCCTAGGCTTGTCAGAATTACTGGGAGCTCTACACACTCACACAACGTGTATACGGTCAGGGGAGGTCAGGGGCAAACGTGTCATATTCACTTAGACTAGGGAAACTTGCAATGGTCAGAGTAAATGGCAGTTCGTACTGTAGCTCAGGAAAATATTTAATTTTTTATCATCGCTGAAGTATTTAATTTTTTAGGTTACATTTAAAGTTTATCCTTTTCTACGTTGTATCTTTAACTTTATAATTTGACTAGTCCGTGGAAAAATTTGAATAGCAGCTGTCAGCTGTCAATGACCGAATCTTGATCCCTCAAGTCAGGCGGAAAAGTTGTTTTCCAGAAGAGTCAGTGGAAAATATTGGTTTTCACAATATAAGCCAGGGAAACTTTGTCATTTGTAACCAAGAATCAATGGAATGTTTTCCACAAAGTCCGTATACGCCCTGTCTCTGAACCACGCCATTGTTATTTTCGATGTGCTTTAAACTATTCTTCTTCCTTCAAATCTCGTATCAACATGCTTGAAGGTATCTCTTTTTTATCTCCACTTAGCCTTGCTCATTCTTCTCTTGTTGTGGCCATTGTTGCAGTCATTAGTCTTTTCCCAACATAAAAGTTTTAGTTAATATTATGAAATGGATCTTGCTCACTTTCTAATTGCGGGTATCGTATTAAAATTGTGAAGTATCTTTCACATTTTTATAGGCCACTCTTCCCAGGACGTTCTGATGCTGACCAACTGAAAAGGATATTTTCGTAAGTAGTTTCAATGTAATGCACATTTTTTTATATGAAAGTTGTTTATAAGACTACAGTACTCAACTGCTCAATGTTAGGAAAGTTCAGTACTGGATTTTTGAGACGTAAGAAAATCGAAATGTTGCTGATACTGGCTACTTTTCAACTTTCTATCTGCTGTAGTTAACTATTATTTATCAACATTTAACCCGGGTTCGACCCGGATTACTTTTATGTACCTCATCGTTCATCAAAACGTAGTGTAGACGCAAATCAGGGTTCGACCCGGGTTACTTTTATATGCGTCATCATTGATCAAAACGAAGTGTAGACGCAAATCAGGGTTCGACCCAAGTTACTTTTATATACGTCATCATTGATCAAAACGTAGTATAGACGCAAATCAGGGTTCGACCCAAGTTACTTTTATATACGTCATCATTGATCAAAACGTAGTGTAGACGCAAATCAGGATTCGATCCAAGTTACTTTTATATACGTCATCATTGATCAAAACGTTACTTTTATATGCGTCATCATTGATCAAAGCGAAGTGTAGACGCAAATCAGGGTTCGACCCAAGTTACTTTTATTTACCTCATCGTTGATCAAAACGAAGTGTAGACGCAAGTTAGGATTGGACCCGGGTTACTTTTATATAAGTCATCATTATTGAAAACGTAGTGTAGATGCAAATCAGGGTTCGACCCAAGTTACTTTTATTGACATCATCATTGATGAAAGCGTAGTGTAGACGCAAATCAAGGTTCGACCCGGGTTGACTTAGATTCACATGTGCATTGACAAATGTTAATGCTTATTGAAACCATTGACAACATGGTGAACCGAGGATAAGTACATTTTGATATGTCAAGTTGCGACCTCTGCAAGACTTTTCTGTTAAAAGCTATTATACTGTCGTTTACTTGCACATGCGTGGGCTTGTATTCTTGCTCCGCTAAATACTTTTCGATTTTCTTCCGCTGTTATCCCGATTTTCTTAAAAATGGGTTTCTGACACACGCAGTTATCTAACATAGTCTGTGTTTTTCTCACACCAAATCCCTACCAAAATGAATACTATCTCAACACTCCGACTCGATACTCGACAACTGATGTCGCAGCTCACTCTTGTATATCAACGCTACTGCCGCGCACTAATCTGGGTTTGCCCCACTTTGCGTCTACACTACAAGTAGAAAAAGGTAACCACCTATGAGAGATGGGTTAAACTAACTCGGGTCGAACCTGGGTTAGTTGAGTCCACACTATTAAAATTAAACCTGTGCTAAAGTAACCCGCGTCGGACCCGGGTTAAATGTATAATGTAAACGAGCCGGCTTAGTGTGAAGTTTGAACACTCAATGGCAATTTAGCTCNNCCCCCCCCCCCCCCCCCGTGACACTTCTCTCTCACAGAGCAGCTTCTCTGCAAAATCCAATGAAAAACAGTGTATATTCTCAGTTTATATGAGGACAATTAAAAAAGTTGCTTTTGAAACTCAAAGAGTCTCTACTCAGTATGGTACGAGACTTTATCAAAAGTGCATAATTAAAAGTATTCGTTAAAAATATAGTAGAAGAATATTGTCATTCTTCAGTCTGGAAGCCCATCTAGAAATGAATTTCGCCCTTTGTGCTCAGTTCTGTTATATCTTGTAGAAAGAGACCTGAGGATGCAAGTTTATTAATACGAAACAAAACAACTAAGTCTAACTACAAACAAAATGTGAAATCTTACAAAATTTTGTCTGGATCCAGGTGGAAGTTTTTAGTTGATTGAGAAAAGAGTCGTTTTTTATGCAAACCTTTGAGAAAATGCCAAACTCTAAAATGAAATGAGCCCCTTGAATAAACCCGCCTCTCGAGTAGTCCCACACACAAAAATTCAATTTTGCAAATAAGCCCATGGGGTTTATTCGAGGGTTTACGGTTGTAGAGGGTTTCAATTAATTCTCTTAGAAGATCTAATATTTGACCTATGATAGCAAATGGTTTTCTTTTGTAGTGTGATTGGAACACCTCCACAATCGGAATGGCCGTCTGATGTCTCTGTGCCATGGTCAACGTTTAGTCAGTATTGCAATGCAAATAAAAACTTATGGAACTTTCTGGTACCCGAGATGTGCCTAGAAGGAAGGTCTCTTCTCCAGGTATTTCTATGTCCTTCTACCAATTTCCGTATTCATTTACTTTTGGACACCCCTTGCGGCCCACTCCAGTAAATTTTCGGAACATTTTCCAACCCCCTCTCTAATTTCGACCCCCACTTATTAACATTGTGGTTTTAGAGTTCATGCTGGAATATTGCAGCTAGGTATAATTTGTCCCTACGCACCAATATTTACGGGACTACCTTTACCTTTACTTCTATCTGTTATTGACTGTTAGCATAGTAAAATTAATAGTCAGCCAGAAAGCTATTTGATTAATTTTTGCCTTATAGAAACTGCTTACATTCAACCCGGCCGATCGCATATCTGCTCAAGAGGCGCTTGATCATGCATACTTTCATGGGTCAGATTCAAGCAGTAGCCAAGATTCCGGGATAGTTATGTTGCAAGATGAAGTAACAAACACTTTTCAGGCAAATGATTGTGTGAGTGAATCCTCGAGGACAGAAACTTCGACACCAAATTCAGTTTGTCCAGCTTCAAATACTGTCCCATCCGCAGCTATTGAAGTTGAAGAGAATAGTGGGGCGAAAGATGGCGTTGGTGTTTGCATGAAAAGGAAAAGGTCATGTGATGATGTTGACGATGAAGGTAGGGATATTGATGATGTGGATTGTGATGATCATTATAAAGCTGATAATGATTTTGATGGTGATGATGTTGATGATGGTGATGGTAATGACGATGATGAAGACGGTGATGATGACGAAGATGATAGTAATGATGAATATGTCGATGATTATTGTAATAGAGGTCTTGAAAGTGATCAAACTGATTGCAATGATGAAATAGATTGCAACGATCAAATTGTTTGCAGCGATCAAATTGATTGCAGCGATCAAATTGATTGCAGCGATCAAATTGATTGCAGTGATCAAGTTTATTGCAGTGATCAAATTGATGACAGGGATCAAATTGATGACAGGGATCAAATTGGCAGAAGTCATCTTAGTGATAGCAGTGACTGCGTTATTGACAGCAGAGAAGGTGTTGAAGCTTCGAGCATGTCAGACGTATAGAAAGTTACATTATAGTGGATAAACGCGAGGAACATAAAGGTTTTCTTTCATTCGCCATCACGCAGAAGCATTTTTACGAGAAATGGCATGAAAGTACAGGCTATTCCAATATATATTTGCATCCAACTGAGGAATATGATAGTAAGGCCATGATGGAGTGTTACCTTTGCTGCCCTCGATAGTTTTATTTTTGTGGATTTTATTTGACGAACTAGATATGTTTTGTAGTAGTTTCATTTTTAGGATTGTTTGCATCACAACTCATACTATTTTTTTATTTATTATAATATTTCGAGTATTTGGAAGTGAAGAAGTTAGTCTCTACAGAGCAATAGAAAGCTAACAAATCTGGGAGAATATTTCTCTATGAAGCATTGACATCAATAGGTAGTTTCTTGCTAGGTTATCCAATGTGAAGCCTTCAACTTTCTCGTGACAATTCCACTTGTGGGTTAAATTTTGTGACAATTAATACCTTGTTTTGCCAAGCCTCTCTTCGCAATGGCTTACCATTTCTTACTAAACTTTGGACAACTTTTCCGCTTGATATAGTGAGATGTGACAGATGTTTCTATGGCTTATCTCCGAGCCCTAGGTAGCATGTTCTCGGCTCTCTAGTATATTGGGAGGCGCTTATTAACTTGTGATTTTTTTCAAACCCCCTCCCAGAGCTTATTGAAAACCCCGCTTGTTTTTTTTTTGTCTTGTCTAAACCTCGCCAGTACAGAAAGAGCATTTCCTCTGTTCTACATTTACTTTGCATTTCAAACTTTTCCGACCATCCCCGCCAGTGAAACCTCCCAAAATTTTTTCCAGCCCCCCTCCAGTTGTTGAGAATCTCCTCCCAATATGAATCTGCATGTATTATTAGTTTATACCTTGAGATTACTACTATGTGATAACTAAAGTTATGTGGTTACATGGTAACTTAAAGGTGTCGGATTTTGTAATAAATCTATTAACACAATGAGTTCGTTTTAACTTTTGACTGATAGGCCGTTTTATTGGAGTTCTTTGTTGTTACTAACATGTTCAAAAACGTATTTAGGGTCTCAAAGTTAGCAGTAAATAGCTCTATCTTTCATAGTTCAGTGTATTTCGAAGTCAACTGCACATAGTAAAGAGTTACCAGAGCATAGTGTTTGCAACAATCTGGTTTTTGTGAAAAGTAATTGCTTCTCATTTCCACAGTGACGTACACACTCTTTTTATATGAAAGTTCTTTTCGGCTGCGATACTGAAACCTTCTTAACTTTTTCACGACTCCAGTATCCAAAACTTTGTTAAGACCTAACAAAAATTTTGAGTCTGCTCGTTTTCGCACGCACATTGGAAATCAAGTATCGAAAGATCCATGTCCGTTGGAAATAATGATCAATTTTAGTCAGTGCTGGAAGATGGACTTTGAATAGCAGCCAACACAAACTGTATAACATTGTATGCGTAAATCATTCAAGTTTTAATTACATATGAAATCTCTTTTTTGGTGTTAAAAACCCCTACTTTGTAGCTCCTTTCAGTATAACCCCTTTCACAATTGTGATAGGTAGAGTGGCATGGCAAATGGTAGTTGTAAAATCCTTTTCAATGAGTAGTATTTAAGATCTTCCATTTAGTCATATGTGGGCTGTATTTATATTTTATTGATTCCACTGCCGAACTCTATCATTGATTATTAGAATGTTGAACCATGTTTAGTTCTTCGATTCTGTACAAGTATGTATGCGCTTAGTGATAGCACTAGGTTACAGAACAATGGTACTGTATATATAGTTTTTATTAGGTTTTTAACGTTTATAATTGTAGGTTGTCCTTTTTTAGTTAAGGTGTTTTCATCAAGTTTTTATTCGGATGCTTTTATTTGAGTGCATATGTAGTAGTTTTTTCAACTTTTCTATGAGTTCTGAGAAGCGAAGAAACCTTGTTTTGTATTTCAGATAGTGTTGCAAAATTGCTGCTGCTTCTAATTAAAATTTTCAAGATCAAACCTAATCCTTCGATAGCGGAACAGTGTTGCCACAGAACACAGAAAACCTGGTGAAATTTTTATTTTTAAAGAAGTCAGTGAATGCCTGGAAAAATCTGGGAAATTGTTGCAATAGCATATAAGTTGGGGGAGGTTGAGAATAATTTTTGGTTTTTGCTGTAACACTACGTGTATGGCGTCCCTGACGTGTCTGTATTTCAACAGTTTTCTGACTATATAATATATTCCTGAGCAGTATTGGTAGAATATCTGGGCACTGAAGACTAAAAGATTGTGAGGAGGAATCAAACAAATTTAATATGAATTTGAAAAAGAAGCTAAAGAACAATAGAAGATGAAACAGGAAATTGAGGTCTGCATAGTTTGCATGCAAAATCGTAGAAATCATACAACAGCTCGAGCAATACAGTAGAAATATAGGGGACTGAAGACACAAGCAGGTCTCGAAATAATACATACCCATGATAGAATAAAAATCAAATGTGTCTATTTCATTATTATCGTTGATTTTTTGTATAAGCCAAATTGAATTTCTCTGCCAAACAAGTTCTGAAAAAGCCAAATTTCCTAAATTTGGCTTAGGAAAAGAAAATATGCCAACATTGTATCTGGGCGTCCAAGTAAAGGCCACTTTGGATCTAAATGGTTAAAACCCTCTAATAGTGAATTCTTCTTTCTAGTAATTTCTTATTAATGAGCCATCGTTTAAGGATCAAGCTTGAGCTATGCAACTTCCATTGAGTTTTTAGAATGCTGAATATTTCATTAAATTTCACTTGAATCTCACTTGAATGGCCACTCTCTGAATGTAATTTGGAATAGTCAGGGAATTTTATTGATTGGTCACAGGAAAGTCAGGGAATTTGCTCTTCATTTTTGTGGCAAACCTTTTGGAAAGAAGGGAAAACTACGATAATACGAAGGGAACACTACGACTATTCATCCAGCAAAAACCATCTTCACCCAGGATAAGGGATGCTCAATAGTGAAATAACTTTATGGAAGTGTGAATATGCATACAACTATTGTGATGGATGGCGTCATATTCACAAATATTCCAGCAATCAACCAACAAGGTGCAAATACTTTCCATGCTTTGTAAGCAGTTTGTAAAGCAAGGAGGCCCAAAGTTTTAGATTCTTTGCTTCCTAAAGTCGGTATCAACTCATTCTTACATTCGAATTGTTGAAGATTGAGCTCAAATTTGAGCATACAAGATTAAGCATACTCATTTCGCACCCAGGGACGCGACCAGAGCTATAAAAGTGGGGGAGATAAGTAAAAATTTTCTGGCCACGCTCTCTACTTCTCTCAAGATGTGCTACCACTCTACCCACTCATTTTCTCTTCTATTTTAAAGAAATCCCGAACACCATTTCCGAAAAACGGGAGCATGTTCCCCCCATACCTCCCGTGGCCACACCACTTTGGAAGTGAAATAGCAGGGGCCCCCGATTGCAAATTTTGACAATTTTACCACCTATTTCCATTTATTAAGCCCCCCAACTAAGCAATTCTGACGAAAATCCAACCCCAAGTTCATTCACACCCAAACCCAAGTAAAGATTTCAAAGTTTCAAAGGGATGAGTATAAAATGCATTGGATCACTATTAATAAGCACGGAAATCAAAACAAAGTATACAAGACAGGAAGAAGTAGAAGAAGGTCTACACACTTATGGAGACATTCTAAGCCTGGCCATATTGTCTATTAAGCATTGACCCACTATCTATTAGCAGCCCCCCAACCAAAATTTAGACTTTTATCAAAATTTCCACTCCCCTTATCATGCCCTCCTCTCCTTACTTTTCGATTCTAAAGAGTACAAGAGCACAAAATTTGAGCATACAACAGCATACAAGCAACGTAACCCACTTTAACCAGTTTATTCCAGCAAAGTAAAGAAAGTAGAGATAATCGAAACTCAAGGAAAAAGCTGGCTTCCTATTAAAAACATGTAATTAAATAATACGTATGTAACCAATTTCAAAATTACTTTGAAAGAAAGGATCACGGTAAAATACAAGCAATAACTCGTCTGTGAAGGTTCCTAGGATGAAAACAGAATTTGGACGGAAAAGTTTTTGGGTGTCTGAGTCAAATGTTTATAACCATGTTCCTATTTTAGCAAGACAATTAGACTCTAGGGTTTTATTCAGAGCACATCTAGATGATTCATATGCTTGTATTTGAATATGTACTTGGCGTAATTTTTAGTCAACTTACTTTGTATATTTTCTTTAACACAGGACCCTGCTGAAAATAGCATGCTATGCTGACATGTTATTCCTGTATATAAAGTCGTGCGTTCTTATTAATAAGGGGCAAAATTTGGAAATTTGCTCATGCAAAACTAATGGGCAAATCTTAACAGAAAGACAATTCCACTTCAAAGGACTCCCAGTCAGTCTAAAGAACACTGAACCTACAATACTCGCCAAAGTCCTGGGACACTTGGCAAATTTCTAATCTGGACGGCACATCCGGCCCACTCCTCCCCCTAAACAATGTTGGTTTTTGAGAGAAGTACATGCGGTACCGGAAAAATTTTTCGTGCACAATAACGCCAAATGTCTCAGGAGCAGACCAACATTGTATTAGGGGGAAGGGGGTGCGTAGAAGGCGTAGTGATTGAAATGCTGAGGAGGCTACAGTTTTTCGTAATTTTCTGAAAGTGCCCCAGGGACTTTTGTTAAGTATTTCAGCATTCCCAGCCTATCTTCCTTGAGAGTCACATTTGTCATCTAATTCCTTAAGCTCTTGAGATTGACTGTCGATTTGTGTTCGAATAACTTCATTGCCACCAATCTTAGACTGTCTATTGTTGTCTTGAAGCGTAAGATCGCCCTTCTCGTCATGTAATTCAGTCTCCTTATCCACCTTTCCTTCTATATTTACTTTTCGGCTCTCTTCCATATTTTTCTCTTCTGCCATCAGTTGCAAATTGTACTTTCGGAACCTGTAGAAGTCCTTTAATATTCCAATTGCACACACATTCTGAAATAGTAAGACTTAACATCTACTGAAATTTATCACAAGAAAAGAACAATATAAATTGATACTGAAAAGGTTAAAACTTTAAACAAAAGTGTTCTACATGGCGTTCAATGGAATCAATTTACGACTTAGTCTTAAAGGTTGTGAAAGCCAGTGGTGTTGTCGAAAAATTTAGGAACAAACAGAGCTTCGCAGTTTTACTTTCGCTACAATATTCTAAGTATTTTGTCAATATCTCCTTCAATGGGTAGCATTAACGATGGAGACCAAATAGCCATTTTCGCTAGTTTCTCTATCTAAATCCAAACTCACCCTAAGCCAAAGCGAGCACATAAATTCAGGGGAGCTAGTGGTAATACCCTGAAAATGTGTCAAAAACTATTACTCCACACCCGGAGACACGTGCGATCGCATGAGCAAGTGGAGAAAAAATCGCCTGTGCTAACATCACTGTCAACCGCGCAATAGCACATGCCAAATAGGAACTTTGTTGTCGCAACTGCAACACAGTCACAGTCACCTTTTGCTTTCACAACTCTGTTTTACCCTGTCTCATACTAAATTGGACATTTAAAATGTTCAACAACAAGAATCTTTGCATTCCAGATACACAAATATTGGATAGTATGTGCAATTCTAAATAATTCAGAGCAATCACAAGTGCGGACAAGGGTGCACATGCGATTTGACGCTTTAGCGCCAATTTCTTCCCGTATAGTCACTAAAACGCGACATTTATGTGATTTACATTCCTCATATATAAGATCATAAGCGTGGGAGGCGGGGGTGGGGCAGGGGGCTGTAGCCCCCAAGCTGGGCAGNAACAAGAATCTTTGCATTCCAGATACACAAATATTGGATAGTATGTGCAATTCTAAATAATTCAGAGCAATCACAAGTGCGGACAATGGTGCACATGCGATTTGACGCTTTAGCGCCAATTTCTTCCCGTATAGTCACTAAAACGCGACATTTATGTGATTTACATTCCTCATATATAAGATCATAAGCGTGGGAGGCGGGGGTGGGGCAGGGGGCTGTAGCCCCCAAGCTGGGCAGAAATCCGTTTCACTCAGGCAAATTTTCTGAAAGAGCAATAGGATATTTGGGAATAAAGTTTACAGAAAGTGTACAGCCCTCCAAAATTTGACGTCCTCCTACGCCCATGTATATGATTCTCCTTTGAATATCTTGCTGGGATTATCAAGATACAGCATGCAGAAGTGATTTGCCACCGTTTTTCCATCCAACATATTTAATTCTGATTTTCTATGGCCGTACGTCTTGACCGAAATTTCCATACGTCTTGGCCGAAATTTCACTTTGCCATGGCTCATTGTCCTGATATTAGCTCACTGTCCTGAGATTAGCTCACTCTCCTGAGATTAGCTCACTGTTCTGAGATTAGCTCATTGTCATGGCTCACTGTCCAAGAAGTTAAGGTGGGATTGTAAGAAGTAGGGTGAAAGTGACCGTACATATATGTGATGGCTGGGACCTTCGTTAGAAGGGAGTTAATCTTCGGGGTCAAAAGTAGCGATTGAGGGACAATTTTGAGGGATGGGCAAGGAAATGTTCCCTCACTTTTTATGTCAACCAAAGTCAAAGATGGAAAAGGAACTTCTTGAACCATAGAATAACCGATGTAGCTAAAGATTCTACGTATTTGCTAACAGTGAAAGACAAGGGTAGATAAAGCAGATACTCTTACGAATATCCAAATATAGCCTTTCATTAAAGAAATGCAGTGAGACAGTTTGTATTGTACGAACCGTTATAACATCTAAAGTGACAACGTAATCAGGAGCACTGTAATTGACTCTCCAATCATCATTGAGATCCTCGATGATTTTTGCAACCTCAGGAACAATAACGTCACGCTTCACATTGCTATTGCATCTTGATTTGAACACAATACAGTACTACAAAAGAACAATGCATTATCTGACAGTGAAGGAGAACAGTTAAATCATTGTTTTCAAGGGTGCTTATGACAAATATAGAAAGGAAATTATGACCATAAAAATAAACCAAGGAGAGAAGAACGGACCTTAGTAAATAGGCTACAGAGCTAATATTTATGAAATACAAAGAGAGTCCTACAAACTATATATCTCCAAGTATTATAGCAACAAACACAATCAACTATATGAAAAGGAAAGATTAAAGAAATTGTGCTAGTTACCAGCACTGAACTAATATTATTCACATAATGTCAATAACAATGAGGTATTCTAAGTAGTAGCTCCAACAACTCTCATTTATTGGCAGATTGCATGACGGTGGGGCTACTAGAACTTACAGTGGCTTCATCTCTCCCTTCCTGAAAAAACTGCCTGAAGATTTGTTCTGTTTGCTGTTTAATAGATTTTTCTGATGCATAGCAAGTCTTCATTATAGGCATGAGTTTCATACAATACCTACAAAAAGTGAAGCACAAATGGTATTTATCCAAATCATATAATACATCAATATTAAAAACTTCCTAATTGGTGCTATCAATTCACAATAACAACTGCTTAATGTTGGAAAGAGTTCATTGGACCCACCTACTAATCCTCCAATCATACTTATTTTCATTCATAGTGGACATTCTAATGGCTAGGTCAGCTGATCTGTTAGCAAGTTCTATCCAAGCTCATTCAATACCTTCCCAAATTTGTATGTACTGATTTCATTGCCATTCCTTTTGATACAGAAAGACAGGTAGACAGATTGACATATAGACAGGATCACAGATAGAGACTAAGGAAGGCAGATAGATACAGATACAAGCATACATACAAGGCTTAATATATAGGTATATTTACAATGCCACTATGTAGCAACTGTAGGCACACATACTTTCATACTACCAGTTAGTAGGTACTGCTATAAAACAGAATGTATGTGAAGAAAAATCTGGTACCTTGTTTTCTTTAGCCTTGTTTGCTCAATGTCATGGAATATTGCATCAACTATTCTGTTAGGATCTTCAAGTGTTGTCTTTATAAATAAAACATTTTTTACTTTTGTCTTAACAGCCTTAAATCTCCTTTCTGTAAAATTACAACATTTCAAGCTTTCTACTTCTTTCTTTAGTGCATCCTCAATACTTTGATCTTCATCATTATTGGGAACATCGCTATCATCATGTGACTGTGACTCCTTTTCTAAATTCTCAGGACCATAAATAGTATCAGCATACTACACAATTGAAAAATAGCGAAAAATGTTTAAGTAATTCAATGAAAAATTAAAATTGCTGTTAAATGTTACCAAAAACCATGATGCAGAATTATGCAGCTATTAGATAAATTTAACACCCTTTCTCTTTCTATGGTAGAGCCATATTGTGCAGCCAGTTTGTCCAAACAAGTAGATAAAGTATCTGCCTAGCTTGTCAAGCAAATGGAAGTGAAAAAACTAGCAGTTTTCAGCCTTCTTATCTTCACTGTCTACATAAATAATTTCACTGTTGTCATGATAACCTGGGAAAAAACTTAAAGGGGGTATGGGGTTGAGCCACCCTCCCAACCTTGAAAATTTGGCATTTTGCAGGGCAAAAAATGGTAGCACAATGTATTCCTGCAGGGCAGCTTACTGGGCTCAGAACCATTGGTGAACCACTGTTACTAAAACAAAAGATAAACAAAGGTTACAGACAAAAAATGATTTCAGGACAACCCCTGATACCCCCAAAAAATTTATTGACTTTACATTCCTGATGATAACTTGCCTACTCAGCCATGCTCATTCAGGGGTCGCACCAGGAATGTTCTGAAGGAGGATGGCTCTTTGGCAGGGGGAGCATGACATGTTTTAATCCCCAATGGGGGCTAGAATGCTCCAATGGGGGGCTATATCCCTTTTACTCCTTCTCTGGTGTCACCCCTGCTGCTCCTGTAAAAAACGCTCTGAGATCTCAGTTTTTTCTTGAATGACTTGAGTAATAGCCATATACATTTTTACCTCATTTAAGAGCTTGTATGCTTCAGAAACAACTACTGGTTCTCGTTTTTCATTGCATGTTATAAGAAACCCTTTGCTGCCTGGCTCCAACTCTTCTAGCTTTTTCTGTAAAAAGGAAATATTTTGATGTCAAGTAATGCAAGGAATTTTCATAAATTTCTAATGAGATCAAGTTGACCTCCTAAACTCCAATTGCAGTTCTAGCATAACAAATGAATTCCAACAGAAAATTGAGAAATACAAATGACAGAAGATGGCCATCATACTTCGCTGGTGCAGGGTTTCTGCCAAATCAGGAAAGTAATCTTCCCTGATGCTTTCCTACTTTCTCCAAGAGTTCTACCCAATTTGCCTTCACTTACTATGAGTCAGGGCCTCTTTTAAGGAATCACAACTAGGAGGGCAAATATAAGAAGGGGACTTCATTGCTCCATAGGGTATACTAATCTTCAAAATCCTCAAGAAATGAGAGGTACAATATAATAAAATGGACAGCTTAGTGACATTCTACAAATTTAGCCAAAGAGCTTTTTTGCAATGTCTCTGTCGTGATATGAATCGCTGTTCAGCAAATTTATTCTATGATCTTTTACTGTAAGGACAATTTGCACAGCAGACCAAGGGTCAAAAGGTGTTGTTGGCACACCATTCCAGTAGAAAGTTAATCATGAATTAAGTGTTGCTTCCAGTGGTGGCCTGGATATTTCTGGCAGGGGTGGCCAATAGCCTTTTCATTCCCACTTTACTTAAATGTTAAATGGTAATTGCTTCACAGCCACTATAGATACTAATGGGTGAAACTAAATCATTTACAATTGAATATCATGAAATAGTACAAAAGTGGAAACACCCAACATGTTTTGCTGTATGTAAAAGACTATTTCTCCTCTAAATAAGTGTGAAAGTATAAAATCCATATGTGATAAACTAAGGGCACTAGTCATGCAGAGAAAGAAAGACATCATACATGCAAGTAGAGTGAGCAAAAAAGTTTTCTGAGGTCACACCTAGAAATTAGTTCCTTTTTAGAAATATGACAAACATTATGTTTGACATTAATCTTCAGTTTGAGAAGAAATAAATGCCTTTCTTGAGACCTTTTTCAATTTGGATAGTATAGTAAATGCAGCCATATCTCAGCAATCTATGTCTGTTTCAATTTGAACTGATGCTTCTGCATAATTAGGATATTTGCCAAAAATATCTCCTTTTTTGTTCATCAGTAGCATCACTGCCAGATTTGCAATCCATGTTTGTAAATGAACTCCTTATCCAAAAGCTGGAGAGATTTGCTTCTACATTTATAGAGATTTTCCTATTCCACATAACAATAAACCAAAATGAAAGAAAATTTGTCATATCTATTGTGCCACATATTAGATCGATTAATGGACCAAGAGCTCTCCTTCACTAGGCATTTTACATAGTGACTTTACTTGGCATTGCTGCTTGGTGGTTCTTCTGGTGCAAGCTCAGCTTTATTTTACCAATGACAGCTTTTACATGCTGTACTGGGTAAAAAAATTTGCTCACTTTGAGGCATTTTGCTGCGCCATTCCTTACTCTCCAATGGCTGTCATACCTCCCCTTTCAGCACAAGGCATCCTCTTTTCAAAGCTGGACAAAGAACGCCAATCCAATAAGTAACATCTATTACTATCCCCAGGTTTTGCTACAGGGTTCAAGCCTACAGCAAAAATTGTAGTATTAATACTATATTTTGGATTATGTCTTCCCCCCACCACTGGCAAATGTGACAGGGGCCAACACATCAAAGGAAAAGGGACCATATACTGGGGGACACTAATTTTTACTGCAACTGGGGGGCAAACAAAGGATCTGGGAGGGCAATTCCCCCTAGTTTATATGTTAAAAGAGGCTCTGGTATGGGCCCTGAACAAATATCACAAATTACGCTTGCTAAAATGTAAATCTAGATAAACTACTCTTAGTGTATTCGCATAATTTGTTTCCTTGTTTGCCCTTTTGAATAGTATGGAATCAATGTATTCGACAAACAAAGACAAAGCATTTCTCCAATTTTATGTAGAATTTGCCGAATTCCGTAATTGTTCCTTGGTATCTTTTAGGTAAAAACCCATTTCCCTGACAGTCCCTGGACTCTCTGACTTCTATTTAGTAGCCGTTAGTAAATATGGCATGGCTCCTGTGTACTGGAATAGAATAATGGCGTGGCAAACAATAGGTCTAATATACGAACCTTTTTTCCAGAAGTACTACAGTAATATTTTTTTGGTCTTTTTCTTTTGAGATGGTTGCTTTTCGCAGACATTCCAGCAGTGGTCCAAGTGCAAGTGTCACTATAACCAACAACAACAACCAAGTTCTTGGAATGGCATCGGGGTGGTAGGACGACTAAAGGCTACAAGCAAGGATATTGGTGGTTGTGATACAGATCTCAAATATTTTGTTTCAAAGAAATGCGACATCCCTAAGAAGGCATCCAGTCCATAATCGTATCTCTGTCGTTATGTTTTCTCACAAAGCAGGAAAGGCATTGATAAATATAGCTCTTCTCAGGGCCTCATCCACAGTTCATTCTCGACATTACCACAGGAAGTTCAAAGTTCTTGATGGGCGTATTGACCTAACAAATCACACAGTCCAGGGAAAACTCAAAGAAAATGAAGCACTGGAGGCTGATTTATCGGAAAAGATGGAGAAAATTAAACTAGGGGGTGGAAAGAGAGCTATAGATCGGCACACACAGCTTAATAAAAAAGTGCTTGTTAGGGATAGGCTTGAGAAGTTACTTGATAAAGATTACCCATTTTTGGAACTTGCTCAGCTCGCAGGACACAACCTGGAATATGGTGACGTGCCAGCAGCTGGTAGTGTTATGGGAATAGGCTCAATCAGTGGGCAATTGTGTGTTATCACTGCGAATGACGCTACAGTCAAAGGGGGCACAATATACCCCATTGGTGTGAAAAAGCAGCTGAGGGGTCAAGAGATTGCTCTTGAGAATCGTCTGCCATGTGTCTATATTGTTGATTCAGGAGGTGCTTTTCTACCACTGCAATCTGAATTGTTTCTTCCTGGTGGAAGAACATTTTGTAATGAAGCAATAATGTCTTCAATGGGGATTCCACAGGTATATACTTACTCCTGCAATGCATTTACCCTTGAATGCAGAGTATGGCATATTTTGATTAAATCTAGAAAGTGCTTGAGCAAGCTTTTAAATGTGTAAGTGTGCACTTGACCTCATTTGTGCACTTAAAGTGTGCACTAGACCTTTTTGCTTACAATATAAAATCAATTTAGTTCATCTCTGTTATCTGTCTTCTGTGATTTGCAATGAAGTTCAAAGTAAAAAGTTACACCATGCTCAACATGGCTTTCAGCACCCAGCTACTCACTTTTCAGGTGTGCAATATCATTTGAGACAGAAAAATCACTTAGTGCACTTAGTGAACAGTAGTGTGCTTGTGCTGCACTTTAATTTAACTAAAGAATGTGTGACCTTGTACTAGAGATGTGCCAACTGGGGATTGTAATGCCTTCCAGTGTGTATGAAGTTACAAGAAAGTTGGTCATGATGGACACAATTTGGCATCCAGTTATCAAAAAGTTTCCTTGTTTCCATAGCCCTAAATGTTCAATTTTTTATGACCCCATCCCCCAAAGGAATTTCCTATGCATAACTCTTTCCTGTGCATAGAAAATTTTTCAGGAAGCCTCTGTAGACCTTTCAAAAATGAAAAATAATTCATTGCAAAACAGCAGTAGACCATCTTAGCTAGAAATTATTAGAGGATAGTTGTATTGCAATGCTCTATCATTGAATATGTGCTTGTTTTTATTTTAACTATATTTGTCCTGGGATGCAATTCAGTCAAAAATGTAATTGTTTGGAAATTGCCCTAGCACTGATGATGACTTTTCAATACCACATTTTTTGGAGATATTGTGGTGTGAAATGACTAGGTGGTACAATACAGAAGTTATGACTATTATTCGCTAGGGATCACAAATTGGTTTAAAGACAGTAGCATTTTGTAAACAACAGCTTCATATCAACTGCATCTTGTTACAGGCTCTGTCATACTACCCCAAACCTTTCAAAAATTTATACAAGTGGTGCCTGTGGTGGTTTGTAGGGCATAATTATAATATGTGTTCCAGTAACATATAGGTGTGATAAGCTTTGTGCTTATATGCTTCTACTTATACCCTTTTGGGTAAATCTCCCTTGATTGCATGTTTTGCATTTGAAATTTCACTAATGCAGAGCTATCAATAACATTTAGGGTAAGCAGCTGATCATGAAAGTAGGTGGCTGTGCTCCATGGAAGGCCACCCATTAGTGTACTTCTTTCATCATTTTAAGTCAGAAGTAGACAGCAATTTAGGCAGAAGTAGCCAGCAATGAATTGCCAGTTGCCGTCTCTATTCAAAGCTTGGCTAATGTATTGAGTTCTGTTTGCAATAGGCTTTTGCTCTATACTTTGTTTAATTAAGTTTATTCTTGTAACCTTAGGTTTGTGTAGTGGCTGGGTCATGTACTGCTGGTGCAGCCTATATTCCTACAATGGCTGATGAAACAGTTATAATTGATAAAATTGGCACTTTGTTCCTTGGTGGCCCTCCACTTGTTCAAGCTGCAACAGGTGATGTTGTCACTCCAGAGGAGTTGGGTGGTGCTGGGCTGCATTGCAAAGAAAGTGGGTGTACTGATTATTTTGCTCCATCTGAAGATGATGCAATTGAAGATTGCAAAGATATAATGGCATCTCTGAACATGCCCAAATCACTCATACCCCAAGAATTCTATGAGGAACCAATGTTTGAAGTAGAGGAATTGAAGGCAATTGCTTCTCCATACCCTGATAAATCCGATATGGATATTTACAAAATTATTGCAAGAATTGTTGATGGTAGCAGATTTAGAGAATTCAAGCCATTGTTTGGCCCAACTCTTACAACTGGATTCTGTCATATCCATGGAATTCTGACTGGTATTGTTGCCAATAATGGTGCACTGTTACCTGATGCATGCTTGAAAGGTGCCCATTTTGTAGAAATTTGCTGTCAAAGAAGGATACCAATAGTATTCCTCCAAAATATTAGCCATCCCAAAAATTTAGGACATGAGGCATCTGCTATTTTGCTTAAAGAAAAAGCAAAAATGATGTCCATTGTTGCTAATGCACAAGTTCCAAAAGTCACTGTTATTATTGGAAATAGCTTTGGAATGGATAATTTTGTGATGTGTGGCCGCAGTATGAGTCCTAGATTCATGTTTTCATGGCCCGCTGCAAGAATTGCCATGGTAGATCCAGAACTAGTAGATAAAGTAAATCCTGATTCTAGCTGGTCTAGCAATATGATTGAGAATGAATGCCCAGCGTATTTTGGCACTGCAAGGATGTGGGATGATGGAATTATACTTCCTCAAGAAACAAGAAATGTTCTAGGACTTTGTTTGAAAGCCTCATTAAAACATCAAGAGCCCAATTTTTCACCAAAAAGTGTTTTACGAATGTAGCTTGTATGTTTTTTTATCCTGCTTCAATATTTTTAGTTAGTAATTCCACAATACATTGTTGCTTCTGTATTTTCATTTCTCATTTTTATTGAGGTTATAAAGACAGGAAAGAGGTAAAGAGCTGTGGGGGGGGGCAAGTAGCTACCTTTCCACCAGTATAGTACAGGGCTCTCCAAACTATGTCTTGAGGGCCAGATGCAGCCCTTGAGATCTTCTCATCTGGCCCATGAAGACTTATTTGTCTATGGAAAAAGTAGGGAGGTTTATTCATATCCTCCCTAAATCAACCACTTTCATGTAAGTTATGTTAACTAGTGACTGAATAAAATAATATTGAATACATGATTTAAAGTAACATTGCTGCTTTACTTCCTATTGCTGTCTTGTTTGGACCTTGATAGCGTTCTCGCCCCCCTCCCCCACCTGCTGTTGAATAGCTGATATGGCCCTTGGGTGGAAAAGTTTGGAGACCCCTGGTATAGTATGTAATTGAACCATTAGTTGTTTTCCATTTAAGTGGTACCCACGATGGCACAGCAAGGCTCAACAACCAGTCAAATTTACTATAGCACTATTTATCTGTTGTTATTTGCAGTTGCATAGTAATAGAATTTTAGGAAGAAGTTTTCCCAGCTTTACTTTCACTACAATATTGTAAGGGCTTTGTTTACAGTTGTTTTAGTAGGTAGCACAGCAGTGAATATCAAACATTGCAGGAAGTATTTATACTTCCTGCAATGTTTGGCACAAGCCATTCTTATTGCAGAATCTCTTGGAAAATGGAAAAATTATCCTTTTATGAAGCTCTTCAGCTTCTAGTTTTTGTGTTGATGTGTCACTGGAAGATTTTGGCATTCCATAGAAATTGGCAGTGAATTGCCAGTCTTACCAGTTCACTTACCTCCAAGCCGTTTGGAAATGATAGTGAGGCATGACTTCATCTGAAGTAAAAGTAGAAGCAGTTTTTCATTGCGATAAGTGAAAAGAGTGAGCACTTCTTGGGTATTACAGTCAACTCTATAAGATGTACAAATAAGGGTTACTTTGCCAAGAAACACAGATCTGTAGACAGCATATTCCTAGCAGAGCAGCATGAAATGGATAGTCTCTTCAAATGTCATCACTTGACAAGCACATTGGACCATTGTATCAACGGAGTTATGTCTAAAACTGCTCACTAAATGAATTTAAACCCACTCTCAATTGGCTTTATTTATGCACACCTAAAGGGTAATGGGTACCATAAAGTAGTCCTTTCACAGGGTATTATTAAACTGATCAATCTTGCTTTATAATTGAAAGGAACCTTGCTGGGACAAGACCATTGATTAGTGTAAGGTACAAAACCAGTCTCCTGTACGACCTTCTGCCACTGAGCGGCCCCGACCACCGTAATTCTTGACACGTTTTTTGCTGAAGGTACTTCACCATCCAGTCTTATCAGCCATGCCACGGCCATAGGTCCCCAATCGCATTTGGACTTTGATTTCCATATCGTCATAAGCAAAAGTAGTGTGCCCCAGTCATATCGATGATGTAACAGCGATGTGCCCCCTACCATATTTGGACTATGGTTTCCATACTGTCATGAGCAATGGGGACGTGTTCAAGTCATACCGGCGATGCGAACAGGACATCACCAGTCACAAATGTGTGGTTTTCATTTAGAAAACTATCCCCGATTCAATGGGGGCAAAACAGTAATGCGTCAGAGACATTCTCAAATGTTGAGCACATTTTCATCTCTACGGGGACCTCGGCGACATGGCAGGGGTGTCAGGTACACATGCTTCTATTTCATTGTAAGTGTCCCAGCAGCATTGCCGATACTACGATAGGACAAGTCCTCTTCACTTACGACCATGGGTGAACTGGCCGGCCTGGCCACTCGGACGAATACCCGAAAGGTCGGCTGCATGGCAAGGAGAAAACGTTAAATTCTGAAACTGGATAACTTCACATTGTATACATAAAGTACTAACATTAAAATTGTGGATCTATCAGAAATTTGCAGCCTTTTCAATATCTCTGTCTGCCGGCTTACGCTTTCTAGAATTCTTGAAACTGTTTAGTTACACTGCCTAGGGCGAAAAATTTAGCCTGTCCGCCACTGCTTGTGTTGATAGTGGAACCAGACCAGACGTAAGGATTTTCCATTGGTATAATATGATATCACATGCTCTGCGTTATCGGTACTGTTCTAAGAAACAGGGATTTCGTTTTTCTTTCTTCGGCCTTAGAATTAAGTTATCTTCACTGAACTAGGAGAGGGTTCATCCATGCTACCGCAAATTCTCCTTTTAGCCCCCCTCTTTCTTCTGAACCAAGAAATTTACTAAGCCCCCCTAGAAAGCATTCAACAGTACCAAGCGTAGGGAAGCTCCATTGAAATAAATAAACCAAGCTAGGTCACGCTCCGTAAGCAATAGTGAATAGACGGTATCGTTTAAAGAGAGAACTAAGAGGAGAGGGCTTATGATTGATCCCTGCAGTGCCCCATTCATGATCTTTCATGGACTGGAGATTGCACCATTAAATGGTATTTATGCATTTCAATTGAAAAGATTACCGTCAAACCGCTCAGGGTACGGAGCTTAGCTACAAAATTTGAATTGTTTATATCCATGACCGTCTCGTTCCTTTTTTGCTGTCTTCGTTTCATGTTCAATTGACATTGCAATGAATACAGATGTATACAACAGATTTATGATGGATTTTAAATGATGATCGATCTTGCACAATTTGAAGCATGTCCTGCAAACAACAAATTTTTGTCGCATTTGTTCTAATAGTCTGTAGATCATACAAAAGATGCAGATTTTTGCTACTTTGGTTATAGGCCCCAACAATCAATTTTCATCGCTCTTGAAAAGGAGTAACCAGCTTTCAATTACCTCCAAATATGTTGTTCAAAGCAAGGGTCCAGGCTGGTATCTTGATTGGACCGCAGATCAAGAAAAGCATTGAATGTGATGATTTAACCATGCTGCTGAACAGGACGGAGAAACCTGCTTGGAACAGTTTTGTTGAAGTTCTTCATGGCTGGTACTTCCCCAGGAATTCCAAACAGAGCAATAATAGTTGTAACATGTCTTTAAGAGTTGCAAACGGAACATAATGCTTGTCAAAAGGCCAAATATTCGTGAAATTTTAGTCTGTATGCTTTCGATTTGGCTGACTCGTTCTCAAAACATTGCAATGTCATCTGTCTCAAGGAATAGCAGAGGATGGTTGTTTCACGTGACCAGGCTGTTTTTAGACCCAATTATAATACCTTAGGTTTTGAAGATGCTCAAGGAGATCTTTCCTTGATTCTATCCATCAAGGCGTGAAAGTTCTGACCACTGCAGCAAATCTTAAATACTGTCGGACAAGTAACAGACTAGTATCTTCAGCATGAATTGTAGCATGAGTTTTTTTTACTGAAGAAGGTAAATCATTGATGCACAGGAAGAAAAGAAGAGGCCCAAGACATGAACTCTGTGGTACTCTAATTTAAATTGACTGAATTTTGAAGAAATGCCATTGGCCTTGTAGGATTGCTTGCGACTTTAGTTCAATAAGAACAGAGCCAATTATGCTCTATACCGTAAATACCATATTGATGCAATTTGGCTAGATGTTTACAAATCATCCACAGTGTTGAACGCCTATTTTTAACTTGATATGGATCTTTTCATTTCCTCTTCCTATTGACCTGACAAGAAACATTCTCCGAAGTGGTTCAATTCACAATGTGCAAAAGCTGTCAAAAGCCATTGCTTCAAAGACTAGAAAATCCATCAAACCTTACATTATAGTGCTTTGTTTGCACAAGTTCGTAACCTATACTCCAGATTTATCAATAATGCCAAAACCTCTTTTATGAACAGCATCAAGAAGAAGATCTCTTCCTGGCAAACTGGATCTCGCTCCTTCTAGCCCTTAGCTAAAATTGCCTCACAAAAGTTTTGCTATACTTTTTTTCCACCTCTGAAGGACAGCTCTGGCTCAACTTCTTTTACACCTTTATCTAATGCCAATCCTTTCACATTAACCTTTGTCCCAGTTCCAATCTCGAGGACCAAGAATCCCAACCTCCTATGTCCACAAGCTCAGCGCATCTACATCTAAAGGCCCCGAACGCACACCTGCTATAGTTCTAAAGTTCTATGCCGCTGAACTCACCACTGTTTTCAACACATTTTGTCAGTTTTGCTACAGTCTTGGTATGTATCCATCATGGAAGCTTGCTAGCTTTTTCCTTATCCCCAAGAAAGGGGGAACCTTTGACCCTTCAAACTATTGCAATCACTTCTCTCTCCTCTAAGATTATGGAGACCACCATCACAACTGCTTGTCTCTTTTGAAATAAGCAACCTTTCTGATTACCAGTAAAGTTTTCAACAGGCCAGGTCTACTGATGACTTTCTAGCTTATGCTGTTCATCTTTGGTGCTATATTCTAGATTCCTACGGTGAGAAAAATTCGATCTTTCTCGATATTCCCAAAGTCGTTGATTGCACCTGACGCAAAAGTTTTCTCGTTAAACTACCAATGTTTGGTTTTTCTTTCTAAGCTTCAATCGATCAACTGAGGTGTACCTCAAGCCTATGCTATCTCTCCTCTTCTACTCATCTTCTTCATAAATGACCTGCTGTCTTCTAAACTTTTCCATCTACTCCATGACACCCTGCCTACTCTAGCATTCCATTATTTTGTAGCACCTCAGCGTTACTTCTCACTAATCACTTAACAAACATAGAGAGGTGGGGTAACGACAACCTTGTTAACTTCAACCATGAAAAGACAATACATATTGTTATATCACTCAAAAATATTACAAAGATTTTCCTCTGTTTTCATAAACAATTGTGAACTGGACTCTTCATCCGTTTCGCTCAGGATAGTCTCACAATAGCATCTAAGTCAGTTGGTAAATACACACCTCAGAAACTCAGCTTTCTTTGCAGAGCCCGTGGATTTTTCTCACCTTACCAGCTGTGGAATATATATTAATTTATCTCTCTAGGGCACTACTTCCATGCCAACTCCTGGGTTGGTGCTCAAAAGTCTTCTCTCCATCGTTGCTTATTATCAGAGCTTTTATTAACGTGCGGTTCCACACAAAATGTGCAGTTCTAAAACAATTTGTGCAGGTTCTAATGAAAGAACTGTGCAATTCAAAATATCATTATTTAGTATCCTAAGGGTGCAAGAAAGTAAATAGCAGTAAAAATGGTGGATTCAGGTTTGAAGTGACAGGCGAAACATAACCAGAAATGGAATTGTTAAAGGTAGTGTAGTATCATTTCTCTACCCCTTTTCGCTAGCAGCAGGGAGTTGAATCCCATTTGCAACCAGAGTTTATTTCTTCAACACATCATAGTTTGATTTTATGTGCATTTTTTAGATTTTTTTTAAAAACCCTGCTTATTATTATGATTGATATTTTACCGTCGGATCATATTCTGAATCTTTCATTGATATCTTGAGTTCAAGCACTAGCATGACTGTCAGGTACTCATACTACATCTTTCTTAGTGGTAATAAATCTTGGGCAAACCCGAAATTAGTTACCGTATAAAAGTATATTTGTTACGCTGACCTTATTAGCTAAGTTTGACATTTGCAAGTTCGCAGATGTACTTCGGGACATGAATGTGCTTCAGGGGGGCACGGGAGTAAAGATCCCTAAGTGAAAAGTTTTGAAAAGTCTTGCCCCCCACCAGAAGCATAGTATTATCCTGGAGATTTACACAGGAAAATAAAGTGATTATTGTACATATCGTTTTGCCCCCCCCAACGGGACATCTCCTCCAGTTGCGCGTTTGGTTCGGGATATAGTTGTATTTCATATAAAAGGTTTAAAAACATTGTTATTTATTAGAATATATACAGTAGCTGGAATAAAGTAGAGGGGCCACAGCCATCAGCCTCCACGGCTCCACCAGTGCTCTCACGCGTGCAGTGTGTAACGTACATCTTTATGGGCCTCCTTATAACAACGGAACCACCTTATGCTGTTGATTGCTCGCATCCTTTGGTAGATTTGGGAAGGAAAAATTGTGCAACTTATTAGGCTAAGCAGATATGTATTCACGTTTAACTTCTGCTGTACCAAGAGTCACCAGGTATGGCATGCTCATGAAACCAGCATTCACGGTAAATATAATTGTCTAGTTAGCGCTTTAGTAGTGAATATTGATACTATGTCATAGTCTATGATGAAATGCAACTCTTACAACCTGCTTACGAACGTAACTTCAATGCACGTTTTTTTATAAGAAAACCATCGTTTTGCCTGAGCCTCAATTTTCTTAGCTTTTCCCAAGATTGAGCCTGAGATGTTCTTAACATTTTCAAAACCTTTACAGAAATGAACCGGCAAAAATTGGTTACCTTTTCTTTTTTAATCTTGTAACGCGAATTTGAAATCTGTCTCTAACATTTTGAATGTACTGATGATATAATGTCGATTTTTGGCAAACAAAAGCACTTATCTTTGGAAGCTGAGCTGTGTGATTTTCATAAGATTTTGGCCATTTGAGCCTCATTTTCTTATAAACTTTTTTCTTATAAGAAAAACATGTATATTGGAAGAGGAGTGGGTGTGTCAGAGGTGTTTGCCATGCGAAAATGAGATCAATAATATGATGGCAAAATTTATAGAAAGCCATTGCAGCAATAATAACTTACACACTTGATGAAGACAGCAGTGTATCAAGTGTGTAAGCTCACTCATGCCAACTTAATTGCTATTGCAAACGCCAAATACACACTATTTTATCACAACTGTAACACTAATAGGTGCCACTATTTGCTTTCATGACTCTTCTTTTATCCTATTTTATCCAAAATGAGAAGCCAAACCCAATGGGGGTGCCACAATGGGGGACTGATGGGGACTTGACCCCCCAGTTCTTGCCAAGATCAATTCTCTAATTTATCCAAATTCAATGAGTAAATTTTAAAGTTGGGGTATCAGACCTCTAGCAAGATTTTGAAATGGATGTAGCAACCAAATTGCATTGTATGTTTAGTGTGTAACACCCGAAATCCCCCCCCCCCCTAGTCTGCAATGGCTGGTACCATCCTTGGCCAAACCTACTTTAGCTGCAGGAAACTCCATTTTTCATCATGCTTACAGATCTTGGATCACATGTGCAACTCCAAATGTTTCAGCACAATTGCTCATGTAGAAATGGGCCCTTGTGCACATTCATGTTCTCATGCATTTTCCTAGGGACTGCCTCATATAACCAATTTGCACCAGGACTGCCCCTTGGCAAGTTTTCTCTAAAAAATAGCAACATTTACACTGTGACATAAAGGGAAAAGAAATTATTGCCAACCCCATAGATGTATGTTTTTGAAGCTTTTGGGTGCTGCCTATGAAGAAAAATTATTAAACATTTAAAAAATTATTAAAATTACAAGTATCCTTGGCAATGTACCACCCAGGTAATAGTTCTTTCATGAAAAACCTGTCATTGGTTTACGCTTTGTGTGATATGGACTCATTTTTGTTATGCAGATGAAGTGAATATAGCTTTGCCAGAGTGTTAAATTATTTTCATACTTTTTATTTTAATTTTTGACTGATTTCCTTCATATACATGTTTGCCTGTGCTTTCTTTCAGCTATGTTTACTTTCAATGTTGCCTTCAAAAATTAAAATATGCTATTATATGGTGAACAGCTGGAGAATTTCTTAGGATTTTGTATATTTTGAAGTAGCATTGTGTGTTGTTATAAATCATGATCTTTTCTGGATCAGGCATGCACCCACCAAGCTGTTTGCCAACTACATAGAAAGCCTTTACATCCAGAATGGGCAGAGAAGGCAAAAAAGGAAATCAAAGGTGCAGACCCAAATGAGAAGCTAATGTGGAATACACCAGAGGTATGCATATTTCTTAGAACTCTAGCATTTCATTGAAAGAATAGGCACTTTTATCCTATTTGCTGATTAAGTAATGCCATTGCCTTCATGGTGTCCTCACATGTTGCAGTGCAGGGGTGGGTGTATAATTCTTTGTTCATTCAAATGAATATAAGTCATTCTGTGGAAGTAACACATTATGATGAAAAGAGATATTTCATAATTTCAAAGCAAAAAGTTGACTTCTAGGTTACAAAATAGCTTGTTTAAACTAGTATATGATTTTTTCCATAAAAATACTGTAAATTGATATTATGATTGCTTTTCCTGGTTTTACTATTAGTGAAACTAGCTCTCAAGATTTGCTTGGATGAGATTTTTACGTAACTGTATATTTCTTAACTCCAGCTATATAGGGGAATGTTACTGCAGTCAAAAAAATTTTTTGCCAATGCATAATTCTATCACATTATACTGAGAACACCCTCTTTGAAGTGTTATGCAAGTCACATTGTTTACAATACAAGTACTGTCCTTGGTTATCCCTTTGTTCTTTTCCCATCATTTCTACCAATACATAGCTTTCAAGTGGATTACTAGACAGACCTAAAATATGAATTTGATCAGCTCTGTAATGTCAGTTTTGCAAATAATCACCCTCAAGTTATGTCACGTGAGTACAATAGATTGGTCAAATGGGAGAAATGGAATTGCAATGTCAAATTTAGGATGACAATATGAAAACAAAAACCTTCTTTGCTGTGATATCTGATGTTGATAGAAGCTGAATGAAAAATATTGTTTTTCATGTGAACAAAGTTATAAAATTCACCTCCTTGTTGGATGCCATGGAGACTTAGGCAGTACCAAATCTGGCATGCAAAGTATCTTTGATCATCTACCAGCTTGAGAGAGCTTTCTCTTTGAAAGGTTTACTTTGTGTGCATCATTTTATCTGATGCTAATGGCTCCAGTGAGCAAAGAAGGAAAAAGGAGAATGGGTGCCACAGAAAGAGAATAAAGTAGAGAGAGGCTGCATATGGAGAACAGAAATGAAAAATACAAGGCAAGAAATTCTGCTTCTAGCAGAATTTGTAATGCTAAATGGTCAAGAAAGCTTAAAGTTGAGGATTGGGTCTGATTTGATTTAAGAGTTGATGCTTCTAATCTTGTTTGATCATCGGTATCACTCAACAGTATCACTGACAAAGCACTACTTAGCAAAAGTAGGCAAAGCTTTGAAGGCTTCTGAAAGACTGAAAAAATAGCTTTAGAATGACTTGTTGATAAGCATAATTGTGGCACCTAATATTATTTTCTAGTTTCCTGTTGATGCTGCAGATCTAGAACTTCATTTATTCTGAGCTAACTTTAAGCAATTCTCAGTTGTCACATGAGTCACATTTTTGGGTCATGCAAGTCACACAGCATTTTTCCATATATTTCAAAATAAAAATCCACATGAAACAAAATCTTTTGCACATTTAGTAGCTCAGCTATCATTGGATTCTCAAAAAGTTTGTTCAAAAATATTCAATACTTCCTCAGATAAATTAAGATTAGCAACTTCAGGTACAGATTTTGTAAATGTAAGAGTCACACAAGTCACATTAGATAATCATGAGAAATTGCATAGTAAAATGTGAATCTTCAAACCTGTCAATGCAAATGCAGAGATTGTTTCATAAGCATACTAGTACTGCACCAGAGAGTACAAAATACTATTTAGATGCTAGCTGAGAACTATATATGTATGTGACCTTGTCACACAAGTCACTATGGAATGGCTGATATACAGAATTGTTCTCTTGTGATTTACTATGATTACCTTTGTTAGACAGTAAATCTTATCTGCATCATGTGAACATAGGTGAGGTGGCATATTGCTTAGAGTGCATGACTCGTGTGTGGACGGTCTATGGTTTGAGCCTGACTCAAGGCCTTGACTGAATGCTCATTCACTGTTCAACCAGAAGCGAATGGGTACCCAATGCCAACACTGGGGAGATAAAGGTGGCAAGGAATGGAACTGGCCACCCTACCTCACATCCCAATGGCTCAGGATACGTGTCCTTTTTAACAGGCATTCCCCTCCATCAAAAGTATACAGGGCTACCTTTACCTTTTTTCATCATTAGAACATAGTGATTTGTGTAGAGCATAAACATTTTCTATTGTTGGTGATTTCAGTTTTGTTACTTAGGGGATAAAAGTGAAACCACTGTATACAAAGCGTGATGTTGAGCACGTAGAAGAGGAAACACCAGGGAATTTTCCATTCACAAGGGGACCATACGCAACAATGTACACACACAGGCCATGGACAATCAGACAGGTGAGGAGGTGGATCATTGTTTTCTAGAAAACATTCTTGTAAGTTCATAGGATGCTTTAGACCTATATTATTGTTGCAGCTAAACTTATCATTCATTGTTTGGAAAGGTGTCTTAAATGAACATGGTTTTTTTCACTGAATGGTGTAGGATTTTGTGTACTGTGTTAAAATGGTTCTTTTTTGTAATATTATCTTTTACATTTAATATTATTCTTAACATCATGTATGGGGGTCACTGTTTAATTGTTTCTTTGCTGACAGTCAGAACTGGAGTTTGGACAGATGTTCTTTGAGGGCTGGAGGGAAGGTTGAAATGAGTCTTTACCAGGCCAGTCTAGACTTCATCCTTACAAAGCTAAATAGCTATGTCAGGATGAAGTCTAGAATCGCTTAGTAAGTACCCTATAGACATGTGAAACAACTCTAATGTTGACTATAG
>OLMO02000257.1:15961076-15980130 GCA_900291935.2 Cassiopea xamachana | reverse complement strand
GAGAGAGAGAGTGAGAGAGAGAAAGAGAGAGAGGGAGAGAGAGAGAGAGAGAGAGAGAGAGAGAAAGAGAGAGAGAGAGAGAAGAGATAGAGAGCAGTCCATGTTACAATAAGTCTATTTTGTTGTTTTACATTTTCTGTCTTTAGTATATGTTAAGTCACATATGGGACCAATTAGACGCATCCTAACACATTAACTGCATCTGGATATATATTTCGGTTAACCTTTAGGTCATTATCCGACGTTTTCATACTCTGATGAGTGTCGCACGAAAAAAGCTTTCAGTATGTCAAAATAATGTTGCCGCTTTTTCTTGCTGTTATAATTGTTTGTAAGCTTTTGTCAAGAAAGAACATTGATATGCAAGGGCCGACAGAAGCATATGGGCACCAACTTTCGTAGGCATTTCTTTGGGACACCATCCAGAGAAGGCACCTCTTTGTGCCATTTTTGTTCGATCCTTTAGCAGGGGCTATATCTTTCACGAGCGAGGTAGCATAGTGGTTAGAGCGCATGCCTCTCATGCGGAAGGTCTACGGTTCGAGCCCGATTCGATGTCCAGACTGAACGCTCGCTCACTTTTCACCCAGCAGCAAATGGGTACCCAGTGGGAACACTGTGGAGATAAAGGAGGCGAGGAAAGGAACTGGCCACCCTACCTCACATGCAGATGGCTCAGGATAAGTGTCCTCTCTAACAGGCACTCCCCTACGTACGGGACTACCTACCTTACCTTATATCTTTCACAACCATAATAATAGCTCTCCCTTTGTAATACCACTTTCAAGGGGATATCACAGATGTGAGTTCGAAGGCTTAGTAATATATTCAAAAACGTAGGTAAATAAATTAAACTAATAAATTCACGACCTCAAACTTTTAACGGCAGCGTCAAACACAGAGAATACACGACTTCTTTCGACAACTTGCAAACGGCAAGAACAAGAAACTTTAAAGGCAGAATGAATACACGGCAATGTTTAACTTGTCACAGCGTCACGGCTTCTTGCTTTTAGCGTCTAATTTTTTCTTCCAAATCTTTCGTCCGAAAATAGCGTTTTATGACGGCAAATTCACTTTTCGACTCTCTGTGACAGAAGTTACGTACAACTTTTACATACGACAAACAATTGCTAAATCTCGGTCCAAAAATTGTCCATATAAGGTTAAAAAGGAAAAGCTAAAAGAAGAAAAATATTGAATAAATGGGACGAGCACGTGATCAGCGAGGGGCCTGACACGAGTACCAAAATGGCTCCCTGACCACGTGCACAGACTAACAAAACTATTTTTTACGCTATTTACAACATGGCTCCCCTTTTTAAAGACAAGACTCCTGTCTTGTACTACCGAAGTCAAGCATCACGAATCATATGAGGCTCATAAGAGTCCTCCGGGCGAGTAATCTTCGGTTCTTGCGAATCAGCTCTACGCATTACTTCCGAGTTCGATCGAGATCGTATAGGTTCATCCTCAACAAAACTGTTCGCTGGAAGGTCTGACTCCGCGAGATCCGGGGAGGAATGTCCCACATCTGGGGGCTCTAGGGGCCGATCTGAAGGGTCGCAATAAAGTTTCATCCTGTTGGCGTGAACCGGCACAGAGACGGGGCGATTGTCTAATGTGTGCAAACGAAAGTGAACTGGCGACAATTTCGAAGCAATCCGATAAGGTCCGTGATAGTTGTGGGTCAGCTTCTTGGAGAGGCCTTTTCGTGACTTGGGGGTATACACCCATACTTTCGTGCCGATTTCGAAAGGAACAGAAGCGGCGGTTTTGTCATACTGATCTTTCATTCATTGTTGCGCAAGCTGTGTATTTGATTGGNTGCGAATCAGCTCTACGCATTACTTCCGAGTTCGATCGAGATCGTATAGGTTCATCCTCAACAAAACTGTTCGCTGGAAGGTCTGATTCCGCGAGATCCGGGGAGGAATGTCCCACATCTGGGGGTTCTAGGGGCCGATCTGAAGGGTCGCAATAAAGTTTCATCCTGTTGGCGTGAACCGGCACAGAGACGGGGCGATTGTCTAATGTGTGCAAACGAAAGTGAACTGGCGACAATTTCGAAACAATCCGATAAGGTCCGTGATAGTTGTGGGTCAGCTTCTTGGAGAGGCCTTTTCGTGACTTGGGGGTATACACCCATACTTTCGTGCCGATTTCGAAAGGAACAAAAGCAGCGGTTTTGTCATACTGATCTTTCATTCATTGTTGCGCAAGCTGTGTATTTGATTGGATTATTCGTTGTGCATCTTCGAGATTTTGCAAGATACGGGCACGGTGTACTGAAACGGATGCGGAGAGATTATCAGATGGTATTAACAACGAAACATCGATAGGCAAACGAGGTTCACGTCCATACAAGAGTTAAAAAGGCGATTCTCCGGTAGTAGCGTTGGGTGAAACTCGATAAGCGAATAGAATCATGGGCAAGTGTTGGTCCCAGTCCGTTTGATGCGTGCTAACATACATGGACAATCATTCTTCTAAAGTACCGTTGAAATGTTCGACTAGTCCGTCCGTCTGGGGATGATACGCAGTTGTTTGTGTTTTTCTTGTACCCATGATTTTGCAAACTTCCTTCACGACTGACGAGAGAAAATTGGAGCCTCGATCCGATAGCAAAGTACGAGGTGAGTCATGGCGCGCAAGAATGTCATTCACTAATATGTTGGCAACACGAGGGGCGTCAATAGAGGGTACAGCAAAGGCTTCGGGCAAACGAGTATAATAATCAGAAAATACTAAAATATAGCGATTACCATCATTTGTTGCTGGGAAAGTGCCAAGGGCATCAACAGCAACGCGATCAAATGCGCCTTCGACTGGAATTGGCAACAAAGGAGCTTTACGTTTACCACGAGGGATCTTTTTGATGGCACAATCAATGCAAGAATGACACCAGTGTTCAATGTTCTTGAATATTCCATTCCAGAAATAGCGAATGCGTACTTTTTCGTATGTTTTCAAAGTACTTAAGTGGCCGGCAGTTGGGTCATCGTGGCATGCAGTGAGAAGCTCATGACGAAGTGAAGCAGGGATAACAACTTGGGAAACGAGGGTCTGAGCTCTGCGTTGTCCTGGCGTCCACAAGTGACAGAGAATGCCGTTTTCATCTAAATAGTGAGAATCAATCGTAAGAAACAATGAGCGAGCTTTATTATCACTGATAGGCAAGGTGGAAAATTCAAGATACTGAATTACATCACAAAGGTCTTTATCTTGGCGTTGCAGTGAATACAAGTGCTGGACAGAAGGCACACAATCATCGATAGGGATGACGGGAAGGGAGACAGGGACGTTAGTAGTTGAAGTAACAGGTGACACAGGGACAGCTGGGGGCTCCACTGACTCATTCAGATACGTTCTGCGTGATAAAGCGTCGGCATTCCCGTTAACAGAACCGGGACGATGAATAATTTCAAAATTATACTGTTGCAGCTGCAAAGCCCATCGAGCTAATCGACCTGTAGGATCTTTGACATTCATTAACCATGAAAGACTACCGTGATCCGTGTATACCAGAATTTTGGCACCAAATAGATAAGGCCTACAACGTTTAATTCCATCCACAACAGCAAGAGCTTCACGTTCAGTAGTATTATAACATTTTTCTGCCTCGTTTAGCTCACGACCGCCATAAGAAATAACATGTTCTCTGCCCTCCATTGTTTGGCTTAAAATGTACCCTAAGGCTGTTTGACTGGCATCTGTATAGAGATGGAAAGGTCGTTCGAAGTCTGGGTACGAAAGAATTGGCGGGGAGCACAACCGGTTTTTAAGAGAAATAAAAGCAGTTTCACATTCAGGGCTCCAAACAAATGCCATATCTTTCCTTGTCAAACGATTTAAAGGTGAAGCAATCTTTGCACAATCTTTTACAAAACGACGATAGTAATTACAGAGTCCCAAAAAACTGCGCACATCTTTGACTGACTTAGGTACGGGAAAGGATTTTACTGCGCTGATTTTATCAGGGTCTGGTAAAATACCCTTTGATGACACAACAAATCCGGGAAATTCACAGATGACTGAGCAAAATGACACTTCGAAGGTTTCAGTTTTAAATTGGCTTGACGGAGATGATTGAAAACGAGGCTTAATCGAGAAAGATGTTTTTCAAATGTACGTGAGAAGATTATAATATCGTCGATATAGATAAGACACACCTTCCATTCTAGACCATGCAGAACTCTAGCCATCAAGCGTTGAAACTGTGGAGGAGCATTTGTCAAGCCAAAACTAAGCACGCAGAATTGGTAAAGACCGGCGTGAGAAATAAAAGCTGTCTTTTCCTTCGAATCTGGATGCATTAAAACTTGGTGATAACCAGATTGCAAGTTTAAAATGCTAAAATATTTAGAGTCAGACAGGGCATCGAGGGCATCGTCAATACGAGGCAGGGGTAGCTATCCTTCTTAATAACTGTGTTTAATTTGCGGTAGTCAATACAACAGCGCGTACTTCCGTCTTTCTTTTTGAATAATACTACCGGGGAACTCCAAGGACTTGAAGAAACTTCAATAATATCTTGATCTAGCATGTTAGCAATATGATTGTCTATTTCTGCACGTTGTCTCTGTGCAACTCGATATGGAGATTATTTAATGTGTTGGGCACCACCAGTGTCAATTTTATGTTCAACTAATGAAGTACGGCCTAAATCTAAACTTGACTTCGCAAAAATATCTTTATATTCGCATAGTAGTTCATTCAATTGTCCATTTTTAGTCACGGAGTGACCTATTGTTATGGGTATGGGGGAAAAAAGTGTTTCCGGCGAGCCCCCGTCTTGGTTTTATATCTCCTCCCATCCTGCTTTGCGAGACGAGTGAAGGAAGTTAATCTGATTGGGTGAATGAAATAAAAGAAATGACATAAGAACTTGTGATTGGTTACGGGAAGCTAGGACGGGGGGAATGATGAGAAGGAAATGACAGTTTGTAATAGGGCGATTGTTATGCTATTGTGGGCACGAACGACGAACAAAGCTTTGTTTGTTTGAAATGTTGAGAGAGAGGAAATGAAAGATGAAAGGAAGTGACATTTCTACACTATGGACGACTATTTGACAGCCAAGTGACAACAGCCAAGGAGGTCAAGAATTCAGCATTTCATCCTGGGTGGAGGAAGACGGGATTTTTGTTCTCTCCGAAGTGGAAAAGGGTGAAGGCGTGTCGTGAAGTATATCCTCTGTGACATACCTCTAAGGTTCCTTTGATCCACAGCGGAAAGAGTTTCGCTTGGTAAACATTTAAATTTAGAAAGCAACGTGTCTTCACAACCTTGATTATTAGGCCCCGGAAAACTGTCTACAGCTTCACAGTCAGTGGGTTCAAGGGATAACACAGTGTCATCGGGTGCAATTTCCGAAAATAAACCAACAGATGTCCCCTTTATGTAACAAAATAGGGGAGTCAGTAGGATTCAAGATTCTAAGGGATACCATTCCATCTGAATCGGGCAACGAAAGAGAGGCTGCAGCATGTAATTGATAACGATCAGAGAGTTTTGTACTGGCTTCGATTACTCCGACAGTTGGTTCAGGTAAAAGTTTTTCAAGGCGTGCTGGAATAATTGTTTCTGAATTAGCACAATGACGTAGGATGTTATAGTTAAAATATCAGAGAACATAAGAGGTCTATTACCCTTTAAAAAATTAGCAACGTTAGAACCATTAAAAGTCACGAAACAACCTTTGACATCAATCACTGCGCAATTATTATGAAGAAAGTCACGTCCTAGCACAATGCTTTAGGCTAAACCTGGAACAATTGTTGCTTCACACGAGTATTCACTGTCACCTAGCAACAACGGAAAACGAACTTCACCGATGACAGGTACTTTGGTCCCATCCGCAGTTTTAATACTTCCAATTTTCTCGCATGTTTGAATCGCAAAATTTGCACGCAAAACATCAGCAAAAAACTGTTCACTAATAACGGTAATTGCAGCACCAGTGTCTACTAATACTTTACAGGACTGTTTACAAGCAGTTCCCCAAATCAAAACGTTGGACGGCATAAAGTCATGATTAAGTTCAATACACGGAATGTCATTGCTTTTCGGGGGAACGGGTTCATTCTTTACGCAAGCAGGATCACTTCGCTTACACATACGCTTTACTGCCCATTTCTCAAAATCATATTCCACCGGTTTTAGGGGGGTACGGTCAGTAAAGATTAGGGCCTTCACTTTCCCCATTGGGAAGGCCCGTGAGCGTTTAAGGAATAATTGTATTGACCGCCAAACTGAGGCTGAGGCTGGTCTTGAGTGCGCGGCTGCTGGTGGTAAGGTGGCCGGAAATTAGAATGACTTTGCATTGGCTCTTGATACTGGCTTTGAAACATGGGCGAAGGGGATTGCGTCCGAAAATGGTAATACTTTGAAACATGCCCAACACGCTGACAATAATTACAAATCGGCTGGCCGTCTGTTGTTCTCAGGTTGCAGCCACGGGCAAAATTCAGGGCAGCTTGGGAAGGGCGAGGTTTTGCGCCTGAAGCACTTTCAAACGGGCATCGAAGGCAGCTATTATGTCAGGTTTCAATGAATGAAAATCACTAACTGAAGGTACTGGGGGCTGGGGGTCAGGTAAAAATGGGTTTGTTTGACACTGTAGCAATTTGCGAATCTGCCTCAAGAGCTTGGACGGGTTTTGGCAAACTGGTACGTTGTTCGTTGCTTTTGGCAGCAATAGACATTAGAAGGTTAACTTGGCCCTCGAGCTCTTTTATTTTTTGTTCCTGCAGGGTATTTTTATCCTGTGAGGCAGTTAGGGGGCTGGAAACCCCTGAGGTACGTTTTACTGCATTTCTTAGGCGAGCAAAGTTTTCGGCCTCGGCTAAAGTTTTTGGCTTGGCTGAGAATTACGTGGTTTCTAAGGTCTTCCACTAAACCATTAATAAAGACGTTCATCATTTCGTTTTCAGAGAACGACAAACGCTGGCATTTTTTGATTACATCCTCAGTATACAGGGACAAGGGCTCATTAGGACCTTGCTTTCTTGCGTAAAGTTCCTGGCGAAAGATAAACTCGAGACTCTGCGCACCGAAACGAAATTTAAGTTCGTCCGATAAGGTTTTAAAGTCGGCTACTGATTCGGCTGGCAAAGTCTGAAACCAGGCAAGGGCGGTTCCTCCCAGAAGTAAAGGTAAAGCGCCAAGTTTCTTTGCAATAGACCAACCAGAAAATTTAGATAAACGCTCAAACTTAAGAAGCCATTCATTAACATCTTCGTTTGGAAAACCATGAAACGGGGGCTGCCTAAATAGTCCTGATTGCGCATTTCCCTCTAGAGCAGCTTGAACGGCAGTCATTTGGGTTTGTAACTCGATTACCTGATCACCGATTTCCGTCATGGTTGCGACCAATATTCAAAACAGGAATGAATCACAATCAAATGTATTGCCCTTAGGAGAACTGATTGTTCGCAAAATCCGTTAACATCAACTAACAACAGTCTCGAATATCCAAATATCTTACGAAATACAAAGTCAAAAATGATGATGAATAGCAATGATCAAAGTACCGTCTTCTTTCTTCTTCAAAGTCACAAAAAGGCATAAAATCTTCAAATACTGAAAGTCTAAAATCTTTAACTCCTCACATGGGGCACCAGTGTAATACCACTTTCAAGGGGGTATCACAGATGTGAGTTCGAAGGCTTAGTAATATATTCAAAAACGTAGGTGAATAAATTAAACTAATAAACTCACGACCTCAAACTTTTAACGGCAGCGTCAGACACAGAGAATACAAATGCAAATTAACACGAATTTTATCAAAATATATATATGATCAGTAACAACACACTAATTACAATTAAACTACAAGCAATAGTTCAGTGTTCCCAAAGTTCCAATAATAATTGTTCTCAATTCAGCGAGTCCAATAATCCCAAATTCCCAATGATAGCTTCAACAATACAACAGCAGCGCAAAAGTAGTAACATCCACATACAGCAACTTTCAACTAACGATTTCTCAACTCTAACGATAAACGGCGACAAGAACATGACTAACCTCCACGACAAATGAAGCACAACTGACTCAACAAACAAGTACAGGTACTGATTTCACACAAACAACAAACTCACAATAGAAATTATCTTAAACACAGAGATGATGACAAAAGCGATGACGATAGAACGACATGAACAGTGGATGACTACAAAGAACAGGAATCAACAGAAATGAATGACACACTACACAGCTTCCTGTAATTAAGAAACAAAAGACAAAACTAGTGCTCTAACACCTTCCTATCATACCCACTCTTTTTTTACAAAAACCAGTAAAATTGAGGTTCAGGCTGTGCTGTGTTTGAATTGGGAATAGTATTGTTTATTGGACATTTGCGTTGCGGCAGTATTCATATCCTACATTTGTTGTTTCGAATTGCGTGGTTTTCATTGGTTTTGTCTGTGTGTGGTTTTATTGAATTGTTGCTTGTTGGTATTTATTGAATGNGCTTTCCCTCTTGGGATATGACTAAGTTTGTTTTGTAGATTTGAAGTTCTTTTGTTTTTAGAGTGTGTTTCATGTTTTTGTTACAGCCTAATTTTTGGTCGTGCTTTGAGCAGCCGTAGAAGTACAGGGATATGTATGTTATTCTGAACTAAGGTGGAGATTCAAGTTATTGTGAAATTTGCTGCGTGTTCTTTCTGGATTTTGCATTTGCTTGGAATTATTACATTCTTGATTCTGTAACCTGGTGGCTACAGGCTGGCTGTTCTTATTTTTTCTTAGATCAGTAGCGTGCAGGCTATTTATAAATGCATAGAAAGACACTATAAAACAATATTGAATATTTTGATTGATAGCCAAATGTTACAACCAAAGTCTTTCATATTATTGTTTTTTATTGAAAACGTTTACAAACAATTATAAATCGACAATGTTAGCACAGTATCTAGTTTCACCAGGAGCAGCTGATTTTAGAAAATCAACGAAAGAAAGTGTTAAGGCTGTCAATTCTCCTGAGGTTAACTAGGAAGGACCTTTCATGCCCACTTGTTTATGGAAGACTTCTTCATCGCTTTCCAAAAATACATTTTACGACAAGGCTTCAGGCTCTGCTTTGTTCTTAATGTGTTCTTAATTTTCCACCAAATTTCAGGCTCTTGTTCTCATAAAACTCTTCTTATAAAAAAAGTGTATTGCTTATTTATATAGCTTATTTCACTACCGTTTTATTATATCAATGCCTGAAAAGGGTTCTAGTGATTTCAAAAGGACGTTTCTGCTCCCCATACTCCCCTAGATGAAAGACAGTTGGGATACTAGCTCCCTTCTGCCCCCTTTCTGGGACCATGTAAGCCATGTCACTACTAAATCTGCTGTAATTTTATATTAACATGTATGAAAGCAATTTTGTATCTTTACATTGTAGCAATGATTGTGCCTAAAGAAATCGTTAGAAGGGGGTGTTGTGCAAAAACTTGACCAGCTATGACTAAGAAATAAAAAAGGTAAAAAAAATCGCTATCCCCTGCTAGAATTGGATTTTCACTCCGTGCTTTAACCCCAAACGCCTGTCATATTCGGATACATAATTGAAAAATCAATGTGTTTAGGAGGGTATCTATCACTGGATCTTCTCAATATTGTGACGTAAAATTAATGAATTTAGCTGCCTAACTGTCTACCTAACTTCACAGATGAATAGCTCTCTCATTTATGCATGTTTATCCATCAAAACGAAATTGACAGTCTAGAAATTTCTCCATTACTTTGCCGACATGGCCGACGTTGTATCAACACCAACATTTCAATATGAGAAAACTTCAAAGATGGAGAATGGTAAGACTAAATTTCTCACATACTGTCTGCCTGTGAAGATCTTTTGAGTTAAAATTTTATTTAAATCGTGTTCTCATTGCTGCAGTAATGTTTAAGCAGTTTTGGAATGAATAATGACGGGCAAGAATAGCAGTTCATCGGTCTCACTCCAAATGTACACTTTGATTTATACAATGCAGTCTAATCAGAGGTCCAAGAAACAATTGGGCAAAGTTGGTTAGCAGGCAGCTTCGATAAAATTGTTTCATCATTTATCACAAAGCTGTAGGTAATCGGCCACCTTTTTGTTGACTTCATTTTACCTCTTGAATCATCTAACACGGTATTACACTGAGCTGCTAATGTGGAGTAGATATTAGTTGAACGGTAAACATTTCTAAAGTAGTTTTGTAAACAGCAAATGCAAATCAGTCTTGGAAAGGTTAACCAAGCCCTTTTTGCGGCAATGCATTTAGCATTTAGTGATCAATGTATGTCTTTTGAGAGAAACCGTTATGATAGCTCAGTTATCCACAACTAGAGCAGAAATTCTGTTACGTTGAGCTTCAGCTATCACGATGTGTTTGCAAATTTCATAGGTGGTTATAAGTTTGATGAAGTGTAATTTAAATTAGATAAAAAGCTTCCATAAGCTGTCCACCATTAACTGTACAAGATAGGGCAATTTCTACTCCATATAAAGTTGCACCCTTTTCTAAATTGAGAACAAATTAAGGGCAAGGCTGAGCCTGAAGCCTTGAGCATTCCACTAACAAATGGAGATGAAAAGTCTGCTCGTTGTTAACCTGAGAAGAATTAACATCCTTGACACATTTTTCTTTGATTTTCACAATTAGATGCTCGTAGCAAAACTAGATACAGTGCTAACTTTTTCTATATGTAATGGTTCATAAAATTTTTGAATGAAAAGCATTAATATGCAAGAGAGACAATCTTGGTTGTAACATTTGGCTCTCAATCAATTAAAGCATCAAATGTTGTCTTCTATATTGTCTTTCTATATCTATATGTCCTGCAAACTAATAATTTAAGAAACAAAGTAAGAAAAAAGAGAGTGGTTGTACTCAAGACGAAGCAGACATGCATGACAACTACCTGAATAATGCAAACACTAAAATTGAAAAGCCTACATTAGTAATATGCATTGACAAGAGGGTGACCATGCAGAGAGGACTTGGTACAAGTAAATGGTGTCAAAAGTTTGAGTGCAGAGATAGATAAAGTATAGGGGCAGGGAGAATTTTTCCTGACCACGTCCCCTAGACTCTCAGAATGTACTGGAAAAGTCCCTTTGCAATTGAATGCTATTGGACGAAAATCCATCTTAAGTGGCATTTTTAGCAGGTTTGATAATTTTTGCATTAAAGGGGTGTAAAAATCAAGAAGACCATTAGCTTTCGATTTACGAGGAAGGAAATCAAGCTCCGAAGCATTTTGATGGGCTTTGAAAACTTAGCAAGAGGCTCTTTTCCTCTTTTTTAAACTCACCAACTAACTTTTAAATGTGCACCACTCTCACACCCCTCATGTTTAGACCTTGTCTGAGGGGTATGACACTCTGGCAGTAATTCTGTTTTCTAATTTTGCAATATTATCCTTGTCGGTAAAATCTCATCTTGGTAAAGTTGAAGAAGAAAAATGTACCTNTGCAACTATATGATAAAAGTATCAAAGCAACCTTTCTTTATTCACGGTGAAGAGAGCAGTTTACTTTCAACCATTAAATAAACGAATATTGAGGAATTTGCAATACGTAATTTGCTTCTGACTTCTCAATCCCCTAAATTTACAGCTAAGCTAAGATTAAAATTCAAATCATTTTTCCTTTTTCATAGTTAATTGTAAAAAGTGCAATTCCTTGATATGCTTCCACGTAGTATTGAGCTTGGGAAATTCTAATGTTTGATAGCAAAATTTTTCGTTCTTCTCAAAGATGTTGTGTGAAACATTGATCTTTGCTTCGTGTACTTCTGGGTCTTCCTGAATGGTAATGAAATTCAAATCTACAACTGGGCCCAATGATTGGTGAGGTAGCTTTTCCTCAGTGGCGGTGCAAGGCTAAGGGTCTGGTGGGGGAAATGTCCCACAGTGCACATTCTAGAACATGACTCGCTATGGACGGTGTATTGTTCTTGACTTTGGCCTAAGGGCTACACATTGCATTGAGCGCTGTTGCACCACCTCGCAATAACTCTGGTAGCGCAATAAGGAATTTTGTTGAATTTTATTGTAANTGCAACTATATGATAAAAGTATCAAAGCAACCTTTCTTTATTCACGGTGAAGAGAGCAGTTTACTTTCAACCATTAAATAAACGAAAATTGAGGAATTTGCAATACGTAATTTGCTTCTGACTTCTCAATCCCCTAAATTTACAGCTAAGCTAAGATTAAAATTCAAATCATTTTTCCTTTTTCATAGTTAATTGTAAAAAGTGCAATTCCTTGATATGCTTCCACGTAGTATTGAGCTTGGGAAATTCTAATGTTTGATAGCAAAATTTTTCGTTCTTCTCAAAGATGTTGTGTGAAACATTGATCTTTGCTTCGTGTACGTCTGGGTCTTCCTGAATGGTAACGAAATTCAAATCTACAACTGGGCCCAATGATTGGTGAGGTAGCTTTTCCTCAGTGGCGGTGCAAGGCTAAGGGTCTGGTGGGGGAAATGTCCCACAGTGCACATTCTAGAACATGACTCGCTATGGACGGTGTATTGTTCTTGACTTTGGCCTATGGGCTACACATTGCATTGAGCGCTGTTGCACCACCTCGCAATAACTCTGGTAGCGCAATAAGGAATTTTGTTGAATTTTATTGTAATAAAAGGAAGTCCAACCTCTAACTTACTTCCTTCTATAGAAGTCACAATTGTAGCAAAGGCTGGTCATAATCGACAAAGTCAGGTATCAGATAGCTGGCAATCTACTGGAACAGTTATGAGTGCTCATCATTTTACCCATGCTCGAAGAAGAACCGGGAAAGTTTTTGCGTAAGAACAAAATCTTTTCTCCTCCTTTTATATAAAATACGTAAAAATACCCTTCGGTCATGACTATGGTGGTTGGTAGCAGTGTTTAAACTCCAATTATCGCCTGCAAGCTTAAAGATGTAAATAGAGAAACCGTGGCACCTTTCAGGAAATTTAAATATTGACTCAAATACGTATGGAGGCCTCATTTGATTTGCAGCAAAGGTCTATCTTTTTGTCATTGTATTCCTTGAGCAATATGAATGGCAAAGAGAGAGAGCCATTGTAATACTATTGCTAAAATAGCTGCAAAAATTACAGACTAATAGGCCAACAATCTTAATCTTGTTTGAACTTGCTAAGGAAGAGGCCTACTGGCCAAAAGATCCAGTGGTGGACAGCCCTAATAGAGCGTTGCATATTAGAGATGTACAGTTGAAACTTTAAGGTTAAGTAGTTTTTGGAAAATAACTTAAAAAGTTCAGTCTTGAAGTCTATGGCTTCTCTTTCAGTGATTTCTTCCGACTTAATCTTGAAAGTAAAGTGGCGTTGAGGTTATATGGGAATCATCGAGATTTAGATGACGAAGAAGAAAGGCAAGAAGAAATGGCAAGATTTGTAATTCATCCAATGAGTGTCTTCAGGTCAGCAAATTGGAGCATGTACTTTTAAGTTTACGCTCGAAGCATTTACTCCCTCTTCTCCAATGTCATCAATGTCTATCGAGCCATGAAAATTCTCAATAGACTTTAAAATCGACTTAGTGCTATCTCACTTTGATGAGCTCCAATAAGCTCAAATATATGTTTCTGACGTTGAAGTAGGAACACCAGGGAGGCAAAGAGAACACATGCCCTAACTCTTTCACAAGCTTTTATGCTACGTAACCCCATGCAACGTAAGATTCATCTTTCTTTTTTTACCTCTGAGGGTGCCCCCTGAAGATATGTTCCCCCACTCTTTGAATGCTTCCTACAGCCCTGGTTTCTGAGCCTGTGAGAAATGTATCAGTTACTCTTGAACATGCTACTTCTCTAAGAATCATTAATGAACGCCTGATTTTAGTCGAAAAGTAAGGGGAAGTATTTTCTGAGCGAATGGAGGAAAGTGGGAGTATTGACAACAACAGAAAATTAGATGCTTTCAAGATTAGTACATATATTTTTCTTTCATTGCAGGTTCTTCTGGGACTTGGTATTAGTCTTCATTCTTTTCTTCCAAGTTCTTATCTTACCAGTCAACATCGCCTTCTTTAGCAACGACTTTTCCACACCATGGCTTGTAATTAATGGAATATCAGACGCTATCTTTCTGATAGATATAGTGTTAAATTTTTTCACTGGTATACCTTCTAAGGAAAATGAACATCTTGTGAGTATATCGAATACATTGAAGTCTCGCTTTAGCACTTGCAAGATGTTGGCTAATATGCTAATGAATTGAGAGGTGTTTTTCTTCTAGTTTCAATTTATGCAAAAGTTGCACAGAACATTGATTGATACTTTATTCTAATATCTTTACAACTGGGCCATAAGTCCTGCCCATAGTCTAGTGAAAAGCAAAACTTACGGTGTTAGATCAAATGTTTCGGAATTTATGGAGCTTACAAATGACGTTCATGATCTTCATGATTAATGTTATCAAATGGCATAAAGCTCGTGCTAGGCTGTAAAAAGGGCTCTTATATGGGCTTACCCCAGTGATAATGTTTCTTTAATAGAGGTCTTGAATTTAATGCAGGGGTGGTGCTAAGAGATGACTTGGGGCTGTAGCCCCACGTCGGAACAGAAAAGGTGTCAAATCTTGATTGGCTACCAGAGGATCACCATCGAATGGTTCCTGCCATTAAGGATGCGAGAATTCGTTCGAGAAGCTTGTTTAGGTGGTAAATATTGTACCTTATTTGCAAAAAAACTGATAGCACATAGTGTCAAATAATTGACAAATATTTTGGAAACATGTTCAGAAGGCTTCAATTCACATTCCCAGAGGGAGTAATTTTTATATCTTGCGAAGATCAAAAGTTATTGACATTACAAGCAAAGATGGATTGCTTATAATGATGATACCTTTATATCTTTCAACATATTTTTTAATTATTCCAAGCAATGTGATATCAACTTTTTCGCAAATAAAGTGCACTGATTACCACCAAAACACGCTCCTCGCACGAATTCTCACAACATTATTGGCAGGAATCATTCGATGGTGATTCCTTTGTTAGCCAATCAAAATTTGATGTCCAAACTCGTCGGAACCATTGAACTGTAGATAGTTCAATGGTTGGAACATGCTAGCTCTCCAAAGGAAGGGGAAAACCTATTCAGGAGATTTTGGCATGTATAGTACCCTGACAGTCGTATAGAGCCCCTTTGAGGGAAAATTCCTGACTTAAGGGTTTTTTGCATGTTGTAATTCCATCTCTAAGCCCTTCAGACTAGAACACCTATGCTTCTAACTATGAGAAGCAATTAGTTGCAGCTTTTAATTTAAGTGGTATAGTTTTAAATGGGGGAGCTTTCTCCTTTTTTGCTTCGTAGGGTAAGGAAAATTTGACTTAATCAACTTTTGGGGTAAAAATCGGCCATAAATAACGACAGCTCCTTTCCTCTTATTAACAGTTTTCATTTCAGGTTCGACAATTTATCCTATCTTACGACTATTCTCTCTTCTCTATTTTTTACCTAATGCTCCTTCCATTTCTCAGACAATTTTGAACAAAGCTGAAATTTGCAAGCGTTATCTCAAGAGCTGGTTCATCATCGATTTCTGTTCATCTTTTCCATTCGATTATATATTCTACGCCATCAACAGTACATCTCGAAGTCAAGCACTTGCCAAAGCACCAAGAGGGCTTAAAATCCTCAAGCTTGCCAAGCTGTTGAGTTTGCTTAAGTTGTTTCGCCTGATGAGACTTGTAAGATACATGCGGAGGTTCGAAGATGTAAGCATCACTCATCTTTTCTATTCCTTTTATTATAATTTGAATTGAAGATCAACAATTTTGCTTGAATATTCTTTAAGCTAGGTCCCCCTTAGATTCCAATAGCATCATTTAATTCATATTTATTAGGGGCAAACTTCAGCTAAATGCTGTTTTGCAATTGACCCGGGAAAGAATATTATAGACTTTACTAGTAGTTTCTCAAATAGTGAGCCACAATTTACCAATTAATAAAAGTAGTATATATTAAAATAAGGTGTATCCCGGATAATTCCTATGGATTGGGAGCAAGAAGAAAATCAGGATTAAGCGGAAATCCGGATTAACAGGAGGGTCCATTTTTGAAACATCAAGGCCCCATTTACACTATACCGAAAAGGGAGGTTGAAAGGGAACATACTGAAAAGGGAGGTTGAAAAATCTCCTGAAAAGTGGCCTGCCTATAGAAAATTACGTAACCAAGTAACAAAGGAGATGCATGACGCAATTAGGGATTATTATCGACAGCTTATTGATGAAAACATAGGAAATCTGAAAAAGATGTGGAAAGCCATTGACAAAGTATTAAGCAAAAAGGAGAACTTTGTGAAACTTTCGAGTGTAGAAATAGAGAGTAAATACCTCATTCGCGAACATGATATTCTAGAGGCCCTAAATCAACATTGCGTTTCAGTTGGCCCAAACCTGGCTAATAAAATTACTGCAAAACCAGGTGATGACTGTCTCCAGACTATCATATGAGAGCAGAAAGAAATGAAATTTAAGACAGTTATCAGTATGCACATTGTACGTGAAATCAATAAACTAAGAATTGGAAAAGCAGCTGGTCCTGACAGTATACCCATAACAGTTGTTAGAGATGTGGGTGACCTTGTAGCAAAACCGTTGGCAATGCTATTCAATGCATCCTTAGAAAATGGTATATTCCCAAACATTTGGAAACTTGCAAGAGTAGCTCGTATCTTTAAATTAGGAGTAAAAAAGAATGTAAAAAACTACAGGCCCATTTCGGTCATTTCAGTCTTCTCCAGGATCTTGGAACGCATAATGCACGATCAGATGCTCAACTTCATTTTTGAAAACAATGTTCTCACCAACAATCAGTAAGCTTTTCGAAAACTACACTTTACGATAGCATCCCTTATAGGCACTACCGACTATTGGTATGAAAATATTGATAGGCAAAATTCAAACCTAACAATATTTCTTGACCTTAGGAAAGCATTCGATACGCTAGATCATGAAATAATGATGAAAATGTTATGGAAATACGGTATGAGGGGCAATACTGGGAGGAAGCAATACTGTTCTGGAAATGGGCAGAGATCCAATGACTAGTGAAGTAACCTGTGGTATACCTCAGGGTTCTTGCTTGGGGCCTCTACTTTTGAAAAATGTTTAAGATTTTCAAAGGCAAGTGTCTATGCCGATGACACCACTGTAATAATCACATCGCATGATGTCGAAAAAATTCTGCATGAAGCACATCAAGAATTGTTCAATCTCTCAGAATGGATGAGAATAAATAAGTTAAGTCCAAATCCAGCAAAAATAGAATACATGATCATAGGTCATTCCCGTAAATTAAACACAATAAATGCATCAAATCCACTCACAATAAATGGAACAGATGTCAAGCGTGTTACGAAAACGAAAGCGCTTTGTATAGTAGTTGACGAGAATCTATCGTGAAATGAGCAATACAAAACTTTAAGAAGTAAAATCTATGAAGCTTTCGTCGTTAAAAAAGTAAAAAAATATATTATTCCACATAAAAAATTGTGTTGTGTCTACTATGCCATTGTCAAAGCCATTTACGCTATGCCAATGATATTTGGGGTAGCCTTCCAAAAACTAAACTTGATGCTCTGCAACGCCTGCAAGACAGGGCGTGGACAATAATCGAAAACGCCAGATTGAAAGACAACTGGTCATGTGACTGGCTGAGCATTGAAAATATCATCCGATTTGATCGATCAGTCATGGCATACAAAATAATTAACAAATTAAGTCCGGAAAGTCTTTGGGGTAAATTTCAAACAAATTCCCAGGCTTAATATTGAACATTCGAAAAAGAGCTATCAATACTCTACTGTAAAAATCTGGAATACAATTTCAACTGATATTAGGGAGCTTCCAGCTATTAGTCACNCTTCAAAAAGAACTCAAAGGAGTTCCTAAAGAGCTGATGAAAAATATGCTTGGCCACTTAGAAACATGACCCCCTGGAAGAACAGCGTCCTAGGATATAAATTTAGTTACCTACTCTTTTTATTTCTATTCATTTAGACTATTGTAAATATTACCTACTTGGAATTTTGTGTATTATGATGTAAAATACAAAAGCTGAAGGGCAGAATCGTGTATAAATAATATATTATCATATCATATCACATAATTTACATTATACCGGCTTCTATCGTCGCGTTGCGTCATGGAATGATCTCTGTCGGATAGGGCGATCGTTAAACTATACCGGATAGCGTTACAAAAATACGGCGTGGCTTGCATGTCACCTACATACCGAAGTGACTTTCCCTCTACTTTGCGGAGCGTCTCCTACCGGAGAGCTTTGGCATGGTGTAAATGGTACCCCCTATCCGATAGAAAAATCGCGGCGAGACGATAGCTACCCAGTATAGTGTAAACGGGCCAAAATGAAGTAGGAGTTGAAATGGCATAAGTACAGCTTGAGACTAATCGATCCGAGACACTTCCTGTGGCTTTCAGTAATATTTTTTCAAAATTCATTTCATTCATTAATCACTCAATAATGCAATTATACATCTCACTAGAGTATAGTTAATGTATAATTGACTTGTCTGTTAAAACTGCTTAGAAATGAAGTACAAAAATATGAAGAGATGAGCAATCGATCTAAAAAAGACAAAGGAAATAAAAATAAGAAAAAGAATATATATGTATGCGTGAATATGCAATACAAGCCTTGGTCGGTTCACGTCTTGTTTCTACGTCAAAATATATAGTACGTGACCTCACCGCAATCTTGATAATTTGTTTGACTATGGACTTTTGGACACTATTGTCAATGCCTAGGTTTTTCATCATGGTCAATATCATGTCGGATGACGCTTCATATATGCCAAGGGTGCTCATTGATAGATTTATCAAATTTATTGTGCGATACTGTGAGCGTATTTCATAATATTTTCATTAATTTTTAAAAATTGAGTTGAAATAAAGGAAGTATAAATTTATCGAAGAGTTTAAGTGAAATTTACACGTTTTTTTATAAGAAACTTCGATCTGCACTTAGTACTAAAAGCTTCTTAATATGACGTCAAAAGTTTAGTATTCAAGTAATAAAAGTTTCT
>OLMO02000257.1:15939697-15952108 GCA_900291935.2 Cassiopea xamachana | reverse complement strand
ATAGCCAAATTAGGTAGCATCATCTACTTATGTGAAAAAGTAATGAAAAAGTTACAAAATGTCGACCAGTGTAATTAGTTAATCTCAGTGTTGTCCTAGTGTTGGGCCTGTTTGGAAAACTACTACATAATCAGCTTTGTCATTATTTATATACTAGTAATTTCATACAGAGAGTTCATTTTAGTTCTAGACCTTTGCATTAGGTAGCTGCCTGCAAAATGAAAAATACTAGTGATTGGTACTAATTGGTGTCTAAACATCGATAGAAGCAAATGTCCTAGCGAAAGCATTTTATGCTATAGGCCACAAATTCCCCATGAAAAACGTAAAAAATCCATCAGGGCTATACAATGAGTAACTTTTCTTCTTGTCTATACCACCACAAAAGAATTGGTAGGGCCAGAGTTGTAGCTCTGATAGGATTGATAATTCTTCTTTCTGAATTAAGCTGCAACACTGATGATGAAAATAATGCACTAAGCTTAAGACGAAGAAGAATTTTCACGACTATACACTCAAACATTTCTTTCATTAGACTTGAAGAATTAACAATGTTGCATTTCGGAAATCACCCTTTTCTAGTACAAAAAATCTCAGAAGAATAGGTAATTTGGAGGTGCTCTTGAAGGTGTAGAAATATTCTCAATAGAAAAATATTATCTAGTAATGCAAGCTGTCGCAACTTTTTCCATTGCAGGCAGGCTAGAATGCAGCTTACTACAAATTGGCACCAGCCACAAAAGTTATTGATGTAGTATATGACAGCTCACCTTTTATTTCAGCTTCCTACTGTCTCTGTTTGGGAGAAATATACTTGGAGTTTGTTCAAAGCAATGTCCCACATGTTGAGCATAGGGTATGGGCGGTCACAACCTTTGACCATCACTGATGCCTGGATGCACACAATCAGTATGATGATTGGCGGAGCCTTTTTTGCTACATTTATTGGTGGAATTTCCACATTGTCATTAACATTAGACTCGGCTGGGAGGCATTACACTGAGAAGGTATCTATCAAAATATGACCACCTTGGCATGATGAAATGCAGATTAATTTTATAGCAGCTTCAACTTTATACTCATTTTTTAGATTTGGGAAATATGAGCATGCTTATTGCTATTCTGGAATTGAATTCTGTGGCATTCATTGCACAGGTCGCGCAAGCTATGGTGCAAGCACTATGTGATGTGCCAGTTAAAAAGCTTCATTTCAATTCAATCTGATCGCTTTTCATGTGCGACGACATTGAAAGTACTCAGGATTCGAATGATACAATTTCTAAAATTGATTAAGTAGAATCAACAACATACTAAGTAACAAGATATAAATATAATAATCATAACCTTAAATATAGATAATTAAATCAAAGTAAAGCAATATTTAAGCTAGATGAGTGACTCACAAGGCTGTATCCTGCCACAAACACAATTACATCAAAGTAATTTTTGGCCGAATCCCTTATTCTTCGTCGCTTGAAACTACTCACATTAATATATAAAAGTTACCCTCATCTTGTACTTTAAACACATGATGCAGTGGTATTTTCTTGTCAGTGGCGTCGTGTGATCTTTTTTTCTGCGGAAGAGGGGTGTATCCATACTTCAGCCGAGCGAACAGCTGAAAGTCTCAAGTCTGCCGATTAAATTCATGATTTTCAGTCTGTGGGGAATTTCACACCCCCACATCCCGTAGTACCGCCCTTGTTTCTTGGACAAGATTAAGTTAACCCTTTGTGCTTGTTCCTAACGTCTACAATGCCTTTCAGCAGATTCTGCACTGCGTGGAATCGTAGTCCTTGTTTTACAAGAATTGCTGCCAAACAAAGCTTTTAAGGTTGTATGAAAATCTTGACAATCAAGATTGTGAATTAAGTAATTTTTGCGAAATTACGCTAAGAAAAGTCAATTATAAACGTCTATAAAAAGGAGTGAGATCGATCTCCAACACTAGGAATTAAAAAAAAACCACTAGGGTTACTAGAACTTTCATAGTTTGAAGAAAGAAAGAAAGAAAGAAAGAAAGAAAGAAAGAAAGAAAGATAGATAGATAGATAGATAGATAGATAGATAGATAGATAGATAGATAGATAGATAGATAGATAGATAGATAGATAGATAGATAGATAGATAGATATATAGATCGATAGATAGATAGATAGACAGATAGGTAAAAAGAATGAAAGGCATAAAGAAAGACAGGTAGATAGAAAAAAAGAAATAAATAAATAAAAAAGGAAAGAAAGACAGACAGAAAGAGAAAATCGAAAATTCAGAGTTCAGGCTTTGTCAGAAATTTATTTCGAATTCAGGCTTGAGACAATTTTTAACTAGTCCGGGTTCGAGCATGCCCAGAAGAACAAACTTAGTCCTGGTTTGATGATGAGAACCTTATTATTCGACATTTCATTCCTTCTTCCCAAAAATTTTAACATGATTTTACGATAGAGTGTCTTCACTTAAATCAAAAAGTCTAAGCAAAATTACTTGAATTTGCTTCGCTGAATTCAATGTGTTCTCTCTTTCCTTAATAGTTAGAGCAAGTGAACGAATATCTGAAGTTTCGTAAAATTCCCATTAGCTTGAGACACCTAATAGGGGACTACTACATTCATCGCTTTCAAAGGAAGTGCTTTGATGAAGAACAGATTCTAAGGGAGCTGTCGCCTTCGCTTAGAGAGGTTAGTAAAACTATTTGTTTACCGGGTGGAACACAATTATATATGAGAACCGTGGTCACTGGAGAATTTAGCATTCAATGCTAAATTTTCAATTCTTACAAATTTTATGTGGATCTTGGAGGAGAGTTTCGCAATGAACGCCTTTCAGAAACCACAATCTACTTGGCGCTAGAAAAGTGGAATAACAATGAGCACTAATATTCTTGCATATTTTTGATTTTCAAGCCTTATCTGGTACCACTTCACTCTAATCTATAGAGATTTTTAAGAAACCAATAAGAAAATTAGAGCTCTGAAGTTTCAGACCTGCTTTTTCTGATAGAATGAAATCGCCCTTGGCTGCAGAAACAGCATTGTTTGATTGATTGATTGATTTGATTGATTTTTAATTATTTATACAGGGTAATACATTCAGTAATGAAAAGAAAAAACTCATTTACAATGTGCCCTGTCTAAAATCCCTGCGAATCTACATACAGTTCAATACCAAGATAAACGAAAATGAATATACAATATGTTCTGATTATAAATTAAAATGAAAAGTTTGATGATGTGCAGGAACTCTCACACCCTTTGATTTTTCAAAGATTGCTTCAGCAAATTTTGGAAAGTAACCAATGAAGAGGCAATTTTTATTTCAGTGCTTTGTTTATTTCACACCTTCACACCTCGATATGAGAAGCTGCGTTGTCCGTAAGAGGTTGCAAAGCGAGGTATTCTAAAATATACAATTATTCCCTCAACGCATTTAGCACCCACCTGAAAAGGCAATAAAAAGAAATTGTATCCCACAGCGATATTGAATGGCATAATGCATGTCATGTTCTACGATATCGTCCCAAAATGGTCCTTTAGGTATTATAGAATGCGGAGTAAAAGGCCCATAGTTGCCAAGTTTTCAGGAAAAAGTGCTGCAGAACATAGGAGTACTTTGCAGCGGCGCTGGGTAACTACGAAGCAGCTTATTTTGGCGTATACGAAAAAGGGTTCACAGTAAAGCCACATCTTCACTAGGCGGAAAAATTCGAGATGGAAAAATTTCCTGTTGTCTCATTGGTTACTCAGAACTGTCGCTGCGGAAAATCTAGCAGCGAAAAGTAGATATTGGTTCTACCTAGTTGAAATTCGACTAAAATGCAGGTAAAGGTCGAAAATAGGATGCTATTCGAGAGTTTAAAATCGGTCGGGGCGCTGGAGGAGACCTGCAACCTTCATTATATTTTTCATTGTTCAGTTGTATGTGGCATAAAGTGCTGGAGATTCATCCAGATTTTGCTGCTGCTGAAATCCTGGAGTCTTCAGCAGAACGTGGAATAATTTAAAACTATAAAGGTCTTTCTGTTTTTGTGAAGAATGGACGCCTTTTGTACTAGAATCATCGACATCATTGGCTAAAATTTCTCTTTTTGTCATTTACGTCATCTTACTGCACAAAAAATCAGTACTGGCATGGCTTTCTTTTCAGGAAATTTTAATGTATCATCTTGGTGATCTCTTACGGTCAGTTTCATTTTTCAAAGACGCAGATATTGAATTTTTGCATGAAATCGTCCCACTTCTTCAGTTTGAAGTTTATCTACCAGATGAAATAGTTATAAAAGGTGGCAAAAAAGGCAATAAAATGTTTTTTATTGAACATGGCGTCGTGGAAGTTGTTAATGCATCTGGTCACGTGACTGCCATTTTAGGAAAAGGAAATCATTTTGGAGGTTTGACTTCATTTGCTTCTTAATCGTTTTTGTGGTAATTTCTCTAAATAATTTCAGGCTGTCTTCTGTTGTATTCATAATCTCACTTTTATTTCATTTCATTTGCTCCTAACTCTTTATTATTTCTCCTATCTTTCTTAACTGCTATCCTTTTGTATATAATCGATTCTTTTTATTGAAACATGTTTAGGGAGAGTATCCCTTCAGGCCAAGCTGGTTCCTTTGAGATTCAGATTTGAGCGACTAGAGAAAGAATCTTTTTTATAGCTTATCCAAGTATAAATACATAATACTTTCAATGAGAGGGGCAGTGTAAATCGAATGGAACCTAAGTAGGTAGGATTTACAAAGCAATATCATGTGGGATCGGTAGCTTTACCAGCCGAATTTGATGATACTTCTGGAAATGAACACTCAAAAAGTTACTCGGGAAATATTTCAAGATGCATTTAAGGTAGCAAATGCATGTCGTTCAAAAAGTTCCTTATCTCCACCACCAGAAACAGCCTCTGTCATAATATCTACAGTAAACAGGAGCTTAGTGCCTGTGAGCTTCAGCAGCTACAGTGGCCTTGAAACGACTTTAACAGTGGAGGGGCCTGGTGACTACGCTCGGGGATTATTTTGGAATTCTGCTTATCTGTGTTGGCTACAGCATCCCTTTCAAAGTTTCTTTGTAGTGAGCAAATGGAAAGTAGTCTTTTATTGCAACATCTTCTGGAAAAGGTGTAAAAACTGTCACTTAATGCAAGGAAGTGAGGGCAGTGCCTCTCCACCTTCCTCCTCCGGTTTGGACGCCCCTGAGCTATGCCGCTAGAATTGACCAAATGTATTTGTTGCATTCGATAAGAAAAAATAAGCTGGATAAATCGCATAAGGTGATATAAACTTATTAATATTTTGGCAGCTTTCATTCCCATCTCTTGTGCTTTCACTGGAGTTGTATAAAACAAGTTTTACTTGACTTTATGTGATTTATTATATCTAGTTGAGTAGAAATAAACAGTGGCTTGAAACATGGTTTGAAATTGAATTTTAGAAATCTCATTGATGACGAAAGAGGCTAGACGAGTAGCAACAGTTCGCACAAAGACAAAATGTGACCTGTTCTCGTTGTCAAGAGAAAATTTCCACACAGTTTTGGAAGAATTTCCTCATATGAAAGAATTGATGAGATACGTTGCGGAGCTGCGGCTGCAAGCATCAGATTACACAAGAACAGTTGACAGTAAAGATTCCGAATTCTGGTACGTCGTTTCCTCTCAAAACAATAGAATAATATATAGAAAAGGGGCAGGGATGTGCAGATGGGAGCATGGGGGGCGTCGCACTCTCCCAATATTTTCAAATTTGCAAGAAAGTTGGTCAAAAGTTAGCCAGGCTGCCAAGAGGGCTGGTCACAGCATTTTCTGTGATGTCTTGCTTTAAGTAACAATTTAGTAACAATAGTTGGTAAATTGATCAGAAGGCCCCCCCAACAGAATGTGTCTCGGCACATCACAGGAAAGGGGGTCATCAGAAACAAAGGACATTGAAATTCTCATTGGTGGCCGTAAAACATCGTTCTTTGTAGATACAACTTGTTTGCTGTTCCCAAGTTTGGGAAATTGTTTGAAGGTAGTACGTATAGTGCAAACAGAAATCTTAGATGTGGGGAAGCATTTCTCTAGCAATTTTGACATCAAATGTAAAGAAAGACATCAACTTTGCTCTAATTTTCTAAAATAATGTGGCAAGAGACGATAATTTAATGCGTAAATTTCTCATTCTTGTCTAATGTACATGATCTTTTTCTCGAACGGCAAGTTACTGTGTAGTTTTTAAGACATTCTTTCAATAGGGCCTCTTGGCGACATTAGTTATTTTCCGGCAGGCAAGTATGTGTAGGGTCCTTGGGGCCACACCCCAATTGAAAATATGACAAAACGTAAAGGGCCTCTCCAGCTAAAGTCTTGAATCCAATTTTTTGCTCTAGTATGAAGAATTCGAAGGTACTGATCGTGAATCTGCTGTTTATTTCTGCGCATCCTGCATAGTTTCAATGTTTTACGCGTTTGAAGTTTGATAGTTGAATTTGAAAAATGCTCGGGATGGTGACACTGTGACGTAGATTTGACGTCACGATCTATTTCGTGGGCTGTCGTGTCTTTCCGTAAAGGACGTCGGTGTGTCGCGAAAGTATTTTCGTCAGTAGCAATGGAGGAAAGCAGCTGCTCTTACCTTGATTTAGCTTTTTAAAATACGCTATGGGTTTTACAAAGTATTTATAGGCAACCTAGTGCATTTCGGTGAACCGAATGAGTTTATGGAATAGTTGTCTGATTCAAGACAAGCGAGTGCCGAGCATTGTGACGTCACAATGTTCCCTAATCCCTGCGCTTTTTTCCATTTTTTCTTCGGAAATGGGCAACTTTAGAGGCTCATAACTTTAAAACTATAATGATTCTCTAAAGTTAAGTTTTGAAGAGATGTAAGTGCAAAGAACATGGGTCTGCAAAATATTATTCTAGGGCGAGCACACGCGCATGCATAGCTGCTTGCATGAACATTAATTGCACGCGTGCACGCACTACCTTAACTTGCTATCATGCTTGAGATCTCGTCGAAAGCTTTCATACTATTCAGTATGGTTTACGTGCGGTTGTAAGTTCATAAACTTGTATGAAAATAATTGGCCTATAATTCCCATTAGCTCGGCAAGTGTTTTCTATGATTTCCACATCTTTTTTAGGGACATGGATGTTTCCAATATCAATAGTGATAATAAATCAAACACACTCTTCTCACGAATGCGGAATTCTGTACACCCAGCCCCTTCCAGTGAGATACCAGAAGACACAGATTATTCAAGAAATAACTCTATTGACGCCTAAAAGGAATTTTCAATACAATTTATTGTGATTCATTACATTTTAGCTTACATTGGTTTATTGCTTGAAAGCTTTTCATAAATATATATATATATATATATATCTCAGCAACATAGAGAATAAAGTTAAAATTTAAGCGTGAATTGATGATGGCTGTGAGAGGCAAAAGACCACATAGTACACCCGTCAAAAGGTAATTGCGAAGGAGATAAATAATACCTCATTGTATGTCCTCTCTAAAAATTACCAAGTTTCTGAAAATTAAAGATCAAATGCTCCATTACAGGTAAAGATCCTAAATCTCAATGTTAAATGATTCGTGCTGTATGAAAACAATGTTTGAAATATTTAATACAAATCATGTCCTTGCAGAAGAAAGTAATTTGTAAGGCATAAAGATGCATTCTGATTGGGTACTTTTTAAAAGCTTTAAGAAAAGGTTTTAGAGAAGAAACAGGATCGAGGCATAACTTGGCGTATTAAAAATTGTGCAGTTACTTATGGAATATTAATTTGTATGTAGAAAAGGAGGCTCCTGTGAAAATATCTTGCTAATTTTCGTTTGAAATTGTTTGAAACTTTCACGATGTAGTTTGCTAAATATTAAACTATAATCTTTCATCCTTATAATTTCCCAAGCCATTTGATAATGCAGGAGACTAGATAGCCTGCAGTTTCTCAACAAGTATATGCCTCCTTCAAAAGGTAGTCTTCTTGGAGAGGAAGAAAATCTGCTGTAAAGCCATGTATTTTGTTTCTAGGTATAGCTTTTCCCATGTACTGTCATGCTTGTTGCATTCTTAGTTAAATAGCTACTTCACTCTAGCTAATGGCATGTATCTGATTTAATTTTGGAATGCAATGTCCTTGCCGTAACATGGAAAACCCAAAGAAACAACACAAGCAAGAATTCACGTAAGAAAAATGCTTTTTGACAAGAAATTCGTTTTGACAAAAATGCACGCAACTCAGTTGCTTCAGTTTATCAGCCCTGCTTGCAACTCTTCAACATTAGATTTCTCATAGCGAGATTTGAATTCCACTCCCGATATATTTAAATTAACTTATCGTAATTGGTCTCCACAATAAGCAATTATTTCTTGCTTGAAATTCTGAATAATACTGCCACAAACATTCAATAATGTTAACTATGAGGACGAATGAAAATGATAATATGTTATTTGTTGTAATCTAAGAAGTCCTATGTCTCTCTGAGAGGAAAATAGCATAGAATGAAAGGATAGACGAACTAGTTATCAAGTTATAGCTAATATTTTAATACAAGACAATGATCTGGCTCCTGATCATAAATGCTATATCTGAGCCAAAAAATAAACCTCACTCCGGACTTTGCGTCTGCGTTCCAAGTACATGATTGAAAACAGTCGCAGAAAAAGCAGCATTACAACCATGGTCAACAGGAACAGCAAGCTCTGGAAGATGCTAGCACTAATTTTATCACTAGGCAGTAAGCTAGTAATAGCGATTGAAATTGCAATGTATTCTGCACCCGTAAAGCGGACAAACTTTTCAATGACAAAATTCTGAATTAGAAACCAGGTTAATAATCCAATTGCAAATATTGCTAAGGCAACGGCAGATGCTTGAAATGGTGATATACCGATATTTTTGAAAAGGACCACAGCAAGTACTAGAATTGCCAACACAGAATTCCATGCAAAATCGAAAATAAGAGATGATTGGATGAAGATACGATTGAACCAAAGAGTACTAATTCTCAAATCGACAGTGTTCTTTGCGTAGTACATTCTAGTGAATGCTTGGTACAAAGCTGCAGCTTGGCAAAGTAGAGAGGAACAAATGAGAATGAAGGCTGGAACTATCCATGAATGAGCCCAGACACTGGCACAAGCCGCTTCAAAAATACATGAGAATGAGAAGCAGATGTAAAAATTTGTCTCCAAAGTCATGCCTCCAGGCTTATTTTGAAAAGTCGATAAAACACAGTAGATGGCACAAATTAATGTATAGGGCAAAACCATGGACATTTTGCACAATAGAAAGGGGCTTCCTATAGGTGTCAAGTCAGTATCAAAAGTTGCAAATGTTTGCATTGACTTGTGGAACAGCAGCGTGCTGGAGACCATTTTTATCAAAAATGCTGTCAAAGAAATAACACCTAGTAGTTTCTCTTTTGCAATGCAGTTCATCCTTATGTACTTAAAACACTCTGCAAATTTTGCATTACGGTTTCACCTGGAACTAATTCCTAGAATTACTCTACTTCTGTTTGTGAATAGACTGACTGAAAGCTCTTTTTGTTGACTTGAATGCAAATACTTCTTCGAGTAGGCAGAATTCATCAAAACCCGTTTTCCTTTTGGTTCCATCAAGCACCCACTCACCATGTAATCAATTCTTTCTTGTCAACATATTTTGAAAGCCATTTCTGCTATCTAGAAAGAAAGTAGCTATGTCGTAAAATAAACCCACAATCCACAATTGCATTCACAATTAGGTAAATTTACTAATGGGCGCAGAACGTTAAATTTTTTTAGCCCCTCACTCCTCTAAAAATATTGAATAATACAAAATGTAAGTGTGTTTCATAAAAGTGAGTTAGCTCGATCACCTCCAATCAGGGGTGATTTCTAAGACCTTTAACAAGGGGGCTCTAGGTGCAATATCATTAAGTGTCTGTGCCCAATTTGCAGTCACGCCTATGTTTTTAAAGATGGTAAAATGACAATTTAGTCTAATAGTGCTATTATATAGCCAACATCTAGAAGTATCTCAATAGCCATGTAGCAGAAGGAAATTCATAATATTAATACAATATTCAAAAAAATGGCACAAAGGTTAATGCACTCTGAAAAGAAAGATTAATGCAAAAAGGTAAGGGGGCTGAGTCTCCAAAATGAGCAAGGATTTTTTGCAAAGAGAGCCTCCGCCCCCTAAGCTATCTAGGACTCACCCTTGCGATCAACTGTTCTTTAATAAAGTTTTCCAATTTTGGTTGTCCTCCTGTGATCCTAATGTGTATGAGATTGTTATCTTTTTTTAGCTTCTCATGCAACACTATAATTAACTAATGAAAATGATGGTATTATCTACGTGGAAAACTGGCAATTAGCTATTTATTTTTGCTACTGAGAACTTTCTCATAAAAGTGAGAATAATAAAACATATATTTAGAGAAAAATACTTCATTCATTTGAAAGTGCTTTTTATTAAGGTCCTCTATTCAAAATGTCAAAGCCCACTCCATTTAAGCCCCCTCTTGAATAAGACCCCTTCTAACATGCCTCCTTAAAAGTGCTTGCAATCAATAACCACACTGGCAATCAATAACCACCCCGGCAGCTAAATAGAGAATTGACTGTAAGTTGGTTTTGCTACTTTTTTATTCGATTTTACCTCCGTTTCCCCCAGTTCCTTGGAGATTGGAGGGTGCCTCTGAGAGGATTTTAGTTCTGGCACGAGCATTTGAGACCGGATGCCCTTCCTGGCGTCACCAATGGCCTGCGTTGGGCCTCGAACCCAGGACCACGTTGATCTGAGTCGGGTGCATTCAACCGCTAGGCCACGGCTGCTATTATGTACATGAATTGAATTGACAACAAAATACATTGGAAAGAAATGGTCAGAACTCGGTGGTGACGCCAGAGAAGAAATGCTAGGGGGTGGGTGGGAAGACAGACAGGCAGCGAAGCAAAGGAATTTCAACGGACAGTGCTTTTCGTATTGGCTACAAAATTAAATATAAATTTCATGAAGGCTATGATAGTGCCAAAAGCCTCGGTGCTCACGGGGGGGGGGGCTAAGTAAACTGAGGGGCTACAGCCACAAGCTTCCGGTGGCACCATCCCTGCCAGAATTTTGGTAATAAATTTTGGCATTATAGTTAGCTATAAAAAGCAGTTCTAGAATAGACAATGTGATTTTCAGGCCTCATAGGTTAGCCTATTAACGCCCGATCATACTAGCATTTTTCATTTTTTTATTGTTCATTTTCATAAGTTTATAAACAAATACCCTTCAGCTAAATAGCATCAAAAAATTATGAACTAAGTTGTTCATAATAAAAGCAACCATTCAATAGAACGAAAAAAGTAAAAAAAATTGATTTATTGTAGATCTGCTCTTCCAGGGGGTCGTGCTTGTTCATGTCGTGCTCTTCATGTATACTTTCAGTTGCCTTTTGAAGGTATTTATTGTTACCAACGCACGTATATTAAGAGGCGTATTATTGAAGTTCTTAAGAGCTGAGTAGTCAAAGCTTGTTTTATTGTGCTCAGTCCTATGTTTAGGGATCTGGATATGTTGGCTTTTTCTCGTATGGTAAGGTGAGAAGCTAGACTTTGGTTAATACTTTTCAAGGAAGCTTTCTGGGCAAAGTTGGTGAATAATTTTATAGGTGATAATATTCCTATCTAAAAAATTTGTGTTTTCTACACTAATTCTAGGACATGACCAAGTATTTTTGATTTTGGGGTTCTTGATTATTTCAAGAGCCCATGTTTGGAGTCTCTGAAGGGCAGGCAGTTTTGTTTTTGACTAACTACCCCAAACAACATCACCATAGCGCAATTGACTTTCAACTAATTCGTAATAGACCATGCATAGCTGTGATTGTGGTAGTATACTTTTTGATCTCTTTAATGCCCAAATCCCAGAGTAAATTTGGTCCATTGTGCGTTTGAATTGACCTTCCCATGAAAGGTTTTCATCAACAATCAATCCAAGGGACTTCGTTTGCGTTACTCTTTTTATGATCCGGTTATTGAGAACAAGGTTTTCAGGGAGGCCGGGTTGCTTTTATTCCGTGGATGCCCTATAGCCATGAATTCTGGTTTTTGAGGGTCCGGGCTGAGTTTGTTAATTCTCATCCATTTAGAAAGATTTAGTATCTCCTGCTTTGCATCATCTGTCAATTTTTTGATGTCAAAAGATGCAATTGTCACATTTGTGTAACCTGTATAGATGCTAGCTCTTGAAAATTGAAGACTGTTTTCAATTCTTCGAGATAAATTATAAAAAGAAGGGGACATAAACAACAACCCTGAGGAATACTGCATGTTAATTTCACAGTTTTGACTTGTTCCCATCCAGAGCCTCTTTTAAGCAAAACCAACTACTGGGGAAAATCTTAGTTTGGGGTCCAAGCCAGTACATAGAAAAAATAGCGCCATT